>BSBM01000825.1:13652500-14258214 GCA_027924585.1 Larix kaempferi | reverse complement strand
TTTATTTTCCCTTCTTAGTAGCCTCATTTGGTAGCGTAGTTAATGACTGGATTCCTCAAGAAGAGAATTGATGTGCAACATCTTCCTCCGTTTACTTCTTCTCTTCCTGCATTTTCCTTACTATGACACCATATGGCTTCATAAATTTTCTAGATCTTCGCCATCAGTGTTGCACATCAACCCTCACATTCGTTATTACAGTCCTAGCTAAACTACCACTTCATTTTTCTTCCCCATGAAATTACATGTTTGTTTCATTTCTCTAACAGATTGCATCAAAATACCATCCACGATGGAGTAGAATTTGTAACATCTGTGTTGCAAATATACCAATCTTCACATGCATTTGTTCACTGCAACTTCGTGGGCTCTTGTATTCTAATAAGTACGAGTATTATTTTTGTACACCTTTTTTTTTGTTTGGTTATCTATATGGTAGACCTACTATCATCATTGCAATGTATTCTATATCATGATTGAGTATGTTTTAAAAGGGCGAAGATGTTGCACATTAACTCTCTTCTTGAGGAATCCAGTAATTGACTAGGTTACCAAATGAGGCTACAAAGAAGAGAAAATAAAATGGGAAGGGTTGATGGGAAGTTTAGTTGTCATTACATGTAATGCAACTTGGGGCATTCCATGGCCAAGAGGGAGTGTTGGAGCAGTATTTGCGTGGGGCATCACCTCATAGGTCGACCAAAGATAGAATAAGATTAGAATACAGTGTTCGAAGAATACCTTCATTGTTGAGAGGGAATGATAAAAATAGTGCAACTTCAGAAGTTATTCATATTGTATTTCATCTTGTTATTGTACCTCCTATGGGACAAGATATCAATGTATTTGATCATGTAAAACACTTGAAAGATTCAATGTAAACCTTGGGGTTAAATCACAAAGAAAAGATTTATTAAATGTAATTTTTCGTATTCCCCCAAGACAAGTCGACCCAGTGGGTAAACTGCCCAAAAATTGTGGGCAATTTTCCCCAAAAAATGGGCAGAAAGGCCCCAGTCAAGTCGACCCAGTTAGGGAAAGTTAGGTCATCCCACTCAGGGAAAAAGTCACCGTTTGATGTGTATAAATAGAGAGTTTGACCTCTCAATTGGTCATTCACTCAAGCAAGTTCGCTCTAGCCAAGAGAGGTTCTCTACTGCAACTAAGAGACTGATTTTTTGGGGTTCACCACTATTGGAGAAGTTTCTCTCTTCTTTTACTGGATTTGCACTACTACTATCTGGATATACAACGTTCTCTATTGGAAGGTCTGAGCTCGGGGGAGAAAAATAGCTTTGTTTATGGTTGGGAGATGATTGTTTTTATCATCATGGTTAAACGAGCTCAACACTCATTTTGTTTATGTGCTTTGCCATTCTTTTAGTGATCCTGGTTATGCTGCTATAAACATTAACAAGGTCGACGATACTTAATCAATTGCAAACACTAATTTAAATGGTGCCCAGCAAGTAGATCTAGTTTCATCATTCAATTTTATTGTAGATTAGGATCGAGCATGTTTTGCAGAAACTTGTATTTTGATGTGCATGTTCAATAAAGACGAGTAGAAGTCTTAAGGAGGCTTGTGGTAATTCTTATTCTCAATCAGGAGGGCTCGAAACCAACATCAACGCTATTCAAGGTGTGTTTCTTCATTTTCTCTCGTGTAAGGTGGTGTTCGTTGTCATTGCCTCGCGTAGACTGCAACTATGGGATCAATGACTCAACATCTCCTAAAATTTTCATCTTTCTCTCCTCTATTTTCCCACATATCACCTCATCTCACTTCTTGACTTGCAAACATTTTCTCTATCATTGCCACCTTCCCCACATAAAGTGCATGAGGAAGTAATCCTTTGTCGTCTAGAATGACCAAGTTGTAATCCTCTGGGTTTGCGCTAATACTATCTGGATGTACATCGTTCTCAATTGGAAAATCAGAGCTCGGGGGAGACAAATAGCTTTGTCTATGATTGGGAGATGATTGTTCTTATCATCATAGTTAAACGAGCTCCACACTCATTTTATTTCTGTGCTTTGCCATTCTTATAGTGATCCTAGTTATGCTGCTATAAACATTAGCAAGGTCAATGATACTTAATCAATTCTAAACACTAATTTAAATGGTGCCCTTATTCATTTGTTGCTCTCGTTCTTTCTTATAGTTTTTCTTGATTTTACCCTAAAAAAGAGTGGTGAGTACTCTCTCCTTTCTCCTTATGGAAGAATGATGCACCACACTAATTCTTGTGTGCCATATTGTTAGGACAGCAAGGGGGGACTTCCCATCAACCCTTCCCATTTTATTCTCTTTTTGGTAGCCTCATTTGGTAATCTAGTCAATGACTAGACTCCTCAAGAAAAGAGTTGATGTACAACATCTTCTTCCTTTCACTTCTTCCCTTCTTGCATTTGCCTTACTATGACCCCATATGGCTTCATAAATTTTATAGATTTTCGCTATCAATGCCACACATCAACTCTCGCATTTGCTATTACAACCCTACTTAAACTACCACTTCATTTTTCCTGCCCATGCAATTCCCTGTTTGTTGCATTTCTCTAACAGATTGCATCACAATACCATCCACAGTGGCGTAGAATTTGGAACATCTATATTGCAGATATACCAATATTCCCATGCAATTGTTCGCTGCAACATCGTGGGCTCCTGTATTCTAATAAGTACGAGTATTATTTTTGTACGCCTTTTTTTTTGTTTGGTTATCTATATGGTAGACCTACTATCATCATTGCAATGTAGTCTATATCATGATTGAGTATGTTTTAAAAGGGCAAATATGTTGCACATTAACTCTCTTCTTGAAGAATCCAGTAATTGACTAGGTTACCAAAAGAGGATACCAAGAAGAGAAAATAAAATGGGAAGGGTTGATGGGAAGTTTAGTTGTCATTACATGTAATGCAACCTGGGGCATTCCATGGACAAGAGGGAGTGTTGGAGCAGTATCTGTGTGGGGCATCACCTCATAGGTCGACCAAAGATAGAATAAGATTTGAATACAGTGTTCGAAGAATACCTTCCTTGTTGAGAGGGAGTGTTCCAAATAGTGCAACTTCAGAAGTTATTCTTATTGTATTTCATCTTGTTATTGTACCTCCTATGGGACAAGATGTCAATCTATTTGATCATGTAAAACACTTGAAAAAATCAATGTAAACCTTGGGGTGAAATGACAAAGAAAAGAATTATTAAATGAAATTTTTTGTATTCTACCCAGACAAGTCGGCCGAGTGGGTAAACTGCCCCAAAAAATTGGGCAATTTGGCCCAAACATTGGGCAGAAATACCCCAGTCAGGTCAGCCCACTTAGGGAAAGTTAAGTCGGCCCAGACAGGGAAAAAGTCACCATTTGATGTGTATAAATAGAGAGTTCGACCTCTCATTTGAACATTCACTCGAGCATGTTCTCTCTAACCAAGAGAGGTTCGCTACTGCAATTAAGAGATTGATTTTTTGGTGTTCACTACTAGAGAAGTTTCTCTCTTGTTTTCCTGGGTTTGTGCTACTACTATCGTATTCTATTGGAAGGTATGAGCTCGGGGGAGACAAATAGCTTTGTCTATCGTTGGGAGATGATTGTTCTTATCATCATGGTGAAACGAGCTCCACACTCATTTTGTTTCTGTGCTTTTCCATTCTTTTAGTGATACTGGTTATGCTGCTATAAACATTAACAAGGTCGACGATACGTAATCAATTGTAAACACCAATTTAAATGGTGCCCTTTCGTATTCATTTGTTGCTCTCATTCTTTCTTCTAGCTTTTCTTGATTTTACCCTTAAAAAGAGTCGTGCGTACTTTCTCTCCTTTCTCCTTATGCTGGAATGATGCACCACACTAATTCTTGTGTGCCATATTGTTAGGACAGCAAGGAGGGCTTCCCATCAACCCTTCCCATTTTATTTTATCTTCTTGGTAGCCTCATTTGGTAACCTAGTCAATGACTAGATTCCTCAAGAAGAGAATTGATGTGCAACATCTTCCTCTGTTTACATCTTCCCTTCCTGCATTTGAATTACTATGACCCCTTATGGCTTCATGAATTTTCTAGATCTTCGGCATCAGTGCCGCACATCAACTCTCACATTCGTTATTACAACCCTAGTTATATTACCACTTCATTTTTCTTGCCCATGCAATTCCATGTGTTTGCCTTTCTCTAAGAGATTGCATCAAAATACAATCCACAATGGAGTAGAATTTGTAACATCTGTGTTGCAGATATACCAATCTTCACATGCATTTGTTCGCTGCAACTTCATGGGCTCCTGTATTCTAATAAGTATGAGTATTAGTTTTGTACACCTTTTTTTTGGTTTGGTCATCTATATGGTAGACCTACTATCATCATTGCATTGTATTCTATATCATGATTGAGCATGTTTTAAAAGCACGAAGATGTTGCACATCAACTCTCTTCTTGAGTTATCCAGTAATTGACTAGGTTACCAAAATGAGGCTCCACACTCATTTTGTTTATGTGCTTGTTGATGCCTCGGATATCGTAGCATCAATCAGTTAGGGATTCTCCCCGAGAGACGGTCCCAATTAGACTATCTCCCGTTTGGTGTAGGGAATCCGTCCGGTTAGCGGTTCCGGCAACCGTGGTTTTGGACTTTAAATCCGATTCTACCGGTTATGGCCCGATCCACCTTTCTTTTGGGTTTTATGTGTTTTATATGAGATGCACATGCCTAAATTATACTTAATCTAAATGCAATTGAAACAGATCTAAATCTAGAAACGGGAACACATCTATCTATCCCTGCAGGGGAACACGCTTAAGGGGAGAGAAATCAGCTGTAACAGATATCGTAAGCAAAGAACAGATAGCTATTATTTCTCACGGTCAAAGCTACAGCAAGATGAGGATCTTGAGAAGATAGCTTCTCATTCAAAATGGAATGCATCTATTGCTCAGAAAACAGAGGAAAGCTAAAGGATAAGGAAACAGATCTAAAATGAAACTTACAGAACGCATCTATTGCTTATGAACAGAAGAAATCAAAATTGTTTGATCTACGTAACAAGAATAAAGAAACAGATCTAGATGCAACGAAACTGGAATTAAACTAAAAGATCCCTGCAAGGAGCAATTTAAAGTCATGAACAATGAGCTACATGAATTACCCTGAAGAAAGAACAGTTAGCTATTCGATCTAGACAAAGAAATCTACAGCAATACATTTCATTGTTCACAAAATAGAGAGAACGCATGCATAGAGGAGAGCAGAATCATTAACGCAAAGAAATAATTCAGAAGTCATGAATGATCTCACATTGCAGAATTGCAGTCATTAGAATAGTCCAATATAGAGCAATCCGACATTCCAAGCAAAACGTCCATCTCCCGTGGCTTCTATTAGAAAATTCAATTTACAGACCCGATACAAGATAGCTCATATCATTTGCCCAAAATTTTCATTCCATGCCAAAAGTCCTTACTAATCTTTCCTAGCTTCTATTTATAGTTACAAATTTGCCCTCTGGGCTGACACCTAGCATTCCCCACCTGTCATTTACAGGAATTTCCACTATAATCGACCCCCAAAATGGCCACTTCCTTTACCAAAAAATATTTTGACAAAATCAGGGACAGCTGTCCCATGGCTTACGCCTTACATATTCAAAATATATATAACAGAAAATTTGCCAAAATCAAAGCGTTCCCTGCTGGGCACGTGTCTGGCTGAAGAGAGTGGCTCACTGAATTCATCTTCTTCATTCCTGTGCGTGAGCTTCTGCTGGCAAAGGGTCGCCCAAGTTGATTGTCACTGGTGCTGCCTGGGCAGAGGCCCTCGAATCCCCTGTTGATGCTGCTCCTAATTGGGAAGGGGGAATTGAACTGGCTGGCTTTTCTGTCATTGCTGGGGAAGAGGCTGCTGGGAGAGAGGCTGCCGGATCCACTGATGTTCCTGCTGCTGCTGCAGCTTTCCTGTTCTCCTCTTCAATGTAGCTGTGCCACACACCTGTGTCCCTTATGATTACGTTTGCTGCAGCAGGAAACAGGATTTTCTGGGAAGTCACATTCTTCCCGAGCTCTGTTTTAATGCCTTGGACTTCTGCTTCAGCAGCTTGATGCGCTTCCTTCAGCAGATGGTTGTGAAGTGTTGATGAACCAATGTAATGTTGGAGATCATCCATGGCCAAGACATCAATCTTTCTCACATACTCCATCTGGACGCCTAGCTCTTCTTTCAGTTGAGACAACCGCTGTTCCTTTTCCGGGAAGTCTTCTAGGGTCTGAGGGAAGCTCAATGTGCAGTTGTCATGGACTCCTTTGAGCTTTTGGTACAGGATGTTGATTCTATCTGTTGTCCTCTGCACACTGGCCATCAGCTTATTGGCACAGTTCCGGCCAAACTCCAACAAGGCTATATCTTCATTAAAATCTTCCACGGCCTTAAAAGGAAGATGCGGGGGGAAACCTCCTCTCCCTTCTCTCCATGCCATCTGATTTATGACATTTGCCTTGACATGGGTATTCTTAGCTTTGAGCCTGTGGGCTTCCATATTAACCTCTTTTAATCTGGCTGTCATGGCCTTGAGTTTGCAAACCTCGTCAGTGATCAGCTCCTGCGTGTCATTTATTTGTTTCAGAATGCCGCAGGACAGCTCATGAAAGGGAGCCAAGTCTATCGTTTTGCTCTCAGCCTGCTCTAACCGCTCAGCTAATGTTTGCTTGTCTGCTTCTAGCTGAGAGGCCTTTTCCTCCACTCCATTCTTCTCCGCTTCTACAATCATTATTTGGAGTGCCATTTGGTCCTTCTCCTCTTCCAACTGGCTGTACTTGTTTGACAGCTCCTTATGCTCAGCGTACAAGCAATTATATTTGTTTACTGCCAGGTCTCTTTGGGCTTGCTCATTAGCCACATTTTGTTGCAGGGTGCGTGCTCTCTTCTTTGTCAATATATTTTCTTTGACTATAACCCCTACATTGGCAAAGGATGCCTGTGCTGTTGCTATAACTGCGGATGCCATGGCGATTGGATCTGCATCTGTGTTCTGCATGACAGCGACCTCTCGGTGAGTAACAATGTCTTCATGGAAGGGACTTTTAATCCTCTCTTCTGATTGGAGGACCATCGCTTTTCTTTTCTTATCATATACAAACTCATTCCATTTGGACACCGTACGCTTTCCTGATGGAGTGTACGGGACAATTGGTCGGTTTATGATGTCTATGTCCTCTTCCATAGGTGGGGTCCGGACTTCCTGAGCAGGGTCTACTCCTTCCTTTTGGGTACTAGAGCCACCTGCTTGGGCATCCTCCTCCGCTTTTCTCTCCTCTTCTGCCTTCCTTTCTGCTTCAGCTAGTTCAGCTTCTTTGCGCCGGCTTTCCTTCTCCGCTTCTTCTTGCATCCTTGCCACCTCAGCTTCCTGCTGTAATCTTGCTGCTTCAGCTTCTTGCTTCCACCTGGTTTCTTCCATTTCCCGCTGCAATCTGGCACTTTCAGCCTCTTGGAGCACTCTTGCCTCTTCTCTTAATCTGAGCTCCTCTTGAGCTCGGGCAAATTCAGCTTCTTTCTCCTGCCGCTGACTGGTCTCCTGGATCTTGGCTGAACTAGAGCTTGCTCCAGTGCCTTGGCGACAGATTCGTAGCTCAGCCATGTTGCAGATACCTCTGAATGCTTCCTCCTCGGCATCTGGGTAGTGGGAGTATTCGAAGTAAGCATAGTTCCCCTTGCAATGCTCGGCCACTTTACCCTTTCTGTCGTTCCTGTGGAAGATGACCTCACCGAAGTGGAAGGCCTTCAACTCTTGAATAAACTCATTGGCCGAGGCAACCCCCGAAAACTTGTAAGCGCCGATGCAGAAAGGTAGAGGGGGGAAGGAAGCCTTATGTTGCTTGTGGAGGAATGCTCCAACCCCATCCAAGAAGAGTTGTCTTACTACTTCCTTGAGCACCACATAGTCTGTGGCATACTGCGGCAATATGTATGGGGGCTTAGTCCCTCCAAACATTCTCAGATAGGTACCCTGCTCTGAAAAGTAAAAGTCCCCATACTCCTCAAGGACTTCCAAAGCATTTTCTGACAGACAATTTGGTTCTTCCTTGAAGATCTTCTCGTATAGGGGCATGATGAACCCTTCACAGATAAGTTTGTAGCTGGGCTTGTAATTCTGAGCCCACAACATCTTGAATGCGATGTAGACCGGGGCGGTGGCCCTATCCCATGTACACCCCAATTTGGGGAACTCTATCTTGGCCAAGATACAATCTATCAGGTATGAAGACATGAAGAATTCAGCCTTCTTCAAGGCCAGTCCTGGCTTAGCAGCAGCTATCATCGAGGCCAGACTATCCGACAGGATAGTGGCCCAGTCAAACACTATCCCCTGAAATGCCACATAATGAATGATAGGGACCCACTGAATCTTGTATACTGTGCCATCGGGCATGCCGAAGATTCTGCACAGCATTAAAGCGATCAATCTGAAAGGGGCCCTCAGGTTCTGCACGTCATATTCATCATTTCCCTTCTTTCTCAAATGCTTCCCTCCCCTCAATAGCTTCTTGGCCATCTCGACGTTATCCATTTGGCCCAACCATTCGTCAGTCAGAGCTTGTTGGACACGGGGAAATCTGTAGGCCGCCGCAACATACGCGGGTTGAAACGAAGCAATAGCCACTTTCCCGCTGTCATTTATCACTCTCCCTTGAGCATCTGCATGTTGGAGTATCCACCCGATCACTTCAGCACAGGGGAATAGCTCAGGGCGGGTAGCGGCTCTAGTTATGCCTGAGGCTCTGATATTTTGATAGATCGGTGCCTCCTACATCAACATATCTGGGATCTCTTGGTCCCTGATCATTCTGTATATGTCATCCCATCTGATTTCTGGAGGGACACCAGTGGTGCACTTGGTGTCCTGGAGCAAGGTTTCAATCTTGGGAGGGGCAGGCTTCTTTTCTATCATCTTCGCCTTCTTCTTACCGGTTTTCGGCATCTTGATTTATTCCTGATAACATCCATATCAAAGTCATCATTTGAGCAACAGGCTGTAAGGTTTTAGCAGAGAGCAACATCGTTTTAATATCAATGAGATAAGTCAATTTAGGAAGCAAAACATTATTTCAACACAAGACACAAATTGAACATTTGAAGCTCTTTAAAAGACGAGTCTGAAATGCTCCTGAGGGGATAAGCTATGTTGCGGAAGCCACTGGTTTTCGGACCGATAGGTGGTTTGCGGGAGCAATTGGCTTCCGGTTCCACCTTGCGGAAGGAGATATTTTCGTTATGGCTGCGGTTGGAGAGGTCGATGGAGGGGAGACGCGGGTTGACTCGGTGAGGGCTTTGAATGTTATCGTCACGCGCAGCCACTCGCCGAGGCACTACGGGATACTTTAGTCCGAGCGAAGGTGACGGCGCCGGGGATATGCTGACGGGGAGTGCTAGGGCGGCCATGGCTTCACGTTTCGGCTCGCGTGGCTTAAATGTTCACGGGTTTCGGCTCGCGTGTAGGGGCTGAGGCTTATGGAAGGGCCCAGGGTTTTAGGTCCGGGTTTACGGCCGGGGACATGGGAAGCCCATGGGGCTTCGACAAATTCTCCAAGACGAGGGGCGCGGCCCGGGGTTTAAAAAATGGGACATGGTTAACCGCCCGCACCCATCACCATTGAAATAAAATATTAACGTTTTAACGAAGGTCTATGACGATTTTGTATAGCGAAAACTCCGTTCACTGTACCTGACGGGCAAAACATAGCCCTTGACGGGTGTTTTGCCCGTCACAATTCCACTAAAACCCAATGTTTTCCTACCAAAGACAACCCAATGGCGAAATCCCAAGTCAGAATCCTACCTGGCACCGTGGGGATCGCTTGAGCGAGGTGGCCGCGAGCACGGACGAGCGAGGTGAGCTGGAGCGATTTGCACGGCGTCGCACGTCGTTGGCGAATTCGAAACAGTGGTGCGTTGGTTCGAGCCCCAACCGCATTATATAAAAAAAGGCACGTGTGAGCATTCAATTCGGTAGGTGGCATGGTTAAAACGGGGTTTAAATTCGCCGCGCGTAGCGGTCACGTCAAACGATCTCGGTTTTTGTGCGACCGTCATTCGCGGGGCCAGTTTGCGAATCGTATCCACCGTTGCGGAAGGGTTAAATGAAAGCTTCCGACGTTTCGGGGCTTATTGCGGAAAGGAAACTCGAAGCCTTCCGCGAGATACCGCCGCGTAGCGGACGGGTAACGCCAAAGCTTCCGCCCTTTCGGAACGATATAGCGAATGCTCCCGGTATTTTCGGAAGACTTTTGCGAAAGCTTCCGCAAACCAAAATTTCAAAGTCTCGTTGATTTTTCGGGAAGGTTTGGCGAAGGCTCCCGCTAGTTTCGGAAAGCTTTTGGGAATGGCTTCCGCAGTTTCGGAAGCAAAACTTATACTTTTCCTCATATTCACCCGGGGTCGTTTCGGAGTCCTTTGCCGAGCGGTTTAAGCGATTGGCTTCCGCCGTTTCGGAAGGGTAGCCCGAAGTCTTCCGCGTTTCGGGAGCAAAGGCTGAAGGCCTCCGCGACAGCTTCTTGAGAAAATTCTAAGTCCTTTTCATAGTTTCGGAAGGAAATCGTGAATTCCTCCGCGGGACTTATGGGGATGGCTTCCGCTGTTTCGGAAGGGTTTCATCAAAACCTTCCGTAATTTTAACAAATCAATCCGACCTTCTCGGGCATCCTTCCTAAGTTCTTCCGCTGTCTCGGAGCGTTTTTTTTTTTAAACCGTCCCCGCCGTTTCGGGAAGAAAGACGGAACCTTTCCGCGGTTGCGGAGGGCTTGAGTGAAAGGCTCCACCGTTTCGGGAGCTAAGCCGTTTCGGAGCTTGAACCATTCCGCAGAAGCAACGATCGAAAATTTTCCAAGTCTTTTTACTTCGGAAGAAGTTGATGAATTCCTTTGTGTTATTTCGGCAAGTTTAACCGAATGGCTTCCGCCGTTTCGGGAGACAGAGTTGAATCGTTCCGCCGTTTCGGCAAGGTTTCACCAACGGTTTCCGCAGCTTATGGCCATAATCAGAGTCTCTTTTCGGAGAGGTAAAACATGGCGGCTTCCGCCGTTTCGGGTGGCTTTGCTGAATTCCTCGCCGTTTCGGGAGGGTAACTCGAATTATTCCAAAACGTTTGGGAAAAAAACTGAGTTATCTTTTGGCTCACTGGGGAAAACAAGGAAGGATTGACGGCAAGCTGTTCAGCAGGGAAGTAAAATTTTATGTTGAAAACAGAGCTGACGGCTGGGATGGCTTCTCAAGCAAACTTTCTACAAAAAAAACAGGAGGGGCCCCAACATGTACAAAAAATTTGGGGAGGGTTGTTGCTGCAACAACAGTGCTTTGCCACTCTTTTAGTGATACTGGTTATGCTACTATAAACATTAACAAGGTCAATGATACTTAATCAATTGTAAACACTAATTTAAATGGTGCCCTTTCGTATTCATTTGTTGCTCTTGTTCTTTCTTCTAGCTTTTCTTGATTTTACCCTAAAAAAGAGTGGTGAGTACATTATCTCCTTTCTCCTTATGGTGGAATGATGCACCACACTAATTCATGTGTGCCATATTGTTAGGACAGCAAGGGGTACTTCCTATCAACCCTTCCCATTTGATTTTCTCTTCTTGGTAGCCTCATTTGGTAACCTAGTCAATGACTGGATTCCTCAAGAAGAGAGTTGATCTGCAACATATTCTTCCTTTCACTTCTTCCCTTCCTGCATTTGCCTTACTATGACCCCATATGGCTTCTTGAATTTTCTAGATCTTCGCCATCAGTGCTGCACATCAAATCTCACATTCGTTATTACAGCCCTAGTTAAACTACCGCTTCATTTTTCTTGCCCATGCAATTCCATGTTTGTTGCATTTCTCTAAGAGATTGCATCACAATACCATCCACGGTGGAGTAGAATTTGTAACATTTGTGTTGCAAATATACTAATCTTCTCATGCATTTGTTAGCTGCAACATCGTGGGCTCCTGTATTCTAATAAGTACAAGTATTATTTTTGTACACATTTTTTTTGGTTTGGACATCTATATGGTAGACCTACTATAATCACTGCATTGTATTCTATATCATGATTGAGCATGTTTTAAAAGGATGAAGATATTGCACATCAACTCTCTTCTTGAAGAATCCAATAATTGACTAGGTTACCAAATGAGGCTACCAAGAAGAGAAAATAAAATGGAAAGGGTTCATCGGGAGTTTAGTTGCCATTACATGTAATGCAACATGGGGCATTCCACGGCCAAGAGGGAGTGTTGGACTAGTAGCTGCGTGGGGCATCACCTCATAGGTCGACCAAAGATAGAATAAGACTAGAATACAGTGTTCGAAGAATACAGTGTTCGAAGAATACCTTCCTTGTTGAGAGGTAGTGTAGGAAATAGTGCAACTTCAAAAGTTATTCTTATTGTAATTCACCTTGTTATTGTACCTCCTATGGGACAAGATGTCAATGTATTCGATCATGTAAAACACTTGAAAGAATCAACGTAAACCTTGGCGTGAAATCAGAAAGAAAATATTTAATAAATATTATTTTTCTGTTCCCCCAAGACAAGTCGGCCCAGTCGTTAAACCGCCCCAAAACACCGATCAATTTGCCCCAAAGAATGGGCAGAAATGCCCTAGCGAGGTCGGCCAAGTTAGGGAAAGTTAGGTCGGCCCCAGTCAGTGAAAAAGTCACCATTTGATGTGTATAAATGGAGAGTTTGACCTCTCATTTGGTCATTCACTCAAGCATGTACGATCTAGCCAAGAAAGGTTCGCTACTACAGTTACGAGACTCATTTTTTGGGGTTCTCCACTATTGGAGAAGTTTTTCTCTTATTTTATTGGGTTTGCGCTACTACTATATGGATGTACATCGTTCTTTATTGGACGGTCTAATCTCGGGGGAGACAAATATCTTTGTCTATGGTTGGGGGATGATTGTTCTTATCATCATGATTAAAAGAGCTCCACACTCATTTTGTTTATGTGCTTTGCCATTCTTTTGGTGATCCTGGTTATGCTGCTATAAACATTAACAAGGTCAGAGTCGTGGAGCTAGTGCATGTTCTCCAATGGACCGTATTGAGCAGATGCACGAAGATTGATTTGTTAACACTTCTCGACTGACTGAGATTGTGTTGCAAGACCTTCCCTATGATATAGAGAGGTTAGAGATAACTATGATGTACAGATGATATCGAGATGTGTGTCAGTATGATAATATTGATGATACCTCCATTGCCAAGAGGGAGTGTTGGAATAGTAGCTGCGTGGAGCATCCCCTCATAGGTCGACCAAAGAAAGAATAAGATTAGAATACAGTGTTCGAAGAATACCTTCCTTGTTGAGAGGGAGTGTTGGAAATAGTGCAACTTCAGAAGTTATTCTTATTGTATTTCATCTTGTTATTGTACCTCCTATGGGACAAGATGTCAATGTATTTGATTATGTAAAACACCTGAAAGAATCAATGTAAAGATTGGGGTGAAATCACAAAGAAAAGATTTATTAATCTCATTGAAAAGAAGATAATCTCAGTTCAAGGGGGGGCGAGTTTCTCGATCAACCTAGAAGACATTGAAGCTTATGAAGACCATGCTATTTCTACAGTAGTCCATATAGCATTGATGATTCATGATGCACGGTTGAAATGGTTGACAAGCCTATGAGATAAATCCTATTCTGCTCATTGACATATAAGCATGAAGCCATAAGAATGAGCATGTAATCAATGGATTGGCATGAGCAGGAGTTTTGTGCTTAGAAGAAAGACCACACACGTATAGCAGAAGTTTACATTACAGGAAGAGTAATATGTATAAAAACCTATAAAAAATTTGAAGATGGCAAGTAATGGAAGATCTAACTCAGTAAATGTTTTTATGAAAGCATTCATTTTGTTTTGGGCATTGTGAAGCCATAAATGGCTCATTGACCCTTTGTCATTAATATCAAAGGGGGAGAGAGAGATCAGTTGCCATCAATGACAAAGGGGGAGATTGATGAATATGGTTGTCTGTAGTTGTCATTGATGATAACATTAATGACAAAGGTGCAAAGATGAAGTAGACAAGGCTAATGACATGGAACACATGACAAGCATGCCAATGATTGGACCACCTAATGAGCCAAATGACCCATTCAGTGGTCATTTGGAGATTGCCTTAATACCCTAGATAATGAGGTGGGCAAAGGGCTTGACTAGGACAAGACAAACAAGACAAGAATGCGTGATGGGCCAGATGACCATTTGGACAAGCAAGAATGACTTAAGGAAAGCAAGCAAGCACTACAATAACATGGCAAAGAAGACAAATGCCAAGCAAGCGTAAGCTTGCGGGCATGTCAATGGAAAATAGATATGCATGATGGAAACCCTTGCGGGCATCATTGGAGATGGATAAACAAGCCCTTGAGGGCATTCGAAGGACCCCATTACGGGCACCTTCACTGAGAACGAACAGATCTATACGGACACCCAAAATGGATCTTCCTGCGAGCATGGTACATGGTGCTACGGGCATGGATTATTGAGACCTGCGGGCACCTTCTCCGCACACCCCGCGGGCAGATGCTAAGAAGTCTGTTGCGGGCACATTCCTTGAAGGGTTAAACCTCCAGTGCGGGCATGTGCTAGTGGGCTCACGCGAGCATCCCAAAGAAACCAGCGCGGGCATGAAGACCACGATTTATGTGGGAGAGAGATCCAAAACATATTTATATTTTGATGAGAAAACAAGTCGGCCTCCATTGTGTAAGGAAAGAAAATGTTTTATTTAAGTTGAAATAAGTGTTAACATGTCGGCCTTCCTTGGACAAAATGCAAGTATAAATACCAAAAGCAAATCGTTGTTTTGTTAAGTGTTGAGATGTGAGATTGTCGTCGAAGCTGGTGTGGAAGAATTCGGGGGTTTTGGAGCAGTCAGAGGACAGCTCGATGAGGAGCAGGAGCAGCATGACCAACATTTAAACTTTGATTTTATGGGTTATGTAAAAACAGCAAAAGTATGGACAGAATTATAATTAATACATGATGCTGGTAGAGAAGAGAATTTCGTATGAGGTATAGAATGAAGATTTCGGTGGTGAAGCAATAGAGACAATTCGGAGGTTCAGGATAGCTCGGTGGATGCATTGGAGCAGCAAACTCAGTTATAGACTCAACTCTAATTTTCAGGTCTGATTTTTTTTATGGATCAGCATGAACAAGCAGGAAGATTGACAAGGTAGTATCAAGGTGAACAGGTTGAGGACATGAGCAGAGGACTGTAATGAGTGGACAAGTGATGGACAGATCTATGATGATATTATTATGGGCAGAATATTGAATGCTGATACGATTTGATGCTGAACATCTTGATGATGGCTGAAGCTTGATGACAACATGTAGTTGAAAACGAGACAAGTGCTCCAGTTAATGATATAACAGAGTTGATAACTTATGTTGATGATGATGACAGTATGATCGATTGATGTAATTTGTACATGAAATACAAGCAGGGACTTTCTATGAATTGTACTTGAATACAAGCAGAGTCTTGTATCCCTTTCTTCGTAAAATCTAAGAAAACCTAGGCAGTGTCCTAGATATTGAGTAGGTGCTCTTGATTCAGTTGGTACTGATTCACCTCACGGTTGTAGCCGGTCCAAAAACAAATACAAAAATATTACAAAATATATCTTGTGTCTCTTGTCCAATGTGTTGGTGATTATGTGTTTTACATGGTGAATGACTAATGATATAATACATTGATGAATATGTTATAGAAGTAAATGTGTGAATGATAATATAAGATTTTGATTGAAGTTGAATTTTTAAATAAGTATAGACCCACTGATTCACCCCCCCCCTCATTGAGCACTGTGTCTAACAAAGATAACTACCTCTACGACGTGTGGGAACACTTCATCCAAACATGTGGCCAAATCTTACCTGCTTGTATTCCCCCAAGACAAGTCGGCCCACTGGGTAAACTGCCTCAAAACAATGGGCAATCTTCCCCAAACAATGGGAAGAACTGGCCCAGTCAGAGAAAAAGTCACCCTTTGATGTGTATAAATAGAGAGTTTGACCTCTCATTTGGTCATTCACTCAAGCAAGTTCGCTCCAGGCAAGAGAGGTTCGCTACTGTAGCTAGGAGACTGATTTTTTTGGGGTTCTCCACTACTAGAGAAGTTTCTCTCTTTATAGAGTGCCATACGCAGAGAAGAATTTTAGAAGAAGAGAGGATCTGTGTTTCTCTCTTCTTCTAAGTTTCTCTCTTGTTTTCTTGGGTTTACGCTATTACTATCTGGATGTACATCATTCTCTATTGGAAGGTCTCAGCTCGGGGGAGACAGATAGCTTTGTCTATGGTTGGGAGGTGATTGTTCTTATCATCATGGTTAAACGAGCTCCACACTCATTTTGTTTCTGTGCTTTGCCATTCTTTTTGTGATCCTGTTTATGCTGCTATAAACATTAACAAGGTCAAGGTTATGTAATCAATTGTAAACACTAATTTAAATAGTGCCCTTTCGTATTCATTTGTTTCTCTCATTCTTTCTTCTATCTTTTCTTGATTTTACCTTTAAAAAGAGTGGTGAGTACTTTCTCTCCTTTCTCCTTATGGTGGAATGATGTGTCACACTAATTCTTGTGTGCCATATTGTTAGGACAACAAGGGGGACTTCCCATCAACCCTTCCCATTTTATTTTATCTTCTTGGTAGCCTCATTTGGTAACCTAGTCAATGATTGGATTCCTCAAGAAGAGAGTTGATGTGCAACATCTTCTTCCTTTTACTTCTTCCCTTCCTGCATTTGCCTTACTAAGACCTCATCTGGCTTCATGAATTTGCTATATTTTCGCTATCAGTGTCGCACATCAACTCTCACATTCGTTATTTCAGCCCTAGTTAAACTACCACTTCATTTTTCTTGCCCATGCAATTGCCTATTTGTTTCCTTTCTCTAAGAGATTACGTCACAATACCATCCACAGTGGAGTAGAATTTCTAACATACGTGTTACAGATATACCAATCCTCTCATGCATTTGTTCGCTGCAACATCATGGGCTCTTGTATTCTAATAAGTCCGAGTATTATTTTTGTACACCTTTTTTTTGGTTTGGTCATCTATATATGGTAGACATACTATCATCATTGCATTGTATTCTATATCAAGATTGAGCATGTTTTGTAGGAAGTTTAGTTGCCATTACATGTAATGCAACTTGGGGCATTACATGTAAGGGAATAGAGTATAGATTAAACTACATTAACCACCTTTGCAACGAGCAACGCATTATAGACTCCAGCTATGGTGTCGATGTTGCAACATATTTTTCCTTTTGTCTCTTGCCTTCCTACACTTGTACTACTCTCGCTTCATCTCACTTCATGCCTTTACTGGATTTGCCCTATCATCGCCACATAGCACCTCTTGCATTGGTTATTTTTGCCCTAGTTTATCAACCTCTAACTTTTTTCGTCCTCGCATTTGCCTATATGTTGTGTTTCTCCAGGAAACGATATCACCTTTGTCCGATCTTATAGGCTGCAGCTATCTACTCGATGTTAAAACGTGTCCTAGCATTTGCCTCTTACCTGTTTCTATTTTCCCTACTATCGCGTTATCTCACTTCATGACATTGTCAATAAAAGCTGAAAGCAAGGATGATGAGTGGTTGGATTGAAGATTGATGTAGATCAGTTCGAGACCAGAGACTCTGAGGTTCTCAAGCGCTATCTCCCTTAGAGCACTTGTCCCAGCTGGAGCCAGATGTTATCACACCATAGTAGCTGGGCTATTATTCTTGCTGAGCAGATATCTACACTTTCCAGAGCTTTGTTTTTCCAGAGATCAGTTATGATGAGCAGCATTATCTGAGATCACTTACAGATTAGAGCAGTTTATGTCAGACATTGAGTAGACCTTGTGCCAAGGCTGAGCCTTGAGAGCTTAGAATTGATGACTGATGTGACCTTTTGTTCCATACAATTTCAGTTCAGTGCCAGGATGTTATTATTGCAGCAGTGTTCCAGCTATTTATGGATGATGATGATTATTTATATGATATGATGTGACCTATGGACTTGTGATTATTTTCATGGATTATTATCTTGTTGTTTTAGTCATATTCATAGCATTGACTTGGTATATGATTCATGATGTGACAGTACTATCTAAATAAATGATACGAAATATCTTGGTCGCTCTAAATAATAATTTGGATGTATCACTTGCACTCTAAGGTTTTCTGACAATACTCGTTGCTTTCAGTACCCTCCTGTGAGCATGGACATGGTCTTTCACGACATTTTTGTTTGCTAGCCTATGCACCACATTCACTTGACTCCATCCATCCATGACCATCCTTGTTTTGGCTTTCACCTTGACTTGCCTTCTTGACTGCTTGATATGGAGGACTTCCCCATTTCTACCTCTGTGTTGGACCGCATCCATGTTTGTTTTGTGTCTCGGCTCTGAGTTGGTGACAGAACTTGCCTTTGGTAAGTTGGATCGTATTCCTAAATCATTCTGGTCGATGTACCGATGTTTGGCACTGTGCATAACTCCCTCTAGTCACATGAGTTTTTGTTGTCTAAAACTGAAAGCACATGTACTACTTATATTGGAAATCTATTATGAAATCCTGTGAACTTAAAATTCTAGAATGTGTTTCTCAACAAACGTGAATATAGGCTAAAGCAATGAACTGCTAAAATACCCCTCGAAGGGTATAAAAAGGTCCCAAAAGCAATGGTTAAACAAATGCTATATCCAAATATCGTTGACCTTATAAATGTAAATATGCCCCGGATGCAAGCTGCGATTAGTTGTGCTTCTTAGCGCATGTGAAATCCCAGAGGGGTCATATAGGCCAAAAAGGCCATGGAAATGAAATGAATGATCCTAATGAACCTAGATCAATTTGATGTAGACATGATGCCTAAGTTGAATAAACACTCTCTAAACAACTTACCCATTTGTGAGGCACTGCCCTTCCCTTTGTTATTTGTCCATCACAGAGTGTAGCTACCCCTTTCCCCGTCCAAAGTGTCACTTAGAAAATTTGGTCAAGTCATCCCCTTTTGTCCAGCCTTCTTCTTAGCCTTCACCCTTTGCTATCAGTTAGGCCATGTCAATTGAATGAGTATGTCTTTGAAGCTTTTGTTCAAGTGAATTCTAAATAACAATGATGAACTATATATATGTTTTAACTGCCATGGAATGACGTTTATACTTTAAGTTAAGCTATGAATATGATTAAAGGAACATGTATGGTCTTATGTTATAATCTAGTCTTTGGTTGTATTTTGACCTAGTCAAACATAGTTTGACCATGGTCATTCTTGGGATCTATGATGAGATGGACCACTTGAGCTTTAGGATGATGATATATGGTCCCACATGCACCTATTTGATGATTCCATATGTTGGATATATGCTACAGATGATGATTGATGCAGATGGTCATTTTTATTATTATTTCTAGATGATCATATTTTACACTGTCCAGGTATGGTGGACCTTACAGTTGACCCCACAGGTCAACCCATGGTGTATGAGTACTCATCTCTAGTGGATTTGGGTCTTCGGGATCCATTGAGACACTTATATTTTAGTTTTGGGCACTCCTAGGCACGATAGCAGCAATTATCCACCTGTTGACAAGTTTTGGCATACTGATCTTGCCTGTCCAGCAGGGGCATTGGAGGCCATTCGTTGCCTAGGGCGCTACAGAGGAAGGGGGTGGTCCAGCCACTTGTTTTTACCATTATACCCCCCTTCCGGATAGCCTGGTTCTCTCAATTTGACAGCGCAAGCACTATGGATAGCAGTTTGGGCCATTCTCGGGGTTTTCAAGAGGATTAAAAAATGGAATAAAAGGGTCATTGAGGAATCCGATTTGGGCAATTGAGGCAATGTTTTGGCACTTGGTTTTCTTTGAGCTCATCCATGGTGAACCCCCCATCTTCTAGATCGGTTGGCATCAGTCAGTGGGGTCCACAGTGGTTACAGAAGGTCTTTTACTGCATGTCTCTCTCAGATTTTGGAGACAAGATTTGATCATTTGTATATTTGACATTTCATAGACTCATTATTTTATATTATTGTGCCATGGGGACATGCTAGTGAAGGGAATTAATACCTCCTAGCCCCACCATGTGCTCCTGGGGACTTGTCTTGATCTTATGTTGTGGCACATGTGTTTCTAGCCACCTTTCATGTATGACGTCACCCTCATTGAGTCTCTTTTAGCTATGACGTCATCATTTAGTGAGTGATCCATGTGATATTATGTATTGGCTCATCTTAGCCGTTGATTAGATTGTTATATCTTTTGATCTCAACCACTAGTTTTAAAAAGTGGTTTTGTGGTTTAGCGTTTTGGTCTTTAATATCCTATAAAAGGAGGAGACCCCCCTATTGTAAAAGCACCTTTGGGATCTGGAAAACTTGGAATGAAAATATTATTTTGGAGATCTACTTCTTGGCTTTGATTGGGATGCTCTTGTATATGATTATGCATCTCTTCTTTTAGACATCTTTGCTTGTAACAGGTGAAATCGACTTCTACAGAGGGAGGCCGAATTGCTTTGGAGCTAGAGTGCGACTTGTTTGATGGGAAGATTGTAGGGGTTGCTCACATCCCCCATGGGAAAGACGTCTTCATCTTGAGGGAGTTTTTCAATTGTGCTTTGTCCATTGATTGCTTCTTTGACATGACATGCTTAGATCTCATTGATTTGTGGATCAAATCTAACATCTTGTAGTTTGATCTACAGGTTGCATGGGACATCTCTCCTCCTAGGGCTTGGACAATTTGGGTTGAAGACACTTGGATCAAGCTAGGAATTGTAACTAAGGGCAAGAATCATCCATATGCTAAGAGGCCGCAAGATTTTGAGGTAAGAGCTACAAGGTACGTATCTATTTCACTTGTTCTCCATCCTATTGGTCACACAAACCATTAAAATCAAAACCCTCATTTTTTTACTTTTTCCTAGATCTACTTGGATCTAACTTGGCTTTGGGGATAATATTTAAAACCCACCTCTATAGAATCCACGACAATTCGGATCCATAGTTTGGTGGTGATTGGACTCCATTTGACCCACTTCCCAAGGCACCTAGCCCTCCTTGAGGCAATTCGCACTCCTTGAGGAAGGCTAGTTGGGCTAGTTCCTTGACATGGGTAGGTGAGATCCACCTTGATAACCTACCCCTAGTGCTTCACCTCTTTGATTTTTTCCTTGTGGGCCACATTCCTCATTTTGAGGGTTGAGCCCCACTTGGGTCATTGGGTGATGCATTTTAAATCTTAGATCTATGGAGATCTAGCAAGAATTTGGACTTACTAATCAAAACCCACCTTGATATGTATCTTAACTACCCCGATCTACAGTTTGGTGGAATTTGGACTCCATTTGCCCCCTCAAATTAAGGCACTAGTCTCCCTTGGGTAAATCGCACTCCTTGGGATAGTTGTCTTTTGCTAGATCCCATATGTGGGTGTTGCTACTTGCATCTTAGATCCATAGATCTACATTATTGCATGCCTTACTACCATTCAACCCCTAACTTGACCTTGTGGGCCCCATTTGAACCATTTTCCACTTTTTCAGGAGTGGGCCCCACTTGTGTGATTTTCATGGAACTAGATCCTAAGTCACCGCATTCCGCGATTTTCCGCCATGAAAATCGAAATTCGACGATTTTTTAATGCACCCGAACTGAATCGTTTAAATTCGTCGATTTTTAAAACGAATCCATTTTTTTTTGCTGAATCTGAAGGCGAATTAAATCGCCATAAAATCGATGCGAATTTAAAACAATCGAAAAAAAAACTATTTAGAACCGAGTTTTCCCCCTTTTCAGGGCCCGCGGGGAATCCCTACTCCTACCTCCGCGCACGAAACTCCTCTCTCCATTTATTGTTGCAAAAACTCATCACTACCTGTTTCAGCTTTGATTCACCTCACTGCTCGTTCAACTTCTAGCCCTTCATTCTTCTGAGTTTAGTTGTTGTTGAGAGAGGGCTGACTCGCAGAGTTCACACTCCCAAGGGTCGAGTCGCGAATGTTGCAACTTTGCAATTGCAGACTACCGACAACTCTTCGCGGCTTTGCGACTTAATCCGTGACTCTAGTGAGTGTTAACCTTAGTCGTGGACGGTGGACCGTGACTGCATTATGTTACATGTTAGTTTTAGTATTTTGTTATTACTTAGTTGGGACTCTTGTAATTCATTTTTTTAATACTATGTTATTGGTTAATTAAGATGTTGAAATTTAGTTGAAATTTTTTTATTTATTTTTTTAATTAATATATGTAATTTTTAATATTTTTAAGTTTTGGGTGTGTTATTTGTTTTAATATCGTGTTATTAGCTAGTTCTTAGTTTTAATATTGTGTTACTATTTAGTTGATATTCTTTTATTTTATTTCTTGTTTTAATATTATGTTAGTAGTTAGTTTTTAGTTTTAATATTATGTTATTACTTAGTTAAGATTCTTTAGTTGCTAGCTGTCACGACTTGAGGGTGGACCGTGACTTGTGTTCTCGTTCTAGTCTCTAGACTTCTAGTTTCTTTTTGGGATGCTATTTTGTTAAGTAGTGACTATCATAAATATTGATATTATGTTTTATCACTTTATGAACATGTTTTTAAATTTCAATCAAGATGTAGACTCTAATGTTTTCAAAATATATGTTTAATCGTTCTTGCTGCCATATTTTTATTTCTATGGTGCAATGGCTATCATGTACATACTTCATTCAATGTTGATGTGTTCATTATATCTATGATTCTATAACTATCATGTTCATTTTTTATGTGTTTGACGTGTTTAGTGTTCATAGTTTAATGAGCATAATGAAATTTATTGAAAATTTTCATATACTTTTTAATTTCCAAATTTTATAGTCATTCGAACTTAATGCCGAATTTTATGCCGATTTTTATCACCAAAATTTCAAGTGTCGATTTTTTGCCGAATTTCAAGGTCGTTGAATTCGAACACGAACTCAAACCAGGTGACTTAGACTAGATCTATTCAATTGAGCTTCATAAGTGGCCCTAGTCATTCATTGGTTGAAACACTTGTCACCCCCTAAGCCTCTTCAACCATACTTAAACTCTTGGGTCCACTTAATCTAATTCACTCATTGGTTTCCATAACTCAACTTACACATTTCTCTAGGAACCTTTGGGTTAGCTAATCTTCATTCGATTGGCTAGGGTCTCCCCCTTGATCTTGATTAGTCTTGATCTAAAGTGAAGAGCGCCTCGGTTATCATGACACCCAGCTTGCATTGGGAACCGTGGCATCTCTTGGGTCACCTCTTTAGTTGTCCATCTCCTCTACCATCCCGGATGGGATACCTTTAGGGACAACTACAAGTTGTGTGATAACACGAGTATCTGTAAACTAAAATCTAATGAGGACAAAGTAATACAAAGTCTTGTTTTCCATCCAGTAAAAATGTGCATTGAATGAAGACAATGCAAAAACCAATCTGTCCTCGAACCACAACAATCTAGATCCAACAATGCTTGCATGTATCACCATTCTCAACAAGGAAGTTACTTCAAAGATAGTGCATTTGATCCTTCACTCTCTCATCCACAGGTCTTTGAGCCATCAAACGTACACAATCTACCTAGTATCTCGAATGACAACAAATATTGTCCAATGTTCCATGGGGACACGTCCCACAAGGTCGAGGGCATGCTTTCCACACCCCTCGAGACAAGGGGTCTTCTAGTGGATGGCATATCAAGAATAACAAGAGGAACGAAACCAATCTCCCTCTTAGTTGGATGGATATCGTAAGGAGGAGAGCTTTAGTGACCACCCTAGAGGCCTCCTAGTTGATAGAACTTTACAGTGGGTGGCATTGTCTCTAGCAAGAGATTCCACAATTCAATGAGGGATGTTGACCCTAATGAAGGTGTCTTTGTCTTTATTCTCAAGGAACATGAGACAAAGATGTCTATTATCTCTAACCAAATATAATTACAAATACAAAAGAGAGTCAATTCAATACTAGGCCTCGAAATAGGAGAAAATCATATTGCAAAAGTTATATACAACAATAAAAAAATGTAAGAAAGTATAATATTTTATTTTTAAAAAAAGCTACTTACATTAAGAAAGAACAAGGAGAATATAATGTGCAAACGAGTGTGCCTACTTGCCTACCTAAAGGCCAAAACGAAGGCCTTCAAATCAAAGCATGCCTCGATAAAACATCCACATGCATCTGTCACAAACAGGGTTCAACGATGATGCTTGTGTACATTGAGGCAAGAGATGCCATTCAGCGTGTAGATTTAGAGATGCATATCTAGAGGTTCATTAGAAGTAATTGGAGAAGCATATTCTTCAATAGGATCCACTCATAAGTGGCCATGCTAGGTAATGACAATTCCTTTCGACCTTAAGAAGTTTCGCAATTGTATGTTATTAGTGGTAGTGTTCTCTCTTGTTTCTTTTAAAGAGGTTAACGTCATAATTCAGAAAAATATAGACTTTAAAAGACATGTATATCATTTTTATTTTGAAAGCCGCCATCCATCATCTGTAGTCACTACCACTTCTTGAAAAATTAAATCACATGTGCCTATGTACATTGAATGCCATCTTGGTTAGAATAGTGTGATCTAAAGCATTGTCTACAAACGATATAAATTTTCTACCTAGAAGCATTATATTATCATGTCTTGTAAACATTAAGCAAGATAAAAGAAATCATTATGAATCACATAATTGAGCTTTAAATCAGTCCATAACAATTAAATGTGTATAACTTTACCCTTCCTCCAATAAAACAAAAGAAAATAAAAAATCTAGAAAAAACACAAAGGAAATGACAAAACAAGAATGATAGAAATTGTCATGTCATCTTTTCATATCTACTTTAGTCAAATGATTACCTTTTGCTCCTTCAATCAAAAACAGTTTAAACATATTTTGCTAAGAATTCGTTTAAGCTCCTCCACATGAGAAGGATGATAAATTGGTGTTGGAAGTCTAATGTGTCCAAAATGACATGCAAAACAGTTTCAACTTCTAGAAATAGTAAATCACGCTGCATTTAGAGTTAAGGTTTTCTGCCAATTAATATAATCATTAGCATATTGTTATTGAATGATCAAATGATTGAGAATTTGCAACCATACAACATAGTACATACCATCACATTCATCAGGCTTCTCAGTTCCACATGTTTCACATTTACCAGACTTAACCGGGAGTCCCAGTCGAGCATTCACAAGCTGAGTTGGATGTTGAATAGAAGACAGTCGGTAGACTGACACCTTACTCTGCAAATGCCAAAATAAAAGTGGGACTTAAATATGTGCAGTGAGTAAAGATTGGTTAAGGTACAAAATTCCAGAATAATGTTGCAAAGCCACATTTCTTAACTATAATTACATATATATAACAATTTCTCATAAATTACACACTATGCTTGATCAATTCACTTAAATTTCCCCATAAATTTTCTTCTTGTAAATATCTAACAACAATTATAGAAAGTGAAAGCGCTAGCCGAGTGGATACGTTTCTAATAACAACCTGTCACTTGCAAACATACATACGTTCTTCATGACAATCACAAACAAAAAAGAGGAGCACCACTTGGATATTTAACAAGCTTTTTCACCTAAAACATCAACAATCTTTATAAGAAAAGATTGAAAACCACCAAGATTGTTTTCTTGAGTAAACCATGCAAAGAGCAGCAACAACAGCAATCATCTTTGGCAGTGGCCACCCCACAAGATCTTAAAAGAATGAACTTTAGCAAATTATATAAAAAGCTTACATTAACAAATCATTTGAGTTATGTAAGGGGGTTGCATGGCATGGGGAAAATTACAATTCCATTCATGTATTCATTTGACCAGCTTCAATAAAGATGAAGACCTAAAATGCACTGGGTTCACTATCCTTTTGATAACAAGCATGGGATGAATTGGTTATTTAGATTGTTTGTTCACTAGGTATATATATATAAATAAAAGAATCTCTATTTTTACAAGTTACCACGCTGCATGAAATTAAATGTTTCCTGGGAAGTTATACCTAAAGAGAGCAGACTTTCAAGTAACAGACCTAGGGATAAACTGACCATACAGGTTTGAAACCATTCCCAGGGTGATTTAGCATATGAACGGAACTCTAAAATATGTTTAATGGTATTTTGTGACAGGCGAGGCACTTGGACTATGAAACTCCTATCAATTTTAGGGTTGGTCCAAGAGGAAGGCTACCCAGAATAAAGTACCGATCCTTTTTAGGCTCAATAAAGATTTACACACTAAATGGAGCAGAACCAACCACGTAGATTGCTTAGATCCAAGTCTCCAGAGCTTGTTTAACTTAGTTAGCATCTACCCTAGGTCTAACACTAAGCCACCAATAATCAAGTATATGGTTCCAAATTCTAGTTAGACATCCCTGACAAATAGAGCTATGGGAAGGTGGTAAGGGAATCAAATAAATAACCAATCTAAGGACACTCGCATACAGGTTCGTGTAGGATCTTTGCATGTACGATAGAAAACGAGAAATACAGATTAATTGGCCCAAGTAAACCTCAATCAGGTTTGAATCGATATTTCCCAGTACGATAGTCATAATAAGGCTAGGTTCTAAAGATTAATTGCCCAGCAAGCAAGGCCATGTGACTTTTATGGTTTCCAATCTTTATATTCAGGGTCTAGAGTTGAAGTGTGACCCGCTCTTTCCATAATAAGAGGAGGTCCACTTGTCCCTAATATGTATTATTGGAGCTTTCTTCGGTGGATCATACTCTGGCTCTATACCACCAACCAGTGGCCAAGAGAGAACTAACACCCCAAGGATAAGGGTAGGTGCTCTCAAGTATGAGAGGGACTATGGCATTAATGAAATGCCCGCTGGAACAGGTGGTATTGCAACCTGGATCCTTAAAGCGGCCTGATCCATATAGCCAGAGAATCCAAAGAGTGCACAGCAGAGGATATTCCCGTAGCGAAGAGAACTTTAACTTTCCCAGGCGTAGTTAGGAAATTTTCGAAGTTCGCCTAGCCTTATCTCGACCCCATTTCTACGCTAAGGAGTTAGGCATTAAGGAAATTGGAGACCAACAGGTTAAGCTCCACAAGCCGCCTATTTAACAGTCTTTTTTACAAACCTACCTAGGGGGTTTCAGTAAATATTTTGTTGCTAACATACCCATATGAGCTATCCTTCTATAGGAACCACATCTACCGGATTATAAAAAAATAACAAATCATGAAGCATACTAGCCCAAGCTCTACTGCCCTTACATTAGCTACGATAATTATACCAAGGAGGCCCATTATTCCACTTTAGGAGGCAATCCGCGATTCCGCACATCCTATATAGAATATATATTATAAGATTTTAAATAGATAAGATAATTTATATGTAGCTTATGATGGCTGCCTTGAAGAAGTCACAGTGGAAATGCACATTCCTTTGGAAGGAATCAAAGAACAAAATGCCAAAAGATCTAGGTTGAGGTTTGAAACAGAAGGGAGGGGTAGATCTCCAATGGGACCTCCAGGCAGTTGCTCATCCATTTTTGCACCAAGTCCATCTATCACCTCTCCTTTCTTCCTTCCTCGTTCTACCTTAGGATCTCAACCAACCTTGGACAGCTTTAATGAAAGGAAAAGGAAGGAGGCAGATATGGTAGTTAGGAGGTTCTGGTACCATGACAACCTCCCATTCAACATTGCAACGTCTCCTTTTTATCAACCCATGGTAGATGTTATTGCTAGCGCTAGCCCTGGATACAAAGGCCCCTCTTATAGTGCACTTAGGGGAAAGATCTAAATGAGGAATTGCAATTTGTCAAGGCACAATTCGAGAGCATTAAAAGCTCATGGGAGTTTACAGGTTGCACAATCTTGCCAAATGGGTGGACAGATCAGAGGACTAGAAGAATCATAAATTTTCTTGTGTCTTGCCCTAAAGGAACAATGTCCCTGAAATCTATTGATGCATCTTCACATGTGAAAGATGCAAATCTGATATTTACATTGTTAGCAAAGGTTGTGGAAGAAGTGGGGGCCAAACATGTTGTCCAAGTAATCACAGACAACGCTGCAAATTATGTGGCAGCAGGCACATTGCTTTGTGCAAAATACCTTACTATTTTTTGGACCCCTTGTGCTGCCCACTGTATAGATTTGATTTTGGAGGACATCGGGAAGTTGGTGTGGGTGCAAGATGTGGTTCATGAGTGCAAACAAATAACCAAGTACATTTATAACCATGATTGGGTGTTGAGCCTTATGAGAGAGTACACAGAAGGCTATGTAGCATGGTTACCCGTACCCGAGGGTAGGGTATGCGTACCCATACCAGGTACTTGGGTACACGTAAGGTAGGTCTCCTGTCTTACCCTTTCGTACCCTATATTAGCTCCACATACCCGAGATGCCATTATAAAAAAAGGGGTATGGTGCGGCGTACCCCATGTTTGGCTACTCCGGGTGTACGGCCAACTCAACAAAATGCAAATCCATTGGGGAAAATATAATGACCCACAACAAAATCTGAACTAAATTTTTGCTAACTCCGTATGGAGTCTGGTTCAGGGCTTATGTCAAGCACTTTACAACACTGTTTAAAATCCACTGAACACTGTCCAAATCCGGTAGACCAATTTTGCATTGATTTACAAGGAATGTTTTTATGGTTTTTTGTTCACCACTCATGGAACATAATTTAATACCAAATGTGCACATAAGAAATATACATATGTATTTAATACTAATAAATACACTCACATCAACCCAGTAATACATTTGCAACTTTTTATTGCCTGTAACAGTAGTACAAATAGGTGTTTAAAATCAGATTTCAAGTGTACCCTCAAATTACAATATGACTGTTTGTTACAACTACCTAATATAGTGATTTATCAAATTTTATGTAACTTCCAGTCTTCCACTTGATATCTACTATGAGTATATGATTTTTCAAATTTTCAATGTGAATGTTCCTTATCCAATTAATCATTGAATTTAGAATTATGAATCATGATTCATAATTTATGAAGAAATCTAAAATGTGCATGTATAATGTGACTATGACATGTTTTATTTTTATAATATATATATATAAAGACCCGTCCCCGTCCCCGTACCCAAGTTTCTTGGCAACTTAGACAGAAGGTGAGTTTAGTCGCCCTACTATCACACAGTTTGCAACAAACTTTCTCTCCCTCCAAAGCCTTCTTAATGAGTACCAAGCATTGAGACAAATGGTTACTAGTAGCAGGGAATGGATACATTATAAGGACAACACAAAACTAGATGCAATGGCTATGAGTTTGTCTATCCGTAGAGATAGTTTATGGGAGGAAGTCACTGAGATTGTCACATGAAAATAAAGAGACAAAAAAATGTGTCTTCAACAACTGTTATAGAGGCTTTATTTCAATCTTTCCCTAAAAGTTAGTGCAAATGTTTGATTATGTGTTGTAGGTGTCGGTTGTAGAGGGTCGATTTACAACTATAGAGTCTAGTCTTTAGTTATTAGCTCAGAAACCGGATTCGCTCTAACCCCTCCCCGTGTCCCGAATCAGTCGAATCGGACACGATTCGATATGAATTCGTGTCCGATTCGACTTTCCTTCGAATCCGGAATCGGGACACGGTTTTAAATCGAATCGGACACAAATTTAAAGCGTGTCCCGACTGTCGGACACGAATCGGAAAAACAGAACACGTTATGCGCGGAAAAAAGGCGTTCGGGTTTGTTTAAAAACAGAATTTTGCCTTTCTTTTTGTCATTTGCAAGGAAGCATTTGGTTGAGAGTGAGTTGTATGTGCAGGTGAAGGAGATTTGAAGGATATTTGAAGGCTATCCATTGTTTCCAAGCGATTCCAAGTGCATTCCGGTGGATTTGTGGAGAGGATTGCAAGCTCAACCATCACACAACAAAAGGAATGTCTCAATCAGCTAGGGCAGGAGGTAGGGAGCAAAGGAGAGGGAGAAATGCACCATCTAGGGCCTCCCCTCCTATTCCACCAAGCACAAGCGGTTCTCCTCCTCTGTCAAGTGCTCCATCGGCTGCTAGTGGAGCTCATTCTATGGCTCCACTTAACCTTGTTTTAGCAAGACAACAAGCCCAAGAAAAACAATACCCTTTGTGGAAGTATGTGACAAGGAAAGATGGACCCGGGGCAAAGCTTGGTGGGGGAGGCAATGTGTCTTGGATATGCAATTTTCGCAAGCATGAGTTCAAGAGCACATATTTCTGGGTTAAGGGCCATTTGTTGGCCCTTCCTTCTTGTGGGATTTCTTCATGCAAAGCGGTGACTGTTCACCAAAGGAGGGATATGACAAGAGAGGATCATGTTGGCTTAGGGAAGGTGGCAGCAGCAAGCAAGAAAAAAGAGGATGATCCTCTTCCATTTTTGAGGAAGTCCTCTAGCACCAAGCCTCCATTTCCACCTAGCGTTCATGGGCGTGGGCGTGGGGATACTTATCAAACAAGAAAGAGGCAATCTACAGGTGATCCAATGGATAGGATTTTCCAAAAAGAGGCATGAGAAGAGGTAGACCTTACTATTGCATTTTTCTTCTACCTCAACTTCATCTCATTCAATGTTGCACGGTCACCATTGTATTTTGAGACGGTTAAAACTATCTTGGAACGAGCTCCAAATGGTTATGTGCCTCCTAGTTCAGAGAAGCTTAGAACCACATTGTTGGTTAAAGCAAAGAAGGAGGTAGATAAAATTCTTGAGCCAATTAGATCAACATGGCCCTCATCCGGTGTGAGTATTGCTTCTGATGGATGGACGGATCCCGCACGCCATCCACTCATCAATTTCATGGTATCTTCCCAAAATGGACCGTTGTTCTTGAAAGCGGTGGATGCTCTTGGGAATACAAGGATGCACAATTTATGGGTGATTTATTCATCAAAACCATTGAAGAAGTAGGTGTTGAGTCGTGTGTACAAATCATCACGGACAATGCACATGTTTGCAAGGCTGCTGGCATGATTGTGGAAGCTAAATATCCACAGGTATGTTCATTTTGGACACCTTTCATTTCTAATTTGCTCATTGTTTGAATTTGGTCATTGCAATGTTAGTGTTGTAGAGTCATTGATACATGCTTTTATTGCTCTTACAGGTTTTTTGGACACCTTGCATTGTCCATTCCTTGAATTTAGCACTGAAAGCCATTGCTTCGGATGTGGCATGGATTGACAACCTTATTGAGGATGCACGCCATATCCGTAACTTTGTACAAAACCACACAAATGCCCTCACCATCTACAAACAGTACACACAGCTTTCATTGCTGAAGATTGCAGATACTCGGTTTGCTTCCTCATTCATCATGCTCAAGAGGTTGAGGGAGGTCAAAACCGCTCTTGGGTCCATGGTGATTTCAGAGTTTTGGGCTTTTTGGAGAAAGACGGATCAGGATGCTTCACAAAAGGTGAAGGACATGGTGTTAAATGATGGTTGGTGGGACACGGTGGATCTTACTATTAAGATCATGGAGCCAATCATTTCTTTGTTGCGGTTTGCAGACACGGACCAGCCCATCCTAGCAGAGGTTTATGAGGGGTGGGATTCCATGATTGAGTCCATGACGTCCATTGTCATGGAGAATGAGTGTCCCGAGTATGGGACATCGGCAGAGAACTTATGGACCATTATTCGGGATATTCTTATCTCTAGGTGGGATAAGAATTGCACACCTTTGCATTGCTTGGCCCACTCCTTGAACCCCAAGTTCTACACTCAGGAGTGGCTCACTGGTGGATTGGGGGCCTCACACAGAGTCCCTCCTCACATGGATGCAGAGATTGCAAATGGGAGGAAGATAGCACTTAGATAGCTATTTCAGGATAGAGACATGCTTGAGGAGGTGGAGGATGGCTTTGTAGATTTTTCCACTGGCACTGGGAGATTTGGAGGCTATGATGTGCTTAGAGATAGGGAGGGTAAGAAACCCTATGCTTGGTGGGAAACTCATGGGGCAACATCCCCTATTCTACAGAAATTAGCCTTCAGGGTCATCTCTCAAGTTACATCATCCTCTTGTTGTGAGAGGAATTGGAGCACATATGGGAACTTGTACAGTGTGAAGAAGAGCAGGCTTGAGCAGTCCAGGGCAGAGTCGATGGTGTATGTGCACTCCAACCTTCGTCTTATTTACAGGAAGAGGGAGGAGTGGGTGAAGGGAAAGACAAAGATGTGGGATGTCTTTCCTGATGATATGGGTTTGGACAACAGTATTGAGTTGGCATTAGAAAACATGGATCTTAATGATCCAATGCTAGAGCCGGTCACTTTTGATGATAGTGATCGTATAAAGGGGTCATCCTCCACAGCAGCAGATTCAGATCGTCAGATGGGTAGAGAGGAGGAGGAGGGGGAGGAGGATGAGGATGAGGATCAGGGCAGTGGCAGTGATGAGTATGTTGATTCAGGCACGGAGGAGGACTACTGACATATGGGATTCTCCCATCTTGATCCACCCCTTTTTGTATTTACTATTAGTCTATTTGGCATTTGCCAGTGCCCAATGGCATTCCGACATATATGTATACATTTTGATTTTGATGACTTGATGAGAAATATGGTTCCGACATGCATCTATGTGTCTGATGTCTCATTGTGATTTGTGAATGACAAATGTGAAATGTGTTGTGATTTGTGAATCGTGATTTGTGATAACAATGTGTAATCATAATCATTAAGGTGTTTTTATTCTAATTTCTATTGAATATTTGTAAATGTTCTAGTTTCTAAATATTTTTGGATCTATATGTCTATATTTTAAAATTTTAATATATTTTTAAAAATATATATATATGTTTATAAAACGTGTCCTACGTGTCCTGATTCCGGGGGTCACCGTGTCCGTGTTGGACTCTCGTATTTTCGTGTCCTACGTGTCTCGTGTCCCCGTGTCAGGTGACTTAGGTTATTAGAGTCTGACTTTGCATGGAAGTCCACTTCGCTTTTGATTGTGTTCTAAAATCCAAATTCATGTTACATAAGGATGATTTGCAAACCCACAAACTATGTTTAAAAACCATTCTAAAATGTGCAAGAACTATTTTTCCCTAGCAGTTGTTACAGAGGTCTGATTCAATGTTGCATATGTAGAACAAGTACATATCTGCAAGTGGTGATCACTTCCATGAAAGGGGAAGTGGTGGTTAATCCTATGCCTTTTGATGCATGCATGTGTCCTTCTTGAGGTGGATCAGTGAGTCCCAGTTTCCTCAGTCATCTTTTTCACAATTGCAAAATGATGACTTGGTAACTATGTAACATATTGCATCCACATCACCACATGATGTAATGCAGCAGTCTAATGTAGCTAAAGGTTGAATACACTTGATCATATTCAGAATATCAACCTACAAATCAATCATGGTGGGCTAGCTTCCAATAACTATGCATTGCTTGGAGGGAACCCTTTGAATAGAGGATATGGGCAACAAATCAAGTCAGTGCTTGCTTCATAAAATAATAACACTGAAGGTCTCTGCCTTGCATGGAGAGGATGTTTTGTGATGTGTTGGGCCTGGCACTGGGAAGAGACTTGCATTTCAGACTCCTGCAGAGCCACGTCTCCACTGTTTTTAAGTTGTCATGTGAGTCATAACTAGATTGACAGTGTCCTTGATGCAACTTACAAGGCGTGATAAATTTTAAAATAAAAAAAAATGCGTGAGTGTAATTTGTAATTTGTCAGATTGTGTAGTTGTACGGATGTCAAAATTCAGTTGGTTATACAAGAGAAGAATGTATTGTGCCTATGAAGTTGGTAAAGAAGTTCACCATAGAGGTGGTTTTTCTAGACTGGTCCAGGTTACAAAAGGTACGGTTTTGGAATGCATTCCCTTCAACTATAGGTGACCAGACATAAATAAGTTCAACATAATGTGATGTTTATTTTGTAATTTCATCTATTTTCTTAGAAAATGCATCTTATATTCAATTACTAAACAATAAAAGTAGATCAAGAAGTATACAGCATTGGGCCTAGATGCGATAAGCAGACCACTCCATTGCATATAAAAGGAGTGTCAGCATATCTGCCTTGTCCCCAATTTCCAGAGACTACAACCTTTCTAACTTCTCCTTTTATTTTCGACACATTAATTAAACAATTTAAAATAGCAACTGTTGGCATAAAACATTGCAATTCAATTTTACTTGTAAGTATATATATTATTATATTGCAGTTCAGTTATATATATATATATATATGAAATACCACATTATCTTGCAAGAAAATAAGAATGATACACATAAATGCCAATTTAGAAGGAAAGCCATGTCTATATTAAGTTTTAACTCTCAAATGATTACATGATGCAAAATCCTATAGCTTGGTGGTCTTGACTAATGCCAATCCCATACCCTCATACTTGATAGAATGCAGTGGAAATGCTACAATCGTGCGAACCTTGAAATCCTGAAAACTGTTAAATCTGCTGAATTATGAGTGGGATATGAAATTTTAATTCGTTCATATGAAGTCTGATGAGGTTGGAACCACTCTCAAAGGTCCTGAAGAATCAATGGTAATGTTAAAAATTTAAGTAAAAAGATAGAAAAACTAAAATATACCTTTTCTATTCTTTTACTTCAAGAATTTAATATTATCATTAATTACAAGGTGACAAACTCCTTTGAGCTCAATCCCCGATCTTTGTTTTTTCTTAAAGGGTCATTGGTATGGACAAGGCGATATTTTCCTGTGAGTTCCACAACCCTCGTGGGCACTTGGGTGGCCCTGGAAACTTTCGCCCCAGAAACATCCAAAAACATGCCGGAAACATCACTGAAGTCTGAAACTGGACGAAATGCCTTGGAAACATCCTTGACCGTACCGTATGGCGTTTCCAGATTTGAAAACGCCATACGGTATGGCCAAGGACGTTTCTAAGACATTTTATACCCGTTTCTGTGTTTCCTCGTGTTTCTGTGATGGGTATGCCACCATTGTGGGCGTTTCCTGCAACTTAGGTACGACTCTTTATTTTCACATGTTTGTTACAGTTTGAAAGTACAAGTTGAAATTGCAAGTTTGCAAGCATTCTAATAAGCTTTCCTTTTCATAATGTACACATTATTTACCTACTAGCATTACTGTGAACAGTTTCTGGCAATAGTCATTTTGTTCATTAACTGTTTTCTAAATCCTTTAAGCACAACTTAGGGTCTGAATTTGATTGTTATAATTAAAATTTCAATGCTCATGTACAGTTATGTTAACATGGATGCAGATGAGTAAGAAGGTTATTTCTATCTGTAGAAATAAGTGCTGAAAAGTTTGACAGGCTTTCAGGTATGCAATACAACTGTTAGAAACTGAACTCCTGCTTTAGCTGCAGGTGATGCGAAAAAACCTTTTAAAGTTGGTCCATGTAAGAGAGTTTTCTCTAGAGGCACAATTTCAAGATCCTTGCCTATCATTCACTCTTCCTAATGTGATTTGCAGGTAAAGAAACAAAACATGCTGAAGACTTGATTGATTTTTTGAAGCAAAGTGCATATTATGGAAGGGAACATTTCTTTTGACAAGATGTTTCCTAATATCATTGTGTGACAAACCTGACCTTTAATCAGGGACTATACAATGCATTATAGTTGGCTTAGAACACTAGAAGGATCTGTTTGGCTAAGAAACGACGGGTTGGGGTATCTATTCCACAAAAGTCACCCAGGACTTGCATCTGGCTCAAAGTGGATGCTAGCTCATGATGTAACCTCCATGTAACAAGAGATGTCCATTTAGCAACCCAACAGGATTCTTCAAGGTATGTGCCCCAACTAGAATATGCAACTAATCTCACAAAAAGGTGGCTACTCCACCAACATGTGCCCACTATGCAACCAAACTTAGCTTCAAAGGGAAATGCCCTTCTCAACATGATGTGAAGACCAAGAAAATGAGGGTTTGATGATCCCCCAAACTTCATCTTAACTCCAACAATCCATCTCAAGAATGATGAAAGAACTTTCGTTAGGGCAATGCTACAATGTGAGAGTGTCCACATGGCAATGTGAGGCTGTATGAGGGCTGAGAGGTGCCCAGAATTGCGGTTCACTTTTAAAAAACACCAAATTCATATAAGAAGTTCCCATGCTGCATCATAATTGCAAAATTATATCGCTTATGAAAGCATAATTGATTGTATTAGGAAGCCATGCAAAAAGGTTAACAACTCATTGAATCATTGGAAAGCTCTATTAGCTGAATATCTGGTCATTGGTAAGCATTTGGCGTGGTGGATTGGACATGGTAATAAGGTTTGAGTAGGAGTGATGCAATTCTTGGATGTAGCCGCCACATTTTTCTCCCTCCAGAAATAATAGAACATTTACAAGCTCGTGGGTTTTGTAAGCTAAATAAGATTGGGAAGGCCGAAAATACTACAATCTAGAGCCACGGGTGGATCTCTACAGAAGAATTAAATCTATATGGAAACCAAGTTCTTGTCTGGAACCAATATATTGAAGAGTTGTGTAGAGCACATCGTACTTACTGACTGTCCCAATGAGCTGGCATGGACATGGAAAGGTGACAACATTGTATATGAAGCCTCTAAAGGCTATGAAGCATTGTAGGATCCGAATGGGATCTCTTTCGACTGGTGGTGGGAAAATATTTGGGAAGTGTGTGCCCCTCCCAAAAGCACATGTTTGATTTCACTGATCCTTCATAACAGACTCCCAATGTGGGATAGACTACAAAAGAATCACCTACAGGGCCCTAGTAGATGCATTCTATGTCAATCCTATATTGAGTATTATGCACATCTCTTTGAGGAATGTCAATTTACAAAACAAGTATGGAAAGAAATTGAGGCTATGATTAACATTCCTAATCTATGGTTGAAAGGAAGTTTCCTAAATAATGTTATTGAATGGTTACATATGCATAAACTCAAACAATATAAGGAAGTCCCTTTCCTAATTCTATGGAGGTTTTGGACTGCCCAAAACAAGGGTATCTTTGAGGGGAAGTATATGCCCAGTTTCCAGGTCACCTCAAGCTCTAGCCTTACTTCATTTTTTCCAAATTGTTCCCAAGCCTCCTAAAAGGGAAAATATTACTCCTCCTCAGATAGATTATTCTTCTACGTTGGGTTTATTTGATGGTTCTAACCAAGAACACAAGAGAAAGTGCAGGGTGAGTAGGGTTGTTACTGTTCAGGGACATTTTAAACAAAGAAGAGCTAGGTAAAATAGTGTTATAGAATGTGTTTCCATGAAATCTATCGAAGAGCCAAGAAAATATACTAATCTAGAACCTATTTCCATGAAAGCTACTGAAGAATTAGGAAGGATACTACTAGAATGATCACTCCCTTTCCAATTAGACACTCCAGTCGTATTTGTTTCTGTCCCAATTGTGTCATTACCATAGTTTGCCCAGTGTAAGCCATCTATCCAAAGAGTTGCAGAACTTCCTTCACTAGTAGCACAAGTTTCTTGTTCACTCACAAATCCATGGTTCTCAGTCATCATTAATACTCATGCTTTTGTGTTCTTGTCCGCCCCTACATTCACTCCTACAGTTTCAATGCTATTGTCACTCTAGGATTCGACTGGCTTTCAACAGTTGACTTATTTGCAACACTTCCAACTCTTTTGAAACCCTCCTCTGGAAAAGAAAGTGCATAAGTTTTATCAATTGCTTAACTTTCAAACTACTGTAGTAATGGAATTACAGAAAATGATGACTAATAATCTTTTTCATTTTTTGGTTAAAGAACAAGCCTTACCTTGATATAAATTTGCATGATTTCTTCTTGTGGTTGTTGAGAATCTAGTATTTTTGTTATCAACAACTGATATTTTTGGGACCCATCCACAAATGTCAAAAAGAAGCACTGCTTTGTCTGTTGACTGTAAGCAAATCTACGAGTTTAAAGCAGGGTAAGCAAAGCCATGAGTTTTTATAAGATGCAGAGTAAGCAACTTATAAGATGGTGTTTTTATAAGATGAAAAGTAAGAAAAGCCATGAGTTGGCCCAGGAGCTTCAATAGATGCCTGTTGTGGTAGTATAGTGGCCTTGATAATTGCTCTTTAGTTGTAACCTTTACATTCTTACTAGAACTAAGCATGTCTCCTTCCTGCATCATTTGATTGAGTAAACATAATTTTGATGGTGTTGTGTCAGTGAAAGAGCATATCTACTCTAAACACTCATGACATCAGCTCTTTTACTAGATAACAACCACAGGTGGCTAACTTGAGTGTTGGTTATATTAGATGATACAAAATGGCTAAACAATCATGTGTTTAATGAGGCAGTACAGATATAACCAGAAATAAATCAACAAAGATGAGGATAGGATAATTTTATTAATGTCCAACAAATGATCAATAAGGGAGGGCAATGGGACTAAAAGAGTACGTCTAGTGTAGGTACAAACTACAAAGTGAGTGTGAAAACAACTCCTAGATTGAAACTGGAAGTGAAAAGATAAAGGACTAAGTGTCAAGCTAAAGGCTAGCTAAGAAAAGATATAAAATAAGGTGCTAGTAAAAGAAAGTTGATATGAACTGATGAGTCTCAATGCTTAACAGAAGAGAGGATGTCAAGGCTTACTAGTAGTGGAGATGGCTGCCAAAGATGCTGCAGCTTTTTTGTGATCGTTCTCGTAGCTTGACTGTTGAGTGTGCATTTAACTCAAATTATTTCTGAGATAATTATATTTTGCATCATGTTCTTGCTTTTTAAAGGTCATCCTAATTTTATCAATATTGATTATAAAAATATATGCTACTGTCATTGCTATGTTTTTCAGGATGAAATTATAACCAACCAAATTTTCATCCTTTAGCTGACACTGAAGAATATTCTTGCCCTAAGTTTTTTGAATTAGAACTATTTGTAGTCCTGTATAATTAAGCTTTGAAAAATAGCATCCAATTTTACTTTTATATATGTGCAAATATATTGAAAATGAGATAATATTATTGCATACATGAAGGATCAACACAGTAGAAAGAGCTTTAGCTAGTTATCTTTTCAGCATATTTGCATGGATCAATTATGTTACAACCATGCCTCTAAAGAAATGACAACTTTATTATCTAGAGGAGCTTCTTACATGATCTATTGCAATGCTGAAATCCTTGTTATGCTTATGTGTTTTTATCTTGTAACCATGATTTGTTTTATGTATGGTTTTGACGAATCTGCTTATTTTATTACAGGTCGTGCATTCCATTGTGCCTCTGCTTGCACAGCCTTTGCAAATGAAATTGCTTACACTGCTTCCTGGCATCTTTGGTTGTGTACGCCATTGCCATGTTGCTGTCAGATTGGCAGCCTCAGGATGCATTACAAGTATGGAAAAAACATTAACAGTGCATGTTATTGCAAAAGTAACGGAAAAGGCCATTCCTATGTTGAGGGATTCATCATCTATTCAGGCAAGGAAAGGTGCAGGCATGCTCGTTACTTCATTGGTTTAGGAATTAGGAGTAAAGCTGGTGGCATATGGTATAACATGTAGCTTTGCTGCTCTAGTTCCATCTCTTCCACTCATGAGGGGTGTTCCTCCACCTACTGGACTCAGTGAGAATCTATCATCAAGAACTGTCGAAGATGCTCACTTTTTGGAGCAACTTCTTGATAACTCCCAAGTTGATGACTATAAACTTGCTCTAGAATTGAAAGTGACTCTAAGAAGGTAAATAATAATTGTGCACCTTGTCGAAATAACTTTGAATTCTAAAATTTGGGATATGGGTAGGATTCTAAATTTACCATGAAGTCCTTTGGAGGAGATGATTATGCATTTTCAAATTGCTTGTGTTCTAGTTTGAAAATTATATAGTAATCGACATATTACCTACATCATACGTGTTTAATCTTGGCACTTCATCTCTTTCATTCTTTGAACATATGTAATCTTAGAGAATCATGATCTTTTGGAATACCCTTGTCAGTGGTGGTAGTGGTTGAGTCTCAGTGAGAAGTGCATGGGGCATTTTTCTCCTCGCTGCGTGAATTTAGAAGTGCTTGGGGTTGTTATTGATCACTGTATGAATGCTTTGATAGTGTTGGGACGTTTTAAAACAGTGATGAGCAAAGTTATCACTTGCCGGGGAAAATTTGTGTGGATTGAGGCATTTTTGTCATTGCTTAGGTGATTATATCATTGGCGGTTGTTTTTCTCCCTTGCCTAGGGCAACTATTGAAGTGCATAGGGCATCTTTATCATCATTGGATGAATTTTGAAGTGTCTGGGAAAGTAATGAAGTGCCTGGGAAATCATGGAAGTGGATGGGAGCGTTTTTATCTTTGATGGGAGAATTTTGAAGTGCCTGGGGAAAATATTGAAGTGTCTGGGTGTTTTTATCATCGTTGGGAGAATTTTGAAGTGGCTGAGGCAAGTATTGAAGTGCATGGTGTGTTTCAAATCCTTCCCCCGCTCCACTCGCCCTACTTCCATCTCCCCAAAAGTTGGATCATGTCCCATGAACAAATGGTACGATGATGAATGCAAAACTCTACATCGAGAATTTCGATCTGCTTCCCACTCTCATCCCTCCTATTCAGACCTCAAAGCTTCTTATCGCCGCCTCCTCCGTGGCAAGAAACGACTCTTTGTCTCTCAGAAAAGACAGGAACTATCCGCTCTCCTTACTTATTCCCCTAAACATTTATGGCGTACCATCCTTCCTCGATGCTCCCCTCTCCCATCTAACCTCGATCCTTTATCCATGTTTTCCCACACTTCCAATCTTTATGATATTCCCGGACAAGCCCAAATCCAGGTTACCTCTCCACCCCCCTCCTATTGCTTATTCTCAACCAAGGATATTAGAGAGGCCATTTGGATGATGAATAGCAACAAAGCAGCAAATGAGGAAGGATAACAAGCAGAGTTCTTTAAGCATGGTTTTCGTGCTTTGGTTGGATACCTGGCTGATCTTTTTAACCATGTAGCCCGTGAGGGTTTCCCACCGGCATGGTCACATCACATCATCCATCCGATTCATAAATCAGGTCCCAGTTCAGATCCCAATAACTACAGAACGATCGTGGTGGGCCACACGTTCTTGAAGTTGTACGCTACCGTTCTCCATAGGATGCTCTCCAGTGACCTTGAGCAGAGACACCTCAGGGCTACGGGGCAAGCAGGCCTCCGACCGACTCACCAGGCCACATCTTCACTCTGCGCGCCATGATAGAAGAAGCCCGACAATGCTTTTCGAAGGTCTACTATTGCTTTGTAGATTTTCGGAAAGCTTTTGACTTTGTTCCTAGGGAAGCCCTATTCCAGAGACTCGGAGATATTGGCATCTCTGCAACCCTATTGACAGATATTATGCGCCTATATGAGTCTGTTCTCGGTCGTCTTCGCACAGCCCATGGGATGTCTGATTTCATTCAGAGTACTATTGGGGTCAAACAAGGATGTCCACTATCTCCCACCCTGTTCGGGATTTACATTGATGAGTTGGAGGCATTTCTACACAAGCATATCCAGGACACGGATGGTTGTCTTCTTCACCAGGTTTTGATATCTATTCTACTCTTTGCTGACGATGTGGTCCTCCTCTCCTCATCCCCATAAGGATTACAGAGGCAGCTGGATGCCTTAGCTCTGTTTTGTGATCGTCGACAGTTGACAGTCAACCTGGGTAAAACCAAGGTTATGATCTTCAATGGAGTGAAGAAAACTTCGGACCTCCACTTCCTATTCAGAGGAAAGGAGATTGAGATCACCAGCACCTATACTTACTTGGGGGTGCAATTCTCAGGCCCTCGCTTCAGTTTGCGACCTGCTCTTCAGCCTCTGATAAACAAAGGTTATGGATCATTAGCCCTTCTTAAGAGACAGTGCTTTCGACATCACTTCTAGGGACATCTCGTCCAAGATGAGCCTCATGGACACCTTGATCTGTCCCACTGTTTTATATGGCTCGGAGATTTGGGGGCCATCTTTACTTGAGTCAGACTGGGCCTCGGTTGAGAGAGTCCATACCCTTCTTCTTCGTCGCATTATTAAGATGTAAACAGACAGTACCTCAGCACATCATCCTTGCCGAGTTCAGAGCTCAACCCTTCAGGCTCGAGACGATTTTCAGTTTGATCTCATTCTTGCACCGTGTCCAGGGCTTTGCAGACTCAGTGGAGGGTAGAGACCGGTACCCTTACCTTGCATACTGCTCTTCTGAGGCTATTGCCCGTTCTACCCATTCGGGTCGGACTCGATGTTGGTTTACAGGGGTTTCAGATCTACTAGAGGCAGTGGGTATTCAGGTGGATCGTCTGCCCCCTTTTCGATATTCATTGGATGCTCCTGGACACCTTTTACCCACTAGACAGAAATTTAACAAGACAATCCGGGAAGACATCTACAGGCAGTTCGTCCAGGTCACCTGGGTCGATCCTCCAGGAGGGTTAAGCCCAAAAATGGCCTTTTACGCAAAGCACTTCCTGGAGCTGAGAGACGGGCTCATTGTCCGAACCCAGTATACGTTTCGTCACTGGATGAATGCTCTTCACATCCTTCTAGGCCAGTTCAAAGTCGGTTCTCATAGACTTCGAGTTGAAACGGACCACCAGATTGATAGACCAGATAGAATCTGTCAAGTATGTCACCTACAAGAAGTGGAGACCGAGGCACACTTCATTTTTAGATGCCCCAGTTACTACGAGATCAGAGGACGGTTCCATTGTTTGTTTAGAGACTCTCAGACTCTCGCCGAGTTTTTCAGGTACCTCGATCAGAGATGTTTGGCTCTCTACATGCAGGAGGCTCTCAGATTTCGAGTGCATATTCTTCAGCCTCCCATCAGACCAGACCCCGCGCAGAAGATCACGTCATTTTTCAGGGTATTACCCTTAGACAGGGGCACCAAGTGACCGACCGATATCAGTACATATCCAGCCTCTAGATCAGTGAGGATCCGTGGGACCTCACCCCGACCCACGAGATCTCAGCAGCAGATTCATCGCAGACTCCGTCCTGAGAGACGGGCTAGATCCTCCCGACCTCAGCAACGTACGAACCCCCCCAGGCAACGAGTTTGTGGGCAATCCGCACTCTCTACTAGCCCTTCATCAGGACAACAGACTTTGTTGAGTTTTCTTTGGTCCTCTTCTTTCAACCTCGGATGTTAGGAGAGATGTGTCGAATCCTCAGACCCTTTTGCTCCTGGATCTTTTCCGATAGGACATCTCCGCCCCATTGCGGGTTTTCTGGATTCGCGTCTGCAGTCAAAGCTCTCTTACTTCAGTCATGTTCACTTTTGTTCACTCTTTTCATTCTTTCTTCATGCATTGTACCTTTTTATAGGAGACCGTTTGGTTCTCCCGCTTTGTACGGACATCATTGTAATCAGCAGTCCCTTTGACCTACTTTGTGGTCATTAGTTGGGCATTAATATAATTATCTTATCTATCTTATCTTATCTATCATCATTGGGTCAATTTAGAAGTGCATGGGGTAAGTATTGAAGTGCCTCGAGGGAATTTTGAAGTGCTTGGGGAAAATATTGAAGTGCATGGGGAATTTTTATCATCCTTGGGAGAATTTAGAAGTGCCTTGGAAAATATTGAAGTGCTTAGGGCATTTGTATCATCTCTGGGAGAATTTTGAAGTGCAAGTGCACAGGGAAAGTATTGAAGTGCCTGGGGTGTTTCTCTCCTCACTGGGTGAATTTAGAAGTGCATGGGGTGTTTTTCTCATCACCAAGTGGATTTAGAAGTGCATGGGGTGTTTTTCTCATCACCGAGTGGATTTAAAAGTGAATGGTGCATTTTTCTCATCATTGGGTGAATTTAGAAGTGGATGGGGGTGTTTTTATCTTCGGTGCAAGAATTTTGAAGTGCCTGGGGCAAATATTGAAGTGTCTGGGCGTTTTTATCATCGTTGGGAGAATTTTGAAGTGGTCAAGGCAAGTATTGAAGTGCATGGGGCGTTTCTATCATCATTGGGTCAATTTAGAAGTGCACGTGGCAAGTATTGAAGTGACTTGGGGGATTGGGGGAATGTTGAAGTGCTTGGGGAAAATATTGAAGTGCATGGGGAGTTTTTATCATCCTTGGGAGAATTTAGAAGTGCCTGGGAAAATATTTAAATGCTTAGGGCATTTTTATCATCTTTGGGAGAATTTTGAATTCATGACCCCACATGTCCATTGGACCATTAAGGGACGAGATAACAAGTAGAGTCCCTACTTGCCCTAAATCTAGTTAGTGCAGTCGTGTTTCGTCAACACCTTCTAGTTGTGAGTGATCAAATACTACTTGTGAAATGTATAAATAAATCCATCATTTCCTCATTCATACACTTGTTCATTCGAGATTCTAGGAGTCGAGAGAGTCCAGAGTTGAGCTCCGGTGTATGTTCTTTTGTTGCACAACCTTAGTAATCTACAAAATCAAAAGCTTGAATCTTATTGGCAAAAGATTCACCAAATTTTTACTATATTTTATAAATCAGTGAAAGATTCGCCAAGTTTTTACAATTTTTTATAATTAAGTGAAATATTCGCCAATATTTTACAATATCTTATAATTTAGTGAAAGATTCGCCAATATTTTACAACATTATATAATGAAATGAAAGATTTGCCAAAAAATTATATATACATATTATATTATTGATAAAATCGCCTTCAAGTTTTCCTATACATCCGGGAGATTTGCCCATTTTTTATACATATAAATTTTGGGGGGGTTCTTAAAATCATCCTTGCTCCCATCTTTGGTTTTCACCCTGACTTACACCTCAACCTGTGAAATGGAGGACTTCCCCACTTTTGCCTCTTTGTCAGATAGCATCCCTATTAGTTTGTGTCTCGGCGCTGAGTTGGCAACAGAACTTACCGAAGCCTTGATCCTTCTAGGCCTGGAGAACCCACTGGTGTTGGTTCCTGAGCTTAGGTGAGTTGGATTTGTTACCTTTATCACTCTAGTCGGTTGCCCCAATGTTTGGTCCTGATTGTGGATAATCCCCCTAGTTGCTTGAATTGTGTTAGCTAAACCTTAAGCAAATTGTACTACCATCATTACATGCATATGGAAACTATTATCTTATCTTTTGTGCAAGCCCACGGAAACAAATTAAAAACTGTGCTTCTCAGCACAATGAAAGAGGGCTATGGAAATTGAAATGTTAAAGCACCCTGGATGAAAGCTGCAATTAGTTGTGCTTCTAAGCACATGCAAAATCCAAAGGGTCCTAAAGGCCTAAAAAGCAATGGTTAGATGTATGCTAAATTCAAAGACTGTTGGTCATGATTAAATGTAATGATTAATACCTCACGGATCCTACGGGTTGGGATGTGAGATGGAGTAAGGGATAGCTAATTCTAAGTGTCCCCTAGAACCTCAAGTTACGGTTAGTTGTGCACCTAGTTACGACGGTTCTAGAAAAGATCCTCACCGAGCTAGGTTTAGCTTGGATGTGAGTTGTAGACATTTGCCAAGGTTGAATAAGCACCTCTATAAACAACTTATTCCAATTGTGAGACACTGCCATTCCCTGTGTGTTTATTATCCAACATATGCTTAAGTGTGTATTCCTTTTCCCTTATCCAAAGTATCACAGTGATGATTCAGTCAAGTCATCCCTTTATCCTAGCCTTGCTTTCTTCACCCTCACCCTTTGCTAGCAAAATGTTCACATCTATGAAATGAGTATATTCTTGAAGTTCTATTTTGAGTGAATGATTATTTGAACTTATATTTGATGTAATTATTGTTTAACCGTCGATGAAATGATGCTTCCAACTTTAAGTCTTGCCATTAGAATGATTAAAAGAGCATACCTTATCCATTTGCACTTGCATTTTTAGCCTGCGTCATATTTTGATCAATCTTGACTTGGTCAAACCTAGTTTGACCAAGTCAACCATTGGATCTGAGATGAGTTGGACCAGTGATGTTAAAGGTTGATGATTTATGGTCCTTTGATGCCCATTTGATGGTTCCATGCAGCAGACACAAGTTTCACTTGATGGTTTGATGGGGGCATACTGTCCAACAACTATGTATGGGGGCATAAACAACTTAAAAAACCACCTAGCTCGAGTTGTGTGCAAGGATGTTGTAGCTTGTGATGGATGCCATGAAGAAGTCACAATGGAAATGCACATTTCTTTGGAAGGAATCAAAGAACAAAATGCCAAAAGATATAGGTTGAGGTTTGAAACAGCAGGGAGGGGTAGATCTCCAATGGGACCTCCAGGCAATTGCTCATCAATTTTTGCACCAAGTCCATCTATCACATCTCCTTTGTCCCTTCCTCGTACTAACTCGGGATCTCGGCCAACCTTGGACAACTTTAATGAAAGGAAAAGGAAGGAGGCAGATATGGTAGTTAGGAGGTTCTGGTACCATGACAACCTCTAGTTCAACATTGCAAGGTCTCCTTTTTATCATCCCATGGTAGATGTTATTGCTAGCGCTAGCACTGGATACAAAGGCCCCTCTTATAGTGCACTTAGGGGGAAAGATCTAGATGAGGAGTTGCAGTTTGTCAAGGCACAGTTCGAGAGTATTAAGAGCTCATGGTGGTTTACAGGTTGCACAATCTTGCCAGATGAGTGGACAGATCAAAGGACTAGAACAATCATAAATTTCCTTGTGGCTTGCCCTAAAGGAACAATGTCCCTGAAATCTGTTGATGCATCTTCACATGTGAAAGATGCAAATCTGATATTTACATTGTTAGCAAAGGTTGTGGAAGAAGTGGGGGCCAAACATGTTGTCCAAGTACTCACAGACAACGCTGTAAATTGTGTAGCAGCAGGTAAATTGCTTTGTGCAAAATACCCTACTATTTTTTGGACCCCTTGTGTTGCCCACTGTATAGATTTGATTTTGGAGGACATCCGGAAGTTGGAGTGGGTGCAAGATGCGGTTCATGAGTGCAAACAAATAACCAAGTACATTTATAACCATAATTGGGTGTTGAGCTTTATGAGAGAGTACACAGAAGGGTATGTAGCATGGGTACTCTTACCAGAGGGTAGGGTACGCGTACCTGTACTGGGTACTTGGGTACGCGTAAGGTACGTCTCCTATCGTACCCCATATTATCTCCACGTACCCGAGATTCCATTATAAAAAAAGGGGTAAGTATAAGCTAAATGGTGCGGCGTACCCCGTGTTTGGGTACTCCAAGGTACGGCCGACTCAGCAAAATGCAAATCCATTGGGGATAATATAATGACCCCCAATCGAATCTAAACTAAATTTTTGCTAACTACTTATGGAGTCTAGTTTGGGACTTATGTCAAGCACTTTACAACACTGTTCAAATTCCACTGAATATTGTCCAAATCTGGTAGACCGATTTTGCATTGATTTACAAGGAATGTTTTTATGGTTTTTTGTTCAGCACTCCTGGAACGTAATTTAACTACCAAATGTGCACATAAAAATATTCATATGTATTTAATACATAATATTCATATGTATTTAATACTAATAAATACACTCACATCAACCCAGTAATACGTTTGCAACTTTTTATTTTCCTGTAACAGCAATACAAATAGGTGTTTAAAATCGGATTTCAAGTGTACCTTCAAATTACAATATTATTGTTTGTTACAACTACCTAGTATTGATTTATCAAATTTTATGTAACTTCCAGTCTTCCACTTGATATCTACTATGAGTCTATGATTTTTCGAATTTTCAATGTGAATGTTCCTTGTCCAATTAATTATTAATTTAGAATTATGAATCATGATTCATATTTTATGAAGAAATCTGAAATGTGCATGTATAATGTGACTATGACAAGTTTTATTTTTATAATATATATATATATATATATATATATATATATATATATATATATATATATATATATATATATATATATATATATAAGAGCCATCCCCATCCCCGTACCCAAGTTTCTTGGCAACTTAGACAGAAGGTGAGCTCAGACGCCCTACTATCACACAGTTTGCAATAAACTTTCTCTCCCTCCAAAGCCTTCGTAATGAGTTCCAAGCATTGAGACAGATGGTTAGTAGCAGGGAATGGATACATTATAAGGACAACACAAAACCAGATGCAATGACTATGATTTTGTCTGTCCGTAGAGAGTTTATGGGAGGAAGTCACTGAGATTTTCAGCATGACAAAACCACTTGTGAAAGTGTTGAGGATCATGGATGGTGACAAACCACCAATTGGGTATGTTTACGAGGGGATGGACAGGGCCAAAGAGGCCATCAAGGTCTTCTATAAAGGGGATGAATCTAATTATCTCCCTATATGGGATATTATTGATTCCAGGTGGGGCAGGTAGATACATTCACCGTTGCATGTAGCAGGAGCATATCTCAATCCAAGCATATTCTATAATGATGGGTCTAAAATTCAAAAAGATCTTGAGGTGATGACAGGTGTGATGATATGCATTGACAGGATGTAACCCAATCAAGAGACTCAAGACCAAATCAATATGCAGCGAAATTCGTACAAGGAATCATCTGGTAAGTTTGGATTTAGATCAACACAACTTCTCGAAGAGAAGAAAATTCCATGTAAGATTCAATTCATAAAACGTTAAATTTTATTTTGCTAGTTTTATTTTTCAAGTTTGACAATGCAAAACTAGTAATCTTTGTTTGTTTGTTTTTTATAACAACCCATTGGTGGTTAGATTATGGCACCAAGGAACCACAACTACAGGAATTTGCCATCAGAATCATGAGTCAGCCTTATAGCGCTTCAGGTTGTAAGCGCAATTGGTCGGTATTCAAGCAATCCACACCAAAGAGAGCAACAGGTTGGAGCATGAGAGGTTGGAGAAGTTGGTCTACATAACCTTCGGATGCTCACAAAACAATTGCAGGCAAAGGATTTGTATCCAAATTTATTGGATTAGATTGATCTAGTCTCTAGTTGGGTAATGGAGGATGAGGCTCATGTTCATTTGGGTCGGCTTGATGAAGAGACCGAAGGTCCCTCTGGTGTACCATTTTCTGAAATGGAAATGTCGAACACACCTGCATCACAGTTGATTTTTCAGTCTAGTGATGTTGGCACTAGCTCTAGTAGGGCCTATACTAGGCGTTCTACTACTCATAGTCATGCATGAGACTCGAGTTTGGACTTGGAGACACTATCTTTTTTTTATTTTCTAGTTATGTTTTGAGTTATTATTTGAACTTGGTACTATTTTGGAATGTGATCAAGGAATCATCTTTGAGTTCACTATTTTGCATACAAATACAGAGTGTCAAATGATGTATTATCAATTTTTTTGAGATGATCTAATGAATTTCTGCATAGAATTGCTTTATGGATTAGAAATGTCATTATGTATGTTTTTTGTGCACAGAAGTTACCATATCTTTAATTTTTTCATATTTGTCGAGTCTTATCTGAGTCGCCAATTCTACCGAGTCCCAAGCCAACCGAGTATTTGTCGAGTCCGAGTCTAACTACACTGCTCTAAACATACCTCCATAATAAGGCATTGCTTAAAAGAGGCAATAGAAAACACATTAATACAAAAACAACACAATAAATAACATGACAAACATACGATGTGACAAATATACAATGCCAAGCACTATGAAAGGTACAGGCCAACGGAGTTGGCATCACCTAACAATGTTGATTTCCAAGAAATCTTACTAAAGAAGAGATGATGCAAGGTGTCCCAAACGGGGAATAGAAAACAAATTACCACAAAAACAACACAAAATATATAACATGACAAATATACAATGCCAAGCACTATGAAATGTGTAGGACAAATGGAGTTCGCATCACCTAACAATGTTGATTTCCAAGAAATCTTACCAAAAAATTGTATCAACCATTTTATAATAATTTGGAATCTTCTTCCAAGTCTAGATGGCAAAGAGGGTTGGATACCTTAGTGGGAGGCTGCTATCACATGCTAAATGGATTTCTTCCTTGGCTACATTCATTAAGACAAATATTATGCATCTTAAGCACTGCAAGGCTATTAAAAATGAACTTTGTTTATTCCTCATTTGCTCCATTCTCACCCATGTGACAAGGACAAACAAGCCTAAGATACCAAACTTTGTCACCAACTAAAAAGAGCTTTGTTGAGCCAAAGAGACAACTCAACTAAGGACCGAATTGCATCGGATTAAAACTGGTGACAAATCGATGTAGCAATGCATCAAAACCGTGGAGAAAATTTTATAATTACGGTTGTTCAATAAAGAAGAGGAATTGCTGAGGAATTTGTAAATCAATATAAAAATGATTCTCCAACTGCATGGGCCTATAGTGGAATGTAGAATGGCCATGCAAACATGTCTTAGACATAATTGCATGGTGCTTCTCGGATTGTTGGTGTGTGAGGAGGCATTAACTCACTAATCAATTAACAACAAATCTGACGAAAATGATTGATGACATGTCACTCGGATTGATGACATGTCACTCAGATGCAACTTCTACAGGAGCAAGATGGGTATTTGTCCAGGCAACTTTCGGTATTTGTCCAGGCAACTTTCTCTAGGGTGTCTAACGAAGTCATCAAAAAGCAAACCTTAAGTGCTATTATCAACTAAGATTTCAATAAATCCATGTGGAAAATAGGTGACCCTAACATGATTACAAACTAGACACCAATAACTCTACTTAATGTTTCTGGCAAGATTTTGGCCAAAACCCTTGCAATACACATAAAACTTAATGTTTCTAGCAATGTTTTGACCAAAACCCTTATAATCCACATAAAACATATTCTACCTAAGATAGTCCATCCTAAGTCAATAGAGGTCATTAGAGGATAATTAATTTGGACAATTTCTTAGAATAGATCCATGCCTTTGGTTTGGATGCAACTTTTATTAAAATTGGCTTGAAGGAATCTCAAAATCAAGTTGAATGGCCATTTATTCTAGATATGTTAAAAGCCTTGGTCTTAAGGAGCTTTTTCCTTGGGGTTGTAGGCACTCTCTTTGTTGAAGCCCAATTTAAATTAGAGATGTGATTGTACAATGACTTGAAACTTTGGAAAGGCATGAATTAGTTTTGTACCCTTGGTATGTATACACTTTTTATCAACTTTGTGTTTTAGAAAACTTACAATGGTATTTAATGGCCATTTATTCTATCTATGTTAAAAGCCCGGAGCTTTGGGAACATTTCCCTCGAAGTTGCAGAAACTCTCTTCACTGAAACCTTGGCTTGTCTTTCTATCAAGAAATGTATATCAAAAGAGGTCTTTCAAATAGCCAAGTACATTTATAACCATGCTTGGGTGTTGATCCTTATGAGAGAGTACAAAGAAGGCTATGTAGCATGGGTACCCGTACTCGAGGGTAGGGTACACGTACACATACCGAGTACTTGGGTACGTCTCCTTCCGTACCCTTTCATACACCATATTAGCTCCACATACCCGAGACGCCATTATCAATGACTCCTCACAACCTTAGTGGTTCACCTTTTTTATTGTTTATATCATATATCATGTACTCAATTTTATCATTGACTATTTGGAAAACATTTATGTGAATTGGTGCAAACACCATCGCTTTGAAGAGCGCTAATGTACAATATTAAAATTCAAAATATTATTGAGAATATTCCCCTTTTAATATTATAAGTGACAAAAGGACTTAGGGTATAAAGCTAACTATATGAGTCGAAAGAGTAAAACTAATATGAAGAACAGAGCCACCACAAATTTGAAGGTCCAAACAAATACCTAGTAGTAAAAAGTGTTTATTTAAAGAATAACTAAACATATTAATGATTTACAAAAGAAAGGAAAACAATAATGAGAAAATAACCTTGCAATGTTTTTAACCAACATTCATGAAAATTAGCATTGATATATTTCCTCAATTAAAAACAAATAGATGGTCCACCTACACAAAATTTGAACGATAAGTCAAAATGTGGAATTTTGGTTTGTCCTCGAGACAATTAATTCAAGAAGAATAAAATGTCCAATTGAGGACCAAATTATTCAAGACCCTTTAGCAAAATCTTCAAAATACTAACGAAACATACGACTTCAAATAACAAGTACAAGCTCTAACCCATTAAGTCAATTGTCTATAAAGGAAATTGTACATCAATCAAAAGCCTAAATCCATAAATGAAGCACTCACTCGGAAGACAATGAAATTGATAAGCAACAAATGCTCGGTGGAAATGCGCAAATGTTTGCACATGATTACCATAGTAATTTTTTACACTCGACGAGAATATTGCATGAGTACGAGTAATTGATGTCATACATGTTTTATACTTGGGAATTGTACATACAATTCATGCATGGTTTATGACAAATCATATACATCGTTAACACGTGGTTATGATTAAAGCAAGATCAAAGAAGTCTGCATTAATAACAGGAAACTCTTCCTAAGGGTGAAGGAAAAATCCCATGCCTAACTTGGCATGAGCCGCATCATTGCACTTGTTTAAGCAATCTCAAGCGTGGTTTGGCATTCTAAACTTTTCATTCTTACGACTGATAAGAGGGCTCAAGAGCACTAAGGATTCATTCAACGTGCCCATTGGATGATGATCAAGTGTATGGAAGGACAAATGAACCATAGTAAGTTATGGAATGGTGGGGAGCATAAGTAGTGCTAACCATAAGAGTAGGGCTACTGTGGGGCGGGAAAAGTCAGAATCCATCATCTTACAGGTCAAAGGCCATAGGTCTAACTTGGGCTGTGTTGTCCGCCAATATGCACACCAGCAGCGGAAATCTTTCGAAAGTTGTCTCCCTCACTGGAAAGTGGGGAGAGGTGTGGCCCTGGGGGCAAGCAATGAGCCAGGTACTGTCACCTGAATCCCAGCTCCTCCGTTTAGGCAAACTCCTAACGAAGCCAAGGGGAGTAGTCCCTAAAAGAGAGTTTCACTAAGGCTCTTTGTGTATTTATGTGTTTTTTATGTAGTGATGTGGATGGGTGTTTTTTAGGAGTTTTCAAATGAGAGACAATGTAAAATTGAAATATAAGACAAGATAACGCAATCCACGTTGCAAATACAAGATGAAAGATACACTTGGATAAGAAATAAATCACTCCTTACGCGAATTAAAACAAGTACTCCAGTATTGATATTTTAAGCAAATGAAATATTGTGATTAAGGACCAGTGCCTTATGGAGTCAAAAGTGTAAGAGTGATTGAAATGCTTGATACAAGTACTTGAAATAAAGGTTCTTGAGAACGTTGTGCAGCTTATCTTGGTAAATTCAAAGTTTTAATTGTCTTGATTATTAGGGCTAAAACCAAGGCTATTCAGAGAAAGTCTGGAAAAGACAATATCAAGTGCCTCCGTTCAAGGACCTGTCGGGCCACCCAGTGCTCTAGCCAGGCCGCGCAATGCAAGCCAGCAAACTAGAGGCTGAACATGGAATCCCGGCGCCCTCACTAAGAGATTACCCACTGAAATTATCTTATCGATCAACTCCGGATTGGTTGGTTATGGGGGTGAAAATTTTAATTAGATTTTCGCTTGTAGATTAACAAGTCTTCCACCTTTCTGAGTACTAGCCCAACCGTTTCCGATTGGCAGAGCATACGGGTGTAGGACAGAAACCAAGGTAAATTAATTAAAGGGTGTGTGAGTGGAAAATTTTATTATTAGAAAAACCTTGTTCAACTCTCCGACAGAGAGCGCTCTTGACTCGGTCTTATGACCACAGTTCAAGAGATTTGCTATATTAACAATGCCTAATGCAGAGAAATGCAAAAAACTAAAATGCCCTCCGATAGAGGGTGCTCTTGACTTGGATTTGGCCAAATTCAAGAGACTTTGATTTATTTTAAAGAGGCAAATGAATTGTAAAAGCAGTATATCTTAACTTGAAACAAGATTTAAACAATAGTATTGATCACAAGATATGAATACTACTAACAATAATATTTGCGAAATAAAATGAAACTGAGAAAATCTAGTGTTCTACCACACAAACTTTAATCTACTAGGTGGGATTGATCTCCGAACAAGATCAACCACTAGAAGCCACCAATCCTGGAAACCTTCCAGCTAGCTGGATGTCCACAAGAAGTTGATGGGGGAGCGAGAAGCTACCACAAAACTATGTGGCCTTTGGGATACGATCCCAAAGTTAGCTATTCTCTGGTCAAGGATTGGAAGAGAGCTACAGAAATAAAATGCTAAGCTAAGATGCAGATTATAAGCAAAATCACTATGATAGGAAAGTATAGTGCAAGTATACCGTTGATTAATTTAACAATGTAAATGATTGATGTACTTGCAATGCATGAGAGATACTGAAACTAAGATAAACTAAACTAAGTACGGAAAGAAAACAAACAACCAACAAACTTCCCCAAATGGGGAAGTTGGGAATGGGGACTTAAAACCCCACTCAAAACGATATTTTATTAATGAATTACAAACGCCTTGGGATTTTAACCCTTTGAAGGACTCAGCAGAAAATAAAGACTTAGATTACAATCACTCTTATGAGTGCACAAAGGAGAGTGAAAAGATCTAGCCTTCTTGGTTCAATGGAATGGTTCAAGCTTCCTCTTGGGTTTATGTTTCAAAATTTTGCTTTTGCTTAGGAAGATTTCCCTCTTGCTTTCCTACACATGAAAAACAACTCAAGCACCCATTATTTTTGTTAATCAAATCAAAACAAAATGAAGCTAAACTAAGACTAAGAGAAGCAAAATATTCTAAGATGACAAGCAAAAAAAATTAGGATGCAACCTAACATGCAAAATGCAAGCAAAGTAGCGTGCAATGCAACTAAGTGAAGCAATCTACTCAAGCAAATGCACTAACTATCAATGCAAGAATATACAAATAATGAGCAAATTCGCTAAGCGAAATAACAAATGCAAATGATATGCAATGCAACTAACTAGATGCTAATGTACATAACTAAATGATAATGCAAATAACTAACTCCTACTAACTGTTCACAATTGTTTTGTGAGTTTTTTAAATGTTTTTTAGGGTCTTTTTAAAGGATTTAAGGAGATGGCGAAAGGGTAGAGGAAGGCTAGCAAAAGAGAAGAGAAGAAAACAGGGATATAGGGCAACAAAAGAGAGTTTGGACAGCCAATAGATGGCTGCCAAACAGTGGTGAAATGGCTGCAAAAAATGAAGGGTGGACAGTCAACTCAAGGGGCAGCTCAAAAGCAAGGACAGTGGGCAGCAAAATGAAGTGGACAGCGGACCCAATGGGCAGCCAATGAGTGGGAAACAAACAGTGAAAAGAGGAGAGGAATGAGGGCCAAACAAGGCCAAGTAACCGGTAACCAAGAGTTTGAAGTTTTGTAATGAGGGGATGGAGTTTAGGAGTAAGATCTCCTTATGTTTTATCCTTTCGAAACAAGCCCAACTATATAGATCTTGAAAGACAACAAAAGTTTATAAATTTCTTATGATGATGGAGATGAGATCGATGCAACCGAGCTCTCACTCTTCTCCAAATGATAGATCTGTCAAGACAAACAACTTGAAACCCCGTGAGATCAAAAGATATAACTAGTATGCTAGGAAAAGTCAAACCAAGATCAACACTTCATATAACCGAATACTTGTATTCATCAAAATTATAACAAACTTTGCATAATAATCCAAATTGACAACCGCAAATGGAAAAATCTTATGTTCTAGAAATAGATCTCTAAAGCTAGTTATTTGATCTACACATTAAGAGACAAGATTGAATGCAAGAAGAGATATCACCTCATAAGAATCACATCCACCAATGAAGAACGAATCATATAGACCTCCAAAGTCGAAAAGCTTTATTCCAATGAAAGATGTTTACAAATTTAGCAGAGTTTCTATGCCCAAAAGATCCATCCGATAATAACCCAAATGGGCCTCTCTTTATAGTAAAACACACAATCTAAACCCTAGGTCGAATTTGGCAATGGCAAGTAGTTTGAATTACAATCAACACCAAGCTTTGGAGCTAACTCGAATGACAACTCGCCTTAGTTGGTAGGTGAAATAGATAGGTGGCATAGCTCGACTCTAATGGTAGGTATGATGAAAGCTTCAACGAATCAACACACTCCAACAAGGATGCATGCGAGTTAGGTAGGAAAGGCGTGAGGATGTGGAGGGATTGACGTGAGCTAAAGTAGATTGACGTGAGGGTTGAGGATAGTGCGAGTTACTTGGTAAGGCAACAAATGGCATGTGGTAGGTAATAACTCAAATTGGAAAGGCATGGGATGTATCACAACCAATTAACACACTCCAACAAGGCTAGACGCAAGCTTGGTGAGGATTAACGTGAGGATCATGGAGATATGCGTGAGTCTTGATATTAATGCCAAATCTAGCTTGTAGGTGCTAATTCATGTGATGTGGCCTTGAAATTAGGAGTGCGCCCACCATATTATAAATGCAATCTCAACCAACCATTAATTAAATGACAAATCCTCAACTCGTGAGAGCTAGCCGTACGGCCAGACCATGCTCACGTCACTCATTCCATGTCAATCGTATATCCTAACTTTGATATGATATAACATGTGATTTGTCTTTAATATGGTCGTACACCATATTAGAATTCACTTCAACCTTTAAAAAATCATTTTTTAATGCTTTTGGACTTATTTGATTTTTTTGTCACTTAGTGAATTTTGTCATTTTTTAGCCAAAATGATGCATTTTTAGCCAAAACTGCTCCTGGGGTGATGTAACTGCCCGGAAACTGAAGAATGAAGGTGCCAAGGTGAAGAGGATGCTCCGAGCGTCAAAACGAGCCTCCCCACGCCCAATTCCGCCTCCGGATGAGGTTTTTATCACTTCTTGAAAATTTTTAATTAAACCATTAAAAAATGGTCTAATTTTATGAAAAAATTATTTTTGCCGGAATCAAACGAAACTCCTAGAGGACCTAGTGCATGTTCATACGACTCAATCGATGTGGCTAACACGTAAAAAATCCTAGACACAAGACTCTAATAACCACCTTAGGTTTTGACCACCATGGGAAATACTCCAGCTTTGGAGGTTTGAGTGAAAAACTCGGGGATTATACGCCACTGATGAGTAGCGCATAATTCCTAAGGAAAAAACACTCTAGAGTATCCCCCAAATGGCTAAACCTACGGATAGCCGAGTCTTTTATAAAAGGACCCCGTTTAGACCAACATTTTACAAATTCCCCATGGGGGTATGAACATGCAGTTATTACAAAAGGGGCAAAATTGCCCTGAAATTGACTTCTGAACTTCTGAATGCTGATGATGAACATGAATCATGTTCAATAAACTAGCGGCTCATCGAAAGTTCAACTATTTGTACAAAATAGGTGATAACAAGCTGCATTGCATGCTAACTCTGTTGTAAGGGTTTATTTTGTAGTCATAAGTTCTTTTGAGTGTCAAAGGTGAGCCTCCTAACATACATTATCCATTAACCATTAAAGATAAAGCTCTTTAAATAAGATTTAGACATAGGATCAATAGATAGTACATGTAAAATAGAGGATCACTCATTTCACATCTCATATTTGGTATTACGAAAAGTTTGCACAATGAAGGAATAGGAAAGCTCCATGCTCTGTATATTTGCTACCGATATCTTAATACTAAATTTCATCTCATTCAAAAAACCATTACCATGCATTTGCACAGCCAAACTCATATTTGCTTGTGGTTGTTATCCTATAGTCCACGTAGTCATCACTCCCTTCGCTAAATTCACTAGTTACTCTGCTTAGTTGCTGTAGTTATACATCTATCACTCGAATTTATTGCTTCAAGCTTTTTATATGAAATCAAATTTGCATATATTTTAAAGCATGGCTTCCAATTAAGTAATCCTCTCATGCGCGTTTAACCTTTCTCAATAAATAACTATAACGATAAACATCTTATTGTAAAATTTGAACTTACTACTAACTAGCTATTGGAATTCATTGTCTTTATGAAATAAAACGCGTATTGTAGTCTAAACTATCTGCGACAATGGCGGCACCATCCTTTATATTTTAAAACATGGCTTCCAATTAAGTAATACTCTCATGCGCGTTTAACCTTTCTGAATAAATAACTATAAACATCTTACGGTGAAATTAGAACTTAATACTAACGTTTGGAATTCACTGCCTTTGTGGAAAAAAAAAGCGTTTTAAACTATCTGCGACAATGACGGCACCATCCTTCACATTAGTGATGCGACAAGCAAGGCTGGTCCTATTGCAATAACCTAAAAGATGAAGACGATGTACAAAATTTAAAATTTCTAGGAAACTTCAGAGAAGTTACAACAACCCTGATTTTTAGAGTTACTGTGTAATTGGCAATTCTCTGGTCCACTGTTAAAATGTTCGCATGTTGCTACTTTGGGGGAAATGACCCTGGATCGTGCATGGTTTCTGTCTTTCAACAAAAGAGCCCTTTCCCGTACAATGACAATTATTTAGTCTTTGAGTGTAAACTTTCCAGGAAAACAGTTTAGTTCATGAATTGATCAAACAAGTTTATTAAACCTTAATCATCCCACCCCACCCCACCCAACCCCACCTCAGGTTTTGTCGAGAATCTTCAATGCTCTGAACAAGAAAATTAGCGTTGCTCATTACCAAGAATGAGAGAGTTTTTAAGGCTGATAACTGGTTAAAAGAGTACTACCAACCAAAAAAATGAAAAAACAAGTGCTATATTTTGTTTAACTTGAATTACATACACACATTCTTTACATTGAGAGTTCAAAGGTGGTTTCCAACTGAATTGGCATGAAAATGAGTTTCAACTGAGTTAAAATAGATTATTTGACTCAGAATTGTTGTAAGCAAGAACCCAAGTTCCCATTACTCTTCTCTATTTCATGCATTCACTTACAATTTCGAGTTCCCATCGAGCCTGGAATTTGACGACCTGTAGAACGTTTTTATCAATTTTAAACGTATTTGACAGGTTAATGTAAAAGGGACACGTCAACAGTGACGGCCATGAAAAAATTTGAAACGTAGATTTGACGTTCACCTATTTACCTTTGTCGTCATAAAATTCAATACTCTCTTAAACTATATAGCCTGTAAATATACCCGTTAGTAATTACCCAATCCTTCACTCTGTACTGTTCTCTTATGCTCTGTCTGCCGCCTAATTCCTACCGAGTTACTGCGACCTTAGTTCATCGTACGCCCCTGGGCCCATGTTTAGGAGCGCTTATAAGAAATTAGCTCCAGTTTAGGGTTTAGTTGCAACTTGCCATGTTGGATTTCGAGACCGGGGAAGGGACAAGACGAAGAGAGGAATTAAATTTAACGGGCGTGAATTCATGGTTGTTTCCGCTCGCGGTTTGGTGGTTTTATGATTCAAAATTCAAATGTATCCCAGTTGAAATTAAACTTAGGCGCCCCTCCCTGGATAGTCCATTAAGATATATCTGTATTCAAGCTAATTCCAATAAACTTAGTGGTCGCCCAACATCAGGAGCATGCCATTCGTGAAACAAGACTAGGCCGAAATCGCTTATGAACTTACTGGTTCAAACGCTTGCTTAGGGGTTGGTACATAGAAAACCACGACATCATAGACGCAGCATTGAGCAATATAAACCCCCAATATGCCAAATATCCTTCAGCAGTATGTGGGTACTTCCGAGATCATGTAAAATTAAGGTGTGTGGTGTGCCGGTTGCGGTTTCTGACCAAGGAGTATATTGCACTGTGTGGCAGGATAACAAGACCATAAAATTTCGCCTGATGTACTCTTATTTTCATGCGCTCTCTGGTTGTGACCCTGAGTGTATGTTGCATTTCCACGGCTTGTTTGAGGTATGTCTTTGAACTTGAAATGTGTGTGTGCCATTTTATTGTGTAGAATTTTTCAGTTCTAGTGATATTTGATGTTTTGAAGATAACATGCTGGATTTCTGACCAGATTTTGATGTTTGCGTTAGGTTTGATATTACAATTTCTACCCCTATACTTTTATAATCTTAAACAATTTCCCCGGTGTTTGTTTAATATTTACTGCGGACTTTACCAAACCAGAAGAAATGCATTGACTTAGTAATTATGGAAGAGCTTTTGTTCTGCCGAAAAGGTTTTACCGATTTTCACTAATTTAGGAAATTTGGAAGTATCAGATCAGAATTTGCGTTAAGTTTCATTTTAAATGGATACTCCTAAGCCCATCATGGAAAGGGCGAGCTTCCCATACTAAATTAATGAGGCAAATAATAGATCGAACTTCTCCTTATTGGATACTGTTGATGCCAAACATTCAAATGTAGAGAGGGCACCAATCTATAAGAGGACGGACTGGAATTCTTAATCGTAAGTGCGGGGTTTTTAATAATACAACAAATTTGACACTATGAACTTGGAAAAATGTGGGTTGGAATTCTTAATAGTAAGTGCGGGGCGTTTTTATAATACAACAAATTTGTCACTCTATGAACTTGAAAAACCGTGGGCTTAATGGAATTCCCAGTAAGTGTGAAAAAAAAATTTAACACAACAAATTTGACACTATGAATTTGAAAATACGTAAAATGACAGGTAGTAAAAACATTTAACCGTCATAAAATTTCCAATTGACGGGAACTTAGAATTTGAAATTCCAGGCCTGGTTCCCATTACTCTTATCTATTTCGTGCATTCACTTACAATTTCTCTGGACGATGCAAGGCCAAACTGGACGCCTGTTAAAGTCGCGTGGGAAACCGAGCAGCTTCCTCCGTTGGACCGCCCATTTCGTCTGTTATCTGTTGGCAGTCGAATCAATCTCTATATTTCTGGCCCGGCCCAACTCAACCCAGCCGAGCCTGGGAACCCGTTTGAGGGGCCAAGCTGAGTAGCGCCGCCCACAGCAGCCCGGGATCCCAGCAAACTAGAAGCAGCTTGTGCAGTGGGTGAACGGAAAATGTGAATGGCTTCTTTGAATGGATTATGTAGATGCATTTGTGCTGCTAGTGTGGCAAATGTGAATGGAACAGCTTTTCCTTTCATTGTCCTTGCTCTTGCCATATGTACTCGAAATAACGTCAATCCCCACACACCGGCGAGTGAAGCGATCCAGGAACAGAGTCCCGGGAATAGTCGAAGGTCGAGTGGAATCCCATCGTGCCAGTAAACGAAGTGATTTACTGCTTCACTCACTGGCCTTCCTTCCCTCTGGTTAGTCTGTAGGTAAAGAGCAACCGACCAACTGGTCTTCCTCGTCCTTCTAGTCTGTAAGAGAAAAGCAACTAACCAACTGACGAAGCAGTAGCAGAAAATGGAGATTGTGTGCGAGACACGCGAGAGCTGGTAATAATAATAAGTACTTCATCGTCGTGCTACTACCTCGTTTACGGACTTAATAGCCGCGTCGCAGTTGACATGCGCGTGGCAGTTGACATGCGCGTGAGTTGAAGTGTATCATCGGCCGCGTTGCTCGGGCAGGGCGGGCAGGGAAGGGAGGGTTTGTCGGTTGTCCCATTTCCAATCGCCCACACAAGGATCGAGGATTGATCGAGAATTAGGGATTATAAATATATTAATCTCCCCATTAGGCTGCACATTTCCCAACCATGTATTAAGTCGCCTGTAATGAATACTAATCCGTGCAACCAGCGGATTACCATGCTCTTTTTGGGTTTTGCATCCTCTTTACAATCAATCATCGATGTATCCTCTCATGTTTTTATTTGTGGAAGTGGTGTCAAGAAGGCAGGCCCCCAACAAGCAGGCACGTGTAAAAATAGGTAGAAAAATGAAATCTATATATCACAATGCTTCTGGAACGGACTTATTTCCTATGCTTTTTCCTGGGAAGTCCTATTAAACTATTAAACTACCAATTCAGGTAAGAAAAGTTAAGAAGGTAAGTCAAGAAGGTGTGGGTCTAAAAGTAATCAAACTGGATCTATAGTAGTAGTTACATCTAATATGGAGTTCAAACCTGCAAAGGGACGCTTGTGAAAATATCCAAAACTAGTCCATGTCCTCCCATGTTTTCTATCAACATAAAGTTATATGTAATTCCGTGCCCGTTCCCATTACCCACCTGATGGTCTTCGTATGACACGGACCAAAGTCTGTTAGTTGTTATGTTGTCATGGACGATTATTCTTATTAATTAAGTTGACGTGTTTGGAGTTTATCCAATGACACATAACAATAACTAGCATACCTTACCCCAAAGAGGGGAAATGAAACGCCGAAGAGAACTTCAATATGTTGTAAAAATGAGAGAAAGTTGTGTGTATGTGGATAATATAATTTTATGTGTTGAGAGCACGTCTAGCGAATCTATGGTAGGCAAGGACTAATAAGCATTTATCACTAAAATCACAAGTTCTAAAATGATTACAATGGTAAAGTCTGTCCATAAACACTTCTCCGTAATTGCTCCTGCATATATAGGTTTGTCCATCACAAGTGGTAGTTGGCCCAAATCACCGACAATAATTATTGCCTAGTTGTTGTATGAGTAATTGTTTTTTTATTGGAAAACACTTACGCAAGCGACTCTCAATTTGCACAAACACTGATAGGGCCTGTCCATGGAAAGGCTTTGTGTCCTTTATAGGAATTTGAAGCCCTGCATGTATAATGGTTGCATGTCTACTAAGTACTGCAACTCCTGTAAGAGTGAGAAGCAGTAGTGGAATATGGCTAGATGTTGCTTGGAAAGATAATACATTTTTTATGGTGCTTATAAGCTCGGCTTTATGTGTTTCTTTTTGTGTTTTTTTTTTTTAAAACTATCTTTGAATTATCATTTTCTTTATACTAATGAAAAAATAATATAATGTAATTTTATCCATTACCACTTGAAAGGATTACATCCACTCTATTAATACATTTTTTTTCAAAAAGTATATTGGTAAGGCTTCCTAATATTCTTACGACCAAATCGCATGCTTTGTAATAAATGCTTCCTCGTGCCTTAAAGAGGACCGAGAGAAAAGAGATGGCTGATGATTTTTATCCACGTCTCACGCACATCCGTTAAACTAAAGAATAAAGCAAAAGGATGAACAAGGGCTAGAGTTGATTGTTCTGTTAAGTTAACTTCGCATTTATACAAATCTATTTAAGATGCGAAGACGTTCCTTGCCCTTCCTTCAGTCAAGCGATATTACAGCAAATGAAAAGCTTCATATTTAGCGAAGATAACCCAGCGTTAATTGGAATTAAAGAGAGAACCAATATAAATACAGGGGGATCAAGCAACCTCGTACATCGCTCATTTGAAAGGTCACATTCTGGAATTGAGGACCTTAAGGTATTCGACTTTTTGATAGGGTGATCCTCGACCGAAAGGTCATTTATGCAGTAGGTTGAATGAAAGGGTAGAGGGGATTCACAAAAAGAGAAGTATGAGTAACTGCAGGAAGGTAGTGGATCAAGGAGAAATAGAGGAATGAACTTATACCCATTCCATGACATGCGATAAGAAAATTCTCTTGTCCTATAATCTGAAAATCCAAATACATCACTTCTTTCACTTCGGGAAACATACTCAACAAACAACCATAAGCTTCGGGAATGTTGACAACAATAATATCTATGATTTGACAGACTTTAGATTGGAAGCAACTATGATTAGAACACTGTAATTTCACTCTTCTCATGTTGAAAATGTATACCGCGGCTTCTTCCTTCTTCACTCTACAATATTTAGTGTTTGGTGTAGTGCATAAGGTTCAAACTCTTCCAACGTCGGTAATAGAGTATTCAAGGCTAGCCAGATTAACCATAAAAAATCATAGTAATAAATACTTTGATTCTTCGTTGTATAAACCATGACCATATTCATATTTTTGGAAAGAATGAGTGTTTTTTTGTAATTTTCATTGGAAGATTCTTCTTTCTTAAATGAAATACATAAGATGTAAACCATCGGGACAGAATCTTGTTTTGTATAAACCATGACCATATTCATATTTTTGGAAACATTGTGTGTTTTTGGTAATTTTCATGTAAGAATCCTTAAATATGGAATCCATTAGAGCTAGTGTGTGCAATCATATATGACAAGATTTTACATGTTTCAAAGCGTCTTATTTGACATTTGAATGCTTGGCAATTGTGACCTGATTTAAGAAATATATGCGTATAACTAATCAAAGATGCTTCTTAGATTTTGGTTGTAATGAACTTCAACGTTGATTATCATATCCCTGTGTATATAGCAATTGTGCAAGGTTATTAGTTTTTCCATATCGGAGGCTGATTAACAATGAAGATAAGGTGAGCTTAGAATTTTTAATTAAAATGTGATTTGCCTTGCAATCTCAACGCAAAATACACCGCACAATGTTCCTTCAACACATATTTAGAAGCTACAATCAACCGATGGCAGAGTGGGAAGTATAAGCAATCTGCACGGTGGTGTACAGTGATACAAACTTATAGTTGGATCGGCACAGAATTTAAAGATCCACCAACATTTTACAGAACAACAGATCCCACATCTTGTGGACCACGTGGAGGGTACTCTGATACAGGTGACATGTGTTGATAAGCTGCGGATGGGCGATAGGGGGGGGCTCCTCATAGGCTCATGACAGACGACGAAGGCCTGAGAGGAACCCTTGCCTTAAAGAACGCCTTCGACGTAATTAGTTGGGAAGAAATTTAATGGATCACATGAATGACATTTACTTTGTGTAAGGGAAAGTTTTCTAGAGAGTGCCACCTCAATCGAGAAATCCATAAATTAATTTAGTCATTAATTTGTTACTTAATGAGAATATTTGTTATCGTTATTATTATTATTGTTATTATTATTATTATGTATTTGGTTTAAAATTCTAATTTATGCATTAATAATATGATTAAAATAATCGTTGTTACACACCTATGAGGAATAATAACCATGTATTTCCATAATATAATTATAATTAAAATAGTCAAATGAGGAATAGTAACCCCGTATTAGTGGAAGAGGATTTATTATTGCAAATATTCAAAAAATGATCAATAGAATATACACAAAACATTTATAAATTGGAGGACCAAGTAGAACCAAGTAATTTTGAGGAGGCTAGAACCGACGAACATTGGATCAAATCCATGGAAGAAGAACTAAATCAAATTGTGAAAAATGGGACATGGGAACTTGTCCGAAGACCCAAAAACAAAAAAGTGATCGACTCTAGATGGGTCTTTAAAACAAATTGAATGGATGGACAAATAATAAGAAACAAAGCAATATTAGCGTGCAAAGGGTATGCCGAGGTTGAGGGAATAGACTTTGGAAAAAAAATTGCTCCTATAGAAAAATTATAAGCCTACTTTCATAGTTGATGCCTACTTTCCCACTTAGAGCTCAAATCTCTTTTATGAAACTCATGTGATTTGGTGGTTTGATGCCTTTAGCCTTATCACAATGATGATCATGATATTGGCTATGATGATCACAATGATGATGATTATGGTGTTAATACTGATGTCTATGACGACTATGACGATGGTATCGACGATGATGGAGATGGTGAAAAAAATAATGCCAATTAATAATTATTAAGACCCATCAAACCAGTTAGGCAAGGTAAAGTGTCCTTTGGATGAAACGGAACTTAAGAGACATTCAAGTATAATACAATGATCGTGTTCCTATATTCAGTGACAATAATAGTGCTATAAACATTTCTAAGAATCCAATGATGCATTCCAAGACCAAACATATTCCCGTTAAGTATCATTTTCTCAGGGAGCATGTCACATAAAAGAATATCAAGTTGGAATACATTGGAACTAAGGAACATGTTGCAGACATTTTCACAAAAGCTCTTCCTAGGGATACTTTTGAGTATCTCAGACGAAAATTGAGGGTAATTCATTTCCCCAACTAGATGCACAAATAAAAAACAATCAAAGGAGGAGAATTGTTAATAGCGGGGGTCACATGTTCCTTTTCCATCGATGTCAAAGGGGGAGATATGAATAGTAAAAAAACATACAAGACAAGAAGCATGAAGATAAGGGGAATCATATAGGGGTAGTAATCTCAAAAGAAGTACAATGAATATAGTCACAAGAGGAGTAAGATTGTGTTACTAAGTTGCAATCAATGACAAAGGGGGAAGTTATTTAAAAGTGTTTTCATTGATGTCAAAGTCCCAGGAAAATGGTGGTTGATGTGTACCTGATGAAGTGCCATGAGGAAAAGTTGAATTCAGTCTAGAATTCCCACCAAACATTGGGAAAAATTACCACATAACATTGGGTAAAATGCACTCCAAGCATTGAGAAAAATCCCCACACAACACTGAACAAAATGTCGTCGTAAGAAAGTAAAAATCATGGAAGATATAAATAATGATGATTTGATCCTTAGCTCATTTGGAGTGGTGTTGGAAGTTAATGAGAGCATTTTTTTTTTTACAAAACTATGAGGGATATAATGAAAAGAATGTATAGACGTATTTTCTACTTACAGTACAGAAATCAATCCGATGATTCAGAGAACCAAGTTATAACTAAACTACAAGAAGCGTTTCTAGAGCAGTGGTCAATGAGACCTATTAGAGTTGCAATTTCAAAAACATACAACAACAAAAAAGAATCATCCATAAAGTAATATTCCTGAACATGATTTTCTAGAAAATGTATAGACTACTACAAAGCATTCCTTTAATATTAATATCAATTCTATTAGATTTACTTTCTTTCCATCTCAATATAAAAATAGATTAATGTCATGTTAAATTTTTCAGGAAGATTATGAAAATCCCAAAGGATGTATAAGGTGATCTATGTTCTATGCCAATAGGGATGCCAAAAACAGTGTACATGGGGATGGTCAAAGAAATGGACAGAATTGCGTTGCAAGAGGAGCCATCTCAACGACAATGTGCTTCAAATGTATGTAATCATTGAATTTTTCTATTATGTTCATATAAATAAATAATTTAGCATTAAACAATAGTTTGAATTTTTTTGTTGCAGAAAAGGAAAGAAAACAGAACCCATAAGATAGGACGACAAGGAAGAAAAGGGTTGATTGCAAAGTTTATGAGTAATTGTGATTTCGTTACGACAACTTAAGATTTCATATTGGTTGTGATCTTTAAATTGTATTCTATTTTTACACTGTCCATCATTGGATGTCTTCAAACAGGTGCTAACATACAAAGAAGAGCCATCAGAAGAATTGTTTGAGATTGGGTTAAGTATGGGTTGTGAGTATATATTGGAGTATCAAAAATTAATTGTGGACGTTTTAAGTATTTATGTTGTTTTATTTCTCTAATATTTTAATTAATGGAGCAACAAAAATCATTTATATTAAATCTATGATTTATGATGGGGTATAAAACTTGGAGGAAACAAAGCATGGAAAGGAGCCAACTGAACAATTGTTGAGAGATGACATGAGCTTTGGTTTTGAAAGAATGTTATTGTTCAGGATACAATTATTGCCTTGGTAATCTTTTCAATTTACATAATGATCATGTATATTTTCATTATGCTATAATACTATGTTAAAACTCTACGCGTCAAACCAATTACCATGCTCTTTTTGGGTCTTGCAACCTCTTTATATGTCACTCCCTATCATCCCATGTTTTATGTCAACATAACTTTATATGCCACTCCCTACCCGTTCACATCACTCGATGGTCTTCGTATGACACAGACCAAAGTCTATTAGTTTTTATGGACGATTATTATTATTATTATTAAGTAAATTGACGTGTTTGGAGTTTATCATGTCATTGGTATAGACACATAACAATAACTAGCATACCCACAAAGCGGGGAAATGAAATGCCAAAGAGAAATTCGATATGTTGTAAAAATGAGAGAAAATTGTGTGTATGTGGATAATATAATTTTATGTGTTGAGAGCACGTCTAGCGAATCTATGGTAGGCAAGGACTACTAAGCATTTATCACTAAAATCGCAAGTTCTAAAATGATTACAATGGTAAAGTCTGTCTATAAACACTTCTCCATAATTTCTTCTGCATATATAGGTTTGTCCATCACAGGTGGTAGTTGGCCCAAATCACCGACAATAATTATTGTCTGGTTGTAGTATGAGTAATTGTTTTTTTATTGGAAAACACTCACGCAAGCGACTCTCAATTGAACAAACACTAATAGGGCCTGTCCATGTAAAGGCTCCGTGTCCTTTATAGGAATTTGAAGCCCTGCATGTACAGTGGTTGCATGCATGTTAAGCACTGCAACTCCTGTAAGGGTGAGGAGCAGTAGTGGGATATGGCTAGATGTTGCTTGGAAAGATAGTACATTTTTTATGGTGCTTATACGCTGGGCCTTATGTGTTCCTTTTTTATGTTTTATTTTAAAAACACTATCTTTGAATTATCAAATGAAAAAATAATATAATGTAATTTTATCCATTCACCACTTGAAAGGATTACATCCACTCTGTTAATATACTATATTTTTTTTCAAAAAGTATATTGGTAAGTTTTCCTAATATTCTTAAGACCAAATGGCATGCTTGGTAAGTTTTACTAATATTCTTATGACCAAATCGCATGCTTTGTAGTAAATGCTTCTTGATGCCTTAAAAGGGACCAAGAGTAAAGAGATGGCTGATGATTTTTATCCCCATCTCACGCACATCCGTTAAACTAAAGAATAAAGAAAAAGGATGAACAAGGGCTAGAGTTGATTGTTCTGCTAAGTTAACTTCGCATTTATACAACTCTATTTAAGATGCGAAAACGTTCCTTACCCTTCCTTCAGTCAAGCGAGAATACAACAAATGAAAAGTTTCATATTTAGCGGAGATAGCCCAACGTCAATTGGAATTAAAGAGAGAACCAATATAAATACAGGGGGATCAAGCAACCTCATACATCGCTCATTTGAATGGTCACATTCTAGAATTGAGGACCTTCAGGTAGTCGACTTTTTGATAGGGTGATCCTCGACCGAAAGGTCGTTTATGCAATAGGTTGAAGGAGAGGGTAGAGGGGATTCACGCAAAGAGAAGTATGAGTAACTGGAGGAAGGTAGTGGATCAAGGAGAAATAGAGGAATGAACTTATACCCATTGCATGACATGCAATAAGAAAAGTCTCTTGTCCTATAATCTGAAAATCCAAATACATCACTGCTTTCACTTCGGGAAACATACTCAACAAACAACCATAAGCTTCGGGAATGTTGACAACAATAATATCTATGATTTGACATACTTTATATTGGAAGCAACTATGATCAGAACATCGTAATTTCACTCTTCTCGTGTTGAAAATGTATACCACATCTTCTTCCTTATGCACTCTACAATATTTAGTGTTTGGTGCAATTTACATATGGTTAAAACTATTCAAACATCGGTAATAGAGTATTCAAGGCTAGCCATATTAACCATAATAAATCATAGTAATAAATACTTTGATTCTTCGTTGTATAAACCATGACCATATTCATATTTTTGGAAAGAATGATTGTTTTTTTGTAATTTCCATTGGAAGATTCTTCTTTCTTAAATGAAATCCATAAGATGCAAACCATCGGGATAGAATCTTGCTTTGTATAAACCATGACCATATTCATATTTTTGGAAACATTGTGTGTTTTTGGTAATTTTCATGTAAGAATCCTTAAATATGGAATCCATTGGAGCTAGTGTGTGCAATCATATATGACAAGATTTTACATGTTTCAAAGCGTCTTATTTGATATTTGAATGCTTGGCAATTGTGACATGATTTAAGAAATATATGCATATAACTAATCAAATATGCTTCTTAGATTTTGGTTGTAATGAACTTCAACGTTGATTATCATATCCCTGTGTATATAGCAATTGCGCAGGGTTATTAGTTTTTCCATACCGAAGGTTGATTAACAATGAAGATAAGGTGAGCTTATAATTTTTAATTAAAATGTGATTTTCCTGGCAATTTCAACGCAAAATACACCGCACAATGTTCCTTCAACACATATTTAGAAGCTACACTCAACCGATGGCAGAATGGGATGTATAAGGAATCTACATAGTGGTGTACAGTGATGCAAACTTGTAGTTGGATCGGCACAAAATTTAAAGATCTGCAAATGTTTGACTGAACAACAGATCCCACAGCTTGTGGACCACGTGGAGGGTACTCTGATACAGGTGGCATGTGTTGATAAGCTGTGGACAGGCAACAAGGGGTGGCTCCCCATAGGCTCGTGACAGACGACAAAGCCCTAAGAGGAACCGCTGCCATAAAGAACGCCTTTGGCATAATTAGTTGGGAATAAATTTAATGGATCACATGAATGACGTTTACTTTTTGTAATGGAAAAGGTATCTAGAGAGTGCCACCTCAATCGAGAAATCCATAAATTAATTTAGTCATTAATTTGTTACTTAATGAGAATATTTGTTATTGTTATTATTATTATTTTGTATTTGGTTTAAAATTCTAATTTATGCATTAATAATATGATTAAAATAATCATTATTACACACCTATGAGGAATAATAACCGTGTATTTCCATAGTATGATTATAATTAAAATAGTCAAATGATGAACATTAACCCCGTATTAGTGTAACATGATTGATTATTGCAAATATTCAAAAAATGATCAATAGAATATACACAAAACATTTATAAATTGGAGGACCAAGTAGAACTAAGTAATTTTGAGGAGGCTAGAACTTATGAACATTGGATCAAATCCATGGAAGAAGAACTAAATCAAATTGTGCAAAATGAGACATGGGAACTTGTCCTAAGACCCAAAAACAAAAATGTGATCGACTCTAGATGGGTCTTTAAAACAAATTGAATGAACATGGATAGGTAATAAGAAACAAATCAATATAAGCGTGCAAAGGGTATGCTGAGGTTGAGGGAATAGACTTTGGAAAAACGTTTGCTCCTACAGAAAAATTATAAGCCTACTTTCCCACTTAGAGCTCAAATCTCTTTTATGAAACTCATGTGATTTGGTGGTTTGATGCCTTTAGCATTATCACAATGATGATGATCGTGATAATGGCTATGATGATGACAATGATGATGATTATAGTATTAATATTGATGTCTATGACGATGGTATCGACGATGATGGAGATGGTGAAAAAAATAATGCCAATTAATAATTATTAAGACCCATCAAACTAGTTAGGAGAGGTAAAACATCCTTTGGATGAAGCGGAACTTAAGAGACATTCAGGTATAATACAATGATCCTATTCCTATATTCAGTGACAATAATAGTGCTATAAACATTTCTAAGAATCTAATGATGCATTTAGAGAACAAACATATTCTCGTCAAGTATAATTTTCTAAGGGAGCATGTCACATAAAAGAATATCAAGTTGGAATACATTGGAACTAAGGAACATGTTGCGGACATTTTCACAAAATATCTTCCTAGGGATACTTTTGAGTATCTCGGACAAAAATTGAGGGTGCAACTAGATGCACAAATAAAAAAACAATCAAAGGAGGAGAATTGTTGACAGGGGGGGTCACATGTTCCTTTGCCATCGATGCCAAAGGGGGAGATATGAATAGTAAAAAAATTACAAGACAAGAAGCATGAAGATAAGGGGAATCATATAGGGGGACTAATCGCAAAAGAACAACAATGAAGATAGTCACAAGAGGAGTAATATTCTTTTACTAAGTTGCCATCAATGACAAAGGGGGGAATTATTTAAATGTGTTTCCATTGATGTCGAAGTCCCAGGAAAATGGTGGTTGATGTGTACCTGATGAAGTGCCACGAGGACACGTTGATTTCAGTCTAGAATTCCCACCAATCATTGGGAAAAATTACCACATAACATTGGGTAAAATGCACTCCAAGAATTGAGAAAAATCCCCATGCAACGCTGAATGAAATGTTGTCATAAGAAAGTAAAAATTATGGAAGATATAAATAATGATGATTTGGTCCTTAACTCATTTGGAGTGGTGTTGGAAGTTAATGAGAGGGAGATTTTTTTTTTTACAAAACTATGAGGGATATAATGGAAAGAATGTATAGATGTACTTTCTACTTACAGTACAAAAATCAATCTGATGATTCAGAGAACCAAGTTATAACTAAACTACAAGAATCGTTTCCAAAGCAGTGGTCAATGAGACTTAATATTTTATATTGGTTGTGATCTTTAAATTTTATTTTAGTTTTACACCGGCCATCATTGGATGTCTTCAAACATGTGCTAACATACAAAGAAGAGCCATCGGAAGAATTGTTTGAAATTGGGTTAAGTATGGGTTGTGAGTATATGTTGGAGTATCAAAAATTATTTGTGCACTTTGTAAGTATTTATGTTGTTTTATTTCTCTATTTTTTTAATCAATGGAACAACAAAAATCCTTTATAGTAAATCTATGATTTACAATGGGGTATAAAACATGCAGGAAACAAAGTATGGAAAGGAGCCAACTGAACAATTGTGGAGAGATGGCATGAGCTTTGGTTTTGAAAGAATGTTATTGTTCATGATACAATTATTTCCTTAGTACTCTTTTTTATGTTTGCAGAGGAAAGAAGAAGATGGAGAACACAATGGAGGCAATCAACAAAACATTCAGCCAAATAACCCATGTCATGCAAGTGGCTCAAGCACTGATAACAGTTCCAACAAAGAATGATGATCAATGTAACTGGATGTTAATGGAAGTTGTTGTATCTACCCTTGTGATGAAATGTTTCATCATTGATTAAATATGGATGATTGAATATTTTAACGAAGAGATGCAAACTATATATAACAAATTCACCCAAACATCATATTCATATGCAATTATTAAATTCAATTTATATTTCAATTTCAAATTATATATGAATACTATTATTGTTGGCATTGGTATTTCCAACACTACCAGCTATCGCTGCTAGCTTGTGTGAGGTAAGCTCACATAGGAACTCTCATTTACCTAGATGTGACATCTATCTCTGGGCGTATTTCAGATGTATAAATATCTCTTATTCCTTATAATTTAATCAAGTATTTTTGATACTTCTTAATGGTATCAGAGCCAGCTCTGCAAACCTCTTCTCTCTTGTGTGGAAGTGATTTTGCAGAGTTGTAGTTCTTAGCTTAGTGAGGCAGTCACGCCAGTGGTAGCATAGAGAGAGGTTGTGATCCTGCCCGAGCAAATTTATAATTGTCCTTTCTTTAAGCTATTCTATCACTGGCGTTTTTTTGGGATGTGGTATGCTCGCGGCTGGTCTGATTTTCATTTTTTAAAGGGATGGATCCGGTTGTTTGCTCGTTGTTGCTCAGTTCATAATCCATGGCCTGTCTATCCCTTCCTTAATCAACATCCAGATCAGTTCGTAATAGTGTGGAAGATTGGCCTTTTTTTTTTAACTTGACGGATCTTTCTGGGGAGGATCATTTTTTGCACTCTACGCATGACCTCCATTTCTAAGAAGGTCGATTTGGTTGATTGCTATTTTCGGGTGTTGATCTGGTCCATTGGCTTGGCCCCAAATGGTATCAATGCCTTCCTCTATTCCAAAGTGAATATTGCTTCAATCACAATTCTCAGATCCGGCGCTTGGAGCAATGGGCTTGCACTCTCTATGTCGATCAAATGGTGAAGAGCTTGAATTTACCTGATGCCATTCTCCTCCGCTTTCTCTGATCGCTCTTTGTGTGAGGATTGATTCCAGATTCAAATTGCAAATTGAATATTTTTTTTAAACAACAATTCTTGGATTGAATGCTTAAAAATGAAGGAGTGCACAGATCATTTGATTTTGTTTTCGTCGTTGGGTCACCCGCCGTTGTGGATCTTCGTATTGCTACATGTATGAAAATTGACAAGTGCGTGGCCCTTTCCCATCGTGGTTGTGGTTTGTTAACAGACCTATGGTTTTTCTAAGTGTATGGTTCTCTTTGGCTCGGATGTAAGGATCTCCTCTTGTTGGTGTTTGGTCTTTGTCCAAGCTACGGTATTAATAATTAAAGATCATTTTTTTTAAATATCACGTGGTCAAAACAGATCCTGTTGTGGATCTGTGGGATGCGCTTCTAGGGACTGTTGTGACTCCCTGCGTCGTGTGGAATTTCCCGTGTGGGCACCGTGGGGCTGTTCTTCTCTAGTTTTTATTCTCCCTTCCTTTGATGATCAGTGAGGAAGAGCAAGGCGGATCCAGACGCGTGTTAATTCAAAGTTGTTGAAGCTGTATCTCTGGTTGTTCGGACAAGGGCAACGAATTTTTACTACATCGAATTCCAGCTGCAAAATTGTTATAGGTTTGAGGAAGGGTTTTGGATCTGGTTTGGGGCCTCCAGTTCTGAGAAGATCATCATGTGGGTGCTCACTTACAGGTTTTTGTTGATGAGTTTCGTGCAGCAGTAGCTTCTCTTCAAGCAAAAGATGATAGGATGTTTGATGAATATCAAGCTTTGAAGGAAGCACATGACTCCCTGTTGCTGCAACTCACTGAGAAGGATGAGACAATTCAAGGTTTATTGGTTTGCAGACAAGACCTTGAGGAAAAAGTCTCTCGAATGCAGAATGTTGAGATGAAGACTGTTGTGCCGCCCAACTCACTTATTGACGATTGTATCCCACCTGGTTGTAAGTATGTTGATGTCTCTATTTCATCACATGCTTTATTGTCTACTAATGGTTGTGTTTCTCCTAGCTTTGAAAAACACACTACAGGTATTGGGTCTCGCCTGCTGATCAAAATGGGCTATACCGGAGGAGGACTTGGGAAGAATGGCCAGGGAATTGTTGTTCCTATTGCCCCTGAGTTGCAGACCTCAAGAGCGGGTCTTGGATATGATGATGTTGCTCCCTCTTTGTCTTCAGCTGGCCTTGCTGAGTCAAAGAATGTTGTATTTGTTACCGATGGAATTCAGAATGAAGAGAAACCTGTTGATGAATGTGTTGCTGAGTTGGATGCCCATAAGAAGCCAAAACTTGAGAATGTTGCTGTTGCTTCTATGAGTGAACCAGAACCTCAGCCTGCTTCTTCTGTTCAACCAAAACAAAACTATGTGCCATATAGACATCCTCATAAGAATAGGAGGAATGTACCCAGGAAATGCTACTTTTCAAAATTTTCAGAAAAGATGCGAAAGACAGAACCTTGGACCAGTGTCAACTATTCATTGTGGTTGGATTGATGAATGGTCATGGAATCATTTAAATGGATGTTTGAGGACTTCATATCGATGTGTGTCTTCGATTGTACAATGTTCCTCTTACCATTGATTTGCTTTGAGTGGTCCATTGATGTTTGACCAGTGATGGCAGTCGACTGCAGCTTTGACTGGTTTGCTTCATTGATTGATATTTGTTCGATATCTATTGCTGCATTTTGTTATCGCTGATATCCCTCAAGTGTGTTTAATGGGGAAGAATTGGAGATTTGGAGGTCTTTTGGCATCACTTTTGTCTATTGTATTCGAGGGGTTTTTTGGCTGTATATTTCCATCACTACTCTTGGAGCCTTCATTTCATTGCCTTTGTTTGCAGCACTGCGCTGAGATCTATGCTCTCTTTCTAAAGAGTGGTTGCACACCACATTTGTCAATAAACTGTATTGATTCCTCACTTGTAAATGGGTATCTAAAATGGCTTTGTTTGCCGGAACCCATAATGAGGATTGTTTTCCATGATGGCATTTATTGATGGTACCTCTCATTCTGCACTTTTGAGTAGTGGATTTCGGGCCACTTGTGCAGATAGTTTGTTGGATTGTCACCAGGCTTTCGTCTCCCTGTACTGCTTTGTTTCACAGTGTCTTGGAGCTTGCCACAATGGAGGGTTTTGTTGGATATTATCACCGGTTTCAACTAGCACCTTCATCCTTTTGCCATCAGTTGTGACATTGACTACCACCATCTTTTCCACTCAGTTCAGCATTGTGAGGGGGTGGTATCCAATGCTTCCTTGGGGTGGTGTGCATCAACATTTTGGATTCTACATTTAGGAGTTCGAAACTTGACACTTGGATCTTCATCAGTTTCAGCTCCATTGCCTTTTTTCAGCATGTGTGATTTTCTCTCTTTTGGGGAGGAGTTTTTCCCATGAGGTTTTCTCCTTTTCTCCGTTTATGAGAGTAGTTTGTACATGGGTATCTCATCAGGCCTAGTTGTCGGGACCCATCTTTGTTTGTTTTTTGTTTCCTCCCTATGTTTCGCTTATGGGGGGGTGTTGGCGTTGGTATTTCCAACACTGCCATCTATCGCTGCCAGCTTGTGTGAGGTAAGCTCACATAGGAACTCTCATTTTCCCAGCTGTGACAGCTATCTCTGGGCGTATTTCAGATGTATAAATACCTCTTATTCCTTATAATTTAATCAAGTACTTTTGATACTTCTTAAATTATAAGCAATATTGAAATTTCTGATGAATAATGTAATTAAAAAAACTTAATTGCATTGTCACATGTTACTGTTTCAAAAAAGAATTAATGCATTTCGGTGCTTTTAAGTATACAATACGCACTGGTGCCTCACATAAAAAAATGCAATGGTGCTTGCAATCGAAAAGTGTACAGTAGACAAATGTTTTGTTACAATCATTGGTGTTTTCATTCAAATACACATCGATGCATTATAAAAGTGCACCGGTGTGCTTGTACAATTAAATGGCACCATTGCGTGTGTACAATTAAACGACACCAATGCACTTGTACAATTAAATGACACCGGTTCTTAAAAGAATAAGTCAAAGACCGCGACCTCCCTTTTGGTGCGTGTCACATATTGTTATCATTGATGCTTTCATATAGTCAAGGGGAACTAGTGCAACTTAGATAATGCATTGGGTGATGTGACTTCTAAAGCACTGGTGCCTTTTATAATAAAGCATTGGTGCTTTTCGTTTGATAAATCCCCAGTGCAATATTTTTTGTGAAGCATCGGTGCTTTCAATGTGGTACAACACCAGTGCTATATTTACTTCCGTGCACACTGAGTCATGTTCTCTCGTAAAGAACTGGTTCTAAATATGTTGTTTTATGCACTGGTGCTTGGTTTGTCTCGCTGCACCAATTCTTGTTCACGTGACAACATTGGTGCATTTTACCTATAAACACACTTATGCATTGTACATATAAACGCACCGGTGCATTTGTATCACAAAACGCATCGTGTAAAACCTCTTCTACAACCTATGACCACCGATTTTTTTTAGTTGTAATAAGCAAACATACATACCTCCATTAAAGCATCTCCTACCAGAAACAGAAGTTGTAACGGAAGTATTTTTTTAGAATTCCGGCCAATCTTGTAACACTAAAAACCTCCGCTAGAACCTCCACTTCGGGGCCTTTTCCTTGCAATGGGATCAATCAAGATTAAATAGTGTTATAATCACATGCATCATTTTCATTGACATCGTCATCACCATAATCATCCTAGTAATCATCATAAACATCATACAAATCATCGTCGTCATCATTGTCATCGACCTCATCATCATAATTTTCATGCTCATCATCGATGTAGTGCTCATTTTCATCCCTATCATCTTGTTATCAAATTATCATTAATGCCAAAATCATTGTCATAATGCATCATTAGAAACATCGTGATGTTGTTAGGGTCACTCAAGTTCTATTAGGGTCACTTGAATGTTGTTAGGGACAACCAAATGCCATTAGGGTCACTTAGGTGGCATCAGGGTCACTTAGATGTCATTAGGGTCATTTAGGTGCAATTAGGATTAATCAAGATGAAGTAGTGTTATAATCACAACCATCATCATCATTGATATTGATGTTGTCGTTGTCACCATCATCCTAGTCATCATCATCAACATCATACAAATCAACAATATCATCATCATCGTCATCATTGTCATCATCCCCATCAACATATTTTTCAAAGTCATTGTCCTCATCATCGATGTAGTGCTCATTGCCATCATTATCATCTTGTAATCAAATCATCATCAACACGAACATCATTGTCATCATGCATCATTAGCATCATTGTCATGTTTTTAGGGTCACCCAAGTTCCATTAGGGTCAACAAATGTTGTTAGGGATAATTAGATGCCATTATGGTCATTTAGGTGTCATTAGGGTCATTTAGGTTACATTGGGATCAATCAAGATCAAATAGTGCTATAATGACATGCATCATCATCATTGACATCGACATCATCGTCGTCGTCATCGTCCTAGTCATCATCTCCAACATCATACAAATAAACAATATCATCATCATCATCATCATTGTCATCACCCTCATCATCATAATTTTCATCGTCATCGTCCTCATATTCGATGTAGTGCTGATTGTCATCACTACCATCTTGTAGTAAAATCATCATCAACCCCAACACCATTGTCATAATGCATCATTAGCATCATCTTCATGTTTTTAAGGTCAAGTTCCATTAGTGTCATTCAAATGTTGTTAGGGACAATAGAATTCCATTGGGATAAATTAGGTGCCACTAGGGTCACTCTAATGCTATTAGAGTCATTTAGGTTCCAATAGGATCACTCTAATGTTATTAGAGTCATTTAGGTGCCACTACGACCACTTTGATTCTATTAGAGTCATTTAGGTTCCACTAAGGTCACTTTTATGCTATAATAGTCATTTAGGTGCCATCAAGATCAATCATGATCAAATAATAGTGATATAATCACATGCGTCATCATCATTGACATCGACATTGTCATCATCATAATCATCAATGTCAACATCATACAAATCAACGATATCATCATTGCCATCATCATTGTATTCATGCATCATTAGCATCATCATCATGTTGTTAGGGTCACTCAAGTTCCATTAGGGTAACTCAAATGTTGTTACAGACAATCAGATGCCATTAGGGTCATTTAGGTGGCATTCGAGTTACTCATATTTCATTAGGGTAACCTAGATTCATTGTATTTTGTTGGATGGACACCAAAATTGGTGCACTAGATGCCACAAAAGGCATCCCAAATGAATTACATTATGCAAGCATGTTCAAGGGCAACTTTAGCCAAAAGTAGATGCTAAATCTGGTGCTATTAAAGACATTATACTAGTCACTATTGAGGATGCTAATCTAGACACTAATTGGGAAGCAATTTAGGACACAATTTCACGGGCATATTGTGTATAGTTTAGCACCAACTGATATTTGAAAGTTAAAAAATAAAAATAAAACGCATGTGGATACGAGAGCATAAAGAGTTCAATTCCCTCATAAAACACAAAAATAGAAGAGATGAACACTAATTTGACACATTGGAAGGAAGGAGGAGCATCAAAACTCTAAAATCGATGATTCTTACTTCACATTTGGAGATTTGCAAGGGAAACGACCCCTGAATACACCCTTGCTATTTGAATAATTCCCTTGTAGCTACTTGAAGAATTTTTATTGAGGAAGAGGGTTTGTAATTTTTCCTTGAGGAAGTTGGTTGAGAATTTTTCCTTCAAGAAGACAGTTGAAGAATTTCACTTGAGTAAGAGGGTTTAGCATTCAAGAGAAAAGAAGAGCAAGCCCTAGGGTTTTGGAAAGTGAGAGGCACCCAATATACTCAAGCATTTTAAGATGGAAAGTGGAGGAGGCATCAATCAAGGAAAAATGGTATGCTTAATTTGTATGCTTAAGCTGTATGATGTTGAAATACATTTAACATGTTCTTGGATTCGCCAATATTCTATTCAACGGGTCCATTATCTTGCATCTAATAGTTGTTGAATGAGGCCTCCTCACACTACTTAACCAATGTGTCATGTGGTTGGTTAGAGTTTGCATGTGATGTGCTTGACATAATGCCCAAACTAGATTTGATCTCTTGGACAATGATGATTGCAGGGTATGCAAAAAATGGTGAGGAAGAAGAGGCGATAGAGCTAGCACAACCTTTCCACTGTCCAATTCCATAACCAACCTTTTAGGTATTTTTTTACATCAAATTTTCATTAAAATGTCACCTATTGTATTCTGAAAATGGTATGCTTTGTATTTTAATTCAGCCCATATGACTATGTAAAAATTTGTTTCAACATACTAAATTTGTATAGTAAATGTCCAGTACATACTTCTAAAAGAACCCTAGTAGTCAACTAAATATTTTTGCAAACCAAAGCAAAAATAGTATGTAATAGTCAAAGCAAAGAAGCAACTCTTGCATGTCTATCAACATTGTCAACTATTTCAATAGTTTGATGGTATTATATGGATAAAGTTTTATTGTCTATAATTCTATATATGAAAGTTGTATAACCTTTTGAAACAATATCCCAGTAGTTGAGACCAACAATGTTCTAAGTTCATATTATATCAATTATAAAAATGTCGCTTTCTACTCGTAAATACCGTTATTGTGATTTGAAATTTTTGACCAGATGGAAATAAAATTATTTGCCTAGTAGAAAAGTACATTTGTTAAAACAAGGAGCATGTCCTCCCTTAACCATAATATGTGTCAAATTCTCATCTATCAGGTCACAACTCTACATAGTGCACCAACTCAACCATCATAGTTTTGAAAGACAATTACAAAATATGTTTAAGGAATGTTGAAAGGGAGTCATATCTTGTGCCAACTACTTGGCCACCAAAATGCCAATTATAATTGTTACCTTATTCACAAGATGAATGTGAGCAAGCTTTAGACATACATACTTGCATTTGATTCTCTATGGGAACTTGTCGAAATAGAATGGTCTACCTTTGAAAGTTATCTTGGAAAACAATGGGCATTTCAGTAGTATGCAAGAGATATGACTTTTCTAAAGTACGCAGTCCTATATAGTATTAATATAATTAATAAAAACTAGGTATATTACAGAGTGAACTTGGAGAAATGGAAACAACTAAACTTGTATGTATGTGTGTATCATGTGTTATTTTTCAAGCATGGTTTTCACGTTTCAACATAGAAAATTTTATAAATACCAAAAATGATTACCACTTTTAATCCATCTGGTGATTGCATCTAGTTTTGTATCTTCTTGCCTAAAATAAGTAGAAGAAGTAATGATGCATACAACTTGGTTCCTTGATGAGTCTCAATGACATGTACGCGTGTTTCAAGATTTGAAAATAGGATTCTGATGAACCGTGTTATGTTTCCATTAGATTAAGGGATGATAATGTTTCATGAAGAGATTGGTTTGTTGTTACAGTGAATCAACTTCTAATTAATTATGGGTATGGGTATGAAAATAATTGATTATGTATTGAAAAGTTGAAATTGGCCTCTTGATGAAAAGAATTGATTATGTACTAACTTCTTCCCTACCACTAGGAGTTACTTAGGCTTAGATGTTAGGAGTAGTCCCACTTCTTCATTAGTCTTTATTGTGGCCATCAACAAGGGAATTTTGATTTTTCCTAGGATTACCCCCTAGAGCCCTATTAGTGTAGGACACTCACTTGAGTAAATTATTCGACATTCACTCAGTGTTGACATTTTCACCCTATTAGTGTAGGACACTCACTTGAGTAAATTATTCGACATTCACTCAGTGTTGACATTTGCACTTTTGCACTACTAATTTAGATGATGATGGAGGTTTCTTCCCTCCTTACCCAGAGGTTGTTGCACTTCATTCATAGGATTATGTCTCCTTGCTAGCACTTCTTCACCTTCTAGGGTTCACCTTTTTGGTATAACCCACTTGTATGCGATATATCATTTCATGTTAATTTGCACTCTTTTTTGTCACCTTGCAGGCGTGCTTCTTATAACCCCATTTTTTGTCTATAAATAATTGTTGTATTTTCATGTCCCCTTGATCCATTCGGTCTTTCAAGCAATTTAGTATAAATGCCATTTCATTTTAGTACAACAAGATGAACAATTGTTCTTTGATAACGTTTGGGTGCACTTTGGCTTACCATCTTCAGTCACCTCCAACCATGACAATTGGTGATATGGTTCATGTATATTGATCTTGGTGTGTGGTTCGTGTATTCCCTGGTGGTGCTTTTGTGTAGGTGCATCGGTATAGGCCAAGAAAACACATCCGACTTCATCGGAGTAAGCAGGAGTACACCCAAATTAACCCCCCGGGTTAAGAAGTAGCTTAAGTCACAGGAAAAGCAAAGGTGGCTTGGACAGAAGAAGCAAGGGTAGAGGCACCTCGACTAACATTCTTTCATGTTCCAACTCCTTATCCAACTAATGCAGTTCTCGGTCCAGATTGATATTTGGTTAAAGGTCCATATTAAGTAGTATTCGATCCAGCTGATGTTGGTGATTCAAATATCAATGATGCATTTATAAAACAAAGCTCCATTTTTGGACTGACTGACTAGTCGATTGACCTTTCACTCACTACCACTATATTTTCCAATTGGCTTTACACTGTCTAGGTCGGGTTCCATGCTATGATATTTATTTAGTTAATCAACAATGCGTGAAATAGCTTACAGAATGACATTTGTTGACTTCGCTTACCACCACCATAAGTGTAGCGATGAAGACACATAAACCACCACTAGCAATTGTTAGAGCAACTAAGGTAGTAGATCCTAATAGAGCAGTAGTTAGCAGATCCTATATAGCACCAATAGTTAATATATCACCACCAACAGTAGCACAATAACATGGCCTACAACAACCACTGCCTACATATATCCTACAAAGCCAGTAGCTACGATTCCATATTGAGATCCATATTCATATGTTTCAGATCGAGAGCCATATATATAGAACAAGATCCAATTCGTGAGTGAGGTAAATACCCGAATGGTTTCAGATGTTCCCGATGCTCCTGATCGAGATGAAGATGTTTGTGATGTTAGTGATAGGGGTTAAGATTACGAAGTTAGGTATGCAGATCCAAATGTTCGGTAGGAAGAGACTGATCTGCTCTCCTAAATGGTAAGAGTTCACCTGATGTTCTTGATCCATAGTCAATCCTTTCTATTAAATCAACAGTAGTGCCAGCATCATAACCAACTGTAGCATAGGTAGAGGCAAAGTTTGCTAAAGCATAGATAGCAACAGAAGCAAGGGTTTATTTTAGAGATCATGATCAAGATCTAGTAACAGATCCATACGCAGATAAAGATCCAAAGCAAGTAGTTCCAGGACCAGCAACAAAGCAAACAACACCAAAAGCAAAGTACAAAGAGACAAAGGTATCTGGAACAAAGCAAGCAACAGATCCATCACAAGTAATCTAAAGGTTTCATATATCATTGTACCCAGGCAACAAAACTTCAAATAAAAATTCCAAACAACCATCGATTCATACACCTACAACAATACTAAGCAAAGACATTTAAACTCTTGTAATATCTTCTACATCCATCAACCTTCACATGCCGATAAGAAATGACTAAAGGGAATAAGCGAATCAATTATTGACAACTCTGTTAATCGAGGCTGATTTAATGAAAGAAGCAATATTTAATAAGGAGTGAGTGCTAGCCTATCTAATCTTTAGATTAAAACTAAGCCTTTCAAAATACATTTTTATAAGTAGGAGGACATTAAGCAACAAGCAAGGAACATCGCAATCATTAATTAAAAAACTCAATGAAGCAATGAGACCAAAGAGTAGGTAACGCCATAATGAATTACATACACAAATAAAGATGGTCATAGCTATCAACATAAGCAGGTAAGCAATCAAAGTAAATCATGAAATGACGTTAAGACCATAGTATATCATCCATCAATCATTCAACCAAGTAAACCATCCTTCATGCATTTCAAGTGATAGATTCGGCCCTTCAAACCAATAAAATAACTTTAAATCATCCTTGAGCGTTGATCGCATAAAAACATATTCTACCTAAGATAGTCCATCCTAAGTCAATAGAGGTCATTAGAGGATAATTAATTTGGACAATTTCTTAGAATAGATCCATGCCTTTGGCTCGGATGCAACTTTTCTTAAAATTAGCTTGAAGGAATCTCAAAATCAGGTTGAATGGCCATTTATTTTAGATATGTTAAAAGCCTTGGTCTTAAGGAGCTTTTTCCTTGGGGTTGTAGGCACTCTCTTTGTTGGCAGAGCCACCACAAATTTGAAGGTCCAAACAAATACCTAGTAGTAAAAAGTGTTTATTTAAGGAATAGCTAAACAAATTAATGATTTACAAAAGAAAGGAAAACAATAATGAGAAAATAACCTTGCAATGTTTTTAACCAACATTCATGAAAATTAGCATTGATATATTTCCTCAATTAAAAACATATAGATGGTTCACCTACACAAAATTTGAACGATAAGTCAAAATGTGGAATTTTGGTTTGTCCTCGAGACAATTAATTAAAAAAGAATAAAATGTCCAATCGAGGACCAAATTATTCAAGACCCTTTAGCAAAATCTTCAAAATACTAACGAAATATATGACTTCAAATAACAAGTACAAGCTCTAACCCATTAAGTCAATTGTCTATAAAGTAAATTGTACATCAATCAAAGGCCTAAATCCATAAATGAAGCACTCACTCGGAAGACAACGAAATTGATAAGCTACAAATGCTCGGTGGAAATGCACAAATGTTTGCACATGATTACCATAATACATTTTTACACTCGATGAGAATATATCATGAGTATGAGTCATTGATGTCATACATGTTTTATACTTGGGAATTGTACATACAATTCATGCATGGTTTATGATAAATCATATACATCGTTAACTCGTGGTTATGATTAACGCAGGATCAAAGAAGTCTGCATTAATAACAGGAAACTCTTCCTAAGGGTGAAGGAAAAATCCCATGCCTAACTTGGCATGAGCCGCATCATTGTACTTGTTTAAGCAATCTCAAGCGTGGTTTGGCATACTAAACTTTTCATTCTTACGACTGATAAGAGGGCCCAAGAGCGCTAAGGATTCATTCAATGTGCCCATTGGATGATGATCAAGTGTATGGAAGGACAAATGAACCATAGAAAGTTATGGAATGGTGGGGAGCATAAGTAGTGATAACCATAAGAGTAGGGCTACTGTGGGGCGGAAAAGTCAGAATCCATCATCTTACAGGTCAAAGGCCATAGGTCTAACTTGGGATGCATTGTGTGCTAACTCTGTTGTAAGGGTTTATTTTGTAGTCGTATGTTCTTTTGAGTGTCAAAGGTGAGCCTCCTAACATACATTAACCATTAACAATTATTTGACTCATAATTGTTGTAAACAAGGACCTGAGTTCCCATTAACTTTAATTGAGTAGTGAAATTTGTGTATTCTGAACAAGGACTTCACCCTGAATGTAATCATATCATTGCAATTTGATTTTCAGTAATAAATAGAAAGCGATTATTGGTGGCACCATCTGTGTTGTGTGAATGTTGAGTGTGTGGGTGTCCATTTGTGCTTTTGTTCCGTGCTTTGATCGACAGACCCACTTCCTCGAGTGGATTCCGCCACCATCATATGTGTTAATGTTTCTCTCTCTTAGTTTAACTCATGGTCTAAATGGGGTAGATTGGAATGATATTTATGATGTATGGAATTAAATGAAAACTAGAAAGATTCTTCCTTTGCGAAAATAAATTGATGTTTTCAATGATTTAAGCGCAATACTTCTGAAGAATATCAAATGAATCGAAGAAAAAATATGTTTTCTTATTTTTTTGTTGGAATGTGCTCATTTATCTAACATAATCATAATTTTGAGGACTTTACTAATTTCAAAGAAAATTTTGTTTTTTTCTTTGGTTTCATTGAAAATTTACCATTTTTCATGAATGGAGTGTTCAATTGTTTCAGATTGTAAAAATTTGGAAGGGCAACATTTGTATTTTCGCATTTTATTTAAGGGCTTAGTTAATTTACACTTGTTAATTATTTATATCGCTCTTCATCTTTTAAAGGCTAGAGGAATATACGCCAATCAGATTGAAATTAAGACCCACCCTTAAAATTTGATCATTAATTCTAAAGTTGTAGAGTTCAACTTTATAACATATTTACGAGTCATGTTTAATACATAATTAATTATATAATATTACATTTTATATATAAAAAAATATATTAATATAATACAAGTTAAATAGGTTTGTTTATGACCGTGTGTATTTTAACTGAAAATATTAATAGATAATAGATAAGTTAGAGATTATATCATAGACTACATAAGTTAGAGTTTTGGTGTCCACCGCCGGATATATAGTAATCCATAGATGGTCAAATTGTATTGACTATTTTTAGCTAACGAAATTATATCTATGTTCCTAAAGTTAAAATTTATAATTCAAAAAATAATATCTTTTTAACTATTCTTTAAGACTATTTATCTACTTACAATTGCTAAATGTGTGACATGACCAAGATATGACAACCTTTCATGTTATTGTAGGCGGCGTTGTTATGAGAAAATCAACTTTAAAAAATAGCCATTTGCTGAACTGATAAGGGTGTTAGATATGGGCCGAATTTTTGTGATTGCGAGCCACACTCCAACCCTTCCATACCCCGGTCGTCCACAACACACTTCAATTTTAAGGCGCAACCAAATAGTTTATCAACTTCCACAAGACCATTCAAAAGTAATGGTGGGTCATTCTATGACTGCTTCTGTATACAGGGGATTGACAAGACGATGAAATAATAACTATTACTCCCAGCCCGTACTATGTCTCGTACACATTCTTGATTTTCTTCTTATGTTCCGCTGTATTTGTTGGTTGGTTTCTTTTTAGATTCATATTAAAAGAACGAAGGAAGACAAAGATCAATAGCTATAGTAGATCACCCATACTCCTTTTTTGATCTATATCGTATGTTTAGTATGTTAACCTCTGTGAGATAACTGATATTTCGACCATAATTTATTTACGTGGTTAGCCAGATGGATTTTTCTATTTGTTACCTTTAAATAATAATATTCCGACGTATGTCCCCTGTGCATGCTCGCGTGTCTTGATTACAAACGTTTTACGAGGCATGGACTTTAACTCTCGTCTCTTCTTCCCCTCCGTTCATTCAATCAATTGGTGCTTCTAGAATTTTCCCTTTGAAGGTGATCTCAAGTTCGATTCTGCACAAATTCTAGTCCATATTCGAAAATATTTGTGGTAAGGTTTCTCAATCGTTCGGTTTACAGTGCAGTCAAGTCATGTCTTTGTTGTAGTTTATTTGTATACAATTGATGGGTTATAATAGTGATCCTCCACGTTATTCTGTTGTGGTTTATCATCTAGTTACTTGTTACACATGTTTCCCGAGGGTTATTCCTTCCACGTGGGTTAATATGTGTATTTGTGAGAAGGAATGGTATCTTCCTGCGATCTAGGAAGGGGATCCTTCTACATCTACACCAAATTGTAAAATATAAACACCTATCAATGCAACTATTCAATTGAAACATTCAATATTTGGGAATACAGAGAATTTGTTGATATCTTTGAATTGCCACCTACCATCTCTACATCATTGTTCACCATGTTTATACAACAAAGTATTGGAGGAAGCTATGGCTCATACTGCAAAGATTGAAAGACTCGTCCCTCCATGACAGTGCAACTGGAAATGTATGCATTTGGCCATGTTTAGTAGGCCATGAATGCCTGAAACATATTTACCATTATCCTACACCATGCAAGCCATTAAAGAGTAAGAAAAGGACATGCAATTGATTTTGAAGCAAATAGAGCCTCGACAATAAAAGCATACAACCTGTGACAGATTCCATTCCAATTGCAAACCTCATCCACCGAGTCTAATTTTAAGCTTTAAAGTATTACTATCACCTAGTTCCGAATTGAAGCCACACACCTCTAAATATTGCTCTCATGCCATTCAAAATCAAGGCAGGCTTGAACTTTCCTAGGTAGAAATCGACGATTAAACATAGATTTACTGAAGAAATATTATAATAGCTAATTAGAGATATGATAAATTACATAGATTTTTAGGAGTTACAAATTTGGTTTATAATAGCTACTAAAGAAACATTTATTACTACTTTGCATAGATTTGGTTGGATGATTGCTATAGATTTATCAATAAATCATAATAAATTTTAATGGTGCAATAGCCTTTTTGGTTTTGTGTTTTCACATATATAATGGAAATATAGAATGTTGTTGTTAGGTCAACAATTTAACGAATCGATAATACTACCTGGCCCTTTACATTTGTTACCCATGAATGCACCCCAGCTTAACACTCAGTTACGGTAACAACCTTTTACTAATTATATTACCCATCTACTTACATACTAATAACTCAACCTTTTTTTAAACCTCATACATTTACCCTCAGCCTTGGGAACTTTAACTCAACCATGCATATGAACTCAACTATACTTAAATCCCTATGAACGAAACTCGACGAATACCACCTTACCTATGGACACCTTTCCGACCTACAACCCTCTGACAACCACTGTTCGCCATATGCCTCTTGAGGCTTTATATAGTGGATAGATCCCATATAGACCACCAGAGGACGCAGTAATGTAAGATTTCTTTGAGCATATATGATGGTTGCTTTAAGAAGTACGTTTCATCCTTACTTTCTGTGTCTGCTTTGAGGAAAGTCCTATCATACTGATTCCTTTATGTTGCTTTCTGGCCGCATTATGCCCTCCGAGGAGACCTGCACGCGGGTCTACCCCCTCTTTCCTGCACTTCAGGATTCTAAGTAAGCATGACACATCCAGGCTTGAAGTGCTACCGAACGAGTAGTTGTTTGGAGGACAAATAAAAGATTTATGCTTACCGAACCTAAGCTTAAGCGGATGTGAAGTTGACGAAGTTAAGATGCCAAAGTAACTAGTGTGAGGTGGCTTGTGCTTTGCTTTTTTTGTTTTTGGATATGCACGTATATAATGCAATCATTGGGAATAGACTTTGAAAGCCTATACGCCAGACCTACGCCTTGGGTGGGACTCTTGGAAACCTATGCTGACTTGGAAACTCTCATCTTTGGTTGGACCTTAAACTCATCCATACCCACTTGGTACACCTCCTCGGGAACTCGCACTTTGCCTTTGGACTATCCTTTGGAAATCGAACTTTGGTTGGAATATTCCTAGGAACCTATCATCTGACCTCACCCTTAGGACCTGAAACTCAGCATTTGAAAAAGCCTCCCTCAACCTTTTGTTGTATTCTGATTCTATTGATATGGTATTGGGATATATGGGCATCCTATTTTCCATAAGAAAGGATGATAGAGCCATCTTATGTTATTAAGGAGAGTTGGTGGCACTAGATACATAATCGGGTTCATAGTAACTAGGAGGTAACTAGAAGTGAAGATTGGATACCTTTCTGGAACCTGTAAAACTGGACATGGATATCTTGAGGGCCACTCATTGCTCGGATCATATTGTTAGTTTGTCCATTGCCTTTTTAGTAGTGCATCTGAACTCAAGGTTTTTTCCTTTTTTTTTTATCCAGCCCGGTTCATGTTCTCGGCACAACTATAGTAGTTATAAACCCCGCGAGCAATAGAGTTGTACCGTTCAATTATCTCATTGTTAGTGGATCCTGAGGGGACCCTTTTATCATAATAGTTGGGTTCGGGGCCTTATCCTCATTCTCTCTCTAAGGCGATCAATTAGAGCGACTTGTTGGTTATCTCCGTCATAGTCGGTGGACACCTTCAATCCAAGGATTATAATACTAGTAGTGCTATCATAACCCATGTTTAGCCCCAACTCCTCTCCTAGGAATGAAGATATCTCCCCACCGTGTCAACAAAAATATCCATCGGAGGCAAAGAAATTGAAATAAATATATATTGTAGACCATTGGTCCCTCCAAACTAAGGGTTTTATAGCCTTCTAGGGATTATAAATGCTTTCAATAACAAAATAACTTTTGATTTGAACCATTACAGGGTAGTTACTAAGGATGAAATTTAATCCCTTTGCAAGTAATTTTTTTTTTTATCTATAGGGTTTCATTGAGATATACAATTTATAAGTAGAACCTTTCGGGGCTTCTTTCTTTCTTTCCGAAGCTCGAATCACTAATTTGTCACAGAGACTTTGGGTCTGCATGTGAATGTTTTGCATCCTCGTACCTCCACAGTTTATTGGAGTTAAATATAAATTATAGTTAAGCTTGTGAGAGCGTTTGTTGCTAGAGTTGTTGGTCCACTGAAAACTCTGCAGGGCCTTCTCTAGATTTTCATAAGCCTTCATGGAAGGGACCCACCATGAGGAGGAATAAATAGGGTGACAACCAAGATTGTACTTCAAATTTGGAATTGACTCATGAAGGCTAGGAGTTTGGTCATCCATTTTTCTATTTGTTTGTAAACCCTCTACACTACTACCTCTCAAAGCTCTTTAGGAAACCTTGGAAGGTAAAGGGAATTCCAATAAAAAATATGTAACGTACTCGATTCCTTCATTCGTACCTTGAAGAAATGGAGCACTTCCATCTCAAATACTCACATGCAATGCTCTGTAAACTATTGTGGATATTCTACTGGAACAATTTGTAACAATAGATCATATAATATTCTACAATCTTTTCTCATATAGTGTTTTTACTGTAGATTGTAGATTGATTGTTACTATTTTAATGTCTAAAAACACCAAGATCACTAAAATTGAAATGAAAGAAGTTAAGCAAATAGCACACCATTTACACAATGAACACAAAATGTAGTTTGGTAAAACCCAATATGAGAAAAGCCTCACTAGAAGGTGAGGCCTATTCTCTTGCTTTTTTATTCTCAGTTATGAATGCAAGTACAAATAAAGTGCACTCACTATGGAGTTGCTATGGAAATTGTGGCCTTAATCATTGCGATAGGATCTTTTACTTCCTCTGTCATGCTTCACTATCCCACTCCTAGATCTTTGTTCTACTATAGAACAATAAATAATACAATAATAATGGAGCTCCTTCCTTTTCTAGCGGCCTAGTATTAAACATAGTGTAGGGTTAGGGTAAGGGTTTATACATGCCTCAACCCCCAATTAGTGTTAAGGTTTTGGACCCTCTTTAATCTTCTTGAAGGTTTGACAAAAAAAAGTTGTTTAAGGCATCAAATGGGATTTGGAAGGTTTTGGACCCCAAATAACCAAAGCGGTACTTACCCATAAAATGGGCCATGGCTTCAATTTTTCCACCTATGTACCAAGATACATTACAAAATAGATAATGATCCATTTTTAATTATGCCAATACTTTTATTTGTATATTTTACAGATCTTTATTCAATCTCTTAACATCACAAAGAAAAATGTAAAAACACAAATTGCACAAGCATCACTGTTTAGTTCAAGATCATAATTTCTTCATCTTGCTAGATGACAATTACTGATAAATTACTAGTGATAGATCCTTCTTATAAATCGATCCTATTGACTCAATTATTTAGCATAAAAGGAATAAAAATAAGGCAATTGACCCAATAGAATAAACACATTCACCAACAAAGGGCATAAGAGTAAAATCCAGATTCATAGCGATCCACCAGTAGTAGAGTCCCTGGTAAAATATTAAGTAGCCAATCCATATCATCCGTTTTCTTAAGATCCTGATCCCATGCCAGTTGATCTATCACTAGTGTATGTGCAAGTTGGAATCCTAGCATACACCCCCACAATTATGATTGCTACCACTTGCCCCCATGACGAGAGGAGATGTTCAAATACATCCGTGTTACCAACGAACGAACAAACAGATGATTCACTGCCCACCGCCAACCTGCCCAGTATGCTTAAGGCATCCGCCCAAGTCCATGTCACCAAAGCACAACACGTATTCACCAGATTCAACAGATTCAACAACACGCCCGCATTCCCCATCCGCATTCTACCATTCCCGTATTCTCCATAATTTCCCAGCTCACTTACCCTAACGGAACAATTGTACGGATATTGCGAGGGAAATAATACATTCCAATACTCCTATAGATGCACATGGAGGGTGACACAAGGCATGTTAATGACACGATACGATCACACAATGAACTCAGAGAGATGAGGTTACACTTTGAGGTTAGCTTACACAATGAGTGAGGTTTGTGACCCCCCTCATAGAGGTCAACGGAGGCGGTTTTAAACCCCCCTCCTAAACCCCTTCATAGAGACCTACGGGGGTGGTTTTGAACCCCCTTCATAGAGACCTGTGAGGGAGATTGCGAACCCCCCTCATACAAACTTACAGAGGCGGTTTGGAACCCCCATCGTGGAGGACTATAGGGGCAGGTGTGAACCCCCCTCGTAGAGGCCTCTAGGGGCCGGTGTGAACCCCCCTCGTATAGTCCTATAGGGGTGGTTTGTAACCCCCCTTGTAGAGTCCTATAGGGGCATTTTAGAACCCCCCTCGTAGAGGCTTATAGGGGCGGTTTTGAACCCCCCTCGTAGAGGCCTAGAGAGGCAGTTTGAAACCCCCCTTGTAGAGGCCTATAAGGGCGATTTGGAACCCCCCTCATAGATTCCTATAGGGGCGGTTTGTAACCCCCCTTGTAGATTACTATAGGGGTTGTTTGGAACCCCCCTCGTAGAGCCCTATGGGGGCGGTTTGGAACCCCCCTCGTAGATGCCTACAAAGGCGGTTTGAAACCCCCCATGTAGAGACCTACAGGGGGGTTCTGAACCCCCCTCATCGTAAGCTATGGGGGAAGTTAACAACCCCCCTCATAACCACCTACAAGATCAATTTAAAACCCCCCTCATAGACACCTATAGTGGCTGTTAAGAACCCCCCTCATAGCAAGCTACGGGGGCAGTTTAAAACCCCCTTCATAGTTTTCTACAAGGTTGATTTAGAACCCCCCTCATAGCCACCTACAATATCAGTTTAGAACCCCCCCTATAGCTACCTCTATAGCCATACTAAATCATATTAAAATATATTTTATTAAAAATACCAATAGTGCAATATCAATAGGGTACGGAGGAATCGAACCACCAACCTCCTGCTTGTAAGGTAGACGCTCTACCATTGAGCTAGCACCCTTTAAGAGTTAGGGAGATGAGCAACATTAACACCCATATTGCATTATTTTTAAGTCTAAGAAAATACAATAAGAATGTTCATGGGATGATTGTAATAGGATATACACATGTACCCAAACATCTACAGATTATCATGCAAGAGCAACCCGCTCTTTGCAATCCTCACAAGGCATAAGAACTATAATTCCAAACTTTTCGATTGCTTACTAAAACAACAAAAATGCTGAAAAAAATTGCATACAATTTGTAGACACAAATTTCAATCATGTGATATGCATTTCATAACATAGTGCAGTTATTCTTGTTGTAGACATGACATATTGATGCGGTTGAGGAGCTCAATAGTTTGTGCATGGAAGGCCAATATTCAAGACGAATAATCTTCCTTGTTTGTCTCTTCAAGGACAAAAGCTTACTTTCCATTGGAAGTTTCTATTTTATCAAATATATCTATAATGACATTAGGAAGACTCCTAAAAATAAACCTGAGACAAATAGGGACATCACAGATTGACATATCTAGTGCAAGATATTTCATTGACAGAACAAGTCAAGGAAATCCTGGGAGGTGTAGAGCTGGAAGTGCATTGTTTCTTTCACATTCCATTGGTTTCTCTTTCAAAGTTGGGTATGGTAAGGGTTATGATAATTAAGCAGAAATGAAGGCCTTGGCAGCTCTGTTCAGAATTGCAGTGAAGAAAGGATTAGCCTTTGGGTATATGGAGATTCAAAGTTGATCATTGAATGGGTATATATCTATCTTCAATCAGTTCTTGATGAGATAAAGCTTCCAATTGGAAGATTTAAATTCATTTCCTTCACTCCTGTATATAGGGAACACAACAAGCGGGCTAACAGTTTCTCAAAGCATGGTTTAGAAGCTTCTGAAAAATACATGGTTCTAGTAGGACACAGGGAGGATCAGATGGTTCGACAATGGATGATAGTTGTTTATGACTGACATGCTAAATGGTTTCTGTGTACATGTCTTGTTTCACTTGTGAAATGTAACCATTTGTCTCCTTGAAATATAAAGTTGAGATTATTTCCTTGGAGAAAAAGGTAGCATTCTAATTCTTACATAAAGTTTCCAGGAAACCCATGAATGAATGTCTCATGTGATTTTTACCAGTCCTAAAGTATCAATCTGTATTCTCTATTCACAATAATGTCAAGCAACCAAATAATCAAATATAAAGAATGCATAGGTTGTGTTGTAGAATACAAGTGACTTCAATTCAAAGACTCACCAGAAGCCAGTTGTTATATACACTCATCAGTCTTGATAATTATCCAATTATTTGGGGAAACTTTGCAAGCCATTAAAAATTCAACAACCTCTAACAAGCAATCAATACCCTATATAATGCAAACATTTCACCATCTCCCACTTAACTGAGAGCCAATGATTCAAGCAAGCACAAATGGTACAACTGATGAAAGGGCACAGTGGGGCAAAAATCTAATTTTTGTGTACTGTACTAAGAGATGACTGGTATAACAAGGAATTTCAATAACAATCCAATCAAGGGAGTTTTCATGAATCATAATCAGTGGTTGATTCTATCTAATCATCAGTTCCAAGACATCAGGAACAAGAAAAAAAGTGTCAAAAAATAGTACACAAACTGTAACCATGAAAACTGGCTTGAAGCATATATTTGACCTGAAAAATAAGTATTTCTTGTGACAGGATGTACAATCTGAAGAATACAAGACAAGCAGAACACCAGAAAATCTAGCCTTTAATGGCCTTAATATATTCTAGTATCTCTTATAAACTTCTGATACACAAACTCATAAAAGCTGGGGCAGATCAAATAAGAAACCCAAACCTAGCAAGAACAAGAGAATATATATAACTTCAGACCTCTAGTGATGTAATGTTCTAACCTAGATGGGGTATCCTTCTATGTATCCAATGGAATGATATTATGATCTACAATAGTATTTGTAATGGCCAACACACCAATCAGTATGAGCCTATGTTGGTAGCATTTTTTGAGTCTAGGATGATGATAACCTGTCTTCAGTGCTAGAAATATGACTTGATGGTCATTGGTAAGGTATTGTGCTATACAGATAAGTACAAACTGTAATGTAATTATCTTTTTGAAGTAATACATCATGTTTTTTTGTGTGGGGAAAAAACACTTTCATTTATAATAAATGGTCACTTACATCATAGTTGATATCTAAATGAACATTCAAATTTCCAAATCCACCACTATTATATGTTATGGGGCTTGCTTAGTTTTAATCATCAGCCACTACACTTCATATCCTTTTATTCGTTAGTCACTAGTAAACTGTTTATAAACTATCTGTATTCTTAATACTTTATTTCACAGTTATTTAATCTTACATTATTTCTTAAGAACATTCTCCTAGATCTAAATGAAGTGGATGATCATTGCACAAATGAAGGTGGCTTCCATGTGGCAAGCGATGTTTGAAGTTTTTTTTTAAAGACCATGGTACATCTTGAGTTCATTATGGAGGATGAACTCAAGAGAAGTTGATGATTACTCCAAGCAAGAATCAGTTCCAAAGATCGTGGCACTGTAATAGGGGGAGTAAGGCATTTTTTCAAGAAACACTTGTTGTGATCCAAGAGATGCAATAATGAAGTAATGTATAATTCTTTAAGAAGTTCAAATACAAGGGAGTTCTCAACAGGTATAAATTCTTCTCATGTCAAGATTATTTTGAGTCAAATTTTTAGTAAGTGCCATTCATCTTTCAATAACAACATGATGATCGAAGTAGCATATTGAGGATACCTTGTCTAGAAGATAAATTTGGAAAAGTTTCAAAGTCTGCCAGACTCAATCTCTCTTCACTTGGGATACCTATATGTATACTCTAGTCAAGTCTTCTATAAATATAGTGAAAGATTGATATCCAAACTCATGATTCTCTACCTGAAGTTTGGAGAGAGTACAAAAGGTAAGAAAATGCCTGCCGGACTGAAAATACATGCACGCAGTTTCTTGGAAAGAAAAAATACACGCAATTATTGTTGAAATTCCCACCAGGCTTAAAAGGATGCACGCACAACCCTCAACATGTCTGCATTCAGAGGTGAAGATGCCCGCCAGGCATAGATTAATTGCCCGCAAGATGGTCTAAATAATTGAAAATGCTTGCAAGTGCCAACAAGTATTGAAGAAATGCCTGCTGTATTGAAATTTATTGTCCAACAAAATGCATAAAGCATTGATAATGTCTGCAAGGCTACAAATAATGCCCGCAAGGTGCTTTCTGGGTATAAATATGCCGTCAGATTCAGTGAAATGCCCACAGGGACCTTAAAAATGCCTGCAAGACTTGGAACAAATGTCCGCAGGCATAGTAAGATTGCACATGGGTTAAAATATGCACGTAGGAATAGCCTGCCAGGCATACAAGAAATGCCTACACACAAACTGAGATGCCCGCAATCAATGGAGAATTGCACAAATAATATGCCCTCGACAACCAAGTAAATGTCCGCAGGCTTTGGGAAATTGCACTTAGGTCGAGTTAAATTGATTAGAGAAGTGAATAATTTCCACAATCGCGTAAAATATGCCCGCGGCGAGTTGTAATATGCCCGCTGGAACCATTGAAAATGCCCGCAAGCAGTGAAGAAATTCCAGGAGACATCATAAAATGCCTGTAGTGCTTTACAAAATGCTTGCCTATCTGCATTATTTGTAGAAATGACTAAAGTTGTGAGATTTACACTTTCATGCAAATACATAGAAGTTGCAGAGCAAGTGCTTCTTGACATTCTAATGCATTTGATATGTGTCGTTCATCTATAAACAGAGCTTGAGATTTGTTGCAAAGAAGAGGGTAAAGTAAGTCAATAAAGTACCCTCTTTCTTGTTGCAAAGAAGAGGGTAATGTAGGGGTCCAAATTCCTTGTAAAACAACCCCAAAAGAAGGAGAGGGTAAAGTAAGTCGGTTGCAAAATTTGTAACAGTAAAAATCAATTTAAAATCTCAATGAGAAGTCGGCTCAACAAATAAAAAAATTAAATTAAATTAAAAATGATTATTCTTGCATGTCAGCTCAGTAAAAATCCATGATAAAACCAGTATAAATATACTTGACAACTCATTAATAATTGTGAAGAAATTATGTGGTGTCTCTGAGGAATTTCGGACTACTCACTGAGGAGAGTTTCGGGTACTGTAGCAGCTATAGTAGACAGGAAATTTTTTAAAAGGTTTATTTTTTTTAGCTCTGATTTTTGGGAATTCGTGGAGGACACTCAGAGCTCCGATTTCGGTGTTTTGAGGAGAGTTTCAAGGGCTGCAGCAACAACTACAAATGAGCAGAAGTTTTACTTTTAGTTTTATCCTTTTAAGAATTCAGACTTGTCTAGGGCATCACTGAGGCAGCCGTTTGGTGTCTTTATGGAGGAGTGAAATTATGACAATGACAGTGACTAAGGCAATTCGGTGGTAGCCACAAAAAAGGATGTAACAATCAGATCATTGAAGGATAGCTACAAAAACAAATCTCTTGAAGTATTCTCATATTTTCGGGCTACTATGTTACAAAAGAATAGGATCAAAATCACATGAGCAAAGTTGGTTTGACTGAGTCTACAAGGAAAAAGTATGGTGAGTTGAACCTTGATGTGTATGAGCAGTATGAACAAAACCTGAATGACTTGCAGGTGAGCATAGCTAATGAGGATGAGCAAGTAATGATGAAAGCCCAGATACAGTGACGTATACAGTGGTAATGGTGTATTAATATGATGATATCTCAGTGATATACATGCACAATGACTTTGGTATGAGTAGCAATAACTGTGACATACATGACCACCTTGACCAACAGAGTGATAAGCAGTGTTGGAAACAAAAGGCATTCCCCAAATCAAACCCTGTGCTACATCTACATTGATATTTAGTACTCTTGACCCTATGTATTAGGAGTTTTGGACCCATACTGTGATTGTTAAGGCCCTTTATGAGAATCAATAATGACACATGTTTTTCAAGGAATTGAATGTGCAAATCAAACCTTGTGCTACATTCCTTCTAATTACTCAGCCCTTTCCCTGCAATGCTATGTTATGCAAGGAACTTGAAAGTAGACGCATCATGTCTTACCATTATTACTACGGAAAAAGGTAAAACAACTGGCATTTGGTAGATCTCTTTGAAATAAATCAATAATACATGCATAACGAGGACCTAGTTGAATGAAGTTCATTGTCAAGCCGATTGATCAGAACATCTTTCTCTTGGTTTTGTGCCTTCAGATTCCGACATTCTGAGACTTCCTCTAATGGGGGAGATCGAGTAAAATAAATCCATAACCTACAGGTTGACAGATCAATCATCAAAATCTGATAGAGGTATCAAAGAACATAAAAAAAAGAACTTAAGGAGAAAATAGCAATGTTGCAGAATGAGTTGCTATGGTACCTATCGGTGGGTAAGGAAGAATTTCTGGTGTAAGTGGAAGGAAGGAAGCACTTAGGTCAAAGGAGTGCGCTATGTATGCCCAAATAAATGTAGCGCTCACCGTGATTTCATCTTCGTGCTACCCTATATGCCCTAAGTTTATTAGTAGATAAATAGGAGAAAGCAGCAGGAACGAAAGGAGCAGAGCCATAAGCACTAGCAAGGGTGGTGGTTTATGTAGCTTCGGTAAGCAGATTGTAGCTCTGCCACCATAATCAAGCCTTTAGTACCTGTTCTCTTATGCACAGTTATGTCATTCTCTAGATTTCTGGAATGCAACCCAGTTCTGCTTGTCTCAAAACATTTTATATGTTACTCAAAATAACTTGGCTCAACGATTCTCAAGAAAACAAGACTTGGTCCTTCAAGACATGGTCTGCAAGCAGTCCTCAACAATGTGGTCTTGATCCCTCCCTTTGGAAGCCAACATGTTACTATTACAATCAACACCAAATGATATCCTCTGGATGATGAAAAATTCACAGATCCTTGGACATAATAATTTTGTTAATTTGGGAGAAGTTTCAGTACCAAGATGAAGTACCAATGGCACAATCCTTTTCTTCTATAACCTTTTCAACATTTTTAGTCTCTTCTTTTTCCTTGTTTTGTGAAATCTTGACTTCCTTGAATATATGCAATTTCTTCATGAATGTGAGTGCCTGATTGTTCCATTTGACTGTCACTCTTTCTTTTCCAGACTTTGTTGGATTCCTTCTTGGACTTGTGTGAGACATTTTCTCTTGTCAATGGAAATTTTGGACTTGAAAACACCCACATCAAGCAAAGCAGGAACAATTTTATCATATATTGGCAAGACTGAGTATATTTGCTTGACTATCCTGCCAGCCTGCACATTAACATATATAAAAATGAACAAATTATTATTCAAATTCAATGCCAAATGTGATAGCTCATTATGCACTGACTTGAACTATAAATTACCAATTCTCACAAGCCAAAAATAAAAATGCACCAAACCAACATAGGCTCTCTGAATGATAAAATGCTTTCACTCTTATGCTCCGTGAACGCTCTACTCTAGTGCTTCATGATAATGTGCGCCTCAATGCTCTACTCTAGTGCTCCATGAACTCTCTACAACTAATTCTCTATCTTTTAGGATTATCTGGCTATGGAATCACTAACCCAATTCAAATGACAACAATCATTATCATCCATTCATTGGCTCACTACCCAACTTTCCTAAACTCTTCATCTTACCCCTACATCTCTCCATGTCCAATCTAAGTTTTCAGCATCTACTGGGATTCTTCATATTCATTTTTGTCACTTCAATTTTAGCTGGAACATTCAGATTTTTTCCCATAGTTTAAAACTTTGAATCCACTGTGACCTTTCATCTTCCATGGCATGCTCTCAGTCATGCACTCACCATTCCATGCTCCCCTAGTGCATATATGGACTTAGCTATTTCAAATATACCCCTGCATAACATATCTGATCATAAATATCAGTATAGAGATGCTTGACAACACAAATCCATGTTCACAGGAAGAATACTTTTAATTGTTGCTGGAAAGGATCCCCATGCAACATGCAGGAAGGAATGCACAAAATGGAGTAAGTTGTGAATGATGAAACGAACTAAATGGTAAAGTACAAAGGCAAAAATTGAGAAATTTTAGTGTGGAGGGAGATGATGAAAGGTGCCCATGTGTACAATTAATGTCACTGTAATGGAGATGTGAGGGTGCCATGTCTCCATAATCAATATGGAGATGTAGCATATCCTCATGAGGTAGATTGATATCACCAATGTGTGGACCTTTTAATTGAAGGATTGAATTGATAATAGCAAATTTAATACATTGGAAACATGTAGGGTTACGATAATGTGGATAAGTTCATGAAAACACCTTGCCATAGGCAGTGATAAAAAATGAAAGGATAGTTCTAATTTCTACATTTCTTGTTCACTTTTTAAGTACACTATGTTCATTAAAGGAAGACAAGCTCCATAGAAGCAACCCTTCTATCAACAGAAAAATCAACAATTTGAATTGGTTCATAGGACAAATGCATAGTCTTTTAGGATGTTTATTGTTTAGCCATTGAATTCCCCAAAGTTGGCTTTATCCTTCAACATATAAAGTTGTCTTTATTCTTCAGTTGTCGTTATAATTTATTCCAATGTTCTTGTGATTTTCATGTATAATGAAAAAAATTGAGATGGAATATTTTTCGAAGAAAATGCATCTTCTATTACACTGAATATACAAGAAGATCACATCAAAGCGTATATGCCTTTGGTTGATGTGATCTAGAATCCTATATGCCTTTGGTTGATTGGAATAATGCACAAACAAATTTTTTCCACCTGGCTTCTAGTTTACCCATATTGTCTTTTCTTCCAGAATTAACGAATAAAAAATATAGCCAAATATTGTAAAGTGGCTTACCTTGGTCTCCTACAGGACCATGCCTCCTCAGGTGTGACTTATTTCACTTCTCTGGTGGGACTCCTATTCAGAAAATAAACTACTCTATGCACTGCTTCTGCCCAATATTTGTATGGAAGTGAGTTTCCTTGCAACATACTCTTCTCAATCTCTACTAATGACTTGCTACTTATTTCAACATCTTTGTTTGCTTCTAGGTTCATGCTTGTTGTCTATCCAAAGAAATTCCGCGGGATTTATTTTCTACTGCAGCCCTATACATCTTGAATACATCAAATGCATTTATTTTCTTTTGTCTTCATGTCTCTGCCAATACCACAATGTGCCAGGAAACTTTCATAAAAATATATGGATGCCAACCCAGGTAAACTCTAAGAGGGATACGATCACTAAACTTGACCAGATACAGTCTCTCATAAACAGACATACCAAACAGTGTATTTAGAATTGTTTGAGTCACGTTGGATTCTAACTCGGCTAAGTCAGAAAACAATACCACGATGAGGTTGAAGAGATTGGCCTCTTTAACTGAGAGTGAAGCTCCCACTGCAATGATCTCACTCACTGCTGCAATCGCTTCTTTATTGATCTTATTTTTATTTCAAGGTTGTGAAACCCTATCACTGGCGTCGAGGGTATTCTTACTATTTTCTCCTCAGGGAATCTGGGCTTCTTGTGGAACTATGCAAGTATTTAACCATCCAACATTTTTTGAGCCTCAGAGAGCTCATGCTTTCCAAAATAAAGCTCGCATGCAAATCTATCAAAAGATGTTGTGGACTTTCGATAGGCCCATCTCGGCCATAGTTGTTCTCGCAGTAAATCATCGTTGCAATTAAAGATTGAGTGAATGAATTGTCTATCTTGCCAACCGATTGAATGACATACCCGGCAAGTGCAGATATAAGAATTGGGTGGTGGTAGTTTTTTATCATTATCAAATAGTCCAAAAATCAAAGCATAATTATATTCGGATGGAAGAAGTGGTTGAATGATAAATAGGTCAAGTGCTCAAGGCTTAGAAATCAAACAAGTATGGTGGTATGAAAAAGATCGAATGTTGAGTCTACAGAATGCTTCCCACTCTGAATCCGCAAATGAATCAAGCTATTGGAGGGATAGATAGAGATACTGTGCTACGGGCCTGAACTCTTTCAATGCTTTCTTCCCAATCATTTCCTCTGCATCGACGGCGAGCTACTAATTTATCCCACCAGTCTGCAAGGTTCAATATTTCCTGCAAGGTCGTTCCTCCTTGCCTTATATTCCATTCAATCGAAGTAACCAAAGAGGTATATGCACCGAGAAATTGTGAGAATGGGTTTTACATGGATTTACCAGTTGCTAAAGACTCACACAAGAAGTTCTAGGTTCAAATCCCCTTTTACCAATCCTCTAGTTCTTCGAGCCCTGCTTTTCCTTTCCCCTCCAGCAAAGCCTAAAGCATAAGTCATTATTGTATTGAAAGGTATATCAATTTGATAGTCCAATATTTTAAACCAGATTGAAAGAAAAATACTAATATTTTAAACTAGATTGAAAGAAAGATACTTAAAAACATTTTTGTGATTAATTTTCTTAGATTTGCCAAATTCCACTGGTGAATATTTGTGCATCAATCCCTTGTAGAAGTGGATTTGTATACTTTGGCTACTCTTTGAAATGGTGCACCTTTCATTTGGGCCTTAAACTATTGAAACCTATATTTTAAGGTTGCCATGGTTAAGGTGTAAGAATGAAAATAAGGTTATCGTTGTGCAATGTTGGCGTAACTTTGAAACTCTATGATGAGTATTGGCATGGGTTATATGGGTCACCAAATTTAGAAACCATTCTTGATACCACCTTGATACCACCAAGCCTTCTCGGATCGGTTCTACAAGAAAAGTGTTTTTCATATCGGCGGTGCAGGGGACAAATTGATCACTCACTGAGAAGTGAAAACCTGTTACTATTGAGTCCCGAAGACATATGCAGCAAAAGAAGTACAAGACATGAAGAGTCCAAGGAATAAAATGAATCCCTGGCCGCTGTCTCTGCTCTGCATGCCCTCGGCCTCCCTCTGTGTCTACTTCACTTCCCCTTCTCAAAACGACGATTCCCCTCAGGCTTTATGTCGACCACAACTCCCTTCCACCAAACCGTTGTAAAAGCTCCAGACCAGCGGGACGGAGACTCTACTGACCAACATGACGTAGTTCATTTCATCTTTGCGGGAAAAATTGGTAGAGGCAGGAAAAATTGAAGGGCTAGTTCATTTCATCTCTGCCCTTTCAACTAATTTTTTGTTTTTATGTTTTGTTTAGTTTTTTATGCTAAACAATAAATCTTCAACTATCAAGTTTTATTAAAAAATATTTTCAATTAAAATATATATATATATATTTATTAAGGAATTTAATTTCCAAATAAAAATAACAAGTGTCAACATTATGCATTTGAAATATATTAATTAATAAACTTATGAAAGAAACAAAACATGGAGCCTAGAATCATTTCTGAAATTAATTTGAGGCCACATGTAATGCAACATACAAAATCTTGTAAGGTTAACATGTTACGCCAATGGTGTAATTGAAATTGTGACATTCTAGTTTTCAATTAAAAGATATATTTTTATTAAGGAGATTAATTTTCGATTAAAAGATAACAATAGACTCATTTACTCATGTTTTTCATTGATCATGCACTCTGAAAATCAAGGGTGGAACAAAACAAACTACTATAAGTGGCACACCGAACTCCATAGTAAATGTGTTGACATTAAGCATTTGGCGTACATTAAGTGATAAACTTAGGAAACAAACAAAAGGTGGAACATAGAATCCTTTCCAGAGGTTAGTGTCAGGCCACATGCAATGCAACATACAAAAATTCTCAAGGTTAACATGCTGCATCAATGGTGTAATTGAAATTGTGACATTTTGTTCCAAAGGACTTGAGTTAAAAGGCCAGATAAATATAATATGCCATTTGTACAAGCAATTCATTAAAAAACACATTGCAATCGACATTGTACTATGATGTTCTCTCCTTCCTTTGTCAAAAAAAGAATAATAAGGTTGGTTTTCAAAGGTATGGTTTGTTTTGGATTCCTCAACTATTATTGTACCCGAACTTGCATATACCAAGCTGCAACGAATCCTTCACGAAAGTGGAGTTTTCTATGTATTATCCATGATGCACTTTGAAGAGAATTTGATAAAATAATTTTCTTTTGTTTTACTTCATTCATGAAGGAGAGAATTTAGTTTCCTAATATAGGTAATTTGTTTTATTTTAAGTTCATAAAAATAGAACAATGTAAACATTTGAATATATAAAATTCTTCTAGTAACACTATTTTTTGGACACAAGTTCTCTTCATATAGAGACAACGACGTGATACATTTTTCAATTCCCAACCAATTCTTGGTTCTTGCTTTCATTTGGCCATTCATTTTCCCTTGTCTATAAATGGATAGTAATTCAAGCTTGTTTAGAAGCTTTTTTTCCCATGAGTAATATCAAATAAATCTTTTTCAAAAAATGTGAATAGATACTTGAAAAGATTTTAGGAACAAGACCTATAAATTGTAACTTGGAAGTATTGGAAGTGTACAAGGTGGGATTGGGAGCCTCCCATAACAAAACCTTGTTTCCATGCCTTTGTCAGTCACGAGTCTACACCCATGCCTTTTTCATTCACAAGTGTTAAATTAGAATTGAATGCAAGTGGAGGAGGAGGATGTGGAAGAAGTGGACATGGAGTTATTATCCTTGCATTATAATAAAACATTTATAATTTCCCTTTCAAGTTAGCAACTGGTGAATCTACACTAGCACACGATAAATGGAAATGGGAGGATAGAAATGTTGAAGGATTGTCAAGTTCCCATAAGAAATGATCATGAATAGACACAAATCCCACAAAGTTGACAAAATCTAAGTTGGGACAAGGCGAGAAACTTGTCAATGATAACTTGAAGGAGAAAAGGGAGCAATTAATTAACCCGAGACAAACAACTTCACTTAAGGAGACATTTCTTCAAAAGCCTAGGCCTTCTAAATGAAAATTCTCTTGTGCAACATAAGGGGCAATAATGCACCTAATAAACAAATCATTTTGAAAAACAAAATAAGAGTATAAAAACTACACTTGGTGTTTATTCAATAAACAAAATGCAAAATGTATAACATGTACAAATTCACCAAAATGATATGGGGAAGATGCGATTGCTCGACTAGAGGATTGATAGGATTTTCAAGAGTTATGGCAATGATGTAGGATCCTATAAACATGGATCTAGAAAACCAATTACTTACCACCTATTGATAGATGACTAGCGATTTATACTTTAGACTCAAGGATAAAGGGCCATATAACTAATGTATATGGGTTCATTGATCTTTGACAAATTCTAGATTAATGTTTGGAAATCTTAAGTACGATTAAGGTCCTCCCCAATTAGGAACATTGAATCATTAGAGAATACGGCCTAGCCACAACAAAGTCTCTCTTTGAAAAGAAAGGATGAGTGTAAAGGTTGGATGCGGCAAGCTAGATTCTTCGGGACCTTTTAGAGCATTGATAATTTGTGGATGTATTTCCAAAGAATGCCATCTTCACTTGGAACAATTGGTGTGGATGGTTGATTATAATATGCTCATCACGTGGCTTATAGAATGTCTCAATGAGACACCATTTTGTGGACTATAATGCTTATGAAATATGCCCATAATGGTAGGATGGACAAAGCTCAACAATGTTTAATAACATGCTTGAGAATAATGTTGTCTCGTGGAATGTTGTGATTTGGGATTGCATATAAAATGGGAAAATCAAGGAGGCTCACAAATTGTTTAAAAGAATGCTACAATGGAGGTATGCATTGTTTCAAGCATGGAGAGATGTTCTTACATTGGTCTTGTTGTTTCTTTATGTGGACCTAATAGATACTTGGAGTGGATTTGGCATACCAGTTATAATTACCAACAAAAATTGCCAAATGGTGAGGGCATTCCATCATGGTACCTTTTAAGATTATCATCATAGTTTGTACATTGACCTTCATTTGTCGAAGACATGACTAGTGAGGAATTTGAGGGAGTAACGGAATGTAATATGTGTTTAATGTGTCAAGGAAAAGGGACAAATACAAGGCAAAAACTGGCCATTTACAAGGTGGGAGGACACATTAATTAAACTCAAAACCTCACACATCCAAATATGCCATGTAAGTAAGGATAATTCTTCTGCATCAACCTTACCTTAGGCCATTTTGTCTCTAGGTATCATGTGACATTAATAGGTCTATGTCCACCATACAATCCCTATAAAGGGAATCTTTATCATGTAAGTGGAATATAGTGTTCATTTCAAGTTTGGCACACTAAGGATGGATCTCATGGCCTAGTCCATGTTCTAGGGTAAACATATAAATTCCTAGGCCATAACATTTTTCTCAAGGGATCAGGGCCCATAAATGGGGCCCTAGTCCACAACGTCATCTCTATGAGGGAAATATTTGGCTTACAAGCAAGAAATGGCCATTTCAAGCTCTATGCGACCGAGAATGGTTATCATTGATTGGGCCATATTATTGAGTCAAAACATAACGTCTAAGGGTGAGGGGCTCAGGTTCATGTGTGATGCCCTAGACCACCTGAAAGGCCCCATATACTACATAGGTAATATTTAGCCAATAAGTAAGATATGTTAGCCATTTTGAGGTTTGTCACATCAAGTATGGATTTCAGTCCCTAGGCCATGGACCAAGGTTTTAGGGTACAAGGACACATGAATTACCTTGGGGATCATGGCCCATGAATGGAGTCCTAGATTATAACACAAGGCCTACATGGGGAATCTTAGCCTATATGCGAGATATGCTCACCATTTTGAAGAAGGGCACGCCAGGGATGATTTTCAAGGCCCATGTTATGATATAAGGTTAAATAAGGGTCTTATGTCATAACATTTTTCTCTAAGCTCATGGTCCATTTTCAAGCCCTCAAACCGCCACACATACCCTCCATAGGGAATCATTAGCCTACAAATGAGATATGATAGACATTTTCCTCTTTCTAACACTAGACATGGTTCTCAATGCATATGTCATGGTTCAATGCTAAAATCCCTAGGGATACACTATAACATTCATATATGGGGCTTATGATCTATTTTTTCGGTCATAAACCACTACATAGACCTTACAAATGGAATCTTCACAATGCCAACAAGATATGGTCCTATAATGGGGATGTAACTTCTTGGTGTCCAAGCCAAGGTTGATATAAAATACAAGTTATTGGCCCATAAAATTTGTCTTTGGATCTCATGGTCCATACATGGGACCTTGGACCACCACACAAGTCCTACAAAGGAAATATTTGGCATATGAGTGAGATGTGGTGTTTATTTCAAGGTTTATCATACCATGGGTGGTCTTCAGGAATCATAATTTTTTTTAGGGTTGAAATTCAAGATCTTGAGCCATAAAACTTTTTTTTAGAGCTCATGGGCCATGTGTGGGCCAGCAACAACCACACAGGAAATTAGTAGGAAATCTCAACCCATGAGTGCATTATGGTGGTCATGATTTTGAGGTTTTCCACTTGACAGGTTAGTTTTAGTGCCTAATACATGGTATGGTGCCAAGATATAGGTTGTTTGGCCATAACATTTGTCCTTGAGCCTCATGGGACATGTGTGGGGCCTCAAGCCACCATACTTTGGCATGTGAGAGTGATATGGTGATCATTAATTGAAATATTTGGGATGCTCAGTGTGGTTCTCATTTCCCATTCAGAAAAGTACATTTCCTTTGTATGGCATGTGTGGTCGTTTGGGGTGCTACACATGACCCATGAGACCTAGAGGAAACTATATGAACTTAGGCCCTAGAAGTTAATCTCAAACCATGGCTTGGTTGTAAAAAATTAATCATGGTGTTATACATCCCAAAATTGCCACCATATCCCACTCATAAGACAAAAATTCCCTTTATAAGGCCTATGTGATGGACTCGAGCCTTGCACAAAGTTATGTGTCATTTATGAGTAATTAGGGGTTAATTAGTGATACTTTAGGGATAATTTGTGGTCAATTATGGGTAATCAAGGGTCATTTAGGGGTAATTTTTGGGTAATGAGTTGTGGTAATTAGGGGTTCATAAGGGGTCAAATATGGGATAATTAGGGGTCAAGTATGGGTTAACTAAGGGAAATTAATGGTACCTATGGATCAATTATAGGTAATTAAGTAGGGGCCATTTAAGCCTAAGGGCTTAGATAAACTAGTGGTTGTCCATGATTTTGGGCATTTAGTTAGGTTCATGGCGGCATGTGCCCATTTTGAATCCTTGTGTGTGAAGCACACTAGTCTACATCGATGGGTTTACTAGGGAACATGCCATCTATGAATGTTTGGAAAGATCCATTGGGTTTCTCCATGAGGTTTTCCTTGGAAAATGTAGGGATCATTTAGAGGTTATCAAGGGTTAATTACTAGTAAGCATGGATTATTTAGGGGTAATTACTAGTTAATAAGGGGTGAACTATGGGGTAATTATGAGTTAATTAGTGGTAATTAGGGGTCAATTATGGGTTAACTAGGGGAAATTAATGGTACCTATGGGTCAATTATGGGTAAGTAGGGGCCATTTAAGCTCAAGGGATTAGCTAAACTAGTGGTTGTCCATTATGTTGGGAATTTAGTTAGGTTCATGGTGGCATGTTCCCATTTCGAATCCTTATGTGTGAGGCATAGTAGTCTACATCGATGGATTTACTAGGGAATATGCCATCTATGAATGTTTGGAAAAATCCAATAGGTTTCTCCACGAGGTTTTCCTTGGAAAAAAATAGGGGTCATTTAGAGGTTATCAAGGGTTAATTACTGGTAAGCATGGATTATTTAGGGGTAATTAGTGATCAAGTAGGGATCATTTTGGTGCAATGAGTGATAATTGGGGGTAATTAGCGGTCAATTATGAGGTTAATTAGGGGTCAATTATACAATAATTAGTGGTAAAATTTATTAGTCTTTGAGAGGATGGATATTGAGAACATACCTGAAAAATATATTTAGGGGTGGTCCTTCTAACCCCCCCCCCCCAAAGTCATGAGAATTGATTTTTTGGTAGTAGTCTTTAAAAACCACCTCCAAAAGTAAAATTCTCTGATTTTTATTTCAAAAAACCTCCTTGAAACATATATTTAGGAGTAGCCTTTCTAATCCCCCCCTAAACGTCATGAGAATTTAAAAATTGCAGGCGGGTTTTTAAAAACTATCGCCAAAAGTTCAATTCTCAAGACTTTTAGAGGGATAATTTTTTAAAATCCGCCTGACAAATTCCAGATGACAAAGGCTATGACTGAAAAACTGGATTTGCACTTAATGGAAACAAGTTTCAGGATACTGGCCGCGGTTCAGTTGTGGGTTCCCCCAAGATGTTATCCCTCAAGGAGCTTTTGTCTACAGTTAAACCTGATGTTGTGTTTCTTCAAGAGACTATGCTGGATCATGTTAGAATGAAAGATTTTTTTCTAAAAGTTTGTTCGACATGGAACTGTGTTGCGACAAATTTAGTTGGACTTTCGAGGGGGTTACAATTTGGCAACATGGAGTTTGATAATAAAGCCAAAAAATAAGGGAGGTTGGGGAATACTAGATCTCAGTCTCTTTAACAAGGCCCTAGCTTCCAAATCACTGTGGATCAAGGCACTTTTTCATGATGGTATTTGGAGTGTCACTATGAGAAGGAAATATTTGAAAGGAGTTGATGTTGTATCATGGATAAGGAAGAAACACTTTGCTTTCCCAATAGCCTCCATTATCTGAAAAAATCTATTGACTACACTACCTGTGGTTAAGCGGTGGATTGCTTGGAGGTTGGTACAGGTATGAGAGTTATTTTAGGCTTGGATCCTTTTTTGGGTGGAGGATTTGGCTTTATACTATCAGAAGAATTGGTACCACACCTACACAGTCGGAGCCTTTATTATCTTGCATATATACATAAGACAAATATCTCCAACTTGACAGGTTCTAGTATTTAGCTCTTTGCACAAGATATCGGACTCATAGGAACTATAGCCAGTGAATGGAACACGTACATACAGGGAATTTACCAAAATGGGATCACTCTGTCTACAGAACCAGATAGGTTGGATTGGACTTGGAACAAAATAGAAGGGATTGTGACAGTAAAAGAGGCCTATAATGCCTTTATATATCTTTATGAGGATGATGATTTGAAGTGGTGGTATACAGTGATATGGAAAATCAAAGCTCCTCCAAAATCAATTCTATTTATGTGGTTATGCTTACGAAATAAAGTCTTAATATGGGAGATTTACAGAGAAAGGGGTGGAATTGGACCTTCACCCTATCCATTATGTTTGAGCAGTGAGGAGACCGTACAACATCTTGCAGTAGATTGCAACATTACTCAGGATCTTTGGACATTGATTTGTAACATTCTTCAAGTAAAAAATAATTGGCATCTGCAGCAAGGCGATAGGTGGTGGCAAATCATAAATAATGCAGACGAGTCTTTATTCTCATATGATGATACCCAAAACTTGAGTCCAACTTTGAAAAAACCTTTTCCCATCTAAGGTAGTAAAGAGGATCATCAATTTGGGTAGGAGGTACTTGTTCTTAATTGTCACCTTATTTAACATTGAATAACCAATGCAAATCCAAAAGGTTCCATCCTTCTTATTGACTACCAATATGTGTCCTATCCAAGGTGATGCACTTGGTCATATGAACCCTTTTGTCTAATCATTATTGTAATTGCATCTTGAATTCACTCAACTCATTAGTTTGCAATATATTCCAGGCCTTGGATATGGGCATGTGTGTGTTATTTAATGTTATATTGTTGCCATTGTTGTCCATTGGAATCCACTTGAGTCACCCTTCACAAAAAGGGGAAAACAATGAGAAGAAAGGGTGATGGAATGAAAATTACCAACATGTTGAAATTGGCAGGAAAATTTTCATTTTTGGTGTTACAGATCTAAAAATTACCAACATATCCCACTTGTAGTTGAAATTAGATTCACTCTTTAGATATTATGTGATGTCGCAAGGCCTTAATAATCACTCAAGAGCAACAAAGGGAATTGTTACACATAGGCTAGATATTCCATATGTAGGTCATATGTAGTAGTCTAGGTTAATATGAATGGACCATCAACCCCATAGCAAATTAATATGGTATTAGGCCCTAAAATTAGTTTATAGGCCATGGTATAGGCCACGAGAACCATCGTCAATGTTACAAATATTGAAATGGACACAATATCTCGCTTGTAAGGTAAAGTAATTATGTGTAGGGCCCTACACATGGACCATGAATTGTATAGTAAATTTATTAACCATGGACCATTATTTAGGTTATGAGAACCACTATTGGTTTACATAACCTATAAATATTAAACCATGGTTGGTTTATTGGTTTACATAACCATGGACAAACCAACAACAACAATGACATCGATGATGGTGACAATGATGATCATGACGATCTCACATTTAGGCTAGAGATTCTTATGTGTTAATCTAGGTTAACATGCATGGACCATCAACCCCATGGTAAATTAATATGGCATTAGACCCTAAATTTAGTTCACATGCCATAGTCCAGGCCACGAGATCCATCCTTTGTGTTACAAATATTGAAATGGCCACCATAAATAATGCCACTAATTAGACACTGACCTAACACAACCAACCCATGCAAATGACTCATGCACTTGGCACACTTGATCCATGCAATGAATTCATGCACCTAGGAAGCTTCAACCTCTAACCCCCTCACCTCGTATCTAACCTTAACATCTAGCCCCAAACCGAATAACATGATAACTTATAAACCACTTAACCACTAGTACCAAGAAAAATAGAACCCCTTTCCCACTAACCCACTGATCCCTTAGGTGCCTCGCTTCTAATCCAAAAACTCCCCAAATCCTACCACATTATGAAATTGTAGAAAATATCCCCTTAAGCCAGTGTCCCTCTAACCCTAACCCACTACCCCCTAACCCAATCACTAACATGCCTACTGCACCAAATCAACACACTAACACAATAAAATTTGACCTTGGGTTATTTATAACCAAGGTTTTAGATCAAATACTTTGACATCAAGGTTTGATTTATCACTGTATGGGATTTTATCAAACCAAAATTAGTGCAAAAATAAACACAAGAACTTAGACTATAAACAAAATATTCCCTATCTAGGGTATGTATGATGACTCAAGTCCCTATGCATGGCCCATGAGTCTCAAAATAAAGTTTTATTGCCCAAGAACCTAAATTTTGGCCCTAAACCATAGCATAGGATCCTAGAACCATCCACGACATGAAAATACTAAAAAAAATGACAATGTGTTACTCAAAAGCTAAATATTCCTTGCCTATGGCCTATGTGGTCGTAAAGAGAAACGCCCATAGGTCACAAGACCTTGAGGTAACCACCAGTCATTATAAACTAGATTTTGATCTAACACCATGGACACCATGGATTAGGCTTCAAGAACCATCCATGATGTTGTAAATATTGAAATGGCCACAATACCCACTTGCAAGCTAAATATTCCTTGTGTAGGAATCACGTGGTGATTAGGGCCCTACACATGGCCCATTAGCCATAAAGGATAATGTTATGGCGCACGAGTTTATATTTTGACCATGGATCATGGAAAGTTGGAGTGTGAGAACCATCTTTGATGTGAAAAACCTAGCATGATTGCCTCAATTGTAGAGCTCTAATGGGATACGGTGTTGAATGATGATGCACACCCTTCCTAACACTACAATAGCTTTTGTGCGCTTAGCTCCAATGTTTTGATGAGATGCATTGTTGAACCCATGTGACACACCTATCCATGTACATAAATGACTTTTAGGGGGTTTTCAAAAAACTTCCTCGAAAATTTCAATTTGCATGACTTTTAGGGGGGGTTTCAATAAATCGCCTCCAAAAGTTCAATTCTCATTTCTTTTAAGGGGGGTTTCACAAAACTGCCTCCAAACATTCAATTATCATGACTTTTAAGGGGGGTTTTTAAACAACTACCTCCAAATTTTTAATTTGCATGACTTTTAGGGGGGGAATTCAACAAACTACCTCCAAAAGTTCAATTCTCATGACTTTTAAGGGGGGTTTCAAAAGCCTGCCCCCAAAAGTTCAATTCTCATGACTTTTAAGGGGGGGTTCCAAATAACCGCCTCCAAAAGTTCAATTCTCATGACTTTTAGGGGGGGGGGCTCAACCAAACTGCCTCCAAAAGCTCAATTCTCATGACTTTTAAGGGGGGTGCCAAAAAATCGCCTCCAAAAGTTCAATTCTCATGATTTTTAAGGGGGGTTCTAAAAAAACCGCCTCCCAAAGTTCAATTCTCATGACTTTTAGTGGGGGTTTTGACAAACCGCCCCCAAAAGTTATGAGAATTGGGCTTTTAGGGGGGATTTTCAAACAACCGCCTCCAAAAGTTCAATTCTCATGACTTTTAAGGGGGGTTCCAATCAAACTGCCTCCCAAAGTTCAATTCTCATGACTTTTAAGGGGGATTTTGACAAACCGCCCCCAAAAGTTATGAGAATTGGACTTTTAGGGGGGGTTTCAAACAACCGCCTCCAAAAGTTCAATTCTCATGACTTTTAAGAGGGGTTCCAAAAAAAATGCCTCCAAAAGTTCAATTCTCATGACTTTTAGGGGGGGTTTTGACAAACCGCCCCCAAAAGTGATGAGAATTGGGCTTTTAGGGGGGGTTTTGACAAACCGCCCCCAAAAGTGATGAGAATTGGGCTTTTAGGTTTCCCAAAACAACCCCCAAAAGTCAAATTTCGGGACTTTTGGGGACGGTTTTAAAAAACCACCCCAAAAATTCCAATTTCCATGACTTTTAGGGGCGGTTGTAGAAGATTGCCTCGAAATGTCTAAAAAAAATTTCAGGGGGGGTTTTACCAAGATCCCCGCAAGCCAAAACAACCCCTCAACCCCCAATTAGTGTTAAGGTTTTGGACCCTCTTTAATCTTCTTGAAGGTTTGACAAAAACAAGGTTGTTTAAAGCATCAAATGGGATTTGGAAGGTTTTGGACCCCAAATAGCCAAAGCGGGACTTACCCATAAAATGGGCCCTACAAGCCAATAGCTTCAATTTTTCCACCTATCGAGTACCAAGATACATTACAAAATAGATAATGATCCATTTTTAATTATGCCAATACTTTTATTGGTATATTTTACAGATCTTTATTCGATCTCTTAACATCACAAAGAAAAATGTAAAAAACACAAATTGCACAAGCATCATTGTTTAGTTCAAGATCATAATTTTTTCATCTTGCTAGATGACAATTACTGATAAATTACTAGTGACAAATCCTTCTTATAACCCGATCCTGTTGACTCAATTATTTAGCATAAAAGGAATAAAAATAAGGCAATTGACCTAGTAGAATAAACAGATTCACCAACAAAGGGCATCAGAGTAAAAGCCAGATTCATAGCGATCCACCAGTAGTAGAGTCCCTGGTAAAATATTAAGTAGCCAATCCATATCATCTGTTTTCTTAAGATCCTGATGCCATGGCAGTTGATATATCACTAGTGTATGTGCAAGTTGGAATCCTAGCATACGCCCCAACAATTATGATTGCTACCACTTTCCCCCATGATGAGAGGAGACATTCAAATACATCCGCGTTACCAACAAACCAACAAACAGACAATTCACCGCCCACCGCCAACCTGCCCATTACGCTTAAGGAATCCGCCCAAGTCCATGTCACCAAAGCACAACACGTATTCACTAGATTCAACAGATTCAACAGATTCAACAACACGCCCGCATTCTACCATTCCCGTATTCCCCATAATTCCCCAGCTCACTTACCCTAACGAAACAATTGTACGGATATTGCGAGGGAAATAATAAATTCCAATACTCCTACAGATGCACATGGAGGGTTACACAAGGCATGTTAATGACACGATACGATCACACGATGAACTTAGAGAGATGAGGTTACTGATAAGAGGTTACACTTTGAGGTTAGCTTACACAATGAGTGAGGTAGGTCCACATACACTAATTGGAGCCTGATGCTGAGGGGCCGTATTAGAGCGGACAAAGTAGACTGATGATGGAGTCCCAGTCTACGGTGGTGCACTAATTAAACGAACCGCCAATACTAGTTGGATTCTTACATAGATGTTGGCCCATATCGGCTATACAATGAGGCAATCTGACATTATTTGACCCTATAGGAAATGATGTGTAAAGGACACCTCTATGTTGAGGCCCCTACCCCATTTTATAACGATAGGCCACGTTAATACTCTCTGTAATCTGGATACACCACCTTTTAGTACTAAATTTAACCACTTTAACGGGATGGGGTAAACTAGGGCTTACTTTTGTATCTATTCCCACCCAACTAGGATAGCCACTCACTAGACGCCACCTTTTAGCTCTGAATCCCCCCCCCTTTTACAAGGGTGAGGCAGGGCAGAGAAGGAACTTGGCTTGGTAGTTGTTGGGTTGATAAATCATCCATAATTATTAGGGCAATTATCCTTCCCACAACTCTTAGGGTAGTTATACCTCTACAGCTTTCAAGCGGGTCATACCTCCATGACTCTCAGGGCAGTCATCCACCTATAGTTTTGTCATATCCCTATAGCTTTTTCATTTCCTTGTGTTGACTCGTAGATAATAAAACACTATTCGTAGACAGGAAGGAGTATAGTGCCAGTAAGACTCGCATGCATATATAGAGGTGCATGGAGGAAATGATTAGGAGGCGTTCTACCCTAAGGCGCCTTACACGCATATAGGCGCATGGATAAATTGATTAGGAAAATGAATAAAATTACCGGTAAAATAAAAAATGACTAGCTTTTGGTAGGATTTATTAGGGGAAATTAACAAATGCCCAAAATTACCGGGAAAATAAGAATTGATCCTATTTGGACAAGATTTATTAAGGGAAATTGGGAAATGAATAAAATTAAAGGCACGGGTTACAGAAGCAGGTTTCTGTAACCTTGGTGATGCACGGATGTGGAAACGACCCTTAGCAAAGTTACTCTTCCTTCACATATACTTCGAATATAACAACGACGATATGTGACTGGGCACTTTATAGTTACCGATAGTATAGATTCCACTGAATCATTGTTACTCTTATCTATGTAACTACGCATTCGTCATATTCATTAACACTTCGCATATTCATACATGTGTGTTCCACTACCTAACATATCATTTTCATTCACATTCACGTGAAAATACATATATAAGCATAAACATACATGACCACAAAATATAACATATATTCAATCACACGACACATATATTTACGTGGTTCACCCCCCAGATGGGAGCTACATCCACGAGAACTGTTCTTATATTACTTGGAAGGGTTAACAGTTCCAGTCTACGCACTCATATGAAGACTCTTCACTACAATAGATCTCTACGCACGCAGCTACAGAGTCTTTTCCTCTCTTATATCTCTCTCATTCTAGATCTAACACTCAATGATGACCAACATAGTCTATTTGGATCTCTCCAAAATATAACCCTTCCTTATAAAAAATTTTCCTTTTTATAGATTGTGCCTGAATATCACATCTTTACAATAACTATGGGCAAACCCCCATAGTACCCTTAAACCCAAAATTTCATGGTTTTGTTGTTGACCACGCTTTGTCTTTTCTTCGTTGGAGCTATGCTGTCCTTTTGTGCTGCTTCTTTGGCACTGACGCTTCTCTTGACAGTCGCAGTTCTGACCGTGCGGCTCTGACTCTGACATGGTGTTTCCTTTACACCATTCTGCTTATTTACTTCCTCTTCTGTAGCTGACAGTTCGCCGGGTCGTTCATAACTGCTCCAACTACCTTGACCATCCTTAGTACTTCGTCTTTACTAAGGGGACAGGTCCTTTCCTTCCAACTTTTCGTCACTCCATACCCTTCTCTTGGGAATTGTAGAGTCGCTTCTCCCAAAACTAGCCGATGTTAGGCCTCGCCTAACTTGTACATTCGCCATCATAACTTCTTCCACTTGGGTTGCTCCCAACAATGGCTTCATTTTCAAGTAAAAAGTTCAATAAAATTCCGCCTGGATCTTTCCAATACAGACAACCATTCATGATACATAATTTTGATGCTTTCATTTTAATTGATCTAATATTGGTTTTATTCATCCCTGGCGGGGCTTGCAAATTCTGTAAAACATAAATGATGTTATTATACCATGAGGACAATAAAAAATATTCAGATACCTGCAGTTATGATCCTGCTCCTGTTTCATATGGTACAACTAAGATGGAATTAATTACCAATGTATTAGAGTTCGATTCAACCATTAATTTTTCTAAACCTTGTCCTTTAATAAAATTAGTCGGTCTCATTTCCAAGTCATATTCCAAAATCATCACAATCCATTTCCCTATTTGTCCTTTAGGATCCAGTTGAGTTAAGATTTCCTTCACCATGTTGTTTGGAACAAAAGCAATAATATGTGACTATAATATATAAAATTTGAAATCTTTTATTGATTTGATTAGGGCATAATCTTGCTTCTCCATGATGTTATATTTAAACTAAACATCACACAATGCCCTACTGAAAAAAGCTATGGGATCTTCCATATTTTGAACATTCTTTTGTCTTAAAACTACCACAATAGTATGCTCTGATGCAAAAGAGAATATCAAAAATATTTTGTGAAATCTAGACTCACTAAAACTAGTGCTTTAGATATAGCTTTTTTAATCCCATCAAAAGACATTTTTGCTTATTTAGTCCATTTGATTTCATTTTCCTTTCTCAACATATTAGTAATACATTTCATGATCTCTGCCAAATTTGGGACAAACCTTCTTAAAAAATTTACTCTTCCATTGAAAGATTGGGTTTTTTTCTTGCTTATAGGCATATCAATTTTTTGAAATGCTAATACTCTATTTGGATAAATTCTTATCCCTTTCTTTGATAATACATGGCCTAGTAAGATTCCTTCTTGCATTGCAAAGTTGGACTTCTTGGGGTTAAGGGAGATACCAAATTTTCTACACTTCAGAAAAAATTGTTTCAAATGTTTTAAATGATCATCAGGGTATTTTTTAAGGATTCTAATATTATACTTAAGTATAGTATTATAGGCGATTATTTTGGATTGAAAAAAAAACATATATATAGATAGGTAGGTGAATATTAAATATGAAACCTACTATTTACTACTGAAACATGTAAATTTTTGCAAAAATTATGATAAAAAAACATATTTGATGTAAATATAGGCGATATTAGAGACTAAAAATGACCAAATAGTGAATTTATTTTTTGAAAAAAAACCCAAAAAATAGCGAATTGGTGAACTTTCACCCTGAAAAATTATCCATATGATCATCATTAGATTTATAATATAATGTTATATCATCCATATAGAAAACAAGGAATTTATCCTTCTCTTCTGCAAATGCTATATCCATTGCTATCTGGAAGGTTGCTACTGCATTCATCAATCCAAATGGCATCTTTGCATACATGAAGGTTCCCCATGGTGTAGGGAAAGTTGTCTTTTCTTGATCATTTGGATGTACTTTGATTTGATTATACCCTGAAAAACCATCAAGCATTGACATTCTATCTACTCCAACAACCTTGTGTAGAATATGGTCCATTTTGGGAAGGGGATAATTGTCTTTTAAGGATACTTTGTTCAAATTTCTGAAATCTACACATAATCTAATTTTTCCATTCTTTTTTCGGATTGGGACCAAATTCGCTACCCACTTAAAAAACATCAAAGCAACAATAATCTTTGCATCAAATAAATTTTTTACCTCTTTTTCAACGAGAGTTAAAAGTTTTGGATTTATCCTTCTCAATTTCTTTTTGAATGGTTTCTCATCTTTCTTAGCAGGAATAACATGTTGAATGATGATTGTGTCATACTCCTTCAAATCCTCATAGCTCTAAGAAAATACATCTGAGAATGTTTTCATCAGTTCAATATACTTATCCCTTTTTTTAGGTGTTAATGACTTTGATAGTTTAATCATTTTCGGATTTTGATATGTCCCAATGTTAATATATTCTACTTCATTGTTATTGGGGGTGACTTTAGGATTCCTTGCCACATCATTATTATCAAACAATTTCTCTAAGGGAATTAATCCTTTAGGAATGATTTTTTTTAAGTCAATAATTTCTTTGCCTCCAATATTATTCAAAACATTTTGTGGATTGGGACTCCGACCTTCAACATTCTCCTCTTTTTCATCATCTAATGTACTTGTTTTTCTTCATCAATCTATGTATTAATGAATTCATCAATAATCTGTATAAACCTCTTGATTTGTTGATCATCTTCGAAAACCTGCCAATACTTCATATTATCTGGAATTAAAGGCCTATACCTGACTCCGATTTCATACTTTCTGTTAGAACAGATTGGAATTTTTAAAGTACTAGCTAAAGTGGCCAAAGTATCAACAATAATGTTTTATTCTCTTGGGATCAAAGAAATTTTATGTTCAGTAAAGAAATTTCCAAATAAATCCCAAACTTCGTTCCTGTATGCTCTCATTTTTGGATTTTAAGTTTGGTAGGTACCATTAACTTGGTTAACTACTAACTTAGAATCTCCATGTATAGAAATTATTGGCTTCAAGTCTTTCAAGATATTGAGACCCAAAATTAAAGCTTCATATTCAACATCATTGTTCGTACATTCAAAAGCCAATTTAAAAGAGTGAAGTCTAGAATCATTACTTGGGGACATTATCCATACACCAGCACCAATGCCTCCTTTGCTAACAGCTCCATAAAATTCCATATTCCATAAACCTTCAACATCAAGTTCCTTCTTCAAATTTTGCTCTTTATCAGACTTTAACTAACTATTTTGTTCAAAAATTTCATGATTGTTTAAGTCTGATTTTCTAGGACAGATATCATAATAAAAAATAGAAGAGCCAATATTTATATCAAGAGCACAAAGAGGATAATTTTCTGGCTTAATCTGATTGCTAACCACATATGTCAATTGTTTTTCTCTATATAATCTCCTCTATTGGAAATATGGAATATGGTTGTCATTGATTTCAAAAGGAGTTCAGTGATGACAAAGGAATAACCAAGGACATGATGGCAGGAGTGAACTCAGTGAAAGTCAAAGGATGGCATGTATGATGATGTGGCATGGTTGGTAGTGATGACATGGCATGTATGGTGATGTGGCATGTGTGATGAGGCCGAAAAAACACATGATGGTGTTCTGGAGTTACCAGGAAGTCATTATAGCAATCTGACATCATTTTGGAAAAATATGGCAATTTGGTGAAAAACAAGAAAACGACTAGTATTGGAAATTTAGTAAAAATCGTCTTAAGAAAATGCACACCATAATTTATAAGAGAATATAAATTCCTGCACCATAGGGGGGTCTTGTAGATTGTTTTTTTTCCTACCTGACCATGTCTTCATTTTGTCCAGAACGTGCCCGAGGGAGAAGTTATGGACCTGTCAAAACAAGGGCTGAGCAAGCAAAAATGACTAAATCACCTCAGAAAGATGCCCGCCCTAATTTATGGGTTAGAGTAAATTCCCGCAGCACATGGGGGTCTTGTAGTATGTTTGATTTTCTATCTAAACATGGCCTTAGTTCTTCTTGAACATGTTTGGAGACAAAGTTATGGATCTACCAAAAAGGGGTCTCAGAATAAGTTTTGGAGGAAGTCCTAAAATTGACTAAGTGTAAAATTCACAAGGTTGAAAAGGCATTTTGAAATGCCCACCCAAGCCTGTCTGAGTGATGATAAATTCATCAGAAAGTATAGAACATGTTCATTGATGAACTGGCTATCCAGCCAAGGAGACAGTTTTCCTATGGGTGTTCACACGTGTGAAATATGAGTCTGCCAAAATGCCTCCTGGCACAATAATGACTAGGGTTTGACAATTTTGACTACAAGTTGAAATTAAACAAGTTGGAAGGCTATTTTCAAATGCCTAGAAAAGAGTGTGTGTGTGTCAGTAAAATCCAAAGATGGCATGATCATGTTCTTTGATGAACTGGCTATTCAACCATGAGATCAGATCCTCTCCTAGTGTTCACACGTGCAAGTTATTAACCTGCCAAAACCAAGAAAAATTTTGAGTTTTCATGTTAAGAATGAATATAAGAATTAAGTGATATGTTATAAAACATAAAGAGACACATCTTGTGAAAATTCATGATGTTTTATAAAAGATAAGGACGTGATGTTAGTTAAATTCTTAATGAAGAGACATGACCTTCAAATTTTGGACAGGTTTTCTATATGTTAAACATATAATTAAAATATATGTTAAAGCACGTGAGAGTAAAGAAATATTTAACATTTTTTTGGAGTAAAAAGTTAAATAAAAAGGATATAAGAGATGTAAATTGAAAATTAAAAAAAGGGGGAAAACTTGTTGGAAATAAATAAAGAAATATTTAACCTTTTGTTGGAGTAAAAAGTTAAATAAAAATATATAAGAGATGTAAATTGAAAATTAAAAAAAGGGGAAAACTTGTTGCTGGAAAGAAATAAGTATTTAACCTTTTTGTTGGAGTAAAAAGTTAAATAAAAAGATATAAGAGATAAAAATTGAAAATTAAAAAAAAGGGGGAAAACTTGTTGCTGAAAAGAAATAAAGAAATATTTAACCTTTTTGTTGGAGTAAAAGGTTAAATAAAAATATATAATTAAAAAGTGATTTTAAATGAAGAGTCGTGTTTTTAAAAGGGTCACATTGTTTTGAAGAGTTACGTTATTTCCAAAAAATACACATGACTATTAGAGATGTATATATATTGAGAAAACAAAGTCATTCGACATGAGTGTCTCTTTTGTGGATGGATAATGAATATTTTAAGAAGCATGAAGATGGCTCTGTAGTCGAGTTTGTTGAAGAAGACAGAAATAATGAAGATCCAGTATTAAAGAGGGTCTCTATGGTTAAATAATGATGCTGATCTGAAGCAATATAAAGATCAGAAAAACTGTGTCTGGGAAATGATGAAGATCTGAAGCAGAGCAAGAGTAAAACAAAAGATAGAGACCAGCAAGAAACCAGTGGATACTTTTGTAGCAGCTACAGTAGGAAGAGGCAGAGACCAGGGAGTGCACAGTCAAGCAGAAGAAGAGAGCAGAATAAAAGACAAAGACTAGCAAAGTAAAAAAACAGTGAAGATCCTTATAGTAGCATGGCAGAGACCAAGTCAAGATAGAAAGAGACAGAAGTTGAAGAAGACCAGAGAAGTATTAATAATTTCAAGCAAGGGAGGTAGGGTGGTGCTAGGGCAGGCTACATACCTGCAAGGGGGGTCTTGGATTCCTTCCAGTAGTGGCTGGAAATTTAGGGTATTGGTGTATCCTTGTGTGTAGGTGCAGGCATAAACTAGGGTGTGGGTGCATCCTTCAGTGGTGGCTGGCAAACTTGGGGATTAGTGTCTCCAGCAAGTTGTGGCTTGCAAAACTTATTGTAAACATAATTTTGCAGTATAGAAAGTGTTGGTGGTTTACCCAATTGGGGTTCCACGATAAATTCTATGTTTTTGTGTATCTTGTTGATTCCATGTTTGATTAAAGTTTAATAAGTGGTTAAAAGGTAAAAAGTTAACAATATTGATTCACCCCCCCCCTCTTAGTATTGACCAATATTCCATCAATTGGTATCAGAGCATGATTCTTCACTAACAGTTTAACCACTGGAAGGAATATCCTATTAAAAATCAACAAGAAGAGATTTACACAGAAAATGGATCTCCAATATTTGGAAAAGAAGAATACATATTTTGGAGCACAAGAATGAAAAGTTATCTGCAATCATTAGGACTTGATGTATGGGATGCAGTGATCTTTGATTATATCCCACCAAAGAGAATAAGGACTTCATCTCAAAAGAAAGCCAAGAAAAATAATGATAATGCAATGGAGGCCATTTTGGATGGAATACCTCAATCCATCAAAAGGAAGATTGGACCATGTGTTTCAGCCAAGGAACTTTGGAATAAATTGGAAAAACTTTATTCAAATGAAGAGATAGCACAAACAAACCTTTCTATTTGTGAGTCTGATAATGAAGACACAAATGAAGATGAAGAAAATCTATTTATAGGAACAATAACTCAAACTTCAGAAGATGCTTCAGATAAGGAAAGCGAAGTGAACTTAGAAGCAAAACTCATAAGTACCCTTGAAGAATTAAGAAAAAGCAAGAAGAAGAACAAGTCTTTGTAAGAAAATTTTTCAAAGTATCAATAAGATCAAAAGTCAAATGAAGAGGAAGTCAAGACTCTCTGAGAAGAGTTGCACAATTCAAGACAACAAGTGTTGGCTAGCATGGAAGAAGCTAAGAGCTTGAAACAAGAAGTTGCTAACTTAAAAAAGGAAATAAAGAAGCTAGAAGACTAGCAGATCATTAATGAAAAAAACAAAGAAGAAGTGCAAAAATCTAGAAGACTTGAAGAAGAAGTTACTTTGCTTAGAAAAAGGCTTAATGAAGAATCTATTAAAACCAAGTTTGAAAATAGCTCGAAGACTTTGGATGACATTTTGAGTAGCCAAATACCACCAAAAGATAAAGCTGGTTTAGGGTATGATAATGAAAGGAAGCCTGAATGTTCCTCTTTCAAAAACCAAAGAAGAGATAATAGAAGTCATGGTGCTACACTAAAGAGTCCATCTATGAAGAAAGAAAGTCAGATGTTTTCTCCCTCCTCTCATAACAAAGACAGAACTAATGTGATGCCTAAAATGTTGGAAATATGGAATATGGTTGTCATTGATGTCAAAAGGATTTCAATGATGACAAAGGAATAACCAAGGACATGATGGCAAGAGTGAACTTAGTGAAAGTCAAAGGATGGCATGTATGACGATGTGGCATGGTTGGTAGTGATGACATGGAATGCATGGTGATGTGGCATGTGTGATGAGGCCGAAAAAACACATGATGGTGTTCCAGAGTTACCAAGAAGTCATTATAGCAATCTGACATCATTTTGGAAAAATATGGCAATTTGGTGAAAAACAAGAAAATGACTAAGTATGGGAAATTTAGTAAAAACTGTCTCAAGGAAATGCACGCCATAATTTATAGAAGAATATAAATTCCCGCATCACATGAGGGTCTTGTAGTATGTTTGATTGTATATCTAACCATGGCCTTAGTTCTCCTTGAACATGTCTGGAGACAAAGTTATGGATCTACGAAAAAGGGGTCTCAGAATAAGCTTTGGAGGAAGTCCTAAAATTGGCTGTGTAAAATTCACAAGGTTGAAAAGGCATTTTGAAATGCCCGCCCAAGCATGTCTGAGTGATGATAAATTAATCAAAAAGTATAGAACATGTTCATTGATGAACTAGCTATCCAGCCAAGGAGATAGTTTTCCTATGGGTGTTCACACGTGTGAAATATGAGTCTGCCAAAATAGGAAGAAATGTGTTTTGATGTTAAAAAGAGGTTGAGAAGTTGATTTGAAATGCCTGCCAGAAGCTCAGGGTGTCTCAGTAAATTCTAAAGGTGACATGGTTTTGTTTCCTATTGGACTGGCTATCCATCCATACCTTCAGTTTGCTTAGTGATGGTCATATGACAAAGATATGAGTCTACCAAAATGCCTCCTGGCACAGTAATGACTAGGGTTTGACAATTTTGTTTAAGTGTTGAAATTAAACAAGTTGGAAGGCTATTTTCAAATGCCTGCCAAAGAGTGTGTGTGTGTCTGTAAAATCCAAAGATGGCATGATCACGTTCTTTGATGAAATGACTATTCATCCATGAGATCGGATCCTCTCCTAGTGTTCACACATGCAAGTTATTAATCTACCAAAACCAAGAAAAATGTTGAGTTTGCATGTTGTTAAGAATAACAATATAAGAATTAAGTGATATGTTATAAAACATACAAAGTGATCGATGGTTTAGAATCCCTTGCTAAGTTTCACAACTATGAAGTCAACGAAGTTTTATGACGAGTAATACTTTATTAAGTTGCATGTTGTTAAGAATAAATATAAGAATTAAGTGATATGTTCTAAAACATAAAGAAGCACATATTGTGAAAAATCATGTTGTTTTATAAAAGATAAGGACATGATGTTAGTTAAATTCTTAATGAAGAGACATGACCTTCAAATTTTGGACAGGTTTTCTATATGTTAAATATATAATTAAAATATATGTTAAAGCACATGAGAGTAATGAAATATTTAACATTTTTTTTGGAGTAAAAAGTTAAATAAAAAGGATATTAGAGATGTAAATTGAAAATTCAAAAAAGGGGGAAAACTTGTTGCTGGAAAGAAATATTTAACCTTTTGTTGGAGTGAAAAGTTAAATAAAAATATATAAGAGATCTAAATTGAAAATTAAAAAAGGGAAAAACTTGTTGTTGGATATAAATAAGTATTTAGCCCTTTTGTTGGAAGTAAAAAGTTAAATAAAAAGATATAAGAGATAAAAATTGAAAATTAAAAAAAAGGGGGAAAACTTGTTGCTGAAAAGAAATAAGGAAATATTTAACCTTTTTGTTGGAGTAAAAGGTTAAATAAAAAGATATAATTAAAAAGTGATTTTAAATGAAGAGTCGTGTTTTTAAAAGGGTCACATTGTTTTGAAGAGTTGTGTTATTTCCAAAGAATATACATGACTATTGGAGAGGTATATATATTGAGAAAACAAAGTCATTCGAATTGTGTGTCTCTTTTGTGGATGGATAATGGATATTTTAAGAAGCAGGAAAATGGCTATGTAGTCGAGTTTGTTGAAGAAGACAGAAATAATGAAGATCCAATATTAAAGAGGGTCTCTATGGTTAAATAATGATGTTGATATGAAGCTGTATAAAGATCGGAAAAACTGTGTTTGGGGAATGATGAAGATCTGAAGCAAAGCAAGAGTAAAACAAAAGACATAGACCAGCAAGAGACCAGTGAAGACTTTTGTAGAAGCTACAGTAAGAAGAGGCAGAGACCAGGGAGTGCATAGTCAAGTAGAAGAAGAGAGCGGAATAAAAGACAGAGACTAGCAAAGTAAAAAGACAGTGAAGATCCTTGTAGTAGCAAGGCAGAGACCAAGTCAAGATAGAAAGAGACAGAATTTGAAGAAGACCAGAGAAGTATTAATAATATCAAGCAAGGGAGGTAGGGCGGTGCTAGGGCAGGCTACATGCCTGCAAGGGGGGTCTTGGCCTCCTTCCAGTTGTGGCTGGAGAAATAAGGGGATTGGTGTATCCTTGTCTGTAGCTACAGACAGAAACTAGGGTGTTGGTGCATCCTTCAGTGGTGGCTGAGAAACTTGGGGATTGGTGTCTCCAGCAAGTTGTGGCTTGCAAAACTTATTGTAAACATAATTTTGTAGTATAGAAAGTGTTGGTGGTTTACCCAATTGGGGTTCCACGATAAATTCTGTGTTTTTGTGTATCTTGTTGATTCCATGTTTTTATTAAATTTTAATAAGTGGTTGAAAGGTAAAATGTTAACAATAGTGATTCACCCCCCCTCTCAGTATTGACCAATATTATATCAATTGGTATCAGAGCCAGATCCTTCACTAACAGTTTAACCACTGGAAGGAAGATCCTATTAAAAACCACTATGGATCAACAAGAAGAGATTTACACAGAAAATGGATCTCCAGTACTTGGAAAAGAAGAATACATATTCTGGAGTACAAGAACGAAAAGTTATCTGCAGTCATTAGGACTTGATGTATGGGATGCAGTGATCTCTGATTATATCCCACTTAAGAGAATAAGGACTCTAGCTCAAAAGAAGGCCAAGAAAAATAATGCAAATACAATGGAGGCCATTTTGGATGGAATACCTCAATCCATCAAAAGGAAGATTAGATCATGTGTTTCAGTCGAGGAACTTTGGAATAAATTGGAAAAACTTTATTCAAATAAAGAGATAGCACAAACAAGCCTTGCTATTTGTGAGTCTGATAGTGAAGACACAAATGAAGATGAAGAAAATCTATTTATAGGAACAATAACTCAAACTTCAGAAGATGCTTCAGATGAGAAAAGTGAGGTGAACCTAGAAGCAGAACTCATAAGTACCCTTGAAGAATTAAGAAAAAGCAAGAAGAAGAACAAGTCTTTGCAAGAAAAATTTTCAAAGTATCAAGAAGAGCAAAAGTCAAATGAAGAGGAAGTCAAGACTCTCCAAGAAGAGTTGCACAATTCAAGACAACAAGTGTTGGCTAGCATGAAAGAAGCTGAGAGCTTGAAACAAGAAGTTGCTAACCTCAAAAAGGAAACAAAGAAGCTAGAAGACTAGCAAATCATTAATGAAAAAATCAAAGAAGAAGTGCAAAAATCTAGAAGACTTGAAGAAGAAGTTACTTTGCTTATAAAAAGTCTTAATGAAGAATCTATTAAAACCAAGTTTGAAAATAGCTCAAAGACTTTGGATGACTTTTTGAGTAGCTAAAGACCATCAAAAGATAAAGCTGGTTTAGGGTATGACAATGAAAGGAAGCCTAAATGTTCCTCTTTCAAAAACCAAAGAGGAGATAATAGAAGTCATGCTGCTACACTAAAGAGTCCATCTATGAAGAAAGAAAGTCAGATGTCTGCTCCCTCCTCTCATAACAAAGACAGAACTAATGTGATGCCTAAAAGACCAATGACAAGTAGGGTCCAACAAATCTTTTTGGGTCAGTGCTACACATGTCATAATTTTGGACATATGGCTAGAGAATGTAAGCTAAGGAAGAATTCTTCAATGAAATTACAAGAACAAAGGAAGGAATGGAAGAGGATGGAAGCCATGAATCAGAAAGCTCAAAGATCTCTCAAAACTGAAGGTACTTTCTATGGCTATTGTCACTACTGTCACAAGTTTGGCCACAAGGCTATTGATTGCAGAATCAAGAAAAAAGATCTAAGTAAGAAATTCAAGAAACAAACAAGGCCAGTAAGCAGGGTACCTTATGGAAAGATGTGGAGAAGAAAAGAAGACTCCAAAGATGATGAGAAGCATAACAATGTTGCAAATGAGAATGACATCCATTATGATGGAAAGCAAGATGAAAATATAAAAGAACACACCAATGGAGATGAATATATTGAAGAAGAAGTTAGTAATGGTGGTGGAGCTGAAGTTGAAATTCTTTTCTAAGAACTCTCATGACCTAGAAGAGAATCCCAAGATGAACATTAGAAGGGATCACAAACTCAAGGGGAGTTAATATCAGAAAGTTGCAATTAATACTTGAAAAATGTCTTTTGATAAAGAAGAGAAGAATGTCTTGAAGTTGCCATCAAAACAAGAAGAAGAAATAAGAGTGCTTGGTAAAAGCTATCTTGGTCAAAATCTAGAAGAAGTGTAGAAGTGACAAAATTGGAATCAACTACCACAAGTGGATTTTATCTCAGTTTCTGAAGATGGAATGTGTTTGCAAAGAAGAGAAGCACAGTGATAGGGGGAGTTCATAAACTCATCATCCAAGGATCTTATTCAAAAGAATCACTACAAGAAGGATGTCCATAGGATGATCAACACCAAGTCCAAATTTAATTGGAGGAGGAGAAGCAAACGAAGGGCAGTTGTCCATCAGGGAACAATTGGAAATTTTATGTCAAGTTGGTTACATCAAAAAGGAATAATAAGTTATACTTTGTCATTGTTGTCAAAGGGGGAGAAGGTTTAGGTGTTGCCATCAATGCCAAAGGGGGAGATTGTTGGCAATATGGAATATGGTTGTCATTGATGTCAAAAGGAGTTCAATGATGACAAATGAATAACCAAGGACATGATGGCAAGAGTGAACTCAGTGAAAGTCAAAGGATGGCATGTATGATGATGTGGCATGGTTGGTAGTGATGACATGGCATGTATGGTGATGTGGCATGTGTGATCAGGCCGAAAAAACACATGATGGTTTTCTGGAGTTACCAGGAAGTCTTTATAGCAATCTGACATCATTTTGGAAAAATATGGCAATTTGGTGAAAAACAAGAAAATGACTAAGTATGGGAAATTTAGTAAAAACTGTCTTAAGAACATGCACGCCATAATTTATAGGAGAATATAAATTCCCGCAGCACATGGGGGTCTTGTAGTGTGTTTGATTGTATATCTAACCATGGCCTTAGTTCTCCTTGAACATGTCTGGAGACAAATTATGGATCTACCAAAAAGGGGTCTCAGAATAATCTTTGGAGGAAGTCCTAAAATTGACTAAGTGTAAAATTCACAAGGTTGAAAAGGCATTTTGAAATGCCTACCCAATCCTGTCTGAGTGATGATAAATTAATCAAAAAGTATAGAACATGTTCATTGATGAAATGGATATCCATCCAAGGAGATAGTTTTCCTATGGGTGTTCACACGTGTGAAATATGAGTCTGCCAAAATAGGAAGAAATGTGTTTTGATGTTCAAAAGAGGTTGAGAAGCTGATTTGAAATGCCTGCCAGAATCTTAGGGTGTCTCAGTAAATTCTAAAGGTGACATGGTTTTGTTTCCTAGTGGACTGGCTATCCATCCATACCTTCAGTTTGCTTAGTGATGGTCATATGACAAAGATATGAGTCTGCCAAAATGCCTCCTGGCACAGTAATGACTAGGGTTTGACAATTTTGTTCAAGTGTTGAAATTAAACAAGTTGGATGGCTATTTTCAAATGCTTTCCAAAGAGTGTGTGTGTGTCAGTAAAATACAAAGATTGCATGATCATGTTCTTTGATGAAATGACTATTCATCCATGAGATCGGATCCTCTCCTAGTGTTCACACGTGCAAGTTATTAATTTGCCAAAACCAAAAAAAATGTTGAGTTTGCATGTTGTTAAGAATAACAATATAAGAATTAAGTGATATGTTATAAAACATACGAAGTGATCGATGGTTTAGAATCCCTTGCTACGTTTCACAACTATGAAGTCAACGAAGTTTTATGACGAGTAATACTTTATTAAGTTGCATGTTGTTAAGAATAAATATAAGAATTAAGTCATATGTTATAAAAGATAAAGAGGCACATCTTGTGAAAAGTCATGATGTTTTATAAAAGATAAGGATGTGATGTTAGTTAAATTCTTAATGAAGAGACATGACCTTCAAATTTAAGACAGGTTTTTTATATGTTAAATATATAATTAAAATATATGTTAAAGCACGTGAGAGTAAAGAAATATTTAACCTTTTTTTTGGAGTAAAAAGTTAAATAAAAAGGATATAAGAGATGTAAATTGAAAATTAAAAAAAAGGGGAAAACTTGTTGCTGGAAAGAAACAAAGAAATATTTAACCTTTTGTTGGAGTGAAAAATTAAATAAAAATATATAAGAGATGTAAATTGAAAATTAAAAAAGGAGAAAACTTGTTGCTGGATATAAATAAGTATTTAAGTATTTGTGTGTCTCTTTTGTGGATGGATAATGAATATTTTAAGAAGCAGGAAGATGGCTATGTAGTCGAGTTTGTTGAAGAAGACATAAATAATGAAGATTCTCTATTAAAGAGGGTCTCTATGGTTAAATAATGATGTTGATCTGAAGCAGTATAAAAATCAGAAAAACTGTGTTTGGGGAATGATGAAGATCTGAAGCAGAGCAATAGTAAAACAGAAGACAGAGACCAGCAAGAAACCAGTGAAGAATTTTGTAGAAGCTACAGTAAGAAGAGGCAGAGACCAGGGAGTGCATAGTCAAGCAGAAGAAGAGAGCGGAATAAAAGACAGAGACCAACAAAGTAAAAAGATAGTGAAGATCCTTGTAGTAGCAAGGCAGAGACCAAGTCAAGATAGAAAGAGACAGAATTTGAAGAAGACCAGAGAAGTATTAATAATATCAAGCAAGGGAGGTAGGGCGGTGCTAGGGCAGGCTACATGCATGCAAGGGGGGTCTTGGCCTCCTTCCAGTTTTGGCTGGAGAAATAAGGGTATTGGTGTATCCTTGTCTGTAGGTGCAGACATAAACCAGGGTGTTGGAGCATCCTTCAGTGGTGGTTGAGAAACTTGGGGATTGGTGTCTCTAGCAAGTTGTGGCTTGCAAAACGTATTGTAAACATAATTTTGCAGTATAGTAATTGTTGGTGGTTTACCCAATTGGGGTTCCACGATAAATTCTGTGTTTTTGTGTATCTTGTTGATTCCATGTTTTGATTAAAGTTTAATAAGTGGTTAAAAAGTAAAAGGTTAACAATACTGATTCACCGCCCCCCTCTTAGTATTGACCAATATTCCATCATACAAGACCAATGACAACTAGGTTCCAGCAAATCTTTTTGGGTCAATGCTACACATGTCATAATTTTGGACATATGGCTAGAGAATGTAAGCTAAGGAAGAATTCTTCAATGAAAGTCCCAGAACAAAGGAAGGAATGGAAGAGGATGGAAGCCATGAATAAGAAAGCTCAAAGATCTTTCAAAACTGAAGGTATTTTCTATGGCTATTGTCACTACTGTCACAAGTTTGGTCATAAGGCTATTGATTGCAGAATCAAGAAAAATGATCTAAGTAAGAAATTCAAGAAGTAAACAAAGCCAATAAGTAGGGTACCTCATGGAAATATGTGGAGAAAGAAGGAAGACTCCAAAAGTGAAGAAGAAACAAAGATCTCAACCATCAAAGAAATTTCCCAAGATGATGAGGAGCATAATAGTGCTGCAAATGAAAATGACATCCATTATGATGAAAGGCAAGATGAAAATATAAAAGAACACATCGATGGAAATGAAGATGGTGATGGAACTAAAGACAAATGTTTTTTCTAAGACTCTCATGACCTAGAAGAAAATTCTGAAATGAGCATAAGAAGGGATCATAAACTCAGGGGGAATTTACATAAAAAATTGGAATTAATACTTAAAAATACCTTTAGCGAGAAGAGAAGAATGTTTTGAAGTTATCATCAAAACAAGAAGAAGTGTAGAAGTGACAAATTGGAATCAACTACCACAAGTGGATTTTATCTCAGTTTCTGAAGATGGAATGTGTTTGCAAAGAAGCGAAGTACAGTGATAGGGGGAGTTCATAAACTCATCATCCAAGGATCTTATTCAAAAGAATCACTACAAGAAGGATGTTCATAGGATGATCAACACCAAGTCCAAATTTAATTGGAGGAGGAGAAGTAAAATAAGGGCAGTTGTCCATCAGGGAACAATTGGAAATTTATGTCAAGTTGGTTACAACAAAAAGGCATAATAAGTTATCCTTTGTCATTGTTGTCAAAGGGGAAGAAGGTTTAGGTGTTTCCATCAATGCCAAAGGGGGAGATTATTGGCAATATGGAATATGGTTGTCATTGATGTCAAAAGGAGTTCAGTGATGACAAAGGAATAACTAAGGACATGATGACAAGAGTGAACTCAGTGAAAGTCAAAGGATGGCATGTATGATGATGTGGCATGGTTGGTAGTGGTGACGTGGCATGTATGGTGATGTGGTATGTGTGATGAGGTCTAAAAAACACATGATGTTGTTCTGGAGTTACCAGGAAGTCATTATAGCAATCTGACATCATTTTGGAAAAATATGGCAATTTGGTGAAAAACAAGAAAACGACTAAGTATTGGAAATTTAGTAAAAACTGTCTTAAGGAAATGCACGTCATAATTTATAGGAGAATATAAATTCTCGCACCATAGAGGGGTCTTGTAGATTGTTGTTTTTCCTACCTGACCATGTCTTCATTTTGTCCAGAATATGCTTGAGGGAGAAGTTATGGACCTGCCAAAACAGGGGTTTAGCATGAAAAAATGATTAAATCACCTCAAAAAGATGCCCGCCCTAATTTATGGGTTAGAGTAAATTCCCGCAGCACATGGGGGTCTTGTAGTGTGTTTGATTGTCTATCTAACCATGGCCTTAGTTCTTCTTGAACATGTATGGAGACAAAGTCATGGATCTACCAAAAAGGGGTCTCAAAATAAGTTTTGGAGGAAGTCCTAAAATTGACTCAGTGTAAAATTCATGAGGTTGAAAAGGCATCTTGAAATGCCCTCCCAAGCCTGTCTGAGTGATGATAAATTCATCAGAAAGTATAGAAAATGTTCATTGATGAACTGGCTATCCAGCCAAGGAGACAGTTTTCCTATGGGTGTTCACACGTGTGAAATATGAGTCTGCCAAAATGCCTCCTGGCACAGTAATGACTAGGGTTTGACAATTTTGTCTAAGTGTTGAAATTAAACAAATTGGAAGGCAATTTTCAAATGCCTCAAAAGAGTGTGTGTGTGTCAGTAAAATCCAAAGATGGCATGATCATGTTCTTTGATGAACTAGCTATTCAACCATGAGATCAGATCCTCTCCTAGTGTTCACACGTGCAAGTTATTAACCTACCAAAACCAAGAAAAATGTTGAGTTTGCATGTTGTTAAGAATAAATATAAGAAGTAAGTGATATGTTATAAAACATAAAGAGGCACATCTTGTGAAAAGTCATGATGTTTTATAAAAGATAAGGATGCAATGTTAGTTAAATTCTTAATGAAGAGACATGACCTTCAAATTTTGGACAGGTTTTCTATATGTTAAACATATAATTAAAATATATGTTAAAGCACGTGTGAGTAAAGAAATATTTAACATTTTTTTGGAGTAAAAAGTTAAATAAAAAGGATATAAGAGACGTAAATTGAAAATTAAAAAAATGGGGAAAACTTGTTGGAAAGAAATAAAGAAATATTTAACTTTTTGTTGGAGTAAAAAGTTAAATAAAAATATATAAGAGATGTAAATTGAAAATTAAAAAAAGGGGAAAACTTGTTGCTGGAAAGAAATAAGTATTTAATCTTTTTGTTGGAGTAAAAAGTTAAATAAAAAGATATAAGAGATAAAAATTGAAAATTAAAAAAAAAGAGAAAACTTGTTGCTGAAAATAAATAAAGAAATATTTAACCTTTTTGTTGGAGTAAAAGTTTAAATAAAAATATATAATTAAAAAGTGATTTTAAATGAAGAGTCATGTTTTTAAAAGGGTCACATTGTTTTGAAGAGTTGTGTTATTTCTAAAGAATACACATGACTATTGGAGAGGTATATATTTTGAGAAAACAAAGTCATTCGATTTGTGTGTCTCTTTTGTGGATGGATAATAAATATTTTAAGAAGCAGGAAGATGGCTATGTAGTCGAGTTTGTTGAGGAAGACATAAATAATGAAGATTCTCTATTAAAGAGGGTCTTTATGGTTAAATAATGATGTTGATCTGAAGCAGTATAAAGATCAGAAAAACTATGTTTGGGGAATGATGAAGATCTGAAGCAGAGAAGACAGAGACCAGCAAGAAACCAGTGAAGACTTTTGTAGCATCTAGAGTAAGAAGAGGCAGAGACCAGGGAGTGCACATTCAAGCAGAAGAAGAGAGTGGAATAAAAGACAGAGACCAGCAAAGTAAAAAGACAGTGAAGATCCTTATAGTAGCAAGGCAGAGACCAAGTCAGGATAAAAAGAGACAGAAGTTGAAGAAGACCAGAGAAGTATTAAGAATTTCAAGCAAGGAATGTAGGTTGGTGCTAGGGCAGGCTACATGCTTGCAAGGGGGGTCTTGGCCTCCTTCCAGTAGTGGCTGGAAAATTAGGGTATTGGTGTATCTTTGTCTGTAGGTGCAGGCAGAAGCTAGGGTGTGAGTGCATCCTTCAATTGTGGCTGAGAAACTTGGGGATTGGTGTCTCCAGCAAGTTGTGGCTTGCAAAACTTATTGTAAACATAATTTTGCAGTATAGAAAGTGTTGGTGGTTTACCCAATTGGGGTTCCACGATAAATTCTATGTTTTTGTGTATCTTGTTGATTCCATGTTTTGATTAAAGTTTAATAAGTGGTTAAAAGGTAAAAAGTCAACAATACTGATTCACCCCCCCCACTCTCAATATTGACCAATATTCCATCATCCTTCGATCGCCAAACAAAGGAATAGTTGCTTATGACATATCCATCTATAAATTTCCTTTCAACTTACATGCCCATAATCTAGACAATAACATCCCAAATTTGGGTGGAATGTATACAACTACCACATCCATAACCATACTCTTAGCAGGAATTTGAGTTAATGATACCACCAAGTATTTAATCGGACCTACACATCTTACTTTCCTTGAATCAAAAGAAAACAGATCTTTATAGGGAATAGTAATGTCTAATCCCAGACTTTCCACAACAACCTTTGGCATAAGATTATTGGATGCTCCTGAATCTAACATTGCATTGTGAAGGATCATATCATGAATATTCACACTAACATAGTGTTGGAATATTTTCACCATCATTTATGTGTTTTCATGCATTGCATGCATGCATGCATTTAGTCATCAGTATGGTAGTCTCCCCAATACCTAGAGCTTATTTTCAGCCCCTTGGAGCTTGTGTTTAGCCCTCAGTAGCGCTCCTACCTACCTAGTGCGCCTTGTTTTCCTCACCTGGATGAAAAATGCGCCCACTACACACTCTTGGATTCCAACAATCAGTTCTTGCATTGATTGCACAGTTTATGAATTGATTGCTCACTTTAAATGCCTGTAGCTTCCAATTGTCTATATCAGAGTGCCACTTGACTATTGACAGTCTCTCATGCTCCCACCTTGGAGTATCCTTCCCTAGATTAGTGCCACATGCATCAGTTAGACTTAGTTAGACTCATTTGACTGATATTTGACTATTTGTGACTACTACCACTAATTGGGTGATGTATCCAATGTCGTGCAAGCCACACATTGAGGAGAATTCGAATGACCTTAGGTGTATTCAAATTCATTTGATTGTATTAAGTTTGTATTTAGTTTTACAGTTCCATCTTACAGTTGATGTATGATTATACTGCAGATTTTACCATTTCTGAGTTTATGAGTGAATATTGATTCAATTCTTCTTCTTCTTCTTCTCTACAATTATTGAGTGTAATTAGTGAGTTTTTCTCTAGATATGAGATCTATCCTGTAGAATTTCACATGGTATCGGAGCTGGAGTAATCTATTCAAATTTCAATAGTAGCAGCAATTCATTGAGCATCTGTCTTTCATTGAGCACTAGAAGCCTCTAGATTTCCATAGCAATTCCTGGTGTGATTGTCTTGAATTCACTGGAGCAATCCAGTGAGGTCTAGCCAGGTGTGAAGGATCCAATCACATGTGCTCATTGTCCTTAGGAATTGTTCTCTCGATTTGCAGCAAATCTCTATCAACAATTTCATTTGTTTTGCAGGTTTGTTCCATCATTCGAATTCATCTTCAATTCGACTTCAACAATTGTCATGGGTCTAAAACTGAACTCCTTCAATTATTTCGAATGGAAATCCAAGATGGACATCTTCATGAACTCCAAAAGTATTTCTAGAGTACTGAATGGGAATACAGTCAAACCCACCGATGCAATTGAGAAATCAAAGTACCTGGATAAACTTGATAAACCAATAGGAATGCTACTCCTCAGCATTTCCGATGACCTCCATTTTCATTTCATTGATCTTAAGACTCCTAAATAAGTTTTGGACAAGCTCGAATCTCTTCTTGGATAGAAAGATGACTTGAAAGGTCACAAGTTGGAAAATGAGCTTATCTCACTAAGCCCTTTCAGTTTCGACTCAATCATTGAGTTTCTTACCAAGTTTAAAAATATGATTTCACAATTGAAGAGATATGGAATAGAGAAAGAAGAGAAGCAACTAATCCTAGCTATTTTATCAAAATTGGGCCCTGATTACTCAGTATTTGTCTCTACCTTCCAGTCAGTGAAGCTATCCATCCCAAAATGGAAGTTTCCCACTCTTGAAGACTTCATCCAATCTCTCAGACAAGAGGAGGAGAAGTTGGTTCATATGGGAATGATTAAACCCAAGATGGATTCAGCACTTGCAGCTTCTGAAGTGAAGATATCGAAAGGAAAAGGAAAGAAAAAATAAAAAGACAAATTCAAATGAGCAGAAGCAGAAGGAGGCTCCCTATCAGTCAGAAGAGGCTTTGAATTCCAAGAAGGGAAATCAATCTCACAAGGATAAATCCAAATGTACCTATTGCAATAGAGGATTTCATCCTGAGAGTTCCTGTATGAATAAGACAATAGATTTGATGGCTCAGTTACTTGAAAATAATAACCTTCCAGTACCTGCATGTGCTAGGAAGAAAGAAGTTGAATCTTCAATATCTGAGGACAAGGAGAGATGCCATACTCTCATGGAAGGTGCATCAAGAGAGTCCTCCTTCATCACAGATTCAGGAGCATCAAGACACATGTCTTCCTCCAAAGATATATTTTCTAGTTTTGAATGCACTGTTCACCATTCAATTATGTTGGGGAATGATTATGAGGTATCCTCTGAGGGGATTGGAAGGATCAACCTTGATCATGGGTACTTCTCAGATGTGCTCTATGTTCCTACACTTAATTCTAATCTACTTTCAGTCTACCAGATGACCCATACTGGAGAGCCCAAGAGGGTGATCTTCTCTCGAAATGAGGTCGAAATTTGAAGACATGGTATCAGGAAATATCATTGCAAAAGGTGTTGCAAACCACAAGTCGAAACTCTATGAGTTCTCTCACTTTCTACCTCTCTCTAAACAAACTGATCTTCACACACATGCAAATGAAAAGAGTAGGCTATGGCATGAAATATTTAGGCATCTCAACTACAAGTCCCTGCAAGATATGCACACTTAAGATATGGTTGAAGGACTACCCAAAATCAAGTTTTCCAAGGGAAAATGTAAGGGTTGCTTGATGGGAAAGCATCCAGAAAAGAAGTTTGAGAAAGGGAAGGCAAGGAGAGCCTCTCAACCTCTAGATCTGATTCATAGTGATGTTTCAAGGCCATTTCCAGATCTGTCTTTGAACAAGGAAAGGTATATTCTTACTTTTATTGATGATTATTCAAGATTTACATGGGTATACTTTCTCAGATTAAAATCAGAAGTGTTTGGATACTTTAAGTTTTTCAAGTCTTCTGCATAAAAGTTTTCAGATAGAAATATCAAGGCCCTCTGCATTGATAAAGGAGGAGATTATGTCAAGAGTGACTTCCAATCCTTTTGTGTTGATGAAGGCATAGAGATGCAGCATAATGTTCCCTACACACCACAACAGAATGGTGTTGCAGAGCAAAAGAACAAGACATTAAAAGAGATGGCAACCTGCATGCTAAAGTCGAAATGGTTGCACCCTAGTCTTTGGGAAGAAGCCTTCAACTGTGTTGCCTACCTTTAGAACATATTTCCTCACAAAGAACTCAAAGATACGAGTCCTTTCGAAGCATGGATGGGTTACAAACTTGATGTATCCCATCTCAGAGTGTTTGGATCTAGAGCATGGGAAAGGATTCCAAGAGAGAAAAGGAGAGCCCTAGATCCACAAAGCAGAGAGTGTATACTAGTGGGTTATGCATTGAGTGCAAAGGTATACAAGATTCTTCATCCTTATACTATGACAACATTCCTTGATAGAAGTGTATAGTTTGAGGAATGGCCACTGCAAGATGCTCATCCCGTTGATCAAGAGAGATTTCCTACCACACCACCACTGCTTGATGAGAAAGAGAGCGAAGCTTCATCTCATGAGAGTTCAAATTCTGAATCTGAAAGTGAAGATGATGAAGAGCGAATCCTAGATCCAGATCCACAAGAACCTGAAGATATAGAACCTGAAAGTGAAGATGAGCGAATGGAAGATCCAGATCCACAAGAACCTGATGATCTACAACCTGCAGATCCTCCTCTTCCTATATGGGCAGCCACTACTCTTAGATCTTCTGCTGACCTTGTGGGAGATCCACTTGCTCAAAGGAGAACCAGATCCGATTTTCATAATGGAAGGTTTCATACTTCTCACATTGATCCATTTCTTGACGATAGATCCTTCCTCAGTGGAGAAGTCCAATTACCTTTTGGAGTGAGTGATGTACATGATTGATTACCTTCTACAGTCTATCTTGAGGGGGGGCTTTCTTCCCACTGGGTTTTCCCTCTTTTCTCCCTTTCTTTTTATATTTTTTGTACGGGGTGACCTTTGGTCTTTGTTACCAGGGCCCTACTAGTTTTCAGTTATGTGTTTCCTCATATTTTGGATTGTGGGGGGGTGTTGGAATATTCTCACCATTATTTATGTATTTGCATGCATTGCATGCATCCAGTCATCAATATGGTAGTCTCCCCAGCACCTAGAGATTATTTTTAGCCCCCTGGAGCCTGTTTTTATCCCTTAGTATCCCTCCTACCTACCTAGCATGCATGGTTTTCCTCACCTATATGACAAATGCACCCTACTACCAACTCTTGGATTCCAACAATCAGTTCTTGCATTGATTGCACAGTTTATGCATTGATTGCTCAGTTTAAGTTCTTGTAGCTTCCAATTGTCTATATCGGAGTGCCACTTGAATACTGACAGTCTCTCATGTGCCCACCTTGGAGTATCCTTCCCTAGATTAGTGCCACATGCATCAGTTAGACTCAGTATACTCATTTGATTGCTATTTGACTATTTGTGACTACTACCACTGATTGGGTGATGTCTCCAATGTTGTCCAAGCCACACATTAAGGATAATTCAAATGACCTTAGGTGTATTCGAATTCATTTTATTGTATTCAGTTTTACAGTGCCATCTTACAACCGATGTATGATTATATTGCAGATTTTACCATTTTTGAGTTTATGAGTGAATATGGATTCAATTCTTCTTCTTCTTCTCTGCAATTCTTGAGTGGAATTAGTGAGGTTTGCTCTAGTTGTTAGATCTATCCTATAGAATTTCAGACATAGAATGGGGGTACATCTTCACTGGTGTCTTCAATTTTAGGACCAAAAAAATAGTAGGAGTATCATCGTGAATTTCCAAAGTATCATGATGTTTCTCATCTTTTCCTTTCATCATTTTGAAAATTTGATTCGTGTACTCAGTGTTTTTTAAAATTTCGTTGAACGAGATTGAAATCCTAATTTTAGAAATTTCATTCTGAAGGTTAAAGGGTGGCTGAGGTTTTTATGCTTCTTTTACATTAACATCTTTCTTTCCTTTTGAAGACTTCTTATGTACATCATTCTTTGGATCATATTTCATATGACCTTCTTTATTTTGTCGAATTGCAGAAGGCTGATCAGTAGAGGATTTATTTGAATTTACACCAACATTCTTGTTTTTGAGATTGTGTCTCCTTTGAAATTCAATTACTGCATTTTGATACCCTTTTTGGTACTACTCTGACTCTTTTTCTAACATATTTTCTTCATTTCCTTGAGCAACACTTTCATAGTATTATCTGGTTAAATAAAAATGAGGTTCAGAATGATCAAATAGATGGATTTGATCTTCAGGAAATCCTGCATCTTCTTCAGCAACATAATTTTTAGGGAACGGGGGCCTGATTTGTTGGTCATCTTGGTTTATTCGGTTTAATGGATTCCTTTGGTCTCTTTGCCTTATCTAAGGAATAAGAGGCCTTCTGAGGTTAAGATTTATAATTTGCAGTTTCGTTTGTTCTTTGATAACAGGCCTATTTTCTAAGGAAAGTATTTCCACCAATCTTTCCATTTTTCTCATCACCATATCGAACTTAGCATCTATAACTTGAGATGTGGAAGGTTGATTTTCTTCCTTTAGTTTCATTTTATCAACTTCCACAGCATCTCTTAACATATAAGGTAAATTTGCAGACTTCCTTTCTCTTAATAACAATGCAAAATCACTCTCAAAGGCATTGGCATAATGCAATTTAGCATCTCCAACATGAGGCTTGATATCAATTGGGATTGAGTTGTATAGATTCAAAAATCTAGTAGAAAAATCTTGAACAGACTTTGCATTATTCTTTTTCAGGTTATCATATCGGTTCAACATCTGTAAAGGGATTTTCTTGTGTAACCATCTCTCAAGGAAAGCTGTCTCAAAATCATTATAATTTTGTATACTCCTTGCTTGAAGCCCTCTAAACCAATTTTTAACTTCGCCATAAAACATTTGGGCAAACAATATCATCTTAACATCATCATCATCATCAACTTCCTCCAAATCTATGAAATCACTGAACTTATCTAGATGTTATTGTGCAGTAAAACACCCTTCCCCATCAAATAAAACAATTTTCTGAGCATAATTCTGAGGAATATCATGCAACAAAACAAGTAGAGAAAGGAGATAAAGCATAGCAAGAATAGCTCTAGGGGGTTTTGGAGTAGGGTTTTTGAATTGTGGAGGAACAATAGGTATTTGTAGGAAACTTTTGACTCGAGGAAGTTCAGGTCTAGGTTGGTTGTTCTTATCGTCAATCTGATTTTATTTAAAGGAAATAAGAGGGTATTTTTATCTAGAACTTTGTAAGTTATCCCAAAGAGATTCTAATGGATAGGTTTGGAATTTTTCTCTATGAAGGACAATTTTAACTAGGTTTGTTATTGATTTTGTCCCCAAGAATGATTTTTCAAATTGTAATCCAAAAGAAATACTTTCAAAGCTATTAATTTCATCTTTTGGTAAAGATATAGAACGCTGAATTTGAAAGGTACCTACTTGGAGTCTTTCCTTTCCTTTCCTGAGAATCTTTTTAGTATCTTGAATAAACTTTAATGGGTAAGGATTTGGATTTATTCTCGTATGTATTCTTCTTGAAGCTAGGGTTTCCATGTGAGCCACCTTTTCTATTAAACAATGAAGTGGCCAGAGAAAAATACACTCTATATTATGTCTAGATCTCTGTTTTCTCACCAGAAATAAGATCTCTTCTTCTTCTTGTTCTTTCTCAGGGAAAATATCTCCTTCGCCTCCCCGGGAATGACGCCAAAATGTTATCACTCAAAAATTTTCTCTGAATGCTAGAGAAAATATCCAAGGTAACCTCAAACGAATCTTTAGGATGAAAACTGGCCTTTTTCTATCCAAAGGGGGATCCCTTTATGAGTCTGATATTGAAAGTCACTATAACAATAGCTCATGTCTTTTAAACAATGACTATATATTTAACTATAACGAGGGTTATCAAAATGGTTGAATCAAGAAGAAAAGCATTGGGCAAGGAGTAAATACATACATATCTAAAAATTATTTAGAGACTGGTGGTAGGATAAGTCATTCACAGAGGAAAAGTAGGTATAATTTCTTCAGACAAATAACAGTGTTTAAGAATGGTAGAAGATCAAAGAAAACAATTTATTAACACATAGCATCAAACTGGGATGAACTCTGCATCAATTTGGAAGAAAGAACATTGACAATATTTAAATGTGTGAATCAGAGCATATAAAATGAATTCTAACTCACATAGTTCATTCAAATATAAGGCAAGGTGATAAAATGTTTTAAACAGGAAATACATTCACATAAGAGAAATTAACAGAATGAATAAAATTGATAACATATGAATCTCTGCTCTAGATCGACCTGTACTTCTGCTCTTCATTAAAGTCTTTCCAAAAAGCTATTACATCACTGATTTTTTCTTTCTCTCGGATCTAACCCCGATTACATTGTAAAATTCAAAATTTATAGAAAATGTTCTATAAGCAAACCCTAACTGATTTTCTGCTAAGAATAGAAATTTCAAAAGAATTTCCTAAACTTCAGGAGCGTTTGCTTTGTTGTCGACTACATTTGTAGTTCGTTGCTCCAATAGTGAATCTATTCGATCCGGACTGCTTATGTGGGAACTTGGGTAGATAACAAAAGGAAACCACAACTACGTTTCAAATTGGGACATCTGTATATTTACTATTGATATAACCTGTATTTAGTTTTCCCAAATTTTTCAACAATCTTCGACTACTCTTGGTTCGGAATTTCATAACCCATCATCTCTTTAATCATCACCTCCAATTCTGTGCAAGTTGTGTAAGATATAGGAGGAATTTTTTTTTAATCATAAGGAACAGATCAAATATCTCGGAATCATCAGTGAAATTTTCAATTATTTCTTTTCCAGTCAATCCTTTGGTCAAACCTTTGAATTTTGAGCTATCCATGTGAGCCTGTACTATTAAACTGTGATACTTTTCCTGAGAAATTAACCTTCCAATCATCATCCAAAAAGAGGGTAGACCATTCTCAAAGAGTTTCTGAATTTTTTTTTTAAACTTTGAACTTGAAGGAGCATCTGTTCTACTTTACCTTGTACCTCTCTAACATGATTATGTTTTCCAATAATTCTTCTTGCCCAAATAATAATCACGGGTATGTCTTTAATTCCGAAATTTTGCATATCTATTGGAGTCAAAGTATTTAAGAAACTAACTGTATTTTGAGTTGTCTATGAAGGCCTTTTATTCAGTGTCTCATTTTCCACTTACATCTTTGGAGAACTATGTTTGCTATAGCATCTTTGTCATCAATAAAATTTAAATGTGACCAAAATTTGGTAATTTCCATTGATAGCGCATCCCATATAAGGTGCTTAAATCCTTGAAAGGGAATTTTACCTATTAGTCTATCTTTCAATTCATCAATCCTTTTCTGCAACTTCTTTCTTTCACTCAAAGCTTTGTTCTTTTCTTCAATGTTTAGAATTAACTCTTGTTTTAGTTTTTCGTTTTCTCCTTTTAATTCTTCAATTTCTACATTTTTGAAACTAATCTAAGACATGGCATTGATCAATTCTTCCGTGGAAGATCTATCTATTTGATTTTCTTCTGTACATAAAAATTGGTTCTTTGGCTCCTCTGGTACTCGCATTTCTTCAACCTGATTTGTTGATGTATATGTAACTTCAAAATGTATTTCACATATATGCATATTGTATTCCTATAGAGATGTTATTATTCCTCTATACAGAAGTGTCGTCATTTATATTGTAAGTGTCGTAACTTATACTTGATGGGTTATTAGACCACCTTGTTGGGGTTGGACCTGTATAAGTCATGTGGGTCAAAGGGTTATTAGACCACCCTAGTGGGGGTCGGCCCAGTCATCATTATGTTAAGTGGTTAAGTTGAGGCTGACCTAGTTGAGTAAAGGTCAAGTCAAGTTAGTGTATAAATAGAGAGTGTGTCTCTCTCATTTTACACATATTTTATTCTCTCACTCACACTTGGGAGAGTTGCACACGTGTGGAGGAGGAGGCTTTGCTACTAGGAGAAGACTATCTCTTGTATTCTGGTTGTATCATTGCTCTATCTATCTCTGAGGAAGTTATTGGATTTTTTCACCTTTATGGTTTTCCCCAAGTAAACTCTGTGTCTCTTGTGTGCTTGCATTATTGTGTCCATGATTGATATGCTGTAGATTTGTTGTACATGTTGTTCTCTCAGTTAATATCCTAGATCAGATTGAAGTAAATTCTGAAAATTTAACATGGTATCAGAGCTAGCCTGAAAGAAAGCATGATATGGCATGTATGACACTTGTTGCACTTACGATGTTAGGGCTTGATATAGAAAAAAACCATCATCCTAGAACTTTCGCTATAAATACGTTTTGGTTAATTTTTCGGATTTGAAACTTTTAAAGGTCGAAGATAAGATCCCCATGTACCTTGTGTCCAAAGGAAAACCTCTAATTCGTTGTACTTTGTGATTTATGATCTGTACAATATAGGGTTTCTGCCTCTTCCAGATCTGAGTCAAAATAAGGTGACCTTGGGAAAAAGGTCATAACTTGCGCTAGGAAGCTCCAAATGAAATTTCGTAAAAATTGATAGGTAGTACACAGACTGCACTATCTCACAAAAACAATTTAGAGGCCAAAGTTGAACCAGTGACACGTGGCACTCTGTACAAGTTCACTCTCCTGTATTATCCCATAAACAGGGCACATTGTGACACTTGGCATAACTCTCCCTCAGAGAATCCAATTGAGGTCGGACCTGTTGAGATGGAAAGATAACAGGTCAGGATATCTCAAGAAAATTTTTCAGAGGCTGAAGTTGAAACAGTGACATGTGGCATGCCGTACAAGTTCGCTCTCTTGTATTATCCCATAAACAGGTCACATTGCGACACTTGGCATAACTCTCTCTCAGAGAATCCAATTGAGGTCAGACCTATCGGGATGAAAAGATAACAGGTTGGGATATCTCAAGAAAATGTTTCAGACCCTGTGGATCAAAAAGTTCGGATTTACACCAGAAACAATCAGGTACATATTTCTGTCCAAACAGAATTATTTTGGAGTACCTTCATTCATGGCTTCTAGAATTTAGGGCTTCGAAGAAAGATGGAATTTTTGTAATCGAAGACCACGGATGGATGCTACTCATCAAAATATAAATTTAGAGACCAAGATCAGATTTTTTGGTTGGGAAGAAGGCCGGTCTTGATCAAACCCCAGTTCGGGACTTTGATCGGAAAGATGGAAAATTAGGGCTTCTGCAAAAATTGGAATTTTGGAAATCTGTGACCACGATTAGAAGCTCCTCAGAAAAATCAAAGCTTAGAGTTTTGAATCAAATATTTTGGTTGGGTGAAGCTCCGGGAAACTCAAACCCTAATTCAGGGTCCTCCCAGTGAATCCAGAAATCTAAAAGGCAATTTTGAGGGGTGAAACTTTGCAGTTTTCAAATTCTGAATATACCAACTTGATCAGCTCATCAAGGTGCATATTTCTATCCTTTCGGAAGTTTGAAATTCAAAGTTTGAATTTTTGGGGTTCCTTTGACAAACCCTAATCCAGCTCCAGGTCCAGTTCTTGCAAATCAAGTGGATTGGGTTGATCCTAGAAGAAGATGGATTGGTCACCTGCATAAGTGAATAAGTTCCTGTCTCAGAGGGAGATGAGGCTAAGGCCTTCCATAAGAAGATTACAAGCAATATTGACAGGTATGGCTTATAGGTAAGTTTCATGGTTAAGTTTATCATATGTTTGTCTTCATATCATTACAGTACAATCTTGATTAATTACTGGACTTGTCGTATCACCTTAATAGAAGATATTCTTGATTAAGGTTTTGACACTTATGATTGTACTAATGCATTGTGATGTTGTATGAGGTTTATGTTGTTTGCTAACACAAAAGGTACACCAAGAAAGTCAAATCATGTTCTACTTCAAGAACATATGCTCATTGTGACATGAAGACAAAGATTCATCCATTATCATGGATCTCATAGAAGATCTACTTTCGAGGTATGTATAACTTGGTCCTACAATGGTTAACCTATGAGACATGCAGGTTACTAGCACAAGTCACTGAAGAGAACCAAAAGACATTATGCGTGTATCTTAGACATAACTAGCTAGCATGCTAATCCAGGTATGTTTTTCCTATATCAAGCTAGAATCCTACCTGGTGTTAAGATCTTATACTGTTGTTGAGAATGATTATTCATGAAGTCATAGGTTTGAATAGTCATGGCTGTATACATATTATGTTTCTTACCATAATTGATGATATGACTAACCAGAAGAATCATGAAGGTATAGGTTTGAGTAATCACGGGTTTATGCATTGATGATTTAACTAATCAGAAGAGTCCTATGATCAAATAAGAATATGCATGAGTAAAAGAAGACTTCCCTGAAACCTTGAAACCTTGAATGATCATGACTATACATGTTTAATATTATTGTGTTTTGATAGTATTAAGATTATACTAATAAATGTGTGATTATGTATGAGACCTCAAGGATAACACAATGATGATACTAATAAGCATGCATAGTGATTAAGGATGGATGTAAGTTCAAGGACATGTAATCCAGGAAGCAAAGATCAAGAGGGAGCACACTCCAGTTGTTCCTGGAAGAAAGCAAAGGAGCATACTCCAGTAGTTTCTACAAGGATACAGATATCTAGAGGGAGTTGACCATCCTTCTACATTCCACAACAGAAAGGTGTAGAAAAAGCTACTTCAGCAGCTCCTGCAAGGAAGCAAAGACTTAGAGGGAGTCCACCCAACAAACAAACAAAGATAAGTATTTTAATTACCATTCCTTACATACTTGTTTGTTTAAATAATATTATTCAATGATGTATATGCTTATGTTCCTAGATTTAGGATGTGTATTATTCATATTAGAATGATTGCATTAATGAACAACTTACTACTAATATGCATTTGATGGGTAAGTGGCCTATGGCACTGTACAACATTCCATTGCTACTTATCTAGAATGAAACCTCTTTGCTGACATGTTAGGAGTTGTGCACACTCTTAACAATGTTCTGGTAGAGATTGGAAGGCATCTAGAAAGTTACGGATAAATGTTGTATTGAATCATTGGCTAAGATAATTGCATGATTGTATGACATATTTCTTTATGTGTGAGAATTTGTTCTGAAAACTATGAGATGTTTTCTAATCATGCAATTTAACTTGTTGTGTAGGAAAGATCGTATGCCATCACCTACAAAAGAAGAACTACAACATTTGTTCAACAACAAAATTATCTATTGAAGATATTGAAGTTCCCAGGATATGGGAAGAATGCCATGATCCGTTGATCATGAAGAATGATGTTTGGGATGTAGTCCCAAGACCTGAAGGGAAGTTTGTTATGACTTCCATATGGATCTATCAAGATCAAGCATGCTGCAGATGGCAGCATAGAGAAATATAAAAGTGATGAAATAGAAGATACACCAGATGGATTTCAAGACAGCTTTCTTGAAGGGTGTAGTTGAAGAAGAAGTGTATGTGGAGCAGCCACTTGGTTCTGAGACACATGAAAGGGAGTCATATATGTGCAGAACTTGGGTATGAAGCACCAATTCCTAGGTATGGAGGTGTGGTAGAGTATAGATGGAATCTTCCTTGGACAAGGGAAGTATGCAGTAGAGATCCTGAAGAGGTTCGGGATGATGGACTGCGAGGCTATGGAATCGAACCTGAAGCTTCTATGTGATGCTTCATCTAAACCAGTTGATGTCACTATGTATCGTCAGATGATTGGGTCCTTGATGTACCTGACAAACATGAGACCGGATATTTGCTTTGCGGTGAACACATTGAGACAGTTCCTGACAGATCCGAGGAGTGTTCGCCTAGTTGCTGTAAAGCATATTCTGAGGTACCTAAAAGGTACAGTGGATTATGGGCTCAAGTATGAAGTGAATCAAAAGTTTAACCTGTAGGGTTATGTTGATTCAGATTGGGCAGGCAGTGCTGCAGATAGGAAGAGCACATCTGGGTGCTGCTTCAGTATGGGATCAGGTGTGATCTCTTGGTTCAGCAGGAAGCAGTCCTGCGTAGCACTGAGTATAGCTGAGGCAGAGTATGTTGTAACCTGTTCAGCTAGTTGTGAGGCAGTATGGATACAGAAGCTACTGTCTGAGTCATTTGATCTCCCGTTGGATGCTACTGGTATCTTTTGTGATAACCAGAGTTGTGTGAAGCTATCCAAGAACCCAGTGTTTCATGACAGGTCGAAACACATAACGATCAAATATCACTATATCAGGGATATGGTGCAGAGAGGATCTGTGAAGCTCCTGTACATTGTGACGGATGAGTAGATTGCAGATGTGCTGACGAAGCCACTAGCCAGGGTGAAGTTCGAGTACTTCAGGGAGAGGCTTGGTGTTCTTCAGATTGATGACACTTCGAGGAAGAAATGATGGACACATTTGTAGAATCCATTACAAGCATGTTGGAAGGAGGATCCTTCACATGGTTGTGGATGTAAGCGCTGGATGATGAGCATCAGGACGATGCTCCAGTTACTGCTTTGTATACGCATCATGTTGGATGCTGGATATGATCAGTTGGATCATTTATATATGTACGCATCATGTTGGATGTTGGATATGATCAGTTGGATCATTTATATGTATATGTATGTACGCATCATGTTGGATGCTGGATATGATTGGTTGGATCATTTGTATGTATTTTGTATATGCATCATGTTGGATGCTTGGACTATGTATCTGTATATGTATCAGGTGGATACACTGTATGATCAGGTGGATCATGTATGGTGATATGTATCATGTATTTGTATTTGTATCAGGTGGATACACTGTATGATCAGGTGGATCATGTATGATGATATGTATCAGGTAGATACTTGGTATGCATCAGGTAGATGCATTGTATGATCAGGTGGATCATGTATGGTGATATGTATCATGTATTTGTATTTGTATCAGGTGGATACACTGTATGATCAGGTGGATCATGTATGATGATATGTATCAGGTAGATACTTGGTATGCATCAGGTAGATGCATTGTATGATCAGGATGATCATGGATGACGAGCTTCAGGATGTTGCTCCAGATGACATGCAGCAAAATGTTGCAGTGATGATGATCAGGATGATCATGTGTACATCAGGATGATGTATGGTGAGTATCAGGTTGATACTCTGTGGCCATGGAACAGGTTGTGTAGATAAGCATGTAATTTGTGCCCTGGGAGATTTGCAGATAGTCTTTCGAGGTTTTGCTTATGGCATGTAATTTGTACCCTGGGATATCTGGCAAATGCTCTTTCGAGGTTTTTCTTGGGAGGACATATAATTTGTGCCCTGGGAGATCTGCAGATAGTCTTTCAAGGTTTTTCCTATGGCATGTAATTTGTGCCCTGGGATATCTGGTAGATGCTCTTTCGAGGTTTTGTCCTATGGCATATAATTTGTGCCCTGGGAGATCCGATAGGTTGAGCCGTGTGGTCGTAATCAGTCCTGGGATGCTCTTTCGAGGTTTTGCCATGACCACATGTAATTTGTGCCCTGGGAGATCCGATAGGTTGAGCCTTATGGTCGTAATCAATCCTGCGATGCTCTTTCGAGGTTTTGTGGTGACCACATGTAATTTGTGCCCTGGGAGATCTGATAGGTTGATCCTTGTGCTCGTAATCAGTCCTAGGATTCTCTTTCAAGGTTTTGTGGTGGGGTCACATGTAATAAGTCCTGGAGATCTGGACAAGATGAAAAAGGCCTCAGATGCTCTTTAGGGTTCTCGCTAGTCGAGAGACTCTTTTAAGGTTTTGTGACGCACGTAATAAGTCCTGAGATTTCCACAGTATGGCCAGTGATGACGAAGACCTGTAGGTGGTGGGCCTACATCCAGTATGAAAAAGGACTGGCTCTATAGAACTTCCTATGACGAGTAGATTCAGAGATTGATTGAGATAGCAGCAGCAGTGACAATGATCCAGAGAAGATGACTTGTGCTAGAAGACCTATGTCGAGAAATACCTTCCTAGTTAAGAGGGAGTATTGATGTATATGTAACTTCGGAATGTATTTCACATATATGCATATTGTATTCCTATAGAGATGTTATTATTCCTCTATACGGAAGTGTCGTCATTTATATTGTAAGTGTCGTAACTTATACTTGATGGGTTATTAGACCACCCTAGTGGGGGTCGGCCCAGTCAGCATTATGTTAAGTGGTTAAGTTGAGGCCGACCTAGTTGAGTAAAGGTCAAGTCAAGTTAGTGTATAAATAGAGAGTGTGTCTCTCTCATTTTACACATATTCTATTCTCTCACTCACACTTGGGAGAGTGGCGCACTTGTGGAGGAGGAGGCTCTGCTGTTAGGAGAAGACTATCTCTTGTATTTTGGTTGTATCATTGCTCTATCTATCTCTGAGGAAGTTATTGGGGTTTTTCACCTTTATGGTTTTCCCCAAGTAAACTCTGTGTCTCTTGTGTGCTTGGATTATTGTGTCCATGATTGATATGCTATATATTTGATGTACATGTTGTTCTCTCAGTTAAGATCCTAGATCAGATTGAAGTAAATTCTGAAAATTTAACATGATTTGTATTTAGCACTGAAATCTGTGACGATAATTCAGATTTTTGTTTTTCCCAAGTCTGTTTCTCATCCTGTAATTTCAACATCTTACCCTTGTAGTCCATCATTTCTTGATATACCAACCTCTTTTTCTTGTTGTAATGCTATAAATTCAGAATATTGTACATGTTGAGTATTTGGAACCTTTAAATTTTTCTTGAGCATTTGAATAGTATTTACTTTGTCATCAAGGAGTTTTTTGGTGCACTGAGTGTTTCTTGGATCTGCCCCTACAGTCACAAGTTCGGCTTGTAGTCTCTTAATTTGGACCAGATTTTATTTATTCTCCGTTTTTTCTTTCCTCAGCCGACCCTCCCACTTTCCTATTACTGATTGTAACAAATTAGAATAAAATACATCTTTTGTTTGTCTATGCAATTGGATTTTATATGGAATATCAATATCATCAAGCTTAACTTCCATGTCAGATACTTTATCATCATTTACAACTGCAAACCTTAGAGTGTTTCTCTCTGAATCCTTAACTGTGACAAGGGAAATGTTTTGATCCGTCAAATTCCTTACTTGTGGGAATAACTTCTGGGTTTCTTCTAAATATTGCTTTTTTTTTGCATATTGTGAAAGAAAATCAAATTTGGATTTACACTGAGAACTGGTTCTAGATCCTTTTAGTTCTGAAAAAAGAATATTGTTGTATATTTATAGGTGGTTGAGAAAACAGAGTATTTGTTCCTGAAACAACTGGATCTTGCTCTTCCATACTGACAATTTCCTTATGTTGTTCTATTTTAGTCTTTTTACTTGAAACTTATCCATCAATTTCCATTCTATGAACCTTTGAAATATCTCTTTTATTGGTAACATTAGACTTAGGTGGTGTCTGAACCAACAATTCCAAATTACTTGTTTGTTCTACATTTTCTTCGTTTACTTCCCCTTGATTTTGTTCAAATTTCAATAAATTTTCTATTTTATCTAATCCTTCCACTGTTTGATGATCAATATATGTTCATGTTTTGTTGTATTCTCTAAGATATAATTTGATGTGTATCATAATCAATTATTTTAGATTTGTGAAAATCCATGACCTTTAACAACTTTTCCACTATAGACAGAGATGCCTTATTCCTTATGATGAATGGTCCAACTTGAAGGGGAAACTTCAGATTTGATGATTTTTTAAAAACACCAAAATGTTCTTCTTCTGAATATAACCTTTTACTGATGAATTCTAAAGCAAAAACCCTCTATGTTAAGAAGTTTGGAAAATGGTATGGTGCTCCAGTAAAACCATATACTCTAATAATAGTATGTTCTCTGTACACAAACCAATCACATGTTCGACTTTGTGGTGTAGGATGCAACATTTATTTCATATCTTCCAATACTCTTAGTAGTTTAGTGTCGAAAATAATTCCGTAAAATTATGACATGATTGGATTGGTAAATTCAAACATATTGATCTGCTTTGGAAGATCGGAAGAGAACATGGCGCCGAGAAACTTCAATTCAGAAACATTTGAGCATAAGAACAAGTTTAGGAGATAAGACTGATATTTGAAATGTTTTAATTCATGGAAATTCACCAACTTAGTGTGAATAGCCTAATCCAGGAACTCATCAAAATTAAAGCAACATGTTGGACTTCACTCTGACTTAGGTGAATTTACTTGCATAAGGAAACCTAACATAACTTTGATGACCGACTTATCATTATCGAGAGCTAAAAATTATTTCAACAAGGACAAGACAAACTGAACATATTCTCGAAAGACATCAATATTCAAAGGAAAGGAAAGGTTTTTATGTGGTTGATCAATTTTCAGAACCTACGACATAATTGTTTTTTAATCTTCCAGGGTACAACTAATATACAATTTGACCAAGACTTCTTCACTAAATGACTCAGGGTTTTGGGGAAAATTTTTAGGTTAACCTAAGACCTCACGAATAGTCTATGCATTGACTCGATAGCTGATTTTGGTCGTATTAGCATTTATAATTACCCTTTCGGTCCGTGAGTAGTTTTCCGCACACCAACCAATGAACTTAGGGAAGTGTAGGGTTTGTTCGATGCAGAAATAGTACAAAAAAGAGCTAAAAACGTTCAATACGTCTCTTCCTTGTGACTTAAACTCCATTAATTGTTCTTTGGACTGTGAAAGGCTACCTATAGACAAAACTGGGTCGAAAACGTCTCTCTGTCTATCAACTATAACTTCTTATTTTTCATCTAAACCTTCGCAGAGTAACACAAATTCTTGAATTTGCTCCATAAAGATAGGAAATTTGAAAACACAAAGTTTTGAGCTTCCTCTGGACGGAACTGCAAACATGAAGAGTCTGAAGTATTATGCATATCGTTGAAAAATAAGACTGAGGTGCTATTGTCAGCTCTCGTTCATCCACGAAGCACATAACAAAATACCATTTTAAATTTCCGACAAGTCTTTATATATAACCAATGCTAAAGTGGTTTCAAAGATCGCAATAGGTGGTTTAACCTCAACCACTTTTGGTAGCGGGCTTCACAAACAATTGCCACATGGTAGGTGGTTTTATTTCCACTCCAACCTTTGATTTTTAACTCCCGTGATCTTTCCCATCGTGAAAATTCTCTCTATCGTTGATCTACTTCAAATGCGGTCTGCACCATTGATCCGATAGTCACTTATATGTTTTGACTTTGGTCTTATTCACTTTATCTTTTAGCTCTTCCTGCCCTTTTCCATTGGCCATGTCCTAAATTCATATGTATTTAAAGGTCTCCCTGCACTCCTTTTTCCTTGGCTGCTGGTCATAGCCCCTGATCCCATGCATTTTAAATTTATCCTTTTTTCCTTATCAAACCTTTCTTTAAGTACTTTTAATTTTTTAATCTTTGATCTTGTTTCTAGATATAGATTGAATTCCCAATTTCGAACTATAATTTTATGTGACTTATCATTATTCTATCTAAGCATTAATTTTATTATTTTTCAACTTTAGATGACATCAAAGTCACATAAATTCTCCAAAAACTTTGCATGTTAACAATGGTTCCACTGGGGATGCTATCCTCCATGTGAGGTAGTAAAGAACCTGTAGATGAAGTTCATATTCCTTTGGGCCATCTTTAAACATTTTACCTTGTAACTTGTAAACTGACCTGTGACCTTCTCTTTCCCAAACTTTCAGCTGGAAACAAAATTGGAATTTGGAAACCAAACTATATACTGATGAAAATATTACTACTACAATATGAAAACATATATTGAAAACTGAACTAATGTGCTAAAAATGATGCTTAATTTTTTAGCTTATTCACAAACAATCATCTGACCTGCTGAGATATCTGCAACTGAAAAAACCAACCAACTATAATGAAAATGTACAATAAATATATATAATGAACTCCTTAATTTCTTCAAGTATAATAGTGCTTTAAAAACCTCCCACTGACTGGGCTTCCACTAACTGCTTCTCCGTTCAGGTCATTGAAAATGAATGCATTACTTCCTCGATAAGCAACTACTATATATGGTCCTTTCCACAAATGATCAAACTTTTTAGCACTATCTTCATTTCTGGTATCCCATTTTAACACTAAATCGCCAATTTGGAAATCATCAACCTTTGTTTTTTTATCAAAAATCTTTTTAATCTTTTGTTGAAAAAATTGAGTTTTATCATATATTGACTGTCTCATTTCTTTAACTTCAATCAACTAATTAATTCTTCTTTAGGTATCATTAGGTTATTCTTCTCAATCTTGCAAAAACTTCATCACAAGTAATCCTAGAGAGGGAGGAAAAATTACATCTATTTCATAAACCAGCAGAAAATGTGAAGTATCAATAGATCTATTTGTACTGATTTTGCCTGCCCACAATGCATATTTTAATTTGGCATTCCATGCCTTTTTGTTATCTTGTAGTATATTTTTTATAATTATGACCAAAATTTTATTTGATGATTCAACTAATCCATTCCCTTGAGGATAATAGGCAGTAGAATGATTCAGATTGATATGATAGTCCTGGAGAAAGCTAATCATTCTTTTGGATTTAAAGGCTTGTGCATTGCCTCTCACTATTATCCTAGGATATCCAAATCTTGAAATAATATATTCCTCCAAAAAATTAACTATAACAGTATCTTTAGCTCTTTTGGTAGGTATGGATTCTTCACATTTTGTGAAGTAATCTATGGCAGTTAAAATCCATTTATGGTGTCCTGAATATGTGGGATTGATCTCTCCAATGAAATCGATCCCCCATTGATGGAAAGGGGCTTCTACTAAGATAGGTTTTGAAGGTAAGGGCAACAATTTACTTTTCCCATAAAAAATATGACATTTATGACAAGTTGCAACTTCTTTATATACATCTGAGAACATGATTGGCCAGTAAAAAAATGACCCTTCAATTTTTTTTAACAGTGGTTCTCCATAAATGATGACCTCCGCAAATACAATGATGAAACTCTTTCATAGTTTGTACGGCTTCATTTTCAAGTAAACAATTCAATAACATTCCGCCTAGATCTTTCCAATACAGATAACCATTCATGATACCGAATTTTGATGCTTTCATTTTAATTGATCTAATATTGGTTTTATTCATCCATCGAGGGGCTTGTAAATTCTATAAAACATAAACGATGTTATTATACAATGGTGAAAAGAAAAAATCTTCACATACTTGCATTTATGATCCTGCTTATGTTTCATCTGGTACAACTAAGATGGAATTAATTCCCAATGTATCACAGTTCGATTCAACCATTAATTTTGCTAAACCCTATCCTTTAATCAACTTAGTTGGTCTCATTTCCAAGTCATATTCCAAAACCATCACACTCCATTTCCCTCTTCATCCTCCAAGATCCGGTTGATTTAAGATTTCCTTCACCATGTTGTTTGGAACAAAAGCAATAATATGTGACTGTAATATATAAAATATGAAATCTTTTATTGATTTTATTAGGGCATAAGATTGCTTCTCCATGATGTTATATTTAAGTTCAGCATCGCACAATGCCCTACTGAAAAAAGCTATGGGATGTTCCATATTTTGATCATTCTTCTGTAGTAAAAATCCTACAATAGTATGCTCCGATGCAAAAGAGAATATCAAAAAATCTTTTGTGAAATCTGGATTGACTAAAACTGGTGCTTCAGATATAGCTTTTTTAATTCCATGAAAATAATTTTTTTCTTATTTAGTCCATTTGATTTCATTTTCCTTTCTCAACATATAAGTAATAGATTTCATGATCTCTGCAAAATTTGGGACAAACCTTCTTAAAAAATGTATTCTTCCATTGAAAGACTGGTTTTCTTTCTTGATTCTAGGAATATCAATTTTTTGAATTGATGATACTCTATTTGGATCAATTCTTGTCCCTTTCTTTGATAATACATGTCCTAGTAAGATTCATTTTTGGGGTTAAGAGAGATACCAATTTTTTTACACTTCAGAAAAACTTGCTTCAAATGTTTTAAATGATCATCATCAGATTTAGAATATATTGTTATATAATACATATAGACAACAAGGAATTTATCCTTCTCTTCTGCAAATGCTATATCCATTGCTCTCTGGAAGGTCACTCCTGCATTCATCAATCCAAATGGCATCTTTGCATACATGAAGGTTCCCCATGGTGTAGTGAAAGCTGTCTTTTCTTAATCATCCAGGTGTACTTTAATTTGATTATACCCTGAAAAACCATCATGCATTGACATTCTATCTTCTCCAACAACCTTTTGTAGAATATGGTCCATTTTGAGAGGGGGCTAATTCTCTTTTAAGGATACTTTGTTCAAATTTTTGAAATCTACACATAATCTAATTTCTCCATTCTTTTTTCGGACTGGGACCAAATTTGCTACCCACTTAGAAAACCTCAAAGCAACAATAATATTTGCATCAAATAACTTTTTTACCTCTTTTTCAATGAGAGGTAAATTTTTTGGATTTATCCTTCTCAATTTCTGTTTGAATGGTTTCTCATCTTTCTTAACATGAATAACATGTTGAATGATGCTTGTGTCATACTCCTTCAAATCTTCATAGCTCTAGGAAAATACATATGAGAATGTTTTCATCAGTTCAATATACTTATCCCTTTTTTCAGGTGTTAATGACTTTGATAGTTTAATCATTTTCAGATTCTAATATATCCCAATGTTAATATATTTTACTTCATTGTTATTGGGGGTGACTTTAGGATTCCTTACCACATCATTATTATCAAAAAAATTCTCTTAGGGAACTAATCCTTTAGGAATACACTTGTTTTTTAATTCAATAATTTATTTTCCTCCAATATTATTCAAAAGATTTTGAGGATCGGGACCCCAACCTTCAACATTAATAATCCTCTTTTTATCATGTAATGTATCTCTTTTTTCTTCATCAATCTGTGTATTAACGAATTCATCAGTAAACTCTATAAACCTATTGATTTGTTGATCATCTTCGAAAACCTGCCAATACTTCATATTATCTGGAATTGAAGGCCTATTCCTGACTTTGATTTCATACTTTCTATTAGGATAGATTGGAATTTTAAAAGTACTAGCTGAAGCGACCAATTTATCAACAATATTGTTTTGTTCTCTTGGGATCAAAGAAATTTTATGTTCAGTAAAGAAATTTCCAAATAAATCCCAAAATTAGTTCCTGTATGCTCTCATTTTTGGATTTTTTGTTTGGTAGGTACCATTAACTTGGTTAACTACTAACTCATAATCTCCATGTATAGCAATTCTTTTGGCTTTCGATTCTTTGAAGATATTCAGACCCAAAATTAAAGCTTCATATTCAGCATCATTGTTCGTGCATTCAAAAGCCAATTTAAAAGAGTGAAATGTAGAATCATTACTTGGGGACATTATCCATATACCAACACCAATGCCTCCTTTGCTAATAGCTCCATCAAATTTGATAATCCATAAACCTTCAACATCAAGTTCCTTCTTTAAAATTTGCTTTTTATCAAACTTTAACTGACTATTTTGTTCAAAAAATTTGAGGATTGTTTAAGTCTAATTTTCTAGGACAGATATCATAATAAAAAATAGAAGAGCCAATATTTGTATCAAGAGCACAAATAGGATGATTTTCTGGCTTATTTTGATTGCTAACCACGTATGCCAATTGATTTTCTCTATATAACCTCCTATGATCGCCAACCAAATGAATAGTAGCATATGACATATCCATCTGTAAAATTCCTTTCAACTTAGATGCCCATGATCTAAATAATAACATCCCACATTTGGGTGGAATGTTTGCAACTACCACATCCATAACCATACTCTTAGCAGGAATTTGAGTTAATGATACCACCAAATATTTAATCAGACCTAAACATATTACTTTCCTTGAATCAAAATAAAACAGATCTTTATAAGTCCTAGTAAAGTCTAATCCTAGACTTTCCACAACAACCTTTGGCATAAGATTATGGGGATGCTCCTGAATCTAACATAGCATTTTGAAGGATCATATCATGAATATTCAAATTGACGTAGAATGGGGGTACATCTTCACTAGTGTATTCATTTTTAGGACCAAAAACAATAGTAGGAGTATCATTGTGAAGTTCCAAATTATCAGGTTGCTCATCTTCTCCTTTCACCATTTTGAAAATTTGATTCTTGTACTCAGTGTTTTTTAAGAGTTTGTTGAACGGGATTGAAATCTTAATTTTAGAAATTTCATTCTGAAGGTTAAAGGGTGACTGAGGTTTTTTTGCTTCTTTTACATTAATGTATTTCTTTCCTTCTGGAGACTTCTTAGGTACATCGTTCTTTGGATCATCTTTAATATGAGCTTCTTGATTTTGTTGACTTGCAGAAGGCTGATCAGTAGAGGATTTATTTGAATTTACACCAACATTCTTATTTCTGAGATTGTATCTCATTTTAAAGTTGATTACCGCATTCTGATACCCTGTTTGGTACTGCTCTGACTCTTGTTCTAACATAATTTATTCATTTCCTCAAGCATCACTTTCATAGTCTTCTCTGGTTAAATAAACATTAGGTTCAGAATGATCAAATAGATGGATTTGATCCTTAGGAAATCCTACATCTTCTTCAACAACATAATTTTTCAGAGAAAGGGGGCCTGCTTTGTTGGTTAGCTTGGTTTCTCTGGTCTTCTGGATTCCTTTGGTCTCTTTTCCTTATCTGAGGAATAGGAGGCCTTCTGAAGTTAGGATTTCTAATTTAGGGTTCTGTTTGTTCTTTGATAACATGCCTATTTTGTATGGAAAGTCTTTCCACCAATCTTTCCATTGTTCTCATCATCATATCGAACTTAGCATCTATAACTTGAGATGTGGAAGGTTGGTTTTCTTCCCTTAGTTTATTTTTATCAACTTCCACTTTTTGTTTCATTTTTCCAGATTCCATAAGATTCGCTTCTACTTCCACAACATCTCTCAACATATAAGGGAAAGTTGCAGACTTCCTTTCTCTTAATAACAATGCAAAATCACTCTCAAAGGCATTGGCATAATGCAATTTAGCAGCTCCAATAGGAGGCTTGATATCAATTGGGTTTGAGTTGTATAGCTTCAAAAATCTAGTAGAAAAATCCTGAACAAACTCTGCATTCTTCTTTTCCAGGTTATCATATCGGTTCAAGATCTGCAAAGGGATTTTCTTGTCTTCCCATCTCTCAAGGAAAGCTGTCTCAAAATCATTATAATTTTGTATGCTCCTTGATTGAAGCACTCTAAACCACTTTTTAACTTCTCCAAAAAAACTTTGGGCCAACAATCTCATCTTAACATCATCATCATCAACTTCCTCCAAATCTACGAAATAACTAAACTTATCTAGATGTTGTTGTGCAGTAAAACATGCTTCCCCATCGAATAAAACAATTCTCTGAGCATAATAATGAGGAAGATCATGTAACACAATAGGTAGAGCAACAGGATAAAACCTAGTAGCCATAGCTATAGGGGGTGTTGAGGGAGGGTTTTGGACTTATGGAGGAATAGTAAGTATTTGAAGGAAAATTTTGACTCGGGGAACTTCAGGTCTAGGTTGGTCGTTCTTATCGTCAATTTGATTTTCTTTAAAGAAATAAGAGGGTCTCTTTCTCTAGAACTTTGTAAGTTATCCCAAAGAGATTCTAACATATAGGTTTGAAAGTTTTGTCTATCAAGGACAATTTTAACTAGGTCTATTTATGATTTTGTCCTCAAGAATGATTTTTCAAATTGTAATCCAAAAGAAATACTTTCAAATCTATTAATTTATTCTTTTGGTAAAGATATAGACCTTTGAATTTGAAGGTACCTAGTTGGATTCTTGCTTTTCCTTTCCTGAGAATCTTTTCAGTATCTTGAATAAATGCTTGTGGGTCATGATCTGGATTTATTCTGGTATGTATTCTTCTTGAAGCCAGGGTTTCCAGGTGAGCCACCTTTTCTATTAAACAATGAAGTCTCCAGAGAAAAATACAGTCTATATGACATCTAGATCTCAGTTTTCTCACTAGAAAACATATCTCTTATGCTTGTTGTTCTTTCCCAGGGAAAATATCTCCTTCGCCTTCTCGACAACAACGCCAAAATGTTATCACTCGGAATTTTTCTGCTAGAGAAAATATCCAAGGTAACCTCAAACCAATCTTTAGGATGAAAATTGCCCTTTTTCTATCCAAAGGGGGCTCCCTTTATGAGCCTGCTATTCAAATTCATTATAACAACAACTCATGTCTTTTAAACAATGAACATATCGTTAACTATAACAAGGGTTATGAAAATGGTTGAATCAAGAAGAAAAGCATTGGGCATGGAGTCAATACATACATATCTAAAAATTGTTTAGAGACTGGTGATAGGATAAATCATTCACAGAGGAAAAGTAGGTATCATTTCTTCAGACAAATAACATTGTTTAAGAATGGTAGAAGATCAAAGAAAACAATTTATCAACACAGAGCATCAAACTCGGATGAATTCTGCATCAATTTGGAAGAAAGAACATTGACAATATTTAAATGTGTGAATAAAAGCATATAAAATGAATTCTAACTCACATAGTTCATTCAAATATGATGCAGGGTGACAAAATGGTTTAAACAGGAAATATATTCACATAAAAAAAAATAAAAATTAACAATATGAAGAAAATTAATAACATATGAATCTCTACTCTAGATAGACCTATACTTCTCTAGATAGACCTATACTTCTGCTCTTCATTAAAGTCTTTTCAAAAAAATATTACATCAATGAGTTTTTCTTTCTCTCGGATCCAATCCCATGTAAAATTCAAAATTTATACAAAATGTTCTATAAGCAAACCCTAACTCATTTTTTTGCTAAGAATAGAAATTTCAAAAGAAGTTCCTAAACTTCAGGAGCGTTTTCTCTGCTGTCGACTACGTATGTAGTGCTTTGCTCCATTCGATCTGAACTGCTTATGTGGCAACTTGGCAGATAACAAAAGGAAACCGCGACTACCTTTCAAATTGGGACATTTGGATATTTACTATTGATATAACCTATATTTAGTTTTCCCAAATTGTCAACAATCTTCCACTACTCTTGGTTCGTGATTTCAAAATCCATCATCTCTTTAATCATCACTTCCAATTATATGCAAGTTGTGTAAGATATAGGTGGAAAATATTTTTTAATCATAAGGAATGATCAAATATCTCGAAATCATCAGTTAAATTTTCAATTATTGCTTTTCCAGTCAGTCCTTTGGTCAAACCTTCGAATTTTGAGTGATCCAAGCGAGCTTGTACTATTTGTTAGTGCTAAAAAAAAATTACTTTCGATTAGGTGGGATGAGGTTCTCATGAACTATGATAATGAATCCATCAAAATTTTAATGACAATCTCCAGCTGAATGTATGAAACTGAACCAGGTAGAGAGAATCGAGCAAATTGCTAGTGAAAGGGGTTGTAAATGATGGGAAAAAGGAAGAATATAAAAGGAAAAAGATTAAAATGATCAATCGGGATCATTCTGAGCAGAATGCATTCATTAAATCCTTCAATGAAAATTGCAAAACTTCCGAATGTAGATGCAAATGAAAGACAGTATCAAAAAATCCTTTGCTTCTCTAAGAAAGAGAGTCAAGTACATCACAGCATTATGAAACCCAATGAAAACATGAAAGAGAATGATAGCTACAACAAATCCTTTGCCTCACTGAGAGATTCACATGCACAATAATTCAATGCTTTTCATTCCGAAAGTAGAAAACCAAAATAGCTTGCTCTCTCGAGCCACTACTACTATCAGTATCAGCCTCACGGGCTGGAAAAAACCCCCCTTTTACAGTCAATTCGCTACTGCTTATATAGGAAGTGAGATATTTTCCTTTTAGTAGATAACTGAGCAGAAGTCTCTTGCGGCAGTGAGCAAACTGATGCAACTAAATCCCGTAATCATCTATATCTTTTCAGTATTCTAACTGCCTGGAATCTCTACAATAGAACCGATATTTCTAGGGAAGGGTATAATATTTACGTTATTCCAAATTAACTTTATATGTCAAATTTCCTGTTACGCTATCCTTCCTTAAAAGCCTGTAGCTATGATCCAATGAATATTGTAATCTCCAGCAGTATCTCATTTATATTATCTCCATCGATCTCTACAATCCGTTGTAACTAAATACCAAGGGTTGGTTATCTCCTTCGAGATCCGTGGTGTTATTTACATGAAACCATTGCATGTTGCTCGACCATGGATGGAGATATTCTCTCTGCTGGAAGAAACCTTGCAGTGTGATGGAGAATCCGATGCACGTTCTGATCTCCGTATGCAATTCCGGAATCTTCATTGTATTTTTAAACAACTTCTTTTAATAATGCGATCTAATATCTCCTTCTTACATGGCGATATTCATTCATATAGATGGTATTAATAATCACCTTTTATGGTAAATTATGGTTTCATATCTAAGGAAACTCGTGGAAATGGTGAATACATTTTACTGCTGGTGTGTATGGGACTTCATACAATAATCTCTCCTCAACTAACTTGTAGCAGCAAATGACTGAAAGTCTCAACAACGTGAAAGTTTAATGCAATTAAAAATTCTCTTGATGGTGTAGCGCATTTCTCCATTCGAACTATGGAATTTGTCGTCTCTCTTTGACCGTAATCTACATATTCTGTAATCTCGGGTTAATGATCTTTACTTCCTATGTGGCAGGAAGTGACTCTAACCTGACTTAGCCTTAAATAACCACGTATTACGCCAGGGCCATGGCTTTGCAACAGTTTTAAAGTGATGCAAATATTCTTTTTCATTCACTTATTTATAGCATAATTCATTTATTATTGTTGGCACCTACACTATGAACTGGAGTTTAATCTCATTTGAAGACGTTTATGCACTTTCATGCTTTCGTTGACAACAATTTTGTACAATCCTGCTTTAATCTCGGTGATTATGTAAAGTTTCAAAGTGCAATGATACCAAAATTTCAAAGTGCAATGATACCAACTTAACATAAGAAACTCAAAGCTTTGATAAAGGTGCCAATGGAATTTCGGGCAACGAAAATTGGGGTTGCTTTTTACATCAGGCTGTCGGAATGTGAAAATAAAATATTGATGGGAAGATTCTGGTACCAACACTGTTAAACTGTAATAATTTTTCTAAGAAATTAACTTCCATCGTCATCCCAAAAAGAGGGTAGACCATTCTAAAATAGTTTTTTAAAAATTTAAACTTAAAGGAGCACCTGTTATGTTTTATCTTGTAGCTCTTTAACATGATTATGTTTGCTAATAATTCTTCTTTCCCAAATAATAATCACAAGCATGTCTTTAATTCCCAAATTTTGCATATCTATTTGAGTCAGAATATTTAACAAACTAACTATATTTTGAGCAGTCTTCGGAGGCCTTTTAGATAGCGCATCCCATATAAGGTGCTTAGCTCTTTGCAAGGAAATTTTACCTATTAGTCTACTTTTCAATTCATCAATCCTTTTCTGCAACTGCTTTCTTTCACTCAAAGCTTTGTTCTTTTCTTCAGTGTTTTCAATTAACTCTTGTTTAAGTTTCTGGTTTTCTCCTTTCAATTCTTCAATTTGTACATTTTTCAAACTAATCTGAGACATGGCATTGGTCAATTCTTCTGTGGAATATCTATCTATTTGATTTTCTTCTGTACATAAAAATTGGTTCTTTGGCTCCTCTGGTACTCACATTTCTTCAACCTGATTTATATTTAGCACTGATATCTGTGACAATAATTGAGATTTTTCTTTTTCCCAAGTTTGTTTCTCATCTTGTAATTTCAACATATTACCCTTGTAGTCCATCATTTCTTGATATACGACCTCTTTTTCCTGTTGTAATGCTACCAGTTCAGAAGATTGTACATATTGAATATTTAGAACCTTTAACTTTTTCTTGAGCATTTGAATAGTATTTTATTTTTCATCGATTTTTTTGGTGCACTGGGTGTTTCTTGGCTCTTCCCCTACAGTGACGAGGTCGATTTGTAGTCTCTTAATTTGGACCAGATTTTCTTTATTCTCTGTTTTTCTTGCCTCAACTAACCCTCTAGCTTTCCTATTACTGACTACAACTTAGAAATTTTTTAAGTTGACTATAACAAATCAGAATACAATACATCTTTTGTTTGTCTATGCAATTGGATATTATATAGAATATCAATATCATCAATCTTAACTTCCATCTCAGATACTTTCTCATCATTTACAACTGCAAACCTTAGAGTGTTTCTCTCTGAATCCTTAACTGTGACAAGGGAAACATTTTGATCGGTCAACTTCCTTACTTGTGGGAACAACTTCTGGGTTTCTTCTAAAGATTGTTTTTTTATGCATATTGTGAAAGAAAATCAAATCTGGATTTACACTGAGAATTGGTTCTATATCCTTTTAGTTCTGAAAAAGAATATTGTTGTATATTTACAGGTGGTTGAGAAAACATAGTATTTTTTCCTGAAACAACTAGATCTTTCTCTTCGACCATACTAACAATTTCCTTATGTTGTTTTATTTTAGTCTTTTTACTTGAAACTTATCCATCAATTTCCATGCTATCAACTTCTGAAATAGCTTTTTATTGGTAACATTAAACTTAGGTGGTGTCTGAACCAACAATTCCAAATTACTTGTTTGTTCTACATTTGCTTCTTTTACTTCCCCTTGATTTTGTTCAAATTTCAATAAATGTTCTATTTTATCTAATCCTTCCACTATTTGATGATCAAAATATTTGTTCGTGTTTTGTTGTCTCCTCTGAGATATAATTTTATGTGGATCATAACCAATTCTTCCATCTTATTGAAAATCCATGATCTTTAACAACTTTTCCACTATAGATAGAGATTCCTTATTCCTTATGACGAATGGACCAACTTTAAGGGGAAACTTCACATTTGATAATTTTTTAAAAACGCCAAAATGTTCCTTTTCTGAATATAACCTCTTCCTGATGAATTCTAAAGAAAAAATCCTCGGTGTCAAGAAGGCTGGAAAATAGTATGGTACTCCAGTAAAGCCATATACTCTAATAATAGTATGTTCTTTGTACAAAAACCAATCACCTGTTCGACTTTCTGGTGTAGGCTGCAACATTTCTTTCATATCTTCTAATACTCTAGGTTGTTCAGTGTCGAAAATAATTCTGTAAACTTCTGACATGATTCTATTGGTAAATTCAAACATATTGATCTACTTTCGAAGATCAAAAGAGAACATGGTGCCAAGAAACTTCAATTCAGAAAAATTTGAGCATAAGAACAGGTTTAGGAGATAAGAATGATATCTGAAATGTTTTAATTCATGGAAATTCACCAACTGAGCATGAATAGCCTCAGCCAAGAACTCATCAAAATTAAAGAAACATGTTGGACTTGATTCCGGCTCTGTTGGCACGGGATAGATCCACAAAAAGTGCGGAAGCCAACAGATGCGAAAGGGTCATTCCGCAGAAAAAAGGACCTTTCGCCACTTTTGCGGAAGCATAAGATTTGTTAGATTAGACAAGTCGGTCATGTGGACCATTTTGTAATAGAATAGAAGAATATAAATAGAGTGGGATTGTAATCCTAAGGGCATCGAAGTTAGGGAGATTGATCTGATCTTTTGGGTTTTGCTTTGGATCCGCAACACGATGTATTGACGATTTCTACGAGGTTAATTCTGCAGGTTTGATGAATGAAAGGAGATGTTCGGTTATGATATGAATTATGTTTCTGTGCAATGACGCGACAATGAATAATGGGTTATGTGATTTTTTTTTGTCGATTAATGCAAATATGTTATTGAGTATGTTCTAAATGTATGCGAATGATTTACGATGCAAATGACTAGCTAATGATATGTTATGAATGCTATAGTCTCTGGTTAGTGCGAAGGTAATGTGTGCATATCCTATACACAACTGTGGAAACTTGGTTCCAGTAGCCCTCTTATCCACCTCGGGTGAGATTGCACTTGCTCTGCAAGTGTTGCTAGGAAGGGTTACACCTTTCCGGGCCGGTGTATAAGGGAGTTAGGTTGATAGTTTGTTGGCGACAGTGCAGAGTGAACCCCTGTTGATAGACTCTGCGTCAAACGGTTCCGTTGTCGGGACCCTAAGAAAGAAGAAAAGAGGATATGTTGTGGTACCCGACAAAACCAGAGATCCAGGAGTGGTTTGATAAGAAGGTGGAAGAATTCGCAAAAAGTGAGAAGCGAGATCCTAAACAAAAAGCAACCGATTGGTTAGAAAGATATGTTTATTCAGATATCCAAGAAATATTTTTCTGCGAATTCCCGGTGTTATTGCATGAGTGGCTAGCGCAATTTACGTTCTGCAAGAATCACTGCCATAAGGCTAAACCTGAGTGTTGGACCTGGGAGTTGGTGCGACAGCTGAAGTAGGTCAATAACAAGGTATCACTAGCTGTTGATTTTTGGGTAGACATTATCCTTGAAGGGTACATAACGGAGTTCTCAATAGATAATATCATGTCATACAACGACGCTGAAAGAAACCTTTTCAGGGGGCCAAGAGGAAGATTTTTATCATTGTTAAAACTGTGGATTAAAATGCTTGTCTGCGATAAAGGAATATTGAGGATGTCGTCCGATGAGTAGAAGATTCAGTGTGCGAGGGTGACGGTATCGCGTAAATGTGAGTTTGACGGAAAGATGTGGTAGATGGACATGAGCGATGACGAGTTTGAAAGGGAAGCTGATGAAGAGTGTGGTCTCTTGAGGAGTGGAGAAATATTCCAGTGTCCTAAGAAGAAGAGGAGGAATGAGAGAGAGTCTCGTGAGAGGACCAGAATAGAGAACTGCGAGGCAAGATCACGGGGGAGGAAGTGACCTTATTGTGAAGGAAATGTCGACCAGGCTACCCCAGAGGAAGAAGGAGGTCAGATCGTAAGTTACCGTGTACCTTCAACCCCGCACACTATAAATTTTATAGGAAGAAATACAAACTATTCGTGGAGTTTCCCTACGTGCAGCGGAAAGAGTAGTGCTTTAGTGAACAACAATACTAGCAACGTTAGGATGGCATACGAGGCAAAGATTCCCACATTTCAAGGGAACGAGACCCAGGATCCAGAACAATATTGGTTTATATGCGAAGAAGTCTGGACTGTAAAGCAGGTTTAGGACGATGCTACAAAAATGGGACAGTTAGCGACAACCCTTAGGGGTCGGGCGTTAGACTGGTACATAAAGTTTGTAAATGTTCTGGTGGGAACAGTAGCTAAAACATTGGAGCAGGTCAGGACAACGATGATTGACGAATTTAGAAAACCAAAATCTGAGTCGCAATATGTCACTGAGCTTAAAGAGATTAAGCAATTCCCGAATGAGTCGGTGTGGGAATTCGATTAGTGGTACAAGATGCTGATAGAAAAAGTATTTTTCCCGATAAATGAGTTGTAACAAAAAGAATGGTTCATCGCAGGCTTAGTACCGCATATCCGAGGACCATTGATGCAACAAAAGGTTGTGACACAGGCAGAAGTGCTAGAAATCGCGACGAAGCTAGAGGCTTCACCAATTGGCGAAGCAGGAATGGGGATGGACAGAGTTTAGGCACAGTTGGCCAATCTAACATTGAAAATGGAGCATATTAGGAAGGGCAAGGAAACCCGCAGAGATGTATGGTGCACCAGATGCAGAACTGAGGGGCACCATAAGAACAATTTCCCAGAGTTCAAGGAATATTTGCATTTAGGGGCGCCAAATCCCGTTCGTCAAGGAGGCATGCCATGGTGTATTGTTTGTCAAACCAGAGGACATCAACCGGAGGAGTGGATATATATACAAAATATGGTATCAAAACCAATGAACTTATACTGCAAGTTTGGCCGATCGGTTGGCCATGATGAGAAGGACTGCAGGGCCTATGACCTGCTGCTAGATCGAACAATTGACATGTACTTTATGAAGGGAGAAGAGCTGCCGGTAGTGCAGCAACGATCGCAGTATATTCAACCGTAACAATACGACCAAGGGAAATACAGGCAGTCGCAGTATGGGCACCTCCAGTATCCACCACCATCATATGGCAAGCTACAGTATGGGCAGCAACAGTATTAGCAGCCGCAGTATGGACAACGGCAATACCAACAATATGGACTGCCACGAGGAGGTTTCGGGGGAGGATTCCGTGGAGGCCGAGGTGCCAGTATGGATGTGGAGAAGCTGTTGGACGAGGAAGAGGTCCAATCATCTGTTGCAATTGTGGATAGCAGGAGCACCACCAAAGAGACTGTCCAAATCCAGCGCCGCAGTGTACATACTACAGTGCCGTAGATCATAATGTAGAGTACTGCCCCTAGCTTATCGCGAAATGGAAAACTAAGCATCCACCCAAGAACCAGAACCAAATTAATCAGAATACGCCATCAGTTGTGTAGAGGATATCAATAGAAGCCAGGACTAGTCATGCGACGACTGGAATAGTGACAAGAGGAGGGGTAGTGATAGGTGGCTATAGGGCACAAACCAATGTTAGGACAACACAAACACAGCAGAAGAAGGTCACCTTTGATGTTGAAGCTAAAAAGGACATCTTCTTAGAATCACAGGAGGCAATGAGGAATAGGAGGCAGCTACCTCTCGAAGAAGAAATCTACGACATGCCACCGACGTTCGACTCAACAAAGTCGCGAAGGAAGGAAAACACTTTAAACGCCTTCTTGGAAAGTTTCATGGATTTGGCCAAAGACCCAGACGCACTGGAAGAAATAGCTAGTATACTGCGACTAGGAGGAGGTGCACGAATGGAATAGAGAGTTAATTGCATACATAAGAGAAAGACTGGCAGGGAGATCCGGATGTCAGCAAAAATCATAGAATTTGATGTTGACTCCCTCAGTTTGGATTTGGGCTCGAATGTGAATATCCTCACTAAACAGACATGGGAGAAAATGGGAAAACCGCAGATGACTTGGTCACTAGTAGAGCTGCAATTGGCGAACCAGAGCAAGGTCACCCCGCTCGGTCGGGTATGTCAACTTCTGGTTGAAATTGAAGGGCTCAGAACATATGCGGATTTCGGTGTCATTGAGATTGTACCAATCCCTATCCGGTACTGCTGGGGATAGACTGGGCCATGGAAAATCAAGCAATCATCAATTTTAAGAAAAGGATAATGTCATTCAAGAATCAGGAAATGAGAGTTGTCACACCACTGGATCCCGCGGAAGGGCTGCGCTATACAGAGCCAGCCAGAGATGAGTTTACGGAAGGATGGGATAATTTGTACAACATTTCTGAGGATTATCTTAACCCTACCACGAATGGAGAACTAGGATAGCGCAGTAACAGCTCGGCATCCTCCGATTCAGACGAGGCCTTTGAGAATTTGCAGAATCGGTTGCATGAAGTGTCCTTTCAAAGATACACTCGAATAACCTAGTCCTTATGAATGGTAGCATCGAATGAGTATGCGTTACCTACCTATGAAGGATTTCCTAACTTGGACACATTTCTCATCGAATTTGAGGAGAAGGTGGCAGAGCCACAACGTCTTATGTCCCTGGAGGAATCCCTGAAGGCTACTCCTATGCGATGGTGAGAAGCACATAAATCGAACATCACATCTTGGCCACTGTGTCGATGCCTCATGGAGGTTTGGTTTGGCAAAGCCCGAAAGATGATAATATGTGATATGATGGACGAAGGGACCCGGAAGAGCATTTGAATGCCTGCCAACATCAATGGGGATCGAGAGCACAACAGGAGTGGGTACATGCATTCGTACACACATTGGATGAGGAATCATAGAAATGGTATATCACAGTAGAACTGCGATGTGGGACGACCTTTTGGGAGTATCTTACCATTGGCTTCAACCAATCGTTCTCTTTCTCAGATGAAAATCCCCTAGCCCACACCGTGTCACAGGAAATCCGTGGAAACATTATTGAAGTCGCACCAATTAGACAACCGTCGATACTCCAAAGGACTGCGACACCATAAATAGGGCATTGCAACATCATCGAAGAGCCTGAAGATGACGATGACCCCAGAGATACATATGTACCGTTAAAAAAGCCTGATGTACAGCCGGCCAAGCCACGGTCACACCAACCAAAACTAAGACACCAGCAATACTTGCCAACCGCGATAGGCAGAATTATCAAAGCATAACCACCGACAAATGATGTTGAGAAGTACACAACAACGAACCTGCAAAACCGGTGAAGGTTGGCCACAACAGAGAAGACAAGGATACAATGATGTGCTGACACAGCGACACTTGCTGTGTCAAGGTAAAAAAAAAAAGTTGTCGACACACTATAGGAAAGTCAGAAGTTGCCACGATGTGCGACGGTCTAATCTGACATTAAAGGAAATAAAGGCCACAGTTATACCCCACCAGACAACACCAAACCCAAGAACACCGGGAGTTAATATCCAACGCATGCGATGGATTTAGAGAATCCCGATGAGATTTGGCAATTATGACCCACTATCGAATGGATACTATCGGCCAGTATATAGGAGGAATAATGGAAACACGTTCATCTACCTTAGTATTCCAAGAGACAAATGGAAGTGTATGTTTCCAACCCCATCACCGAGAGACCATGGGCCACACCAATTGTACAGGAGTAGTCCGAAGTCATGTCTACAGTCCCACACAAGAAAAAATAGAGTGTGACTCAACCCCCCTACTCTGGTCGGGAGAAAAAGAAGTCCACCAGGGAATCCACCAGGCTTGCGAAGGGAGATGCAGGGCCCTCAACTATTGAAGCCGTGCAAGATGGATACGACGACCCCATGCTTTCATAATACGTTCCACCCCGTTGGGCAGGGGCACCCACGCTGCGGATCAACAAGAATGAAAAATATGCCATTGCGATTGCACCAGTACCCCCAGGGGTTACTAAGAGTGGGGATATTACCACCAAGTTGCATAGTTTACAATACATTGACCATGACCTAGCTAAGTTTAAAGAGTATGCAGAAGCTTATGAGGATGTCCCCCCATGCAGGAGGCCCGACTACGAAGGAACCTAAGAAGTGAGCATTGGGATTGGCATGATCAGGGTTGCTTGGCATCACCCTCCTACCGCATTTTGGGCACCTAACACAGGTCAACGTATGTGTTAAGAAACTCCTCGCATGCTTCCATGACAAATCCCTTTCGCTGCATGAGAGAATTCCAGCCACAGTCGATCTGATTTCCACGATGAGAGGCCTGCCACAAGAAGGAGCTGAGCCTTCGCAGTTTTCCCAAGGTAAGGACAATGACAAGAAATTAGCCGAACAACTAGCCATAAAGTATGGTGTAGAGAAAGATTCTCGAGGATACCTGATCAACACAATTAACAACCAAGCAGTTAGAGTAGCAGCGAAGATACTTTCGGTCAAAGTAACATGGAAAAACCGACCGCTGCAATGTAATTCAGGTGTCCTCGCAGCTGCGGAATAGTGCGCCATAGGAGAACAAATGAGCTGGGCGCAGTTCCTGCTAGATGAATTGACCGAGGACGTGTATGATGCACACGAAAACTCACGGTCGTTCACATATTCCTGGTTACTCCTCCTCAGTGCCTTAAAAGCATGGAGGGAACCAGATTATTATCAGGGGGTGGATCCCACGGAACCACGAGTGTGTGATGGTGTGCAGTACCAGAACTTCTGGGTGACCACCGACAAAGAACGACAAAAGGAAAATTTTATCCAGTTTTACATTTGGCTCGAGAGGATGCAGATGGACACCGAGATGATACCGCGGATCACACAGCAAGCTGCGACAAAGTATCACCCCATTGCTCAGGTATCCATCAAGGAGCAAACGATTTATGTCCAGGCCCGCGTAGATCTGACCAAACAATGGAGGCGAACACAGTACAAGCTCACCAAGGTTGAGCTTGATAACATCATCGCCAAATGGCCAGACACATGGAAGGTTCCTGCAGATCCGAAGGATATCGAAAAGGAGCAGGCAGCACGACGACAAGACATGGTGAAGGAAGACCAAGCTTCTGCTAACCAAAAGGAGAACGCAGAACAGGAGACTGATGCGAAGAACCAGACTATAGAATCTGGTTACGACGGGGCATCAATAGCCAAACCCTAACAGACTCAGAAGTCGATATCTAAGAGGAAGAATGAAGGACAAAGAACAGAATGGACCATGATGGCAGTAGCCCACAGGCCGGGCTTACTGCACAACAGGCAGACAGACTATTGGATAGTATTACGCATATTGTAGAGTGTAACCATTAGAAGGTTACACAACATTCCGCGGACAATTTCCAGTACATAGGGGATTTTTTAAACACGGTGGAAAATACAATAATCTACTTTAGGGTACCACATGGGGACATCCAACAAAACCTGTCGACTCCTAGAGTTGAGGTCGAAGTGGGAACCCAGAAACGCATAGTCCAAATCAAAACCCATGCCTTCTTGACAGGATATGAGACCTTGGACCTGGAGCTTCGGAAGGATGACTTGGCAATGCCCAATTTCAACTTACTTCCAATGTTGACATTACATCGAGTCCAAGTGGAAGCAAGCATAGAAATTCACGACCACGAGGCTGTGATGCATAATAAGATGGTCGACTACAAGAAGCGATTGTAGGATAGCAAGAGGGAGGCTCAGCACCTTCGACAAGACCACGTCGCAGCACTGGTTGCGAAAGTGCAAGCTATCGAAGAGAAAGCTTGATTGGAAGAAGCCCTGGCTGGGAAAGAGAAGGTCATTATGGAGCAGACTATTGAACTTAATGCGAATGAAAAGGTTGCAAGGGAACGGACGAGGCTAGAAAGAGCTTTGGAAAAGGATTGCGGATAGCAGCGCTAGACCTGGATGTCAACCCAGAAGCCCAGGTTGTTGTGTTAGGAGTCGTCGTGAATGAGCTCAGAAAGGAATATGCGGATCTCCAAGCTCGAGTAACACCAAGCACACCCCCAACACAAGTTCAGAGTCACCAAACAGGGATAGAGGAAGCAGTGGTAGAGATTCAGGGAATGGAACAGGAAGCTCAACAAGTGGCCGTAAATCTCACAGAATTATGGGATAGGTTGGTCGACAATGACCAGCTGGCTACACTGAATAGAACGCTCCGTGAAGCGTAAGAGAAGCTGGAAACGTTTAAGGGATCATTCAAAACGATGCCCATAATGATGCAAATGGCCAAGGCCGTGAAAGTACAAAGTATGAAGCAGCAGGAAGAAAAATCCCATGAAAGGAAGCAATGATGAGCTGCACACTTGTTTGAGCTTCAGACAAAGGCTGAAACCCTCATAGCATGAATAGTACCAGAGATGAAACATGTACATGAACAATTGCGGGAGGTACGACAGAGAGTATGCGACCACCCAATGGAGCAACAAGTGATAGAGAGTGCACAGCTCCGGGCATCAATAAAGGAGATAGTCGACTGGATCCGTACCACTTATGATGACTTCCAACAGCAATACAACAAATCGACAATGTCCAACTGAGGTGGCTCGAGACGAGCCACAAGATTGTGTTGGGGGCCCATTGGCACGAGATAGATCTATAGGAAGTGCGGAAGCCGATAGATGTGAAAGGGTCATTTTGTGGAAAAAGGACCTTTCGCCACTTTTGTGGAAGCATAAGATTTGTTAGATTAGACAAGTCAGTCATGTGGACCATTTTGTAATAGAATATAAGAATATAAATAGAGTAGGATTGTAAGACTAAGGGCATCGAAATTAGGGAGATTTATCTGATCTTTTGGGTTTTCCTTTGGATCTGCAACACGATGTATTGACGGTTTCTACGAGGTTAATTCTGCAGGTTTGATGAATGAATGGAGATGTTCGGTTAGGATATCAATTCTATTTCTGTGCAATGATGCGACAATGAATAATGGGTTATGTGAATGTTTTCTATTGATTAATGTGAATATGTTATTGAGTATGTTCTAAATGTATGCGAATGATTTACAATGCAAATGACTAGCTAATGATATGTTATGAATGTTATAATCTCTGGTTAGTGCAAAGGTAATGTGTGCATATCCTCTACACAACTATCGAAACTTGGTTCCAGTAGCCCTCTTATCCACCTCGGGTGAGATTGCACTTGCTCTGCAAGTGTTGTTGGGAAGGGTTACACCTTTCCGGGTCGATGTATAAGGGAGTTAGATTGATAGTTTGTTGGCGACAGTGCAGAGTGAACCCCTATTGATAGACTCTGCGTCAACAAACGGTTTCGTTGCCAAGACCCTAAGGAAGAAGAAAAGAGGATATGCTGTGGCACCCGACAAAACCAGAGATCCAGGAGTGGTTCGATAAGAAGGCAGAAGAATTCGCAGAAAGTGAGAAGCGAGATCCTAAACAGAAAGTAACCGATTGGTTAGAAAGATACGTTTATTCAGTTATCCAAGAAATCTTTTTCTGCGAATTCCCAGTGTTATTGCATGAGTGGCTAGCGCAATTGACGTTCTGCAAGAATCACTGCCATAAGGCTGAACCTGAGTGTTGGACCTGGGAGTTGGTGTGACAGCTGAAGCAGGTCAATAATAAGGTATCACGAGTTGTTGATTTTTGGGTAGATAGTATCCTTGAAGGGTACATAACTGAGTTCGCAGTAGATACTATCAAGTCATACAGCGACGCTGAAAGAAACTTTTTTAGGGGGCCAAGAGGAAGATTTTTGTCATCGTTAAAACTATGGATTAAAATGCTTGTCTGTGAAAAAGGAATATTGAGGATGTCATCCGATGAGTAGAAGATTCGGTGTGCGAGGGTGAAGGTATCGCGTAAATGCGAGTCTGACGGAAAGATGTGGTATATGGACATGAGCGACGATGAGTTTGAAAGGGAAGCTGACAAAGAGTGTGGTCTCTTAAGGAGCGGAGCAACATTCCGGCGTCCTGAGAAGAAGAGGAGGACTGAGAAGAAGAGGAGGACCACGGGGGAGGAAGTGACCTTATTGCGAAGGAAATTTCGACCTGGCTACCCCAAAGGTAGAAGGAGGTCAAATCTTAAGTTACCACGTGCCTTCGACCCCATACACTACTCCAAATGTTATAGGAAGAAATCCAAACTATTCGCGGAGTTTCCCTACATGCAACGGCAAGAGTAGTGCTTCAGTGAACAACAATACTAGCAACGTTAGGATGGAAGACGAGACAAAGATGCCCACATTTCAGGGGAACAGGACTGAGGATCCCGAACAGTATTGGTTTATATGTGAATCAATCTAGACTGTAAAGCAGGTTCAGTACGATGCTATAAAAATGGGATAGTTAGAGACGACCCTTAGGGGTTAGGCGTTAGAGTGGTACATGAATTTTGCAAAGGTTCTGGTGGGAACAATAGCTAAAAAATTGGAGAAGATTAGGACAACGATGATTGACAAATTTAGAAAACCAAAATCTGAATCGCAATATGTCACTAAGCTTAAAGAGATTAAGCAATTCCCGAATGAGTCAGTGTGGGAATTCGATCAGCGGTGCAAGACGCTCATAGCAAAAGTAAGTTTCCTGATAAATGAGTTGCAAAACAAAGAATGGTTCATTGCAGGCTTAGTACCGCATATCCGAGGACCAATGATGCAACAAAAGGTTGCGACACAGGAAGACGCACTAGAAATCGCGATGAAGCTAGAGGCTTCACCAATTGGCGAAGCAGGAATGGGTATGGACAGAGTTCAGGCACAGTTGGCCAATCTAACCTTGCAACTGGAGGATATCAGGAAGGGAAAGGAAACCCGCGGAGATGTATGGTGCACCAGATGCAGAACTGAGGTGCACCATAAGAACAATTGCCCAGAGTTCAGGGAATATTTGCAGTCGGGGGTGCCAAATCCCCTTTGTCAAGGAGGCATGCCATGGTGTACTGTTTGTCAGACCAGAGAGAATCAACCGGAGGAGTGCGTATATCTACACAAGATGGTATCAAAACCAATGAACTTATACTTCAATTTTTTCCGATCGGTTGGCCATGATGAGAAGGAATGCAGGGCCTATGACCTGCTGCAAGATCGAACAACTGACATGTATTTTATGAAGGGAGAAGAGCCGCCATTAGTGCAACTATAAAATCCCTCCAATTTGACCCCAATTATTATTAAATTATAATTGATTATTGTATTGTTTATCTAGTGAGGAGCTGAAGGCCAAGGCCCCACCAGTAAACGTTGTGTCTAATGATGTTTATTTTCTAAAGATTGTAAAACTAGTTGGTAGACCTAGGTCACTTGAAGTAGTGACGCCACGACGGACATTTGAATTTTCACTAGGGAAGATAGGTCGACGATGACTTATGTCTCTTTGTTACCCATAGGTGATTGGGGTAAAGTAGTTTGGTGATGATCTTTCGTTAAAACATAAATCGCCACCTAAGTAAAATCAAATATAAAAATGACTGGGAAGAATACCCTAGCCACAACATGAGAATGCTTGAAGAAAGCATTGGTGAAACGAGTTGAAGCTCAACTTATTAAATTGGGTATATATATTAGTAAATTATGTGTTAAATAGAGAGAGATATCATTATAAGTGACTATAATGTGATAGTACTATTAAAGTATAAGTTAGTACCATACATGTTTTATACATGTCTTATATATCTACATCTAAGTATATAAATATACATTTATATTCTATTACATTTTGGAAAGGAAGGAGTGTAACCTCTCTAACTAATATCAGGAATGTATTATTTTAAAGTTCATTTAGGTATGGAGTTAAGGGTATAGTTCCTAAATGTTTTTGGAAACCATCTAAGCTATATGCAAAGAGGCATTAGTACACTTTTAAATCTATCTATATATTATAGAGTGTTTCCAGCTTGGATGGAGTACGGGGGAATATGAGGAGAGAAAAAGGGTTGCTTGTGCAATGTGGATCCGGGATATTACAGCTTGTGCCATCTAGCAATCTAGATCGCTGAGGAATCAACCACCAAGCGAAGGGAGCCTTCCTGCGGAGTGATAGTGTTCGAAGTAGCGCAAGAAAAGGGACGGCCTTATAAGGATCCAATCCAATTTCTTCTTGAAAGCCATTTTGCAGCGAGAGGAGCTCGACGACACGGCTAATTTCCCATTGATTTTATTAGGATATGTTTTTGTTTAAGATTTTTTTTTGGATCATTTTATTTATAGTTCAAGTTTCAGGGTTAAGCGTTTTTGGGATCTTTTTATATAAGCATACCAGGGCGAATAGATTAATTAGTGTGCAGACATAGTTTTGGGTTATAGTGCGCAACAAAAATACGTACTGCTGCATCCTTTTCCCAACTATTTTCTTATTTAGTTCCCGCACAACACTTTATAGAGATCCGTTAAGAACCACGATTATTGCGTCTTTCATTTTAAAACCCTGATTAAGGACAGCGACCTCAGCATAAATATATTATGTATTGCCTACTGCATTTGTTTATCATAGTGATCCTTGCATATCATGATCAATAGCGTGTTGGCTCACGATGTGAATTAATGCTTATGTAATATTTGACTAGAGCTCTGAGCTGTATAGCCTGTCGCTGTATTTTCAAGTTTGATATTCATTATACCCAAATCTTCCACCAAGATCTACGGTTTAATACTGATGTTGCATGTTTTTCTTACTCCTCGTTAAAAGAGTTATTGTCTCTGCTTAGTTACTGGATAGAGGTCGGGCGCATACCATTAAATCATTCACTTGACCGTCTTCTTTTATACATCACCTATATTGTAATAACATGCTGTAGCTTAAAATATGTTTATCAGGTATTTTTATAAATATATCTTATAATCCAGTCAATTTGACTCAAATACGCCAACTAAGAAGGAGTTAGCCAAAAGGGAAACTAGACAACAAGTTGGAGATTTGTGTGTAGATACCAGCGTGGAGTTACTTGATCTTTCTTTCTTATTTTTATACATAAAGTGGAAAGTATTATTTCATAGTAAGAAGATTATGCAAGCAAATATTTTATATATAAAGTGGAAAGTATTATTTCATAATAAGAAGATTATGCAAGCAAATATTTTATATATAAATATAAAGTGGAAAAATATATTATGTCATAATAAAAGGGTTAAACAAATATTTTATATATAAAGTGGAATGAAGTATGGATGATAGATTTGTGACTTTAGTAAGTTTAAAAAAAAAAGTATATCGTATTATGTTTAGGCTCATGGTAATATGTTATCAATATCATAATATGTTTAGGTTATATATTTTGGTATTATTATATGGGTAATAGTGGAATATGGATAATAGATATGTAACATTAGTAATTTTTTTATATGAGTTATAATTCTTGTATTACTTACCATGTGACATATGGTATGTATAGAATAATATAAATGGATATAAAAGTTATAGAATAGAAGAGAGTTATTTTTTTAGAATTTTAAAGTATTTATTTACATCATTGCTTGGGTGGTGATACGAAGAACCTCAAACTCCTCAAGGAAAGATATGTTATTTTTTTTGGAGATTATTTCATGTAAGAAAGGCTTGAAGGAAATAAGTCTTGCGATAATTGTATTGCAGTAGAATGTAACTTTCACCTTATTTATTTTATTATAAAAACAACCTTTGGTGGACGTATCCCAAGATGGGGGTGAACCACGTGAAAATGTTCTTTTGTATGCGTCTTTATGCTTTGTGGGTGTGTATGAAAGCTTTGGCTCTTATGTGTCTTATGTGAATTATGTGTCAAATTGTCTTAAAAATAATGATGGTTTGATGTTTTCATCATTTATGTATAATTAATTGGCATGAGAAAGTAATTATTGATATGATTATGAAATGAGATAGAAGAAATGTTTAGGTGTACCTAATGTTTTTAAGAAGTAATTGGTCGACCTTATGAATTAATATATTCCAGTGCTTTGTTCATGCTTACTTATAAATCTTGCGCTAATAAAAAGAAATTAATTTTAAGAGTCGTATATTGATCATTAAGCTGGCTTACGATAAAATAGGAAACCTTTATGTTGGTAAGTAAAGTTTTATTAATGAGTACAATGTTAAAAAGTTAAGAGATTATTAGTATGATGCTTTTATTAAAACAATAATTATAGATGTCGTACATACATTTTATATTTCCGCATAACATTTAATGAAGATTTGACGGTTAGGAAAATTTTAATTTTTTTTCAAATTTTGGGTATGTGACAGCAGCAACAATTGTAGTATAGTCAACCACAGCAATACGACCAAGGACAATATAGGCAGCCGCAGTATCCACCATCACCATATGGCCAACCGCAGTATGGGCAACAACAGTATCAACAGCCGCAGTACGGACAATTGCAATACCAACAATATGGACCGCCACGCGGAGGTTTCGGTGGAGTATTTCGCAGAGGCCGAGGTGGCGGTATGGGATGTGGAGGAGCTGCTTGATGAGGGAGAGGTCCAATCATCTGTTACAATTGCGGACAACAGGGGCACTACCAAAGAGACTGTCTAAATCCAGAACCGCAGTGTACATACTGCAGTGCTGCAGATCATAGTGTAGAGGACTGCCCCCATCTTATCACGAAATGGAAAACTAAGCATCCACCCCAGAACCAAAACCAAAGTAATCGGAATGCGCCATCAGCTGTGCAGAGGATATCAACAGAAGCCAGGAGTAGCCATGCGACGATTGGAATAGGGACAAGAGGAGGGGCAGTGACGGTTGGAATAGTCACGATGATGGCAGCAATGATGTAAATGATAGTGATGATGATGACTATGTGGATGTTAAATCACTATTTGACACTCCGTGACTCTAATGGCACCTAAATGACCTTGATGGAATTTGAGTGTCCCTAACAACATATGAGTGACCCTAAAAGCATCTAAATGTCCCTAATTACATCCAAATGTCCCTGATTAGAGTCAATTTATGGTCTAAAAGGGTCCTCATAAGAAAACATGTCCTTGATGAGTAGGAATTCAATAGCCAATAGAATTTCAAAAAATTGGGTCAACGATTATCGTTGAGTTGGACATAAATAAGTCAATGATGTTTATGTTTCATATTTTTATTTGGAAATGGATAAATTCATATAAAACTCACCTTGGTTTATATCTTGATAAGAACATCCCGAAAAACTAGATATACTAAGCATATAGTATTTTATATTATCACTACTTTCAAACGCTTTAAAAAATAAATCTCACATTAATTATAATCGGTCATTTTGAAATACAAAAAACATTTATGTAATTAATTTTAAAAACTAATACATAACGTTAAATAGAGTCACCTTGAAATACGATAAACATTTTACAATTTTTAATATTACTATATAATAATATTCATATCTCTTTTTAAATAACCTAAATACTAAACCATTTTGAAATATGATAATATTATTACTCGCTCATCTAAAAAATATCATTAAATAATCTAAATACTAATAAACAATACACAAAATTATTATTAACATCCTAAATCATATTATCAATTCTTACCCCGTGCCTTCCACAAAAATTAAAAATTGATTTATTTCGATTAAAAACTTGGTTTTACTTTAGAATGTCTTAGTAGTTGCTACATGCTCACGTGCCTTCTGTCTTTACTTGCCGCCATTCACAGGCTTCTCTCTTCCTACATTATTCTCCTTGGTTGGTGGGAGAGGAGATGAAACTTGGTCATTAAAACCTCATTGGAGAGGAGACCACGATATTTGCAATGTATGTTCAAATTAAATTGGGAATTCTGCATAAATGGGTTTCTGTCCATAGAATCAAATTAAAGGTGACTCCATTGGATTTTTATCATGAAGAGAGTGGCAGATACAAATGGTTTCTCTTGAATTATAGCCTAAATTATATCTCTCAAGTTGCTCATTGTGAAACCTGGTATATTTCCCAAGCTAGAGATTCAAATCGAATTCAAGGTGAATCCGCTGGAACCTATTTTCATCCACATAGTGGTAGCTAGAAGGAATAATCTCTTGGATAGCCTAATAAAATATATTTGGAGAGTTGTCCATTATGTGCCTTGGTATGTTATTGACCTTATCCCTCATAGTTTTTAGTTTTTATTTTTTTCTTTAATATATATTTCCATTGTGTGCGTAAATACAATCACAACCCCAAATCTATACACGTATGATTTTCTCGGTAGCTTCGAGAACTTGGGTTTTTTTCTACCTACCAATTTGTTCATATGGTTAGCAATTTGTTTTCTCCAATACAACCAATAAGAGGTGGGTGATTCCTTTGGTAGTCCTGAAACCTCATTAGAAATTGCTTGCTGAAAAGGGTGTACAATGTTGGGTAAAAATAGAAGAAAGTTTGCACTCTTCAACACCCAAAGATAAAATGCCTTGGCAATATAGGTTTGCTGGACAAATGGTTATTGAGAAGAATATTGCTAGATTTTGAAGCAACTAATCAAATCCCTATAAATATTCCATTAGAGGTTGAATATATCAAAACCAAATAAATTTCAAGCCATATTAACCTCCATTTTCTAGGAATGACTAGTATAATTCCAAGAGAATGCCTCATCATACTACCACCAACCTAAGTCTGACTATGTTTACACCTAATATCTAGTCTGCTACAATTTTGTCCTCGCACTTTGGGTTGAAAGGCTGTATGTAGGATCTTTTACTATCATATTTAGTCATGGATATTATTTTCCATTAATTATGCTGAAAGGAAACCTTTTTGAATGATTTTTAGGAGTGACAATACACCTAAGAGGAGATTAGTTAACTACTTGCTGAAATATATCAAGACAAACATGAAATATCTGGCTTAGCTTGATGTATCATAAACCTCGTCAATACCTCCATCTTTAGTGAAAATTTTGACAATCCCATTAAAGGTATTGGCCACGGGGGATTCACTAGAAGGCAATATAATATCACGTTCATTCATATTGCGGTATTAAATATTCATGAAAACCTAAAAATTATATTGCTTATATATTAAGGGACCAAGGGTTTTTTTTATTTAATGTAAGAATACAAAAATACTTTGGGGTCTTTTTTATATGGACGGGTTGACAAATATCCGCCAAATGGAGATGGCGGGATCACGGCCGGATGAGAAATCGGGTTGAGGCAAGGCTTGGGTTACCAGTACGTAGGGACATCGCATCTTGAGGCATGCTTGAGGCCAAGGGTTTCGTGGTGAATTGGGTTTCCAGTCAATCATAGTCGAGAGACAGTGGTCATTGACAACCAGTTGTTACCAATAGCACTCAGCCAGTTGTTACCAATAGCCTTGGGAGGCTCTAAGCCTCCAGGGCCTATTATAGGCCCTTGATAGGCCTTGGGGGCTTGAATACCCAACCACTCGTGCCTATTACAGGCCTTGGGAGGTTTAGTCAGCCTCCTAGAGCTTGTTATAGGCCCTGGGGGCTTGGATACCTAGCCCACAACAGGCTTAGTCAACGATTGGGGAACTGCAACATGCAATCTAAATGTTGTACTATGTACATTGGCTCTAGTGACATACAAGAAGTGATATCCTATATCTTCATTAAACCATTAGATGTTGTAAATCATAATGATATGTGGTTGAGTAATTGCATTGTGGGTGAAGTAATGTGCATCCATAATACACATCGAAAGAAGCAAGGTGCATTGTAGAATGCATGTGGGGTCATAAGAGGGGTATCATATCAATATACTAGGTAGAAATATAAAGGGGTATAAAAAATGTTAATGAAAAAATTGATACATACAATATTTAGTGAAAATAGGGGTTTTTTTAAATTGGGAAGGCATATTGGGATGGGGTTAAAAAAAATGATTTTGGAAATTATTTTCCAATATTTAGTGAAATTAGGGGTATTGTTTCAAATGCCACAAACAAACGTGCTATGATAGCGGTTTATTGAGTGAAGCCCCCGTGGTATTGGCCAACGTGATAAGAAACCATATCTTCCTCAGATGTGCAAATGAATGGATTGACTACTTGAGCCTTAGAATTCAAAAACTATGCAATTAGCCCTTCAACTCTTTCAATGGTCCTGGATTGTGTATGAAAACAACTTGAAATTATTGTTTGTAGACTGCCCTTTTTTATGGATGTACAAAATTATTTGTTTACCTTGGGGTGTTCTTATACCTAGGCTTTAATCATGCCTCAATGTCATGTTGTGCTAAATTAGATCTTCAAATACAACATTAACAATTTGCCATGGAATATGCTTCCAACATGATACCTCTACTTTCTTGCATTGTAAAGTTAGCAATCAAATTTTATTTGGCACAATACGACACCTTGTTTCTACCCATAACCACTCTATTGTCATCAGAGACTAGCATATGTTAACCTTCCTAGGTATATGCTAATATAGCATGTGATCTAGGGCACTCTGTTTCCAATCATCTCATGAAAGTCATCAAAATATATACCAAGGTACTAGGATATTTAAAAATAATTGTTGGTTTGGATTGTAAACTTCTAAAGAGGCGCTAGATTTAGGTAGAAACTTTCATCTTTTAACATTTGTATGTATAACTTGTTAGTATTCATTGGATTTGTAGAATCATAAAGCATTTATAAAGTACTTTGCATGTAGGTCACTTTCATGAAAAAATGTCAAATCGACTTCCAAATAGTGAATTGAGTTACGTTGTACTCTACAACAAAATGGACGATGTAGGGAATTGGATTTCTTTGAACTTATTTCTTGGTGATTGGATTACAATGCAACCATCTAGAAAATATGGTCATAAGGTGAAAAAGAGATATCTAGAGGATGTTGAGCAACACTGGAAAGGATTTGTGAAAGGGTTTAAGATGGAAGAGGGACAAAGAAAGTGAAAGAGGTTCTTGTGGCTCATGTATACAACAATAAAGAGATTGGACCAAAAGGAGTCTATTGCCAAGCAACAAAATTTCCTCAAATCAATGCTAATTGTTAGTATTTATCATTTTATTTCTTTTATATTTCAATTATAGAGAAGTTTATTTCATGATTTATTCATTAAATTTTTAGTTCCATTTCTAATGAATGTATGTTCATAGGCTCATGCATCTCAAATTAGGAAGAATAGGATCCAATTGAGTCTATCACTAACGTATTTGAAGTGGTGCATTCAAAAATTGGTGAATTATTGTAATATAATAAGGGTCATAAATGGATAAGGAATGAAGGTATTTGGTTCTACGAGTACAAGTACATACTTCCAAGAAAAGGTGAAGCATGTGGAGAACTCCAAGAAATACCATTACCAATACTTCAGTCACATGAGTGGCCAAATATAGAGATACATTTCTAAGCTCTTTTCGTTATAAGTTATTTTTAGAGGTACAAGTTCGAATGAAGGGAAGTTGAGGCATACGTGTGCATTTTAACACATTCATTCCATTTTTGGTGTGTTGGTTGTGGAGCTTGGTCTTCCTTATTCAGAAGTCGTGCTTTAGCCGTGTCTAGATCCTAGCCCATGGCGGGGGGTTTGGGGGGGATTTCCCCCACAAAATAGTCACCATGGCGGGTCCAGGGGGGTGGAGACTATTTTGGGATCCCCCCGCTAGTGGGGGCTCTGGGGCAGCGCCCCGTAGCAAAAATTTCAAAAAAAATGCCTTGCAAAATGTTGTAATTTCATAGTCATGACTTGGTCAATAATGGGTAATTTATGGGCCCGTGGTATTGGGTGTTCCGTAGTATTTTCCCATGGTATTCGCTCTTTAAAAGGAAGGAGTTGTAATACTGATGGGTATTGTAGTAATGTAAAGATCCCTATGATTGTGTGAGAGAGACTGTGAGAGAGTGAAGATGAAGTTGCAACAGATGTGCTGTAGGTTGTATCGCTGCATTTGTTGGATGGTATAATAATAAGGACTGGCAATTTTTGTGTGGATGTAGCCCATCTTGGGTGAACCATATTATATTGGTGTCTCTCTTGTAATGTGTTTTATGTGACTTATATTTGCATATTTTTTATTGTTATTGCTCTGCGATCTTGTTTATTTAACAATTGGTATCAGAGCCAAAGATCAATTTGGAAGATAAAATCGCAGGAAAGAAGGGTTTCTGTTTCGAGTGGGAGCAATGGCAGAAGAAGTAATTTTAAGGTCGATAAATTTAACGGCCAAAACTACCAGTTCTGGAAGATACAACTGGAGGACTATCTATATCAGAAGGATCTATTCCTACTGTTGGGAGGACAAGAAAAACCACCGTTGACTATGAAGGACAAAGAATGGGAGGTTCTTGACAGAAATGCACTGGAAACAATACAACTATGCCTGGATTCGTCGTTGGATTTCAATATTTCAAAAGAAAATACAACAGAGGGTCTGATGAGTGCATTGGGTAAGCTGTATGAAAAACCCTCGGCCTCCAACAAGATATTTCTAATGAAGCATTTATTTAATATGAAGATGTCAGAAGGAGGATTTGTTGTTGATCATTTAAATGAATTTAATACGATTACAAATCAACTAAGTTATGTAAAAGTGAAATTTGATGATGAGGTTAGGGCTCTTCGAATCTTGTGCTCATTTCCAGAAAGTTGGAATGGATGTAAGTAAATCTGTCTCTGGTTCAAACACTTTGAAATTTGATGATGTTGTTGGTGTTATTATTAGCGAGGAAATGAGAAGGAAAAAAAAAGGTGAGACATCAGGTAATGCATTGACCATGGCCGACAGGGGAAGACAAAGGGAGAGAGGAAATAGCCCAGGTAATTGAAGCAAGTCCAGGAAGGGAAGATCCAATTCTAATCTGGGAAAGATAGAGTGCTGGAACTGTGGAAAGAAAGGACATCTGAAGAAATACTGCAGATCTCTAAAGAAGAATGGAGATGGACAACAAGAGACTACTCAGGAATCAAATGTAGCATGTGATGTGTTACAAGATGCTTTGATTCTTCCATTAGATAATACTAGTGATTACTGGGTAGTAGATTCAGGGGATTCATTTCATGCTACACCCCATAAGAAATTCTTTCATGATTATGTTCCAGGCAATTTTGGACATGTTTTATTGGGTGATGATGAACCATGCAAAATTGTCGAAATGGGTAAGGTACAGATACAGTTAAAGAATGGTGAATGGCTACTGAAATATGTAAGGCATATTCCTGCTATGAAAATAAATATGATTTCAACAAGGTAGTTGGTAGATGGTGGTTTTTTATCTACGTTTGGAGAAACGTGATGGAAGATAACTAAAGGATCAATGGTGATAGCAAAAGGAGTCAGGATAGGTACGTTGTATTTATGTCCTCATAATACTGATTGTTCTATCTCTTTAGCTTCCACAAGAACATATATAGCATTGTGACATCATAGAATAGGCCAGATGAGTGAGAAGGGGATGCATATTCTTCACTCAAGGAAGTTGCTTCCAGATCTGAAGTGGGTAAGTTTGGAATTCTGTGAGAACTGTGTTTATGGAAAACGGAAGAGTCATATTTCTCAGGGTTGGGAAAGAAAATAAGAGTGAAAATTTAGAGCTTGTACATACAGATGTATGGGGACTGACTAAGGTACAATCTCTTGGTGGATCTCATTATTATGTTACTTTTATTGATGATGAAACTAGAAAACCTTCTTGGGTTTTTGCATTAGACAAAAAACTGATGTGTTTTCTACTTTTAAGAAATGGAATCTTTGGTTAAGAATGAGACAAGAAAAATGTTGAAGCATCTCATATCTAATAATGGAGGTGAATACTGCGGCAAGGATTTCGATAGTCACTGTTCATACCATGGGATTCATAGAGAAGACAGTCCCAGGAACACTACAAGAAAATGGTGTGTTAGAAAGAATGAGCAGAACAATCATGGAGCGTGAAAGGTGTATGATATTGCATGCAGGGTTGCCCTTAAAATTTTGGGAAGATGATGTAGATACTAATGTTTACTTAATAAACAAAGGGCCTTCAAGTGATTTGGATGGTGGTATTCCAGAGGAGGCATGGATAGGTAAAAATTTAAACTAATCTTTTTTCAGAAATTTTGGTTGTGAAGCATTTCTCTATATTGATAAAGAAAATAGAACAAAGCTTGAGGTTAAATCCAAGAAATGTACCTTTATTGGATATGGAGTTGATGATTTTGGTTTTCGCTTATGGGATTATGAAAACAACAAAATCATTAGGAGTAGAGATGTGGTATTCAATGAAAAGGTCATGTATAAAGATGATTTGTAGGGAAAGAAATAGGAAAAGGAAAACACATAGTACATAGTAATTGATGAAATCAAATCAAATGAAGTTCCAAAGGTGTCGAAAAATCAAGAATAGCAGTAGGTACCTCAAATGCCTGCAAGTGTTAGAATATATACCAATTTAAGTAGAACCCTGGAATGATTCGCTCCTTCATTGTATTATTTATTGATGATTGATTCTGGTGAACCACAATGTTATGAAGAAGCAATGCAGGTGGAAACTAGAAATAAGTGGGAGCAAGGCATGAATGAGGATATGGACTCAATGGTAAGAAACCAAACTTGGGATTTGGTTATGTTTCCTACTGGTAAAAGAGCATTGCAGAATAATTGGGTTTACAAGTTGAAGGAAGAAGATGGAGGAAAGAAGCGGTACAAGGCCAAAATTGTTGTAAATGGGTTTGCACAGAAGAAAGGTATATATTTTGATGAAATATTTTCTCCCATTGTTAAAATGACTTTAATTAGAACTATTTTAATTCTAATGGCGGTAGAAGATTTGCATCTTGAACAGTTAGATGTAAAATCAACCTTTCTCCATGGGGATTTGGAGGAAGATATTTATATGCACCAGCCACAGGAGTATGACATCCAAGGGAAGGAGAATTTGGTATGCAGGTTGAAGCAGAGCTTATATGGCCTGAAGCAAGCTCCAAGGCAGTGGTATTTGAAATTTAAAAGGTTTATGACATAACAATGTTATATTAGATGCCATTCTTGACCATTGTGTTTATTCCAAGAGGCTAGATAACAGAAGATATATTATCTTGTTATTATATGTGGATGGCATGCTTGTTGCAGTGTCTAACATGCAGGATATAAATGTGCTCAAAAGGAAGTTAGCTAATTCAATTGTGACGAACGATTTGAGTGTTGCAAAACAAATCCTTGGTATGAGAATAACAAGAGGTAGGAAAAATCGCAAAATGACATTGTCTTAGGGTGAGTACATACAAAAGGTGTTGGAGAGGTTTAGAATGCAGAATGCAAAACCAGTTAGTAAACATTTGGCCATCCATTTCAAACCAGTTAGTACCAAAGTTCGCCTCTATAGGAGATTATTGGGATGAAGAGACAGTTGCAAAGATCGTAGATCTACTTTGCGAATATGAAGACTTATTTCCTACGATGTTTTCAAGGAATTTTGGGCGACTTGGGGGTTATGAAAATACCACTCAAGCAGTATGTGAAGCCCATTAAGCAGAGAACTTATCAACTTAATCCAAGATACAAAGAAAGGGTTAAAGCGGAGCTTGATAAGATGCTTGATGCAGGAATCACTGAACCTGTAGAAGAGTCATAATGGATAAGTCCCATGGTTATCCAGGAAAAGAAGACTAAAGACGAAATCAAGATCTGCGTAGATCTCAGAAAGTTAAATGATGCATCATTGCATGACCCATTTCCTACTCCATTTCCAGATGAAGTATTAGACAATGTTGGAGGGAATGAGGCATACTCTTTCACTGATGGATTTTCTGGATACCATCAGATCAGAATTGACATAGCATACAGGCACAAGACCACTTTTGTTGTAGAATGGGGCTCATTTCAGTACACAGTTATGCCCTTTGGTCTTAAGAACGCACCTACCATTTTTTCAAGAGTAGTTGTTGCTGCATTCAAGGATTTCATCCATAAATTTCTAGAAGTATATTTTGAAGATTGGACCGTATTTGGGTTACTGAAGAACCACTATGCCATCTTAAGACTGATGTTAGCGAAGTGTAGACAACATCAGATCTCCCTGAACCTAAAGAAGAGCGTCTTCTGTGTTCCGTATGGAATTCTATTGGGACACATTGTTTGTAAACAACGGCTGATGGTTGATCCAGCGAAAATCGTAGTTATTGTGAACATGCCAACACCAAATTCAGTATAACAAATACGCACTACATTGGGGCACATGGGCTATTACAAAAATTTTATCAAAGGATATGCGCAGATAACTACGCCTATGGACAAACTATTGAAGAAAGAAGCAAAGTTAATATGGAATGAAGACTGCCAGAAAGGACTGGACACACTAAAAGAAAGGATGGTAACTACGCCTATCTTAGTTTTTCCGGATTGGAGCAAAAAATTCCACGTACATGTAGATGCTTCATCCATTGCACTTGGTGTTGTTTTAGCACAGCCAGGTGAGGGAGGTATTGACCATCCTATTGCATTCTCAAGCAGGAATATGTCCTCAGCAGAAAAGAATTATACAAAAACAGAGAGAGAAGGCTTAGCCATGGTGTATGCACTACAGAAGTTCAGGCACTATTTGCTGGGTGCGCACTTTTGTATGTTTACTGACCATTCAGCTTTGAAATACCTGTTAAATAAACCAATGTTAGGGGGAAGAATCTGTAGATGGTTGTTACTCTTTCAAGAGTATGATTTTGAAATCGTTGTTAATACAGGAAGGATAAACTCAAGACCTGACCATCTTTCTAGAACTAAGTCAGGCAAAGAACCTACAAACCTGGAAGACAGTCTACCAGATGCACAACTATTTTCTATTCAGATAGAAGATGAATATTATAAGGACATTTTAGAATTCTTGACTATAGGTTTGGCACCTATAGAATTTACTATGCAGCAAAAGCAACAAATGGTAGTAAAAGTAGCTGAATTCACTATAATTGCAGGAAAATTATACAAGCTAGGACCAGATGAAGTACTGCGCAGATGTGTGCTTGAACATGAGAAAGCATTGATACTAGATGAAGCACATTAAAGAGTGTTAGGAGGACACTATGCAGGAATATATACTGCAGAGAAGGTCTTAAGAGCAGGAGTATGGTGGCCTACACCCATAAGGGTTCAAAGGAACATTGCCGAAGTTGCGATGTTTTCCAAAGAACAAGGAAGCCATCTTGCAGAGATGTGATGCCATTGAGACCACAATTGACATTGAAAGCATTTGATAAGTGGGCTATTGATTTTGGGGGACCTATTAACCCACATGGAAAGAGAATTGGTTCACGATACATCATCACAGCTACAGATTATCTAACTAGATGGGCAGAAGAAAAATAAGTAAAGGACTATAGCGCAGTTACTGTCGCACAGTTCATTTTTTAAAACATCGTCACAAGGTTTGGATGTCCAGAGATATTAATGAGTGATCAGGGAACAAACTTCTTGAATAGAACTATTGACGCCCTGACTGAAGAATTCCATATTTACCACCAGAAGAGCACACCATATCATCCACAGGCTAATGGAACTGTTGAAGCATTTAACAAAGTATTGGAAAATGTGTTGACTAAGGTATGTAACACAAACAGGGATGATTGGGATATGTGAATACCAACTGTGTTATGGGCATACAGGACAACTTGCAAGAAGTTGACAGGCCATACACCTTTCAGGTTAACATATGGATAGGAAGCTGTGATGCCAATGGAATACATAGTCCCAAGTTTGAGAATTGTAGATTTCACAGGCATGGAAGATGAAGAGACAATGGAGGAAAGGATACTACACTTGGTTGGACTGGAGGAAGATCGCTTCATTGCAGGATTTCACCAGTAAGTGCATAAAGACAGAGAAAAAGAATGGCATGATCACCACATCAAGCACAAATGTTTTCAGGTAGGAGACCTTGTCCTCCTCTATGATAGTAAATTCATGAAGTTTCCTGGAAAATTTAAAATGCATTGGCTAGGGCCATATATTGTTATGCATGTTACTAACGGTGGCGCAGTTCAACTAGCCACATTAGTAGGAGAAAACCTACTAGGTCTTATTAATGGAAGTAGACTAAAACTCTACAGGGATAGTCCTACTTCGCCAAGCCCTCATTTGATCAGAAGCGAAGAAAATTCTAAGTGTCAAGTGCAGATGAAATTGGACACTAAGAATGACAAAATAAGGAGTCTGCACACAATTTTGGTGAAATACGAAGTCGCATGAATGTTGTAGAGATTTCTTCCTACGGATAAGAAGAAGCCCTCTTAGGAGAAAGTGAGAAGGTCTAACTCTATACTAATACAAAAATGAAACAAATGTGATCTTGTTCCCTAGATTAAATAAGTATTTCAGAGTTCTTGTATTGAAGAGAATGTGAGAAAGTAACTCACCTTCACTCTCGATGTTTTGTCCTGCTCATCGTTCTGATCCCGAAGTCCTCGTGATGAACTTGTTGAGATTAAACAATACACGAGCATGTACAATTCTCCAATATTTCTGAATCACAAGTTAGAATCCAAATCCATATAGATACAAATCATGAAATTGAAATGCAATCAACACACATGAATTGGGAAACAAGGAAAGTTAACTTTATTACAACTTGAATATATTTACAAAGGTTGCTTGATGTCCAAGCCAACTCCAGCTCCAAGTCCTTCCTCTAGCTATCTCTGCAAAAGGCTTATGGTCATAGGTTGGATGCCCCAAAATGTCCTCTCTTTTGCCCTTGGAAGGCCTCTCCTTTATAGTGTTGGGAAGGGTTAACAAAAATGAGAGTAAAATGGATCTAAAGAGTGTTTAGTGGATCAGGCCTACTAAATAGAGAGAGGGGTTGGGATCGAATCAAAGCTAGAAATCACAAGAAGATCTCTCGAAAGGTAAGATCCCAAGATCCATGGAAAAAAGGTTGAAACAGGATTATCGCGCCCCCGGGTCTAAGCATAATGCGGTATTATCGCACCCTAGGGTGGGAACAAAGCACGATAACCCTAATTATCACGCCCTAACAGATGTTCAAAGCGCGATAATTCCTACAGATTGGGTCAATTTGGGTGAGACGTGGCAAGAAAGATGTTGTCTTCAGTGTTCAGGAAGTAGACTTCACTCCTGGGTGTCTATATGATCATTAAGGGGAAGTGTTGTTTAGGTCACTTGGTCTAAGGATGTGACACTAGGGTTTAGTGTGTAATATTGAGGTATAACAATGAAACATGGATTCGCAGTGCACAAAGGAAGTCGGATGCGAAGTGCATATGGAAAGCTGCGATGCAAAGTACCAAGAAGAAGCACAGCTGCGATGCTAAAACTGAATGAGCACAAATGCACAAAAGAACCGCGCAAAAATATTTTTTCTGAATCACTAGTGTAGTTCAAAGGAAAAGATAACCGTTACAGCTGTCGGTCGGTAGGTTAACCGTTATCCAGTATATCAGTCTCCTAAGCCCTTATCCACTATGCTGACACTGACAAATCTCAACATTTAAAGAAAATCTCGTTCGTTCAAGCCTAATCAATGATGGAAAGGACCAAGATCTTAGCAAGATCTGACCAACGGACATGGCATTTAAATCCTAACATAACCATCACACAGCCTGATGGCACCAACCGAGTTCAACAATTAAGGAAACATTGTCCAATAAGAGATAATAAATAACGAAAAATACCGAGATCTCAGTAGAAGATCTGGCCGAAGGACATGGCATTGAATGAACCAGTAATTGTTAATCGACGTGTTTAAGGCCAAGCGCGTCCATAAATAGACATCAAATCAGCACTTACGGGTTTTTACGATGACTTTCTATCTTGCCTACGTGTAAATCCTGAGTTTTAACAGTAAGCACGTAGAGTGCTCTGTTGGGATATTCCTATACTCCATCCCAGTCCTACCAGCATTATCATTATTTTTCATTTCAGTCATGCATGCAAACATGCAATTGCATGCATCCCAGTCATTAGTCCTAGCACCTAGTCCACATTTTGCTAGCCCCGGGAGCTTCTTTCTAATCATTTCTATCCCTCCTAGTGCTTAGTGCGCCCTCCTTTCACCTACCACATGTGAAAGGCACCCTCTCTCACCTACCACTCAGTTAGTTCCTTGATTATGGATTTGCTCCCTGATTTAGGGACAGATGGCCTAGTTACCTCACTGAAACACTCTGTTGGACCTCCAGAGAGCCTAGATTGACTATTTTTACTCCATTTAGCTCCTCATGACTCCAGTAAGCTCCCCATGCGCCCTCCATTGAGACTCCTTCACTAATTTAGTGCTTCCATGTGCCAATTACACCTACCACACTCAGTTAGACTCAGTTTGACACCTGGTTGACTGTTACTTGTGCATTGATGACTCCAGTGATGATGATTAGGACTCCTAGTGGTGTATTGTCGACACTCCACTGATGATGATGATGATGACACCTATTGTAGATAAGCCATGCTCGTGCAGGCTAATTCAAATTTCTACCTTGGAATTTGAATCCTCTCCACCATTGTATTATTTATTGTTCATATTATGATTAATGAATTAGTGTGTGATGTTATTCTGCTTCTATCCGATTTCTACTGTATCATAATTATGTTGCTCCTTTACACTACATGACCACTCTTCTTCTATTTTCCTTCTTAATCTTAATCTTTCTTGTGAGGTATACATCAGCTCTTAGATATGCTGTGAGGATTTTCACATGTTATTAGAGCATGTTGAGAGTATTGTTTATCTCCATTCCTAAGAGTTTTTTGCAGGTTATTATCAAGATTTCGAGTGCAGCAGTTTCTGCACTTTTGTAGCAGTAGCAGTTGCAGCAGTTTTTGCACTTTTATAGCAGTAGCAGTTGCAGATATTTTCTATTGTTTTTTGCAGGTCTTTTGAAATAGCTTCCATGAATCCGGAAGGAATTCCTCCTCTTTCTCCATTCAACTATGATGAGTGGAAACCAAATATGATAGCATATTTGAAGAGACATGGTCTTTTTTATTATTGTTTTGAAAGAGAGTTCGAATCCTCTGAAGAGGAGAATGATTGGTTAAATGAAGGTGACAGAGCCCATGTAGATATGTTGTTTGCTATGTCTTGTTGTATGTTACCCCACTTCATTAATTCTGCAGAATCTCCAAAAGAGCTATGGGCCCATCTGGATGAAATATTTGGAAAACAGAATGAAGGGATTCGTCCAAACCATTTCGAGAGCAAGCCCAGTGATGCATTCGCCCTCCTTGATGGTCTCTCTGACCATAAATCAGTATCAAACATATCTCATAATGAATTTGTCCACAAAGAAGAAGAACTTGCAGATTCTACACTCATGCTCTCAATATCTTCTATTTTGAATTCCATGCCAGTTCACACTCTAGAAACTATATAGGTTCTTAAATCCTCTCTTGCACAAGAGTCTGTTGGTTTGCATAATGATGATCTCATGAATGTTTCAAAGGTTAAATCAACAATTGGAAATAATGCATTCACTCTCCTTGATCACTCACCTCTTACGTACTACTGTAAGATCATTTGTACATGCTCTCAGAAGTTTATTGAAGATGTAGGGAATTTCCATTTGCTTGGGATAATTTCTCATGCATTTCATGGTTTTGATCTCACCTCTAATAGTTCAAATGAGATCTCAAGAAACAATTTTTCAAGTCTTGGATCTGATTTGGATTCCAAGCAATCACTATCATGTGATGGTTCTTTTGGGCATAATCTCACCTATGGTGGTTCAAAGGAGAAAACAAAAGACTATTTACACATTCATGGATTTGATCCTACCTAAACTGATTCGAATCATAGGTTCCATGATCATCCTTATACCTCTGGATTTTTTCTCATCACATTCGATCTGAAGAGCAAGTACAAGCACATGATTTTTGAGCATGATCCACTTCTTCCCAAGAAGAATATACCTCCAGACATATGACCAAGCATCACACCTTCTTGAGTTTGGAGCATTTATTTTGGTGTGCCCTACAGTCTATTTCAGGGGGGGGGGTATTTTTCCCATGAGGTTTTCCCCATTTCCTCGGTTTATGGACTGTTATTTATTCATTATATTGGGTGACCTTTGGTCTCAGTTATCAGGGCCCAGGATGGATTAAGGGGGGGTGTTGGGATATTCCTATAATCCATCCCATTCCTACCAGCATTATCATTATTTTCCATTTCAGTCATGCATGCATTTTTGCCTGCAGGCATGCAATTGCATGCATCCCAGTCATCAGTCCCAGCACCTAGTCCCCATTTTGCTAGCCTCGGGAGTTTCTTTCTGAACATTTATATCCCTCCTAGTGCTTAGTGCACCCTCCTTTAACCTACCACATGTGAAAGGTGCCCTCTCTCACCTACCACTCAGTTACACTTAGTTAGTTCCTTGATTTATGGATCTGCTCCCTGATTTAGGGACACATGGCCTAGTTAACTCACTGAAATACTCTGATGGACCTTCGGAGAGACTAAATTGACTATTTTGACTCCAGTTAGCTCCTAATGAATCCATTCAGGTCCCCATGCACCCTCCAATGAGCCTCCTTCACTACATTAGTGCTTCCATGTTCCAGTTACACCTACCAAACTCAGTTAGACTCAGTTTGACACTTGGCTGACCGTTACTTGTGCATTGATGACTCCAGTGATGATGATTAGGACTCCTAGTGGTGTATTGTTGACACTCCACTAATGATGATGATGACACCTAGTGTAGATAAGCCATGCCCATGCAGGCTAATTCAAATTGCCACCTTGGCATTCGAATCCTCTCCACCATTGTATCATTTATTGTTCATATTATGATTAATGAATTAGTGTGTGATGTTATTCTACTTCTATCCGAGTTCTACTGTATCATAATTATGTTGCTCCTTTACACTGCATGACCACTCTTCTTCTATTTTCCTGCTTAATCTTAATATTTCTTGTGAGGTATACATGAGCTCTGAGATCTGCTGTGAGGATTTTCACACACTCTGCAAGTGAATGATCGATCCATTCACGATTGATGAATTTTTAAGAATATTCAAATAGTCAGGACTTCAGGGAGTAATGTTGACACTTGCAAGAAATCCTGTAGCAGAGAAAGGTGCATCGTCTCGAAGCTCACCAAGGCATACAACTGAAATGAAGAAAGACAAGCAACCGACGAAAGAATAGGAGAGGTCGAAGGCATCGAAAGTGTCGAAGCCACAACCACCAGGAACACCTCATGATAGGCCGATTCATCTTGTGCACGAGTATATTCCACCACAATGAGATCATGCACCACCTACGAGATCCCATTGTCGTTGATATCAAGTCATGTGCAGGTCGATGGGAAACTCTTGGGGAAGATACAGGATTGCTAGTTTTTAGACTTCGACTTGCTAGAAGGGAAAGATCCCAAGGAAAATAAATACTCACAGTTTCAACCTGACCGGTATATGTATCTCCGGTGTGATGAGCAGACAAGCGTTGAAACTCTACATGTGCAGGACTGGCTTCATGCATTAGAACCGTCCGAGTTGCTCGATTTACTGTGCATCCCTCATTTCGATAGAATTCCAGAGCTTTCTGCAGTAGTGCGAACCTTGTTCTCATGCACGCACTCAGGTTACCTATGTCTAGATCGGATAATCGATATAAACATTGACTTGATACATGGGATCATGCTATTAAATAAGAGAGGCGTAGATCCCACACTTGATTTTGTAGGAAAGACGCAAGGTAAAGAGATTTCCATAAGGATGAAGGAAGAATTTGGCTTGATCAATGGAAAACTTGGATTTACTACAACCTCTCTCCAGGACGAATCTACACGCTTCACGGTCTGTCTGTTAGTGGGGAAGATACTTAGAAAATTCTGACTAACATAGGTTCCCACTGTGACATTCCTCCTTGCTTCGCAAGCAAAGAATGGAACTTCTTATAACTAGGCAAAGTACTTGCTGAATGAGTTCTTGGACGATGTCCATGAAACTCAGGAGAAGGGAACCGCATTTCATTACAGTTGGCTCTTAGTGTTAATTGCATTCGTGGGATGGAAAGAGATGCTTTTCTACCAGGGCCTTCCAGTCTTCACAGAAGAATGCTGAGGATCGCGTTATGCCAAGATGTGGGCAAATGCGAGGCCCGATATATAGTGGAAAAAGAACGAGATGTTTTACATATATTATGAGTAGCTGTGCAATGTTATTCGACGAACACCGTGCATTTCCCAGCAGGTGACAACTATGTATAGAGGAAGGCTCAGGTTTAAGGATGATATGCATGCCACATATATTCAGCCAAGGGTTGATCTGGAAACAAATTTATGGTACCCAGGGTTCTATCAGCTGGATGCTGTAAAAATAGAACAGATGATGGAGGATTGACCGCTAGAATGGAAGGTGGACTTTCCAGAGGATGTCAAGTCCACTTCTGAGGAAACCAGAGATGCGGACCTAGACAAGGACAAGGGCACAGGAAGTGCGTAGGAAAAAGAGACTCAGCAGGACGAGGCTGAAGGACAAGTAAGAGACAAAAGAAAAGCAACCGAAAGCCTCGCAACAGCGAAAGCGCACCAGAAAAAGCACAAAGCCAACAAGACGAAACTACAGCCGATGCTGCATGAATATGAATGTGAGAGCATCGCAACAAAGGTACATGAGAACTCGGAAGAAATGATTGCTTTGAAGGAATCCAAACAGGAATAGGCACAAGTAAGTCTCATTCAGAACCTCGTAGCAATAAAAACCATGGTTGCGAAGGTCAGAAAAGTCGAGCAGGACTTGGTTCGAGATTTAGACTCCGAGGGAAATTCAGGTGGTTCTAGCCGACGGAAGAGGCAGTCACCTGCTTTGAGCTTGTGACCTCAGATGATACAGATTGGGCCAGCGAACCTTATTTTTCCAAACGAACAACTAGCCGAAGAAGCAGGCAAGTTGGAACACCTCGACCTCAATATTGGGATGTTGCCAATTGAAAACTTGCATAGTATGCATATGCAGGTTGTGGAGGAAATTCAATAAAGAGGCCTCACTTCCCACAATCAGAATGTCCAGCTACAAAAGAGCTACGATGAGCTAAAACTTGAATCAGCCCGAAGCAACATGGAATTGTCCAATGTTCAAGAGAGGAACCGCAGGCTGAAGGAAACAATATCAAGAGTCTATGCCAAAATTCCCAAGTGCGAAGAAGAGTTGGATGTCGAGGACATCATAATTAAGATTGGGGCTACAATAGAAACTATTACGGCTAAGATGATGGACATGGAATTTTCCTATAAGGAAAAAATTCCAAACTTAGAATCTCACCCCTTAGATGACCACGCAACTCGAAGCGAAGAAATTAAGGTGACAATAGAAAGCATCTCTGTCGAAGTAGCGAGATGTCAAAATATGCTAGAGGAAGCCATGATAGTGCTGGATGGATTAAATGAGGATCCAGACCTTTAGAAGTTGCAAAATGATCTACAACAAAGACAACAGGAGCTTGACGCAATGAATGCAGAAATGAAGAATTTGTTGGCAAGGAAAAGGATACAAAATTTCGCAGAGTAAAAAGAGTTGCAGAAAGAATTGAAGGCGCTAAGGGAAAGAGAGGTTGTCGCTTTTGTGAAGTTGCAGCCCATAGAGGAATAAGCGCTCACACTAATGGAGCATATTTATGGAAAGTTTGTAGAACTTCAGACCACAGAGGGCACAGTGAAAGAACAAGTCTCGTAGGTGATGCTGGAGACCATTAAATAGTTTGAGCATAAGGTGAAGGAAATGGTTGCAGAGCTCACCACTACTTTGCACGACCTCACTACGAAGTTGAGTACCTCCGAGTGTACACAGCTGAATTCTCCCATTGGAAGTGGATCGGGGACGATCTACGAGTAAGTGTTAGAGGCCTGTTGGGCATGGCCCAAGTTGGCACAATTTTGGAAATGGCACATTTTTGGCGAAGCGTAGTCTGAGCAATGTGCAGTAGAAATGCGAAGTCTGACCATAGCGCAGTTTTGCTGATGCGCAGTTCCAGCGCAATAGGAAATTTTGGGCAAAGAATATAAGTAAAGGTCGAACAGATGAAATCGAACTATTTTGGGTAAGTGACTCCATGATTCCTGAGAGTTGGGTAAGGAGCAGCATGGAAGCAGATGAAAGCGACCTGTCAGTTAGACTGGCAGAAAACCATTAGAGGAAAAACGGTGGGTCAACAGGCCAGAGGGGTGGAAAGTGACATGCCACTATGCAGTTATAACCATTTCATTAGGATTGTGGCTGTCAAAGCCACGACTAGCCCAAAAAGGAGACCAGAGGCGAGTGGAGCAACTGTCGACTTCGACAAGCTGGGTTGGCGGGGTAACTGCACCAGTTTTGGTTACTCTAGGGTTTTTGGCCCATATGCATTGTAAAGATGTGAGCTAAGGGCACGATCTATAAAAGGGAAATTTTTGTAAGGGAAGGGTGGGATTTTCGAAGAGGGTTAACCTCTAAGTTGTTTTTGTTGATCTCTGTTGAGATACTGAGCATTGTAAAGAGGCCTTGCAACTACGTGCAAAGAGACCTATTGTAGAGAGAACAGTCTGCAGCTGAGTGCAGAGACTAGAACTGTTAAACCCTTACCATTAATATAATCATCAGTTCCCATGGCCGTAGCTCCCATCCGTGGGGTGAACCATGTAAATATTGTGTTGTGTGACTGAATCTATGTGTTTTGCTTTGTTTATGGTTAAGTACATGCTAATAGTTATATGTATCTTCACTTTATATGTATTTTCCATATGAGTGAGTGATGAGAATGATATGTTAAGTGTCGAACATATATGCTTGAATGTTGAATGTGCAAGTAATTCTAAACATGATGAATGCATGAGTTATTTGGGTAAACACTAAGTCATCATAAGTCTGTGTGAAGTGCGATTCCCTGGAAGCGTAGTACTAGAACTGTGCAGTTGCATTGTGTTTCACCATACTGCATGAGTTCGTGGGGTGCACAGTCCCGTATGTTGAATGAATAATTACACTAAGTCAGTGAAGCCTGTAAGGTGTGTGATTGTTAATAAGTAGTGCAGCCTGGAGTTGCGCTATCCTATTATTTAAGTGGCCATTTTGAAGTGCGCAGTACCAGTGTGCACTATGGTATAAGTGATAGTCGCAAAGTAGGTGAAACTTCGCACAATCCCCCAGTCTATGAAACTGTGCATCACCTGATTACATAAACTTGATTCTGTAATCCCCCATAAACTTCGCCTCAGGGGAGACCTCAGCTTGTTAGCAGGTTGTTGCCGAAAGGGCCGATGAAGAAGGGTTTTGTTGGACCACAACTGTGCAGAACCCGGGTCAACACAAGAAAGTTAAAGAATGAGGTTTAAGAGACCAACAAATGGTTCCATTGCCTCGCTTGAACTGGTGATGTGTTCTAAATATTGGAATCCTGAGAGAACAGAAATACAGAACTGGGTGGATAAGACAGAAAAGGAGTTTGCAAGAAAGGAGAACAAACATCTGCGTTTCTCTGACGAAGAATGGTTGTAAAGATACTTATGGGCGGACATTTACAAATTTTTCTTCGCATTCTTCAGTAATGACCTATATGAGTGGTTGTCAAGATTAGCAGAACATAAAAATTGTTATCAGGGAGGAGAACCTACGGTGTGGACTCCAGAACTGGTTCATAGACTTAAAGCGGTGGATAGCCCAATCTCAAGAGCAGTAGACTTCTGGCTCGATAGCATACTAGAAGGCTACATTACAGAATTTGTTGTGGACACTTTGAAGTCTTACAGCGTAGTAGAGGCAGAGTTCTTAAAAGGATTCATAGGTAAGTACCTGAACAATCTCAGTTTATACATTAAAATGTTGTTAGCAGAGAAAGGTGTCTTAAGAGTGGAACAAGATCCCTAGAATATTTGAGTCTGTAATGTTCGGTAATTTAGACAGTGACACTGAGAAAAGCATTCACACATTACAAAGTGGTAAAAGATACAAGTCTTGTGCAGAGAAGAGGCCTAACGAACATGAACTTTGAATCTCGATAGAAACTGAGTTACAAGTTGAGACTGAAAGTCAGACAGAACCTCGAGTAAATACCTATCAGCCCATCACTCCAAAGAATCCTCTAGTTGACAATACTGCTAATCCACATAAAAACATTAGTAATAACACCACATGAGTAAGTACTCAGAGAATTCTGAGCAGTAGTATCCTTAAAACATAACAGAACACTACGCCTCCTAGAAGAAGAATCACAGACGACATCAAGCTGCCGATATTCAAAGGAATGGGTCTAGAAGACCCTGAGCAACACTGGTTTCTGTGTGAAGCTGTGTGGAATGTTAAACCACGGGGGATTCACTAGAAGGCAATATAATATCACGTTCATTCATATTGCGGTATTAAATATTCATGAAAACCTAAAAATTATACTGCTTATATATTAAGGGACCAAGGATTTTTTTTATTTAATGTAAGAATACAAAAATACTTTGGGGTCTTTTTTATATGGGCGGGCTGACAAATATCCGCCAAATGGAGATGGCGGGATCATGGCCGGATGAGAAATCGGGTTGAGGTAAGGCTTGGGATTACCAATATGCAGGGACATCGCGTCTTGAGGCATGCTTGAGGCCAAGGGTTTCGTGGTGAAGTGGGTTTCCAGTCGATCATAGTCAAGAGATAGTGGTCATTGACAACCAATTGTTACCAATATCCTTGGTAGGCTATAAGCCTCCAGGGCCTGTTATAGGCCCTCGATAGGCCTTGGGGGCTTGAATACCCAACCACGCGTGCCTATTACAGGCCTTGGCAGGTTTAGTCATCCTCCTAGAGATTGTTACAGGCCCTGGGGGCTTGGATACCTAGCCCACAACAGGCTTAGTCAGCGATTGGGGAACTACAACATGCAATCTAAATGTTGTACTATGTGCATTGGCTCTAGTGACATACAAGAAGTGATATCCTATCTCTTCATTAGACCATTAGATGTTGTAAATCATAATGATATGTGGTTGAGTAATTGCATTGTGGGTGAAGTAATGTGCATCCACAATATACATCGAAAGAAGCAAGGTGCATTGTAGAATGCATGTGGGGTCATAAGAGGGGTATCATATCAATATAATAGGTAGAAATATAAAGGGGTATAAAAAATGTTAATGAAAAAATTGATACATAAAATATTTAGTGAAAATAGGGGTTTTTTTAAATTGGGAGGGGGTTAAAAAAATGATTTTGGAAAGTATTTTCCAATATTTAGTGAAATTAGGGGTATTGTTTCATATTCCATGAACAAACGTGCTATGATAGCGGTTTATTGAGTGAAGCCCCCGTGTGTTAAACAAGTACATGATGATGCTATAAGAAAAGCACATTTAGTTACCACATTCAGGGACAGAGCCTTGACATGGTTTATGAAGTATTATGTTGGACAGAATAGGACTCTAGTGGATATTAGAACTGCACTCCTCAAAGAATTTAAAAAACCTAAGTCAGAATCGCAGTGTATCACAAAGCTCAAAGAAATTAAACAGAAACCAACTGAGTCAGTGTGGGAATTTGATCAAAATTTCAAAGTGCTGTTAGATCAAGTGAGCTTTGACATAGCACCACAACAACACCAAGAATGGTTCATAGCCACGTTGTTGCCACACACAATATACTCGTTGATGCAACAGAAGGTTGCTTCGTAGACAGAGGCCCTAGAGATTGCGATGAAACTAGAGGCTTCGCCTATAGGAGAGACTAGCGCAGGTATGATTCATATACTGACCCAGATAGAAAACTTGACGTTACAATTGCAAGACATGAAGAAAGGAAAAGAAATTCGAGAAGAGGTTTGGTGTACAAAGCGTAAGGGATAAGGTCACTCCAAAGAACATTTTCCGGTATTTCAAGATTACATCAATATTGGAGCTCAAAACCCATTAAATCAGCAACAAGGACCATGGTGTGAGATTTGTTGATGTAGAGGACATCGGACATAAGATTGTTATTTAATTCAGAAGTATGTGCAAAAACCTAAGAACCTATACTGCACATTCTGTAAATCAGTTGGTAATGATGATACCAACTGTAGAGCATATGAACTCATGATGGAAAGAAAACATGATGTTTACCGAGTACAAGGGGAAACATCGCATAACAAAGATAATGCGCAGTATGATCAAGGCGCATACAGAGGACGTGGTGGATTCATAGGCAGAGGAAGAAACATTGGCCAAGGAAGAGGAAGAGGTCAGATAGTATGTTATAATTGCGTTCAACCAGGACATTTATCTAGAGACTGCATGAATGCTTGTACTACCTATCAATATTGTAAGTTGTTTGATCATGTCATTGAGGCATGCCCTATTCTTTAAACAAAAATGCAGCAAAGAAGACAAGAAGCGGCCATAATATATAGATGATCGCAACTAAGAAAATGAATACAAATTGCAACATTCATGTTGTGACGCAAAGTGGAGCTATGACAGGTGCAGATCATAGAGCGAAAGCTTCAACTTCTGAGAATCGCTATGAAAAAGCCAATTGAAGGGGCTTGGATAAGGAAAGCAACTGAAAAAACACCTGATTTTGAGCTGAACAAAGAAAAACAAGTCTTCATGGAAGCAAGAGAAACCTTCAAAAAGAAAGAACCTATAACTCCACCATTCAAGTTGCAAAGTGAGACTTCGCCTGTAAAGAATATGCCAACTTCGTATGATCACACACATACTACATCAGACACAATGAGTCATGTTGCACAGTTGTTACAGAGATTCATGAAGTTGTTAAAACATGAGAATGCTTTAGCATATCTACAGAGCTTGCTAAGTAATTACGAGTAGCGCAATATAGTAAATGAAGCACATAGAGTGGTTCATCATATCAAGATCCATAAAAGGACTAGAAGAGAAATGAGACTGAATTCACAGATCAAAGATTTTGAAATGGATGAGATCATCCTTGACTTAGGCTCATAAGTGAATGTCTTGAAAAAGCATACATGGGAATAAATGGGGAAGCCAAAGTTATCATGGTCACCAATACAGTTGAGACTAGCGAATCAACAGAAGGTTATACCCTTTGGGAGATTAGCAAATGTCCTTGTTGACATTGATGGAGTACAAAGTAGAGCAGACTTTGAAGTCATTGAGATCGTTGATGATAGCCAAACTTTCTTGCACTATTGGGGATAGATTAGGCCATAACCTCACAATAATCAACCTGAAAATGAAGCAGATGATATTTGAAGGGGAAAATATCAGGGTCATCACACCTTTAGACCCTTCACAAGGACCTAGATACACCGAGCCAATAAGAGAAGAATGCAAAGCTCAAGATATGGACCGTATTTACAAGATGACAGTGAACAAGGCTAACTACATCAACCCAATTGATGATGGAACATTGATTTGGCGTTGTGACGGTTCTTGCATATCAGAATCAGATGTAGGGCTGGAGAATTGGCAAAGCAGAATGCACAAAGTGTCTTCTAGAAGATGCACGCAGCTTATGACATCACTGCGCTGTATTGGAACAGAGGTAACTCCAACCCCTACTTATGATGGATTGACTAACATCCATACATTTTTTCAAGAATATCTTATATCAGTTTTAGATGAACATAAGATAGCAGCATTGGATACAGCACTGTGCGCTACACCTGCTAGATGGTGGGCCGCGCATAAGCAGAATCTGACCACATGGGAGGAATTCAAGCATATGATGGAGATCATATTCCCAGAACAGAATGAGCTTGTACAAGTGAAATTTAATGGAAAAAAGGATCCTAGAGACCACATAGAACATTGTATGAAAGCATGGACACATAGACCGTAGACAAAATGGGTTCATCTATTTATACACACATTAGAGCAAATTCCAAGGACTTGGTACACAGAAATAGAACTGCACAGAGGAATGACATAATGGTTTGTTATGATTAAGAACTTCCAAGCAAATTTTAGCTTAGAAGATGAATGCCCAAGTATAAATGAGGCATTATGGGTCATCAAAGAGAAAATATTCAACGACACACCAGAACCTGTATATCAGCAACCATAATAGGAAAAACAACTAGAACATGCCCTGGAATGTTATAACTTTGCCTTAGATGAATAATAAGAGGAAAGCGATGATGACGACCCATGAAATGTAAACATACCTGAGTCGAAAGGAAAGTGGAAGTCGAAGGACCTCCATTGGAAATTTCGGATCTAAGTGATCCTGTGAAAACTCAGAAAGTAATCATTGGAACCAATGAAGAACCAAAGTTCGCCTCTATAGGATATTATTGGGACAAAAAGACAGTTGCGTAGATCGCAGATCTACTTTGCGAATATGAAGACTTATTTCCTACGAATTTTTTCGAAATGAAAGGCATTTTGGGTGACTTGGGGGTTATGAAAATACCACTCAAGCCGGATGCGAAGCTCATTAAGCAGAGACCTTATCGACTTAATCCATGATACAAAGAAAGGGTCAAAGCAGAGCTTGATAAGATGCTTGATGCAGGAATTATTGAACCTATAGAAGAGTCATAATGGATAAGTCCCATGGTTATCCAGGAAAAGAAGACTAAAGACGAAATCAGGATCTGCGTAGATCTCATAAAGTTAAATGATGCATCGTTGCATGACCCATTTTCTACTCCATTCTGTTAGGATATTTAGACACTTAGGAGTTAGTTAAGATCAACTTGTGTAATATATCCATTAGGAAAAGTGTGTTTCTTTAGTATGCATTAGTATGCATTTGTAAATACTTAATCCGATGGTCACGATATGTTCCCGACATAGAGTGATCCAACGACTCAACTTCTCTTAGATCATACCTACCCTTGATCCATGGCTTAACACCTGATTGGTCCATGATCTCTATTTAAAGAGCATGGAGGGTCATTGGAAATTTGATCGATTATGAGAAGCTCATTTGTAACTTTCTTTCTTTGCATAATAAATTGTCCTGTAGAAGCTATTTGGCTGGGGCCGTGGAGTGTTTCCCTCACGAGGGTTTAAACCACGCCAAAACATCAGTGTATTGATCTGTAATCTGTTTGTGTGAAGTGGTTGCTCTAGGTGTTCGGTCTTTTGGGAGTACCCTATGTACCCGAACATGGTATCAGAGCTTTTATGAAGAGCCACTTCCAATTATGATCTAGATCTTGAACTGTTGTTGCCAAAACTTGAAATGGTTTCTGGTTCTGGTATTTCTGTGCATTTCTAGGCTATGAAAGTGTTCCATTGTGTCCAGAGTGTCATTTCCATTGAGAAATAGTTTTCGTTTGATCGAAAACGGTTCCCGGTTGCTTCAGAAACGCGTATTTCATCAGATCTGAAGGTATAATGTTACAGTGACGCATTTTTTTTATTTTCTGGTTTAAAAGAAGAAAAAATATCTCATATTTTATCAGTTTTTTACTATTAGATTTTTTTTGTTTCGGATTGTTTCTTTCCCTGTCTGCGTATGTTTTTTGCCGTGCACCTTGTGTGATCTCAGCGAATTAGAAACAAAAAGGGAAAGGGTTTTTCTCAGCTGCATATGCTCTTTGCCGTGCACCTTGTGTGATCTCGGCAAATCAGAAACAGAGAGAAAACATAGACTTTCTGGGCAAGCTAACGAGATCTAACCCCACAAGTGTGGAAATTTTTTTTTTGTTTTGGTTTGTGGTATGATTTTCAGGAAAAAAGGCAAGCACGGAAACCGAGCAAGAAGAGAAAAAAAAAAGCCCCCTTCCTCATTCCCATATTTTAAATACCTTTTAATCTAGCTCACTTGGTTCGAAGTTGCTTTATTACTTAATAGGTCTTGAGCTCAAGTCTTAGGAAGTTACTTTTAAAAGGCAAAGTGCATGCAATTTCTATTTTCAAGTTACTTTATTGTAAAAGTGCATCTCACTTAAATAATAAAAAAATACAAATACAAAGTGAGTCACTTAAGTTCCTTTTTATTGCTGCATTATTTGAAGTATCATTGTAAAAGTAAAATCACTTATTTTATAAAAGTGATTCACTTAAAGCAACTTTTTTGTAAAGTGATTGTCGAAAGTTCATCTTGGGAAGAGGGGGTTCCTTTTTTTAGCTGATCATTCTCTATGTGCCACGTCACTATTGGGGACATCTTCAACATTTTCTTTGTTCAAGCATAACTTCATCATCCGAAGTCAGTTTTTAGTGCCGTTTTTTTTTAAACCGCCTATTTTTTCGATCTCTTCGCATCCAAACTATTGGTTTATGCTTTTACAGCCATTAATTTACAAATATGGCCGCCCCTTGTGATATTCTACTTACCAGTTACAACTATTTCTCATGGAAATCTCGTATGGAGGATGTTCTACGAAGTAGGGGACTTTTCATAATTACCTCAGGGAAAGAAACAGAACCCACTGATAATGATAAGAAAATAAAATGGGAAAATAGATGTGACGAAGCTCATGGATTGATTGGGATGTTAATCTCTACTTATTTGTGATTCCACATATCTGGAATTGATGAACCTGATGCTGCTTGGGACAAGTTGGAATCTTTGTTTGGTAAACACAATGAAATTCGAGATCATCAACTCGAAAATGAGTTGATTTCTTTAAATCCAAGTGATTTTTCATGCATTCAAGATTATTTATTTAAGTACAAAACTCTTAAACTCTTATGTGCAGAATGTAAAATTAAGAGGGAAGACAAACAATGCATTTATCATATTCTTTCAAAACTTGGACCTGCATATTTTGTTTTTGTATCCACATTTTATTCCATGAAAGAATCCTTGAATGCAGCTAGCTATCAAGAACCTAGTCTCGAATCCTTTTGTGATTCCTTGATTAGAGAGAAAGATAAACTCATCCATCTTGGAATAATCAACAATGCAGATACATATGGGAAAGCCTTATTGTCCCAACAGAAAGAAAAGTCCAAGCCTCCCAAGAAACAAAATTTTCGCAATAATAAGTCAAACAAGGGTCCCAAACCCTCTTAGTCAGCTCCTTCTTTAAAAAATGACAAAGGATCCAAGCCAAAAGGAAAGAAGACTGAGCGTCAGTGCAACTATTGCGGGAAAGATAATCATGATGAATCTAAGTGTTTCAATAAGATGGAAGCCTTGGAAGCAGCAATGAAGAAGCACCACATCAGCCTAGATTCGCCTTCAGAATCTACCTCTCATGGACATGCACTTTGTGCTTCTGGATATTCTTATAATGCATCTTCTTCTTATACTTCAAATGAATGGCTCATTGACTCTGGAGCATGTTATCATATGGCTAAGAATCAAGCCATCTTTTCTACTATGCATGAATGTAACACCAAACAAATATTTGTTGGTGATGATAGATCTCTAAGTGTTGTAGGAGCTGGAACAATTCCAATAGATAATGGTCATTTCAATGATGTACTATGTGTTCCAAGAATTTCTTGCAATTTGTTATCAGTCTATCATATCACTCATTCTGGTGAAGGTAAAACTGTGACGTTTACACCTCACCAAGTTGTAATCAAGGATTTTAAAGATCCTCAATAGATCCTAGCTACCGGAATTGTTGATGATATTACCAGGTTGTACAAGTTTAACAACTTTGGGTCATCACCTTTTCCTTCAGTTTTTGTTGCTCATAGTGATAACTTGAGCAAACTTTGGCATGAGCGATTTGGTCACTTAAATTATCGCTCATTGCAACAACAATGTAAAGACAATATGGTGACAGGTCTTTCGATGGTATCTTGCAAGGATGGTGTTTGTTCTGGTTGTGTACTCGGAAAACATCATCGGAACAGTTTTGACAAACGTGCCTCTTGGCACGCCTCGATTCCCTTTGAGCTTGTGCATAGTGACTTGTGTGGTTCTCTTCCATCTTCTTCCTTTTCTGGTTTCAAATATTTCTTAACTTTCATTGATGATTACACCAGACGCACTTCGGTTTATTTCCTAAAACTTAAGAGCGAAGTATTTAACATGTTCTTGGCCTACAAGGCCCTTGTTGAAAAACAATTTGGTCATCAAATTATAAAGTTAAGATATGACAATGGAGGAGAATATGTTAACAAAAATTTCACTACTCTCTGCACTGAATAAGGAATCCAACAACAACACCTTGTTCCATATACACCACAACAAAATGGTGTAGCTGAACGGAAGAACCGCACTTTAAAATAAATGGCTAATTGTATGATCCAATCTAAGGGACTAAGTCTTCAATTTTGGGCTGAAGCCATAAATTGTGCAAATTAAACAGTTAATTGCACCCCCACTAAAGCATTACAAGGTATCACAATGGAAGAAGCATGGAGTAAAACTAAACCTGATGTAAGTCACTTCTGTGTGTTTGGTAGTGAAGCATGGGCTCACATTCGGGATGAAAAATGGAAAGCATTGCAACCTAAAAGTGAAAAGTGCATATTTTTTGGATATTCTGAAGATGTAAAAGGTTATAGACTTCTTCAACCACATTCTCATGATGTAATCATTAGAAAAGATGTTAAATTTGATGAAAATCTCTTGGCCTGCGAGCCTAACTCGACGATTGTTCCATCTTTGGCCTGCGAGCCTGATTCAGCGATTGTGCCTTCTTCTTCTTCTTCTTCCAACTTCCTTGACAGGTTTCTAAGTCCATTTTATGATGATGACAGTGAGGATGAAAATCCACCTCTGCCTGCTCATGTTCCTCCAGTTGCACCAGCACAAGTGCTTCCTCGATGGGTCCATTCAACATGTGAAACAGCTGGTATTCTTGTCGGTGATCCTAGATATCAACGTCGAACACGTTCTCAGTTTCAGCAAGCCTCTTCTCTTTTGGCTCAAGTTTTTGAGAATCATGATCCAGAAACCTTTGTAGAATCTTCAGGAAATCTAGATTGGGATGCAGCTATGGAGGAAGAATATCGTTCCTTAATGGCGAACGATACTTGGGATCTTGTACCTCTTCCAAAAGGAAGAAAACTTGTCAGATGTAAATGGGTCTACAGAACTAAGTATACATCAGCTGGAAGTGTTGAAAGACTCAAGGAAAGGTTAGTTGCCAAAGGTTTTTCCCAAGTTGAAGGGATTGACTACAATGAAACCTTTCCTCCTATCGCAAAAATGAACTCCATCTGCCTTGTTCTTTCCCTTGCAGCCTTACATAACTGAGAAGTCCATCAAATGTATTTCAAGTCTGCCTTCTTACATGGTGATCTACAGGAGGAAATTTACATGGAACAACCTCTTGGATATGTTCAGAATAACTCTAGCCTTGTCTGTCGCCTTAAGAAATCCTTATATGGCCTTAAGAAAGCTCCTAGAGCTTGGTATGCCAAAATGGATAGCTTTCTCCTTGACACTGGTTTTTCTAGATGCCATTTTGACCCCAATGTCTATACCAAGAAAGTAGGAAACCATCTCATCATACTTGTTCTATATGTTGATGACCTTATTCTTAGTGGTAGTGACCCTAAGCTTATAACCCATGTGAAATCCAGTCTTAAGCAAAATTTTGAAATGTCAGACTTAGGACATTTGCATTATTTTCTTAGTCTCCAAGTCCTGCAAACCAAATAATGAATCTTTCTTTATCAGTCTAAGTATGCTTGTGACCAAGTATGCTTGTGACCTTCTTTGTCGCTTTCACATGGAAGTTTGTACACCAACCCCTTCTCCCTTCTAGTCCGGAGTCAAACTTTTTGCCACTTGTCCTTCACCTGAAGTAGATGCCACCTTGTATCATCAGCTTGTTCGTAGTCTCTTATACTTGACTCATTCCCGTCCTGACATTTCCTTTGCCGTTGTTCATGTTGCCCATTATATGAAAACACCTCATGAAAGTCACTGGAAAGCAGCTAAAAGAATACTTCGATATATTCGAGGCACAATTCAGTTTGGGATTCATTACAGTATAGGGGGGGAACCTTTGTTGGTTGGTTTCACTGATTTAGATTGGGCCGGCGATCCTAATGATCGAAAGTCTACTGCAGGTTATGTTTTCAGTCTGGGATCTAGACCTATTATTTGGGCTTGTAAGAAACAACAAGCTCTTGCTCTTTCTTCAGCAAAGGCAGAATATCAAGCCACAGTTAATGCCAGTCAGGAAGCTTTATGGCTTCGACAGATCCTTTTAGAGTTTGGATTCGAACAACAACAGCCTACTCCACTTTGGTGCGACAATCAAAGTGCCATCAAGCTTGTCAAAGATCTAGTCGTACATCAATGCAGCAAACACATTGAGCTTCATATGCACTTCATCAGAAATCTTGTTCATGATCACGTTCTTGAAGTACTGTCCTACAGATGATCAAGTTGTAGACATCTTCACCAAGTCTCTTACAGAAGCGAAGTTTTCTAAACTTTGATCTATGTTAGGAGTTCAGGAACTTGTCATTAAGGGGGGATAGGCTCTAATGCCTCCTTCCTTCTCCTAATAGTGTCACTTTTGTAAATCCTTCAATCCTATCCCAAGTTGTTCTTAAGGGGGGATCTTAGGATATTTAGACACTTAGGAGTTAGTTAAGATCAACTTGTGTAATATATCCATTAGGAAAAGTGTGTTTCTTTAGTATGCATTAGTATGCATTTGTAAATACTTAATCCGACGGTCACGATATGTTCCCAACATAGAGTGATCCGACGACTCAACTTCTCTTAGATCATACCTACCCTTGATCCGTGGCTTAGCACCCGATTTGTCCATGATCTCTATTTAAAGAGCATGGAGGGTCATTGGAAAGTTGATCGATTATGAGAAGCTCATTTGTAACTTTCTTTCTTTGCATAATAAATTGTCCCGTAGAAGCTATTTGGCCGGGGCCGTGGAGTGTTTCCCTCACGAGAGTTTAAACCACGTCAAAACATCGGTGTATCGATCTGTGATTTGTTTGTGTGAAGTGGTTTCTCTAGGTGTTCGGTCTTTTGGGAGTACATGTGTACCCGAACACATTCACAGATGAAGTATTAGACAATGTTGGAGGGAATGAGGCATACTCTTTCACTGATGGATTTTCTGGATACCATCAGATTAGAATTGACACAATAGACAAGCACAAGACCACTTTTTCCACAGAATGGGGCTCATTCCAGTACACAGTTATGCCCTTTGGTCTGAAGAACGTGCCTGCCATTTTTTCAAGAGTAGTTGTTGTTGCATTCAAGGATTTCATCCATAAATTTCTAGAAGTATATTTTGATGATTGGACTATATTTAGGTTACTGAAGAACCACTACACCAACTTAAGACTAATGTTAGCGAAGTGTAGACAACATCATATCTCCCTGAACCTAAAGAAGAGCATCTTCTGTGTTCCTATGCAATTCTATTGGGACACATTGTTTGTAAAAAGAGGCTGATGGTTGATCCAACTAAAATCGCAGTTATTGTGAACTTGCCAACACCAAATTTAGTAAAACAAGTACGCACTACATTGGGGCACACAGGCTATTACACAAAGTTTATCAAAGGATATGCACAGATCTAGAAACTGTTGAATAAATAATCAAGATTCATATCGAATGACTACTTCCAGAAAGGACTAGACACACTAAAAGAAAGGATGGTGACTACGCCTATCTTAGTTTTTCCGGATTGGAGCAAACAATTCCACATACATGTAGATGCTTCATCCATTGCACTTGGTGTTATGCTAGCACAACCAGGTGAGGGAGGTATTGACCATCCTATTGCTTTCTCAAGTAGGAAGATGTCCTCAGCAGAAAATAATTATACAACAACAAAGAGAGAAGGCTTATCCATGGTGTACGCACTGTAGAAGTTCAGGCACTATTTATTGGATGCGTGCTTTTGTATGTTTACTGACCATTCAACTTTGAAATACCTAGTCAATAAACCAGTGTTAGGGGGAAGAATCTGTAGATGGTTTTTACTCTTTCAAGAGTATGATTTTGAAATCGCTGTTAATCCAGGAAGGCTAAACTCAGGACCTGACCATCTTTCTAGAATTGAGTCAGGCGAAGAACCTACAAACCTGGAACACAATCTACCATATGTGGAACTATTTTCTATTAAGATATCAAATGACTATTAAAAGGATGTTATAGAATTCTTGACTACAGGTTTGGAACCTATTTAATTTAATACGCAACAAAAGAAGCAACTTGTAGTAAAAGCAATTGACTTCACCATAATTGTAGGGAAATTATACAAGCTAGGACCAAATGAAGTACTACGTAGATGTTTGCTTGAAGATGATAAAGCATTGATACTAGCTGAAGCACATTTAGGAGTGTCATGAGGCCACTACATAGGAAGAGATATTGCGCAGAAGATCTTAAGAGCAGGACTATGGTGTCCTACACTCCATAAGGATTCAAAGTAACATTGCCGAAGTTGCGATGTTTGATAGAGAACAGGGAAGCCATATCGCAGAGATAAGATGCCATTGATATGATAGTTGACATTGCAAGCACTTGGTAAGTGGGCTATTGATTTTTTGGGACCTATTAACCCACCAAGAAAGAGAACTGGTTCAAGATATATCATCATAGCTACAGATTATCTAACCAGATGGGCTGAAGCAAAACCAGTAAAGGATTGTAGCGCAGTTACTGCCACACAGTTCATTTTTGTAAACATCATCACAAGGTTTGGATGTCCAAAGATCTTAATGAGTGATTAGAGAACACACTTCTTGAATATAAATATTGAATCCCTGACTGAAGAATTCCAAATTTGCCACAAGAAGAGGACACTATATCATGCACTGGCTAATGACATTGTTGAAGCATTTAACAAAGTATTGGAAAATGTGTTGACTAAGGTATGCAACACAAACATGGATGATTGGGATCTGCGAATACCAGTTGTGTTATGGGAATATAGGACAACTTGCAAGAAGTTGACAGGCCATACAACTTTCAAGTTAACATATGGATAGGAAGCTGTGATGCCAATGGAATACATAGTCCCAAGTTTGAGAATTGCATCTTTCACAGGCATGGCAGATAACAGACAATGGAGGAAAGGCTACTACACTTGGTTGGACTGGAGGAAGATCGCTTCATTGCAGGATTTCACTATCAAGTGTAGAAAGATAGAGAAAAATCATGGCATGATCGCCACATCAAGCACAAATGTTTTCAGGTAGGAGACCTTGTCCTCCTCTATGACAGTAAATTCATGAAGTTTCCTGGAAAATTTAAAATGCATTGGCTAGGGCCATATATTGTTATGCATGTTACTAATGGTGGCACAGTTCATCTAACCACATTAGCAGGAGAAAACCTACCAGGTCTTATCAATGTAAGTAGACTAAAACCCTACAGGGATAGTCCTACTTCGCTAATCCCTCAGTGATCAGAAGCGAAGAAAATTCTAAGTGTCAAGTGCAGTTGAAATTGGACACTAAGAATGATAGAATAAGGAGTCTGCAGACAATTTTGGTGAAATAGAAATTCACATGAAACATGGATTCGCAATGCATGAAGGAAGTCGGATGGGAAGTGCACATGGAAAGATGTGATGCGAAGTACCAAGAAGAAGCATAGCTGCGAAGTTAAAAATGAATGAGCACAAGTGCGCAGAAGAACCGCACAAAACTATTTTGTCTGAACTGCTAGTGCAGTCCGAAGGAAAATATAACTATTACAGTTGTCAGTTGGTAAGTTAACCGTTATCCAATATGTCAGTCTCTTGAGCCGTTATCCACAATGCTGGCACCGACAAATCCCAGCATTAAAAGAAAATATCATTCGTTCAAGCCTAATCAACGATGGAAAGGACCGATATCTCAGCAAGATCTCGCCAACGGACATGGTATTTAAATCCTAACTTATCCGTCACACATCCTGGCATCACTGAAAGAGTTCAACAATTAAGGAAACTTTGTCCAATCAGAGATAATAAATAACAGGAAAGACCAAGATCTTAGTAGAATATCTGGCCGAAGGACACGGCATTGAATGACCTAGTAACTTTTAATCATCATGTGTAAGGCCAAGTGATGTCCATAAATAGACATTAATTCATCACTTACGGGTTTTTACAATGACTTTCTATCTTTCCTGGGTGTAAATCCCGAGTTTTAATAGTAAGCACGTCGAGCGCTCTGCAAGTGAATGACTGAGCCATTCACGATTGACAAAGTTTTAAGAATATTCAAACATGCGTTCTTAAGAAGTGACTCACCCCGAAGGATGCACTAATGCCTCGTATTTATGGATTACCTAAGATACAAAAAACAGGAGTCCCTCGAAGACCTATTGTTAACACAATAGGGTCTCCCACGTATGCGTTAGCAAGATATATATCAGGGATACTCAAGCCTCTCGTAGGAAACAATTTTTCTTTTATTAGAGACTCTACACATCTTGTGGATATGCAAAAGGGTTGGAAGACAGAAGAGAATGATACTCTCATCAACTATGATGTTGTATCTCTTTTCACCAAGATTCCAATCAATAAATCTATTGAGGTCATTAAAGAAGTCTCGAACGAAGAAATTGCCAGCCTTGTAGAGATATGTCTTAGGTCAAATTTCTTCACCTTCAGGGGAAGTATATTTGAACAAACGGAAGGAGTCACTATGGGATCGCCTCCCTCACCAGTTGTTGCCAACCTCTTTATGGAGAATCTAGAAAGACGGGCAATTAACTCATCTACTCTTAAACAAAAATGGTAGCTCAAATATGTGGATGATGTATACAGTAACTGGCCACACGGTGAGGAAAAATTGGTGGAATTCACAAAACATCTAAACAACCAATCTGAGAGCATCAAATTTACCATAGAGAAGGAAGAGAATAATGGTCTTCCCTTTTTAGATGTACTTACCACAAAAAACAAAGACGGATCCTTAGCCCATCAAGTGTATAGAAAGAAAACTCACACGGATAGGTACTTACATGCAGAATCACATCACCATCCAGCCCAATAGATTGAGATAATCAAAACGCTAGCTATTTGTGCTTTAAGAATTTGTGATAAAGACCACTTAGAAGGAGAATTGGAACATCTAAAAATGTCTTTATAAGCAATGGATACAATGGAAAACAAATTAATGAAACAATTAAAAAAGCGCGTAAGGTTAAAACGGATATTCAGGGAAAAGACAACTGTGTTCTTAAGACTACTCTTCCCTACATCCATGGTACTACTGACAAAATTGCTAAGATCCTAAGGAAGAGAAACATAAGTGTTGCATTCTCCCCTCCTAACTCCCTAAGAAACTTTCTAGACACTGCTAAGGATCCTGTTGTAGTCCCAAGGTTCAAGTGGTTACCATAGATACATTACATAATATAAGCAAAGCATACACAATGATATAAACATGAGACAAGACAGATAGAGAGAACACAAGCCTTCATATTAACTAGCAAGAGAAGAATACAGTCATAGAACCAATCTTAACTAGTACATCGACTCAACAACATATATATATATCTATGCAATTACAGTTACATAACTGTATGTCAGTTTATCCAACCGACCTGACCTATACTACTCGACGCGACCTGTCGACATGTGCTGCAGAGTGGTCGGGCGGAGGGCCTAGTCGACAGACCGACCTAGGCCCCTCCAACATCTCCCCCACCTCAAAATCTTTCTTCATCCCGAAGAAATGGAGAGATCAAAATTTCAAAAAGAGTTATGCAAACGGTTATGAGAAAGGTACGCTGGAATCAATGGTATCAGGTATCTCGAGATAGGCTTCAAGAATAACTTCGCTAGAAACAAAGAGGTGGTGATAGAACTACTCCCACGTGCGTAACAGATTTTGGATATCGACGGTCAAAGTTGTGAGTTTTGACAAGTTTTCCATCTTGTCGTGAGTGGATGTAGCCTGTAAATGGACCATGTTGGGCCGAATGTGTTAATTGTTCTTTCAGCTGCAGCAAGTAACTGATGGAATCGGGGCTGAATTTCTCCAAGTTTGTTGAGGCCACCTCGAGCTTGAGACATCCACTGAACTTCTTGTTTTTCTAATTTATCCAATTTCTTGTTTTCCATGATGATCTGGCTATCAAGTTTTTCAATAAGGGCTTCCTCTGCAGTCAAGTGCTAGTGCTGAAGCTTGCTTAGCAATGTTCTTGTTTTCTGAATATCTTTATAGACGTCGCCATAATATACATACCAATTGTTCAGGACTTCTGTAAGTTTTTCTTCTTGACTATCGTACTGCTTGAGTACTTTGAGAGCTTCTGAAAAGGCTGTAAACTGATTTGTCATGAGGGAAGATACCTCGATAGCTTGATCCTGTTGTTTCTTGAGAAGCTCAGATTGTAGCATCGACACGACAGACTCAAATAATTGATATGCTCGATCAAGAGGTGATGTCGTGTCGGAACTGGCTGGAAGCGTGAAAACTTACTGAGCTAAATTTTCACATTTAGCGAGGAATGTAGTCGTTTCTTTTTGTAGCTACAGTATTCGTTCCTATGACTCATGTCGGCGGAATTTTTGCACTCTGAAGACTGCGTATTCAAGTAAATCAAGTTCTTCTTGGGATGCCAACTGTGGTTGATAGCTTGTAGCAGTTCCGAATTGATCTAAGTATACGGAAAGAGTATTTTCTGATTGGTTTAACTGTGTTTGCTGCATTTTCAATTGCTACTGCAATTCTCTTTCTTGCGTTTCTTCTCTTTGTGCTTACTATGGCTACTCTTTTCTTTTTCTTTTTCTTTGCTTAAGATTGTTGTTCTAGCCCCTTATCTTTTCTGTCTGTTGCTGGATGCCTATCGATGACTGCTTGTGTGCTAGAAATAGCTTTTTCTGCCTGAATTTGTGTACTTGGTACTGTTGCTATGGTGGCTGGAGTCTCATGTTCAACAACTTCGAAACTTGGTAAGTTTTCTGTTGGCATGTTGGAAGTTTTCATATTGCTTGTATTGATATCTGGAATATTTGTGCGCTCTGATGGTCTTGTCATGTCAGCTACAATTTCTTGAGTTACGACTGATTCCTTGGTTTGAGTAGAGTGGCTTCAGCTTCTTCTATTGTGGTTGCTTCTTTGTTGTGCTGCTGTGTAACTGGACTAGACTTGGATCTGTTAATAGGGGGACTCGACTGGTTTATTGGGAGCAATGGCAAGTCGTCTGATGTTAGAATTAGACTCAATGAAATGGTACTGTCGAATGGATCCGAACTAACTAGACTAGACTCAATTGTGGACTTGACATGGGGACTCATGACTTGGGGATTTTCACTTCGAATGAATTTTGGTTGAGGTGAATTCATTTGTTGCGGTAAGGCATTGACTGGAAGAGGGATATAGACAGTTGTTTGTTGTGCATAAACTAGACCTGATGGGTCAGGATTTATGATATGATGGGTTTTCTTGTGAACAACAATTTCTGCGACTGTCGATGGTAAAGGTAAACTTTCGGTTTGAATGGTGTTGGGCGGAGCTAGATTAACCAGGAAAGTAGACGAAGATGCAAAAACTGGTTGTTGGACGACCATCTTGCGTCAGTTGGGACAAAGTATCAGAAGGTTTGCAATAAATGTATTCAAAGCATTGTCTGTTGGGTTAGGAGGAGCAGGTAATGCTAAAAGACTGCTTTCTTCTTCTACTACAGTTGGGGAAGAAGGAGGGGACTGAATGGTTAGGTTGACATCAGGTTCGACCAAAATTTTGGGTTTTTTAACAATAATTTTAGAGGATGGATACTTATTTGTTTCTAAAAAATTTCTGAATTGATCTCCGACAGGTAGTTTGTTCTTGGCTACATCTTCAAGAATCTAAGTAGCAGTGTCATATAACTCGATCTTGTTTGCTTTTGTAGGCTCTTGAAATGTTGTCTTTTCCCTTTCCCCTTGGTCGATGTTACTCAATTCTGTCGCACTGAGACGATTTCGGTTGCTACCTTCTGTATCTTAGCATCTATAAGAAGATGTTTTGGGTTTTCAGACTTTGTGCTGCTGCCTGAATGTTCTCCGGCCTCTGTTGATTCTGTGTGCGGAGTCTAGGTAAGTGCTAACACTTTAGGGTTAGGTGTCGGCTCGGTTTGATAGATAAAAATTTTCATTTACAACCGACTTTCGTATGCTTCTTCTTGTTCCATATCAGTGAGAGGCTCAACATACTTGAAGTTGGTTTTCCTTGCTTGTTCTGGAATGGGTAATACTTCATTAGATTGTCGGCTTAACTCTGTGAAAATTTCACTTACCAAAGGGTAATAGTTGAGCCGCCTTTCTGGACCCACTGCTCCTTCCATGTACCACACTACTGTTTCATCCAAAGATAGTTGTTCATGAGCTGTCGGGGGTAGACTTTGATGAACGTTCTGTGGTACCCTTCAGCTTGTCTCCATTGCTTTAAGGTCGAGAAACCATGCTTCTAGCCAAAGTTTGACTGTTGTAGGTCCATGTCAACTTGATCCATGTGCAAAACAACGAAAATTTTCCATAAGGACAAGTCGATCTTCCGCAAAATCCTTGTTTCCTTTCGGTCAAAAATGGGTCATAGCAATCCATATGAGTACAGATGGGTAGCATATGCTAGCTCCCTCCTCCTGGCATTTATGGCATGTGTATTTAAGAATATCGGCCAGGAAGTATGCCCATTTGTATACTTTGCTGTTCAGAGCCATATTCTTGACAGCTTCCAACATGTTGGGCTTCAAATATGATCCCCTTCCCATCCGTGAAAGTGCATGTGACACAATTTTGGCAGCGGTTTTGTAGTTTCCATATAAAATCTGGCTCACGACTATGCCTCGCGAGTTCTTTCTAGCAGGAGTGTCAATAAACTCGTCAACCAAGTCTGCGCCTGAACTTGTTGGTACAACGTCTCCTTTATGTGATAGGCTAGTTATCTTGTGGATTATTTCACCATTGATGTCGACCAATAAATCGAGATAAAGCTTACCATTGTGATACCCACTAACGATGAATTGTGCAATGACTTATTTCAGTCCTCCAAAAGTATCTAACAAGGGTGCTTTCATGTACTGCAGGTTCGTGGTTGTTTGTAAACACCGTGCTTCATCCTTCCAATGACCATGTGATTCCTTCCCCCTATCTTCAATGCTCTTCCATGCTTTCTTCCAAGTGGGTTCCGTTGCCTTTGCATTCTGAATCATCTGGAGTCTTGTTTCCATTGGTGTTTGTTCTTTCTCCAGTTCTCTAACTGACGTCGTAGTGGCTTTGGTAGCTGTTAGAGTTTTTCTGGGAGCCATGGTGGATTCAGGGTTCAAGAATGTGAAATTAGCTTCAACGGAGTCAGGAAATTTTGTTTCTTGGAGTTCAAGATCTCGGAAAAAGAGTACCCAGGAATCCTCGAGCTCTGGATTTATGGTGGAGTTACTGGGCACGGGTGAACGGGACATAGAGGCCCGTATTGATGGTTGATTTGATGGGGTTATTAAATTAGACTGACAGAATATTGACGCTTCATCAGGAGCATTACTTCTGGCATCGTGGGTATCTTTAGCCTTTATTTCTTTGTCATCATGACACTGCGACACCTCGTTCGATGTGTTATGTCGACAGGCTTCTCTATTTGAGTTTGGTCGGTTTAGGATCCAATGCTTCTATCGTGCCTGATTTTCCTCTGCAAATCATCGGTGTTCTTGTCGATTTCTATAATATCGACGGTTGTGTGTTGGACTTCTTTCTCTGCTTTTTCCATCCTTTTTCTGCCATTCTCTCATCATTTTTGCTTTTTACATGCTCTACTGTGATTTTCTTGATTGCTTATAGTACTCTCATTCAGTTACTTCTAACCATTTTCTCTTCTTCTTTTTTCGAATATTCATGACTTGTACCTTTTAAGTCGGGCACCATTTACCACTTTGTTGAAAATATTTCCTTGTAGTGTTTTCAGTCAGACTGATCCATTAGGATTTAATGCTTTGACAATATAGGGTTCCATCCATTCTGTATGCAGCTTTTTCCGCTTCCCTTTTACTCGGCTATTATAAAGGAGTGCCAAATATCCAACTGACAGATTCTTCTATTTGATATTTCTATCATGCCACACTTTCTGTTGTTGTTTTTGCACTCGCTGATGTTCTATCACCAGCTGTCGACTTTCATCCAGCTTCATCAGTTGGAGTAGTCATTCTTGTCGAGTATCTTCGACATCGATATGTAAAGATATTGCAATGGTCGGTGCCTGTCATCGAAAGTGTAATGGGATGATAGCTTCTTGTCCATAGACAAGTGAGAATGGTTTCTGACCTGTCGTTCTTTTGTATGATGTTCTATATGCCCAGAGAATAGTAGGTACTTTGTCATCCCAGTCATATTTCTCTATGTTGCATATTTTCATCAATCCTTTTGTGAGTGTTTTATTGAATGATTCTACGGCGCCATTCGACTGAGGATGGTACATTGTGCTTATTCTATGATCGACTGCAAATTCCTTAGTTAGTGATTCAATGGTTTTACATACAAAGTGTGTACCTTGGTCACTTATCAATGTTATGGGGCATCCAAAACGCGTTATGATGTTTTCATAAATAAACTTAGCGGCAACTTCACTTGAACATGTTTCAACTGGTTCTACTTCTTCCCACTTGGTAACATATTCAATAGCAGTGATAATATACCGAGCACCTGTCCTTCTCCCCACTACTGGAAATGGTCCAATTAAATCGATAGCCCAAATTTCAAATGTTCCGGGCTAGGGTTAATTGGGACCAATGGCATTTCTGTTCTTGGTAGTGGTCGGCCCATGCACTGACATTTATCACACTTAGATACAAATTCTCGACAGTATTTATGAACTGTCTGCCACCAAAGTTCGGCTTACAGGATTTTTCTAGCTGTTATGTCTGCATGATAATGTCCTCCCAACGGTCCAGCATGGGATTCTACAAGTATATCTTGTCGTTCATGATCAAGTGCACATCGATGTAATATATCATCCAAGCCAAGTTTATAGAGGAATCCATTGATCAAAGTGTAGGGACTGCTTTCATTGCTAAGATCTTCCTCTTTTTCTCAGTCATTCCTTCAGGAGCTTGTCCATCCTTGAGAAATTGTGCAAGTTCTACAAGTTCTGAAGGGACTGCTTCAATACAAAACAAGTGTGCGTCTGGTAAGTTGTCTTCAATTCCTGTCGGTTCTTCTCCTGTGTCGACTTTCGACAGGTGACCAGGTCTGAAATTAGCTTTCCTAGGTCGAATGATTACTTCAAATTCAAATTCTTGAAACAGTAATAGCCAGCAGCATAACCTCCAATGATGTAATGGTTTATTGACTAAGTATTGTAAAGCTTGGTGATCTGTATAAAATACAAAGGGGTTAGCCAATAAATAATGACGGTATTTCTGAAGTGCAAATACCATACCTAATGCTTCCCTTTTGGTCGTGGAATAATTTCTTTCAGCTTTATTCAATTTCCAATTGTTGAATGCATCAGGGTAATCCATGCCATCTTCTTCAGGTTGTGTTAGAATGGCACCGACTTCTATTCCAGATGCGTCAATATGTACATGAAACTTCTTCGACCAATCCGGAAATCGGAGAATGGGTGCTTCGACCATTTTTCTTTTCAACGTGTTAAATGAAATGTCGCATTCCTCCGTCCACCTATAATCTCAGTCATCTTTTAGCAATTCTTCGAGAGTATAAGTCATATCGAAATAGTGTCTGATAAACATCCTGTAATATCCGGTATGACACAACAAGATTCGTACTTGTTTTAGATTAACTAGAGGCTTTAGGTCGAGGATAATTTTGATCTTCGTGTAATCGACCTTGATTCCTTCTTTGCAAACTACATGGCCTAGTAATATGCCGATAGGTGTCGCGAAGATGCACTTTTTAATATTCAGCGACAATTGTATCTGTCGACATCATTCCAACATCAGTCGAATCCACTTGCAATGATCTTTCAACATTGTATAGATTGTCACATCATCAAAGTATACAGCCATGGTTTTGTAGATATATTATTGAAATGCTTTGACGACAATTCTTGAGAAGTCCGCAGGTGCGTTCTTCAGATCGAAGGGCATAACTTTGTACGCGAATGACCCAAATTCGCACACCAATGTTGCCTTTTTTTTATCTTCCTTCGCAATAGGTACTTGATTGTACCCAGAGAATCCATCCGTGAAAGAGTAGCACTCGTGCCCTGCAACTTCATTGATAATTTCATATGTGAAAGGGGTTGGAAAGGGATCTGTGAGTGTTACCTTGTTCATCTCTCAAAAGTCGTCACAAATTCGCAGTCGTGTCGGATCTTGTTTCTTTGGATGAACGACCATTGGGCTTGCCCACTCTAACTGGTCGATAGGATATATGATTCATGCTACAAGCATGCTATCGATCTCCTTTTTGATAATATCCTTATATTTGTGAACAAGCTTGTAGGGTCTTTTCTTTACAGGTCTGGCGTCTGGTATAATATCAATTTTCATCTCGCCCATTTCCTGTACAAGTCCTTTCAAGTCTCTATAATCTCGAGAAAAAACGTCTTGAAATTCTATGAGGATACTAGAGATTTCTGCTGTTTGTTCCTCACTCTAGTAATCACGAATCTTTGCCATTTTCGGTTGGTCGTCATTTGAAATATCTACTTCCTTCGTTTTAATCTTTGCGTCTGTCCATTATGGTGCACGATTGTTACTTATCTGTCTTTCACCTTCTTTGATTTGTGTGAAAGTTGGCGGAAAGTCTTTTTCTGATAATGTTTCGAGTTCATCTTTTTTCGACAATCTCTGTGCTAAAGATTGTTCTTATGGGCTTCAACACGTCAGGATGGTCCTCTCTCCATTGAAAACTTTTTCTAACTAACATCTCCGTTTCTAGACTCAGTCTTGTCGAATGCTGGTTTTCTGTCGTCTTTATGTTGTAGCAGGTGTTACTAGGTGGGTGCATAATCTTCTGCTTGTCTGCAAGTGTTAAGGTTTCTATTGGATGCAGAACTTCTTTGATGCTTTTACTTGCTTCGACCATCCTCTCATCCTGTGGAGAAAACTGGAAATCCTTAATAAAATTATCTTTTAAGTCTTTCCAAAATAAAGTTTCTCCTCTTGCTTCTTCCATCTTGTACCACTTGTTAGGTAGATCATCAAGTGTTTTGGGGAATAGGTGAGGCCATTTTCTTTACTCTTTATAGCCTAATTTTCTCCATTCTTTTTCGTAACAGTCGATGTGAACTTCAGGATTTTTTCCTTGTGTAAACAAGTGGATGTCGGCCTGAGTTGTCAATTTTCTTCCTCCAAACCTTTCTATGAAAATTTTTGATGCAGTATTCCAATTTTGGAGTTTCGACTAATGGGTGTGCCACCATCTTGCAGCTTGACTAGTAAATGTCTCTACCAAACTCTATAGTCGGTCTTGCTCTCCGACATGTTTTGATACCTATTCGACATGAATAGCAGGTGAATCGCGTTCTTTATATCTTAATGTCGAACCACCATATTGAGCATTTCTTTCTAGAACAAGTGTTGGATATGCTCGCATTTTTCGTTCGAATATCTTCGGTGTGTAAGATACTGAGAGACACTTCTTTATTTGCTTCTTTGAGATGGCTTCCATAGTCCAACATTCTTTCGCATGTAAATCATATTTCTCTATTTTCCATTCATAGAGTTTTGCATCGGAATTGTATCCGAGTGAGATAGGATCTCCGAGATGAAGTTCGCCTTGGGTATTTGGATCAATGTGATCTTCATTATTGTCTATGCGGTAAAGTTGTCGAACATCTTTGTCGATTTCTATAGGTTCGGACCAAGGTTCTCCCCGAGATGGGAAGATTGGTACGATAACCTTCTGCCCGTTGCCTTTCAACTTAATACAACTTTTTTCTAAGGAAACTGAGGCCTTCATCTTTCGTCCCCAAGGTCGACCGACCAATGTAGGGAAAGAACTCGCATCATCCTTTGGAGTGATGATTTCGAAATCTACTTTTGTCGTGACGCCTTTAATGGAAGTTTCAACTCCTTTCCATACTCCAATCGGCTCAATTAATCCTTGATCTGCGAGCTTTAAACAGATGCCTGATTCCTGCAGTTGAGGTCGACCGAATTGGTCCCAGGTATCACGAGTCATGATATTCACTTGGGCTCCAAAATACAGTACGACTTGTCATATATGATATCCATTTATGTTGAGGTCAACTAATGGGTCAACATCATTTTTATCCTTTTGTTTTAGTCGGAAAATGTTTTTAGTTTGTCTTTGCTCGACATGTTTATATTTTAATTTATGCAACAGGTCAATCATTTTTCCTACAGCTTCCTCATTTGAAATTAATCTGAGCAATTCATTGAGAACTTCCTGTCGATTTTCTTCGACATCTTCGTGTGCTGCTAAGTCAAGAAATATGTCGGATGCATCTTTGTACATAGATTTTTGTTTTATGGGATTTGGATAATCCTCTTTATCGACAATTCTACTTATCTGTGGTTTATCTTGACCAATGTAAGTGCCTTGCCTAGTTACAATTTGCAAGTTTTTCATATGAAGCACATCATTTTTTGAAATACAAGATAAAACATGAACATTCTTTTTATTATTTATTTTCTCAATCATGGTAGGGAAATCCTCTAAATAGTGATCGCCCACCCCACACTTTGTACTAAATTTAAGATCAGTTCTTTCCTTATAAGGGCATTATGCATGCCAATGATCCTCACTGAGACATGTGAAACATGCACCAGGTCAACTAGATCAAATACCGCGGCCTCCACTACCACAACCACAATTCTGGTATCCTCCGTGTCTATTGTAGCCGTCATATCGACCATATACCGACGGTCATTATACCTTGGGTATCTGTCATTCCTATTTTGATTGTACCGGTTATTTCTTCCATCATTTCTCTCGAATTTGTCGTTTGTTGTATTTCTATCGTGATGTTGCTCGACAGAGTTTGTCTGGTACACTGCATGATAATTTTGCCGATTTTTCAGGTTCGGATGACAATCTTCAATTGTATGTGTATTCACTTCACATATTTGACACCATCTTTCCTTCTTATTTTTCAGATTGTATGGACAGTCATTTGTGGTATGTGAATCATACTCTTTGCACAAATTGCAGAAACATCTGGATTGAATGAGTTTCACTTCTTGTCACCGATCCTCAATTCGACAAGAAACTTTGGTATGTCCTGAAGTTCGATAATTTGTACACCATAATTCTAGCCCTTTTAGCATCATATTTTGGATAGCCTGCTTCATACTTTCAAGGCGTTCATCGACATGTCTATCCATGGATACTAAAGGGTATTCATCATCCATTTCAATTTCTAGTGCTACTTTTAGTGCATCTGCATATGTATTAACACTTTGTCGACGGACATGTATTCTGATTTTATTTATTAGACCAGCAATAAACCATTTGATTAATAGTTTTTCTTCAATTTCGTAGTCTAATTTGCTTAGGAGGTCTTTGAACCTCTTGTCATACTCCTTGAAATTTTTTTTCAACTTTTGGACTGTCGTCTTCAGCCGTTCTGCTGCTAGGTATGTCACATCTTCAATCATAAAGAAGGCCAAAAAGCTTTGTTTGATTTGTGTTTTTGTTGCATTTGGTTACTTTGCTATGTATCCCATGTACCATGTCAGTGCTCTTTTCCTTAATGAACCAACAAATTGAGAAACCTATCTTTATTCACTGGTGATTTGATTGGTTGTCCATATTGCTTCACACACAAACTAGTGTCTTCTTGGGTCTTCATCACCTTCATAGAACGGAAGGTGTGTTGTTTTGTGTGCCATGTCTACTGGTGTATTATTTTGAGAATTTGATGGTGGTGTGGGTGGGTTATTTCCACAATCAGAACTTGGTGCTTTGTCAATTTGAATTAGCTGTCTTTTTGGACTTGGTTCTCTGGCTTCAGAATCAGTGACTATAACTTCTTCGGTGTCGCTAGATCTGCCTTCTTCTACCACTTCTGTCGAGATCCAGTTAAAGTTCTGCTCGAACGGGATTTCACTAAATCTTGTACTTTTCGACGTGCTTGTCGAGTCACTCAAATTTGGTATTAGACGGGGGGTGCTTCCTCATGCTCTGAGTACACTAGATGAAAGCTTCTGTTTGAAAATTTGGGTTGAAAAGACACCCAATTTCCTTCCTCCGACCGATGAATCAATAGTCTATTAATATCATCGCCTTCTCTACTTCGACGACTCCAAATTCCTGACTGACCAGCATGGAGACAGAGATTTTCTTTGACAATTTCTTGCACCCGAATGCTTTGTGTCAAACGAAATGGAGATGGAGGTGTTACCATTTCAGGTATTTGAACTTGGAGAGCTCTACCGCGCTCTATCCACAAGTCTTCATCCATCGGTGACAGGTCTTCTTTGACACCCCAATCATCGTGGGCTTGGCTTGATTCTGGCAGATTTCCTTCTACATATGTCACGACATTTGATCCTCGTGTCCTCCAAAGCGCAATTGCCTGCTCCCACAGCTCTTCACGCCGCTACCTCCTCTTTTCTCTTTCAATTTTCTGAATATCTAGGGTGCTTTTATGACTCAAAATTTTATCTTTGTCGTATTTTTTCCATTACTGGCCATGTCATCTTATCATATGTCGAATTTCATCAAACTAGGTACATCAAAGCATGCTTCATCGCCCCCCCAATGTCAGCCCGAAGGTTTTCTAGATCACTGGGGAAGTGCAAACCATCGTTTGTTCAGGAAAAATTCCCATTTGTGCTCCTTTACAAATTTTTCCCACTTACGTTCTTTCTCCTTCCAATTAGAGTTTGGAAGAGGTGGGAGTAGCAACGGTCTTGTTTCAACAATATGCACAATGTCTTTGTCGATCAAAAATTTGAACAATAAGGTTGGCAGAGAACACATAAATTCATCAGCTAATTCGGTGAAGAACTTTCTTCTTATTTCATCTACCGAGACTCGATCTTCAATTGCCTGCTCTTCACATAAATCGTATGCAATCTTTTCGCACCACTCCGATAGATTTGTGCGTCCTCCGTTGATCAGCTTCGACAATAGCTTCCGCTCTGCTTCATCAACTGTTATGTTCATCCAAAAGCTTCTTCAAGGTAGTCGGCATGGATTCTACAAATCTCTCATGGATCTCGGAGAAGAATCGATCTCTCACTTGGATAATCGTCATCTTGTTACATCGCACATAGTTTTGCAGATAATTCACGATTTTCTTCTCCCACCAATCTCTAATCTCCTGTTCTGAAATCATAGGTCATGCTGTTATTTATTTTTCATACATCAACCGGCAACGGAACCAGATGTTGTAGTCCCAAGGTTCAAGTGGTTACCATAGATACATTACATGATATAAGCAATGCATACACAATGATACAGATACATGAGATGAGACAGATAGAGAGAACACAAGCCTTTATATTAACCAGCAAGAGCAGAATACAGTCATAGAACCAATCTTAACTAGTACATCGGCTCAACAGCCTATATATATATCTATGCAATTACAATTACATAACTGTATGTCGGTTTATCCAACCGAACCGACCTATACTAGTCGACGTGACCTGTCGACATGTGCTGCAGAGTGGTCGGGCGGAGGGCCTAGTCGACAGGCCGACCTAGGCCCCTCCAACAGATCCTATTGACAAAAAAATCCAAAAAGGTGTTTATGAGATACCCTGCTCTTGTGACAAGAGGTACATCGGTGAAACAGGTCTCTCTATTAAGGTCAAGATAAAAGAGCACATCGTTGACATTCATCATAATCGAATTAAGAATTCTACTATTGCTAAGCATTGTCACAACACTAATCACCATATTTGCATCGAGAACACGAAGGTTTTGGCGACCATCCCTCACTATTATAAAAGAAAAATTAGGGAATCTTTTGAGATTGAGAAGCATGCGAACAATCTAAACCAGGATGATGGCCTAAAGTTAAAAGAAGTTTGGAAACCTGTTGTCCATGCCATCAAAATTAACCCTACCTCTCAAATTCAATATCAATGAGTAAGGTTGACCTTAATCATTGGTAGAAATTCACAATGAGTGCATTGTAATTGTATATATATTAGCTCATTAAGAGAGGAGTCGTTTGAGCTTAAATTCTCCTGATGATGAATCCAGATTAGGGTTTGAAACGGCGTTGAGAAGAAAAACATACCGCATATTTCTAGATTTTTAATTTTAAAACTATGTAAAGAAATGGTAAGCCAAAATATTCAAACAATCGAGACTTCAGGGAGTAATGTCGATGCCTTCCAGAAATCCTGTAGTATAGAAAGGTGCATCGTCCTGAAGCTCACCAAGGCATACAACTGAAATGAAGAAAGACAAGCAATCAGACAAAGAATAGGAGAGGACGAAGGCATCGAAAGTGTCGAAGCCACAACCACCAGGAACACCTCATGATCCGCTTCTTCATCTTGTGCATGAGTATATTCCACCACAACGAGCTAATGCATCACCTATTTCGCTTGAGAAGAACGCACACTATGATATTCCATTGCCGCTGATCTCAAGGCATGTGTAGGTCGACGAGAACCTCTTTGGAAAGATTCAGGATTGCAAGTTTATAGACTTTGAGTTGCTATAAGGGAAATATCCCAAGGAAAATAAATACTCACAGTTTCAGCCTGACTGGTATATGTATCGTCGGTGTGATGAACAGACAGGCGCTGAAACTCTACATGTGCAGGACTGGCTTCAAGCATTAGAACTGTCCGGGTTGCTCAATTTATTGCACATCACTCATTTCGATAGAAGTCTAAATCTTTCTGCAGTAGTGCGAACCTTACTCTCATGCACGCACTCAGGTTACCTATGGCTAGATCGGAGAATCGATATAAACATTGACCTAATACATGGGATCACGCTATTAAATAAGAGAGGCGTAGATCTCGCACTTGAGTTTGAAGGAAATACGCAAGATAAAGAGATTTCCATAAGGATGAAGGAATAATTTGGCTTGATCAAGGGAAAACATGTCTTTACTACAACCCCTCTCTCGGACGAAACTATGCGCTTCACGGTTCAACTGTTAGCGGGAAGATACTTAGAAAATTCTGAAAAGCAGAGGTGTCGACCGCGGCAGTCCTCCTCGCTTCACAAGCAAAGAATGGAACTTCTTATAATTGGGAAAAGTACTTGCTGAATGAGTTCTTGGATGATGTCCATGAAACTCGGGAGAAGGGAACCACATTTCATTACAGTTGGCTCTTAGTGTTAATTGCATTCGTGGGATGGAAAGAGCCTCTTTTTTACCATGGCATTCCAGTATTCATAGGAGAATGTTGAGGATCATGTTATGCCAACATGTGGGAAAATGCGACGCTCTATATACAGCGGAAAAATAACGAGATGTTTTACATATATTATGAGAAGCTGTGCGATGTTATTCGGCAAACACTACGCATTTCCCAGCAAGTGACAACTATGTACAGAGGACGGATCAAGTTTAAGGTCGATATGCATGCCAGATATATTCAGCCAAGGGTTGATGCAGAAACAGAGTTATGGTACCCAGGGTTCTATCAGCTGGATGCTGTAAAAATAGAACAGATGATGGAGGATTGGCCACTGGAATGGAAGGTGGACGTTCTAGAGGATGTCAAGTCTACTTCAGAGGAAACTAGAGAGAGAACCTGGACAAGGACAAGAGCACAGGAAAAAGAGACTCAGCAAGACGAGGCTGAAGTACAAGCGAGAGACAAAAGAAAAGCAACCGAAATCCCAACACAAAAGCGCACCGGAAAAAGCACAAATCCAACAAGTCGAAACTATAGCCGATTCTGCATGAAGATGCCTGCGACAACATCGCAGCAAAGGTACATGAGCACTGGGAATAAACACTTGCTTTGAAGGAATCCAAACAGGAAGAGGCACAAGTAAGCCTCATTCATAACCTCGAAGCAATAAAAACCACGGTTGCAAAGATCAGACAAGTCCAACAAGACTTGGTTCGATATTCAAACTCCGAGGGAATGTTAGGTGGGTCCAGCCGACAGAAGAGGCAGTCACCTGTTTTGAGCTTGTGACCTTGGCTGGTATAGATTGGGCCAGCGAAACTTATTTTTCCAAATGAAGAGCTTGCCGAAGAAGCAGGGAACACCTCGACCTCAATATCGACATGTTGCCAATTGAGGACTTGCATAGTCTGCACATGCAGGTTGTGGAGGAAATTCAAGAAAGAGGCCTCACTTCCCACAATTAGAATTTCCATCTACAGAAGAGCTAAGACGAGTTGAAACTTGAATCATCCCGAAGGAACAGGGAATTGTCTAATGTTCGGGAGAGGAACCGCAGGCTTAAGGAAATAGTATCGGCAATCTGCACCAAAATTCCCAAGTGCAAAGAAGAGCCGGATGTCAAGGACACCATAATTAATATTGGGGATGTAGTAGAAACTCTTACGGCTGAGATGATGGACATGGAAATTTCCTATAAGGAAAAATTGCATATTTAGAATGTCAGCGACCTAGCACCCCCCCAGATGACCGTGCAGCTCGAAGCGAAGAAGTTAATGCCACAATAGAAAGCATCTCTGTCGAAGTAGCGAGATGTCAAAATATTCTAGAGGAATCCACTATAGTGCTGGCTAGATTAAACGAGGATCCAGACCTTCAGAAGTTTAAAAAAGATCTGCAGCAAAGATTTTCTTGCGACCTGCAAGATCTCTAAAGAGCATCCAAGGAATTTTACGTGCATAGCACAACCTGTTCGGATCTTTAGGATTGATTAGATGCTACCCTTGCACAACCTATCCACGGCCACAGAGTATCATCCTGATACTCATGATCAACCTGATCATCCTCGCATGGAGCATCATCCTGATGCTCATGATCATACTGATAATCATCATACATTGCATCATCCTGATGCACATCATCATCACATGATCATCCTGATCATCATCATAGCATCATCCTAACGCATATCATCATCACATGATCAGCCTGATCATCATCATAGCATCAACCTGATGCATATCATCACACGTGATCATCTTTATCATCATCAAAGCATCAACCTGATGCATATCATCACACATGATCATCCTGATTATCATCATAGCATCAACTTGATGCATATCATCACACATGATCATCTTGATCATCATCATATAGAACATCATTCAGAGCATTGTCCTGATGCTCATCACATAGCACTTACATCCACATCCATGGGAAGGATCTCCTACCAACATGCTTGGAATGGCTTCTGCAAATGTGTCCCATAAATTCCCCCTCGAAGTATCTTCTATCTGAAGAACACCAAGCCTCTCTCTGAAGTACTCGAACTTCACTCTGGCTAGTGGTTTGGTCAACACAGCTGCAATTTGATCATCTGTCGCAACATACAGGAGCTTCACTACTCCTCTCTGCACCATATCCTTGATATAGTGATATTTGATCTCGATATGCTTCGACTTGTCATGGAACACTGGGTTCTCTGACAACTTCACACAACTTTGGTTGTCACTATAGATACAAGTAGCATCCAGTTGGATATCAAATAAATCAGACAGTAGCTTCCTTATCCATACCGCCTCACAACTAGCCGAACAAGATGCGACATACTCTTCTTCGGCTGTACTCAGTGCTACGCAGGATTGCTTCCTACTAAACCAAAATATCACCCCAGATCCCGTACTGAAGCAACACCCTGAAGTGCTCTTCCTATCTGCATCACTTCCTGCCCAATCTGAATCAACATAACCCTCCAGGTTAAAGTTTTGATTCGCATCATACTTGAGCCCATAATCAACCGTACCCTTCAGTTACCTCAGAATATGCTTTACCGCAATCAGGTGAACATGTCTAGGATCCATCAGGAACTGGCTCAAAGTGTTCACCACTACTTAGTGCTACGCAGGATTGCTTCCTACTAAACCAACAGATCACCCCAGATCCCATACTGAAGCAACACCCCGAAGTGCTCTTCCTATCTGCATCACTTCCTGCCCAATCTGAATCAACATAACCCTCCAGGTTAAAGTTTTGATTCGCATCATACTTGAGCCCATAATCAACCGTACCCTTCAGTTACCTCAGAATATGCTTTACCGCAATCAGGTGAACATGTCTAGGATCCATCAGGAACTGGCTCAAAGTGTTCACCACAAATCAAATATATGGTCTCTTATTTGTCAGGTACATCAAGGACCCAATCATCTGACGATACATTGTGACATCAACCGACTCTGATGAAGCATCACTCAAGAGCTTCAAGTTCGATGCCATAGGTGTGGCCATGGCATTTCAGTCCATCATCCCGAACCACTTCAGGATCTCTATTGCATACTTCCCTTGTCCAAGGAAGATTCCATCTGCTCTCTGCCACACCTACATACCTAGAAAATAATGCATCATACCCAATTCCTTGATCTCGAACTCGGAAGCAATCTTCCTCTTTGTGTCGGCAATCAACCCAATCTCACCGGTCTCAAATAGGTCATCTACATACAGTAGAAGTATCACTGGATTGCCTTCCTCAACCTTGTAGTAAAGGTTGCAATCTGCTTTACTCTTAGTAAAGACCAAGCTGGATAGGAAGTTGTCTATCCTGTCGTACCATGTCCTGGGTGCCTATTTCAAACCGTACAAGGCCTTTTTCAAGTTACACACATGACTCCCTGTCATGTGTCTCAAAACCGAGTGGTTGCTCCACATACACTTCCTCTTCGACTACACCATTCAAGAAAGCCATCCTGACATCCATCTGGTGTATCTTCCACTTCATTACTGCAGCCAAAGCAAGTACTGTTCTGATGGAAGTGTATCTAGCTATAGGTGCAAAATTCTCTTCATAATCGATCCCTTCTTTCTGGGAGAATCCACGAGACAAAAAAATTGCCTTGTATTTCTCTATGCTATAACCATCTGCAGCATGCTTGATATTGTAGATCCACTTGGAAGTCACGAAAAACTTCCCTTCTAGTCTTGGGACCACATCCCAGACATCATTCTTCATGATCGATTGGTACTCCGCGATCATGGCATCCTTCCATTACTACATCTTGTATCTTGGGAACTTCAAATTCTTTAATATCTTCAATAGGTAGTTTTCCGGATTTGTTGAGCCTTCGTCGCTTGTTCTTCGAAACAAGTCTCTCTTGTAGGTGATGGTACACGGTCTTTCCTACAAGACAAGTTCAATTGAATGATTAGAAACATCTCATTTTTTTCAAAGCAAATTCTTACACATGAAGACATATGTAATACAGTCATGCAATTGTCTTATCCAATGCTTCAATACAACATTTATCCATATCCCGTAACTTTCTAGATGCCTTCCATCTCTACCAAAACATTGTTAAGAGTGTGCACAACTCCCAACATGTCAGCAAATAGGTTTCATTCTAGATAAGTAGCAATGGAATGTTGTACAATACCATAGGCCACTTACCCATAACTTGTATATTAGTAGTATCTTGTTCATTAATGCAGCTTTTCTAATATGCATAATATACATCCTAAATCTAGGAACATAAGTATGTACATGATTGGACAACATCATTTAAGTACTCATATATTCAAGAAATGACAATTCAAATACTTATCTTTGTTTGCATGTTGGCTGGACTCCCTCTCAATGTTTGCTTCCTTGCAGGAACTACTGGAGTGTGCTCCCTCTTAATCTTTGCTTCCTTGCAGGAACTACTGGAGTGTGCTCCCTCTTTATCTTTACTTCCTTGCAGGAACTACTGGAGTGTGCTCCCTCTTGATATTTTCTTCCTGGATTATCTGTCTTTGAACTTATATCCATCCTGGACCACTATGCATGCTTAAGTGTGCACTAGTGTTATCATTGTGTCATCCTCAAGATCTCATACATAATCATACATGCATTAGTATAATCTAAAAACACTATGATTCTAAATAATATTAAATATGTATGGTCATGTTCATTTCATACACAGGTAATTTATCATAAGCGTTAGTATTCAAGGTTTCAGGGAGTACTTCTTTTACTCATGCATATTCTTATTTGACCATAGGACTCTTCTTGTTTGTCATATCATCAATCAAAGTAAGAAGCATAATATGCATAAACCCATGATTACTCAAACTTATAACTTCATGAATAGTCATTATCAATCATACAAAAGTATATTTATCTAATATCCTAACACAAAGTAGGATTCTAACTCGATATAGGAAAACATACCTGGATTATCATGTTTGCAAGTTATGTCTAACATACCCAAACAATGTCTTCTTTGTTCTCTTCAATGATTTAGAGATCTTGTGCTACTAATCTGCATATCTCATAAGTTAAGCATTGTAGAACCAAATTATACATACCTCGTAAGTAGAGATGCTATGTGATCAATGGCTATTGATGAGTCTTTGTCTTCATGTCACCATGGTCATATGTTCTCGATCTAGAACTTGATTTGTCTTTCTTGATGTACCTTTCATGCTAGTGGACAACATCATCCTCATACAACACCACAGTGCATTAGTACAATCATAAGTGTCATAACCCTAATCAATGAGTGTCTTCTATCATTCACATGCATTCATACTTTTACTAAGGTGATAGGACAAGTCTAAAATTAATCAATATTGTACTAACCTCAATAATATGAAGACAAACTTAATCATGAATAGATTTCAAAACATACATGTATCTCCTCAAGTCATACATGTCAGGATTGCTTGTAGTCTTATTTTTTAAGGCCTTAGCCTCATCTCCCTCTGGAACTGGAACTTCTTCACTTATGTAGGTTTCCAAATCATTCTCTTCTAGGATTAGCCCAATCCACTTTGATTTGTTCAATCTCGATCTGGAGCTGGCTAGGGTTTGGTAGAGAAACCCTAAAAATCCAAACTTGGATTTTCAAACTTCTGTCTAGATAGGGAGACGCATTTGACTAAGGTGAGCAAGATGGTGTGCTCAGATTTTGAAAACTCCAAAAATTGACATGCCAGTTTTGGATTTGCAGCTTCTGTCAAATTCTGGTTTTCTGGTTTTTCTGGTTTTCTGGTCAAAATCCCAAACTAGGGTTTGATAGAGACCGAGGTTATACCCAACCAAAAACTTCGATCATGGTCTTTAAATTTTATTTTTGATGAGGAGCATCTAGCCGTGGTCTCAGATTCCAAAAGTTACAACTTTTGCAGAAACCCTAATTTCCCATAGTAGTGACAAACCAAAAATGAAAGTGCTCAGAATTCAATTTTGTTTGGACAAAAATATATGCCATATTGTTTATGATGTATCTCTGAAATTTTGGATCCTCAGGCTCTGAAACTTTGGCCTGTGGTAGATTGACATATCATCTTTCCAACCCGATAGTTCTGAGCTTTAATGGATTCTCTTAGAGAGAGATATTCCAAGTGTCGCAACGTGACCTGTTTATGGGATGAAACAGTATATCGAACTTGTACGGAGTGCTACATGTCACTATTTCAACTTAGGCCTCTAAAACCTAGAACTTTGAAACTATAGTCCATGCCCTAACTGCCACTTTTTATAGAATTCCATTTGGAGCTTCCTAGCCCGAGATATGACCTTTGTTCCTAGGTCACCTGTTTAGGGCTGCATTCTGGAAGAGGCAGAAACCCTAAATTGTATGAATAATATATCACAAAGTAGAATGAATATGAGGATGATATTTGGACACAAGGTACATGAAAATTTAATATTCAGCCTATAAATGTTTCAGATCCTAACCTTCACCAAAACGGATTTATAGCGAAAGTTCCACGATGACTAGTTTTTGCTATATCAAACCCTAGCTTCCAATTTGTCGCAAGTGCAACAAGTGTCATAAATGCCATACAATGCCTTCCTTCAGGATAGCTCTAATACCATGTTAGTTTTTTATCATTTAATTCAATATGATCTAGTATCTTAACTTAGAGAACAACATGTACAACATATCAAACACAAGAGACAAGAGACACAAAGCATTTCACCAGGGAAAACCAAGAAGGTGAAAAACCCCACAACTTCCTCAGAGATAGAATGAGCACCAATAAAAATATCACAAAGATCAAACCCAAAAACAAGAGATAGTCTCCTAGCAGCTTATCCTCCTCCACTTGTTCGCACTCCTCTCCTCTCTCTAATGTGAAGTGAGTCAGTGAGTGAATGGATAAATAGAGAGGTGCTCCTCTCTATTTATACTTTACCTTTACTTTCCTTTTACTCAAACTGGGCCGACCTCCCTTAGGAGAGTCTAATAACCCATTAACACTTGTCATTGGGCCGACCCCACTAGGGTGGTATAATAACCCTTTAACCCATACTAGACCAAACCCTCTAAGGTGGTCTAATAACCCATCAAATATAAGTTGCGACACTTACAATAATACTTGCGACAGTTGCAAATACAAATGAAGACACTTCCAATCGGAGGAATAATACATCTCTGTTAGGGATACAATAAATTAAAAATGTAATACATACAATATAAAAGTGAATATCTTCCGAATTTACAAATACATCAACATCCGGGGGGTGAACCACGCAAATATTGTGTTGTGTGACTGAATATGTGTGTTTTGCTTTGTTTATGGTTAAGTACATGCTGATAGTTATATGTATCTTCACTTTATATGTATTTTCCATATGAATGAGTGATGAGAATGATATGTTAAGTGTTGAACATATATGCTTGATTGTTGAATGTGTAAGTAATTTTGAACATGATGAATGCATGAGTTATTTGGGTAAACACTAAGTCAACGTAAGTTTGTGTGAAGTGTGATTCCCTGGAAGCGCAATACTAGAACTGTGTGGTGGCATTGTGTTTCACCATACTACATGAAGTCATGGGGTGCATAGTCCTGTATGTTGAATTCATAATTACACTAAGTCAATGAATCCTGTAAGGTGTGTGATTGTTAAGAAGTAGCGCAGCCTGGATTTGCGCTGTCCTATTGTTTAAGTGGTCGTTTCGAAGTGCAAAGTCCCAGTGTGTGCTATAGTATAAGTGATAGCATAAGTGATAGTCACGAAGTAGGTGAAACTTCACGTAATCCCCCAGTCTGTGAAACCGCACATCACCTGATTACAAAAACATGATTCTATAATAGCCCATAAAATTCACCTCGGGTGAGACCTCAGCTTGTTCGCAGGATGTTGCTGAAAGGGCCAGCGAAGAAGGGTTTTGTTGGACCACAACCGCACAGAACCTGGGTCAACACAAGAAAGTTAAAGAACGAGGTTTAAGAGACCAACAAGCACCACAAGGTATTCCTTTACTGTAGTTGGAACAATAATAAGTTGGATTTATGATCCGGGTCGTCTCCAGGAAACACGAGGGGGACAACAGTTCGACTAAATGAGTCGGCTTTGTTATGGCGGAGCAATTAAGAATAAGCAGAATGAGCAAAGAAGGATTGCACTACAAAGATAAAAACAAATACACACAGACAATATGCAGGAATGCGAACTGATCTTCTATTACTGTGAACAAGTCTAAGACATTATAAAATTGCTATGTTTCAATATTATACATGCTTATATAGAATTATGAGATGCTTGGGTTCCTTCCTGTTACGTTCAGTTACAAAGAAGTTAGAACGGTTCAATAGTTCAACCGTTACAGTCAAATGGAAGACAGAGAGACAATCTATCGAAGTTCAACAGTCGTTGGTTGCATGTCAACGTTGCTTGTCGATGTTGCGAACTATGAGGTTGCTGAACATGTCGAAGGTGCGAATGTGTCGAGGTGTGTTAAAGTCGAGACTCGTCAGAGTTGTGTCGAATTTGGAATTTGTTGGACTGGAAATTTGTTGATTCGAAGACAAAACTTGTCGAAGTTGAATCAACGTACATGACTTTCCAACTGCGATGCGGATCAAACCACCCTCCTTAATAAAAAATGGACCCCATTGTTTGCTCATGAAGGTGAGGAAACTTGTCGATCAATTCAGTAACAAAGTACCACTTTCCTTGAGAGGGGATATGTCCAGCCTTGGAAACCTAAAACAAGGGAATTGTGTTTGTCCTTGTATGGCGTACTCGTCGTCCCACAATGTTTTCGCAAGGAAGAGGCTCCTGAACATATGGATGGATGTCTTCAGGTTCTGCTGTATGCAAGTTATTCTATTGGAACAAGGGTGCAACTAAATATGGAAGCATTCTTTGGATGGCCCAAAGGAGTAACAAGACTCAATGAATCAGCATGGCTTGAATACAAACATATCACCCAAGTGTTGAATGTATATGCAAAAGAGTACCACATTCAAGAGTGACTATGTACTGCCGTAACTACAATGAAACACAAACTCTTCCCTTATCCCCATCATGATTGATGAGTACCTCTTTTGTTTTTTAAGGAGATTGAGGAGGGTAACAGATGCTTGGTATAGCTCATACTTTGGACGAGTCCAATCCCAAATGTTTTATGAACCTAGGATAGGAGGGGTTCGTCCAAAAACGGGCCCTTCGATGTCATATTTTAACGAGTCCAAAGAAGGTAAACTCGGCGTCATTTCATGTTTAGAGATTCTGAAAAGAACTAAAGAAGACTCCAAAGGTTCTTTTTTGTAAAGTTTAGTCTCTTCACCCGAAAAATGATAAAACAACGTGAGAGAGAACTCTTCCAGTCATGATTGGCTAGAGTGCTCCTTTTTCGTAAATAGTACTTTCTGGTCTTAAAAAGGGGTAAACTCTCACTAGAAAGACGGTCATTCAAATACTTTTACAAGCGTGAAAGTATCAATTTCACTTGGTGATATTATCGTATTTAGGGAGTCTGAAAAGAGCTTAAAGAAGAACTCTGAGGGGTTCCTTTTTCATGCGAGTTTAACGAGCCCGAAAAAGTGAAAATGTAACTCGTTACAGTTCCTTTTCTGTAAGTAGTCTAGCGAGTCCGGATAAAGTGATAAACCTATACTCGTTAGACACACCCTTTTACTACATTTTTAACGAGCATGACAATGGTATCAAAAGCACTCGGAATATTTTTCATGTTTGAACCAGAGCATGAAAAAGTAAAAAGTAAGCACAAACCACTTTTCATGTTTCAACAAGAGTGCGAAAAAAGTGAAAAGTAAGCTCAATACCATCTTACTTTTTTAACAAGCTCGGAGGCAGGTGAAAAGAATGCTCATAATGTCTGCTTCATTTTTTAATGAGCTTGTAACATAAAATAAACTATGCTCGGTATCATGCCCATTGGTAGGTTTCTCCCCAACATGATACCCATAGGTTGGAAGTTTTCCCCCAGCACAAGAAGTTGACGGCTTACCTCTAGTATAATTTCTAGAGGCTGGAGACATGCCCCCCAAGGTTCATTTTGTTCGTCTAGTCTTTTTCTTCTTCCAATAAAACTCATGGTTATTAATGGAATATGTTCACCATGGGAGGACGAAAAAATAGGATTAAATAGCATAGGCGAATGAAATGAAGGTTCAGATATTAAATCTGGAGAAAGACTCGACTCAAGGGGAGGGGATCTATTTCATTTTTTAACAAGCTTGACATAGGAATAGAACTATGATCGTGAAGCTGGTTTAATTTTACGCAAGCTTGAAAAAAAGGTAAACTATGCTTGGGAACTGTTTCATTTTTACACAAGCTCGAAACCAAAGGTAAATTATGCTTGGGAATGGTTTCATTTTTACACAAGCTCGAAACGAAAGGTAAACTATGCTTGGGAATGGTTTCATTTTTACAAAAGCTCAAAACCAAAGGTAAAATGTTCTTGTACGGGTCTTGTTCCATTTTTTAACAAGCTTGGAGACAGAGAACAATCTATGCTCAAGGTCATATGTTTCATTTTTTAACGAGCTTGACACAGGAATAGAACTATGCTGATGACCATATGTTTCATTTTTTAACGAGCTTGACACAGGAAAAGAACTTTGATCATGACTATCTGTTTCATTTTTTAACGAGCTTGACACAGGAAAAGAACTCTGCTCATGGGGTTGGTTTCATTTTTATGCAAGCTTGAAACTAAAGATAAACTATGCTTGGGAGGACCTGTTTCATTTTTATGCAAGCTTGAAACATAAAATAACTATGCTTGGAGGTAGTTTCATTTTTACACAAGCTTGAAACCAAACGTAAACTATGCTTGGGATTGGTTTCATTTTTACACAAGCTTGAAACCAAAAGTAAACTATGCTTGGGATTAGTTCCTACCCAACATGATGTCCAGAGGTTGGTAGTGTGCCCCCCAGCCTAAGAATCCAGGGGGTAACTCCAGCATGATGTCTAGAGGCTGGAGACATGCCCCCTATCCTTAAGGGGAAGAAACCACTAAAACATGTGGAAGATTCACGGAATTTTGATAACTGGCAGTTATGCGATGATTCAATGTCACACAGGAAAGTTGATCAATGGTCACGATCCTCCTATCATAGGGAAAATACATCACTCAAAAGAGTGTGGACACTACAGCTTTCATAGCGTATACATAATCACGTCCAAGGAGAAGATTAAAATCTAAGGGACCTTGGACTACCATAAAGTCAATACATATAGTTTTCCCTCCTAAGGCGATAGGTAATTGCGGAAGGATCCATAAAGGTCCAGTAGGCCTTCTATTAAAATCTAGTATCTGGTCAATGACTTTCACAAGCTGAGGAGAACCTATAACTTTCCAAGCATTTGAGGATAAAATACTAACAGAAGCTCCCTCGTCGACTATAGTGCGAAATATTTCCGTATCGGCAACTCCTAGAGATATATGGAAAGGAACATCTTAAGGAAGGAGATATTTCGTTAGACTATTCCAAATCAAAGGAAATGACCTCAGTACTCGGAGGAGGTCTTGTGGAAATGGATAGGATTTCTCCTTTCCTAGAACATTCTGAACTGACTAGGAAAACATCATTGGTTTCTAATTCACTCTCAACTTGAAAAGTAGAATGAGATGAATATTTTGTCATGGTGACTACTTCAATCTGGGAATTCTGCAATGAAAGTGGGATTAAGTGGAGGTGATATCGAATTGGCGACTTCAACTTAACTCTTTGAAGAAAGAGTGGGATGAACTACTTGTTCTTCACTCTTTGAAGAAAGAGTGGGATCGACCGAGGATGGAGCTGGATCGACCGCTCCATCAACCAATGGGGGGTCAAGGGACAACTTACGATATCCATTTAAAAGGTGGTTTTGAGATATAGTAATGTCTTCCAACAATTGCGAAGCTTCATCCATGTGTGGACAAAGGTAAGTAAGGTGCATACCCTTGCATAACAAACAAGGATTTTTTACTTTACCTTTCCGACCCTTAACTATAGAGTCACTAGTTGATGGGGTATCATCAGTATGATGTCCAGAGGATGACTATATAGGTGGTTTGGAGGCTTTAGACCACTCTTCTAACACTTTGGAAAGATCAGGACAATCCTTGAGAAGGTGATATCCCTTGCAAATCTTGCAAGGGAACTTGGATCTACGAGGTGTTCGAATAGAATGAGTGCCATTGGAAGCAAATGGTTGATGCTTGGTCTCTTTCTTATCCTTCTTCTTCTTTATCTTCCTTTTATTCTTCTTCTTGTTCTCCTGATTACTAACACTACTGCTTTGATCAGGTGAGGAAGAAGAAATGGAAGAAGATGCATCCAATGAAGAAGGGGAAGGATCACTTTGGGATTGACACTCTCGTGGTGGAGAGTTAACATTTGAAACATTGGGTACTTCCGGAATCACCGGATTGAATAACCATATTGGTAAGCCAATGCTTAATCCAGGATGATTTAAAGTGGCAATAAAGGGAGGACCAATATCTCCGACTTGAGGAAATACAAAAGGTACCCCTTGATAAGGGGCCTCTTTATTGCTAGTCCCAAAAGAATTTTCCATATCTAAACTAGAAGGAAAAATAAGCACATAGGATAAAAAGCAAACTCAAAAAACTTACCGTGACCGATGCCACATCAAGCGAGTAAGAGCAAAGAGGCCAGAAATCCAACAAGCAACACTAAAAACAAAAATACCCTGATCTACAAGGTGTTGGCATATATAACTAAGCTAGAGGTTTCCAATGTAGACCCAGGTACTTCACGGTTCAAGGAACCAACAAAATCCCTATTCACCGGCCCTTTTGGAAACAAACTACACGCACCCTGAGGTCTGACCCGAGGCGAAGCTGAGGGGGTGGTTGCATAATCAAGTTTCCACAACCTGGTGATGCGAGTGTAAAAGGGATTGATGGGCAGTGTGACAAAGGACTCTTCCTGCGGACAAAAGAATGCGCAAAGTCTCTACTTCACGTCGGATACTTCGGCAGCTATGGCGCTTGTGAAACCAGCGCCTCCACAGATTGCGTGGTATGGAATACTTCCCGCGTTACGATGATAAGATATCAACAACTTATCTCGCAGCACTTCCAAAGGGTTTCAGCGCGTTGACTAGACTGTGTGTCTGCTTCAAGACTTGATTAACTCTAACCAACCTTACTTAACGTTCTTTATCCATTCAACAACACTTAGGTTATTGTCTTTATGGAATATGTATATGAACGAAACATATACTACTGCGCGCTCCAACACTGCGCTCAATTCTAGTGTTCAACTATGTGATTAACCGAAAAATTCATACATTCAAAGACTTATAAGTGCTAAATACTTAACATTCATCCACACATGCATTACTTAACTTATTATTCCCACCATTACTGTGGCGAATACATATAAAAGAAATCACATAATAGATAACTGCGGTATTAAACATCCATACTAAGAAAATGAACAGTGCAAACACAAACAATCACACTACATAGTATTTAACGTGGTTCACCCCCCGGATGAAGGCTACGTCCACAAGAACCGTTGTTAAATTAGTCTTTGGGAAGGGTACAACAGTTCTTAGTCTGCACACTCAGCTGTAGACTCTCTTCTCTCTCAACTAGATCTTTGCGCACTCAGCTTGTAGAGTCTTTACAATAGTACTAAGATTAAAAGATGCAACAATATTCAAAGCTTAACAAAATGAAGAGTTTCTAACCCTTTCCCATACAAAAATTCCCTATTTATAGATCACGCCCATGGGTCATGTCTTTACAATCAATATAAAAAAACCCTTAGGCTTACAAAACTATCACGGTTTCCCCAAAAATGGACTGCTGGCACCTGGTAGCGAATATTCCATCGTGGCGGTCTTCCACGCATGATTCACGTCGCTATCGGCCTTCTTGTTGCACACGTGCAACCAAGTCGCTTTCACCAAGTGGTTCTTCCTCTAATGATTTCGTGCGACTGGTTGAAGTAGTGGCATCTTCCGCGTGTGTGACCAGTCGCTTTCTTCCCGATTTTCTCACGCCCACCTCTTAGCACTCCTGGAGCATCTTTACCAAAAATAGACCACCGACAGTCTAACTGGAACATGTGCCATTCCCCCATCTAGCACTCTGCTTTGCTGGCATCCCATGGACTGGACACTTTGCAGCACTGCCTCCTTGCAGTACTAATCCTCGCAGCTTCCTCCGTTGCTGCGCTGCACGCAACTTCGCAGCATCCCAAAAACTTATACAAAATTGTTTTAGCCAAACTGCACTCAGCTCTGCAATTCCAAAACACCTTCTTGCTCAAAATTTCCCCACTTGGGCCAGGCCCAACAGGCCCCTAACACTTACATGTGGCTCACCCCCGAGCCACCTGCAACTTCGGATTCCCCGAGCTGTTCTGTCTCCTGCAGAGATAGCTTCGCAGCAAACTCATTATATGTGTCGACTAGCTTCTCTACTGCGTCCTTTGTATCTTGCTCGACTTGCTTGACTGTATCCATCATCTCAGGTGATATTTCATCACCTAACTGTCCTTCAACCTGTTCCTGGTTCTCGCGCAGCTCTTTTAACTTCTCCTCGATCTCCTGGGAGATCATGTTGGAATCTTCCAGTAAGGGCTGCGACCTGTCTCCCAGTTCGGTCTCTTTTTCCTGTAAGGTATGCACTTCCTTTTACAAGTGCATCCAGTTCAGGGGTCCCTCCTGGATGGGTGCACTGTAGGAAGAAAATGACTCAAATACTAATAATCAACACAATGTCTTCATTAATTCATCAAAAATAAACTACAGAGTGAGAGTTCATAGGACTTGAACTATGATCTCAACACTGACTCTCTACCTTGCGCTTGCTTACTAATCAGACTTAAGCTAACATTCTCATAAGAATGCTTGACATTATATAGAAAGCTCTCATACAAATTGGTTACACCTGCAGATCTGAAGGATATGGATCTCATACCACTCAAAATAGACATCATCATCCTAATAGAGACATACATAGAAATATAATCATGCTCGAGGATATCATGCCACGTGATTTCATGATTTAACAACATGAAATCATGGTCAGAAACCCAAATTGTATATCGTGCCACCTGGTGTTAATCATGGAGTTGACAAGGAGAGATTACTGAATATCACAATCTAGGAGGAAAACGAATAAAAGTGGCATCATATGAACAAATTTTGGAATGAATTTCGCGTCTTCAATTGGGATCTGAGAAACCAAAAATATCTCAGCCAATGAGTGACTTCTCCACTTATCCAGAGGTTACTTCAAACACAAATACACGAGATATTAGAAATACACGAGAACCTGCAATAATTAATTAATGCAAATACACGAGATATCAGAAATAACAAAACTCAGAATCACTTTTATATTGATCACGGGCCACTTCGAGGGGGAAACCTCCTTTGAGCAAGCTCAATACAATTAACTTCACGGTGCCTTCAATGACCTCAAAACACACTTATATACTAAGTCTATGCCCAATACTATGAGTCAAAACCATGGGACATATAATACTACGGGACGACTTACAAAGCATATGCATCCAATACTATGGGTCAATACTATGGGCTAATATAAACTACGGATCAACAAATACTACGGGACGACTTACAAATCATATGCGTCCAACAACAATATACTAACATAGTCAAGAGAAGGGTTGACATAGGTTCCTAACATCCCCTCTCCCTTAGAAAAAGCTTTGTCCTCAAAGCTTTGGTTGGAGAAATTGCTGCAGAATTTGAAGGAGTGGTTCCCCGGTAGCATCCTCGGGTTGCATTTCGGGTCACTAATGCCTTTGGAGTGTCAAGGAGGATTGCTTGGAAGGTTGTAGATGAATAAGAACCCTGTCAGCTGCGTGGAAAATGCGCTCAGAATGGTGATGATCGGCTTGTTGTTTCAAGCGAATTCTAGCCATGTGAAGATTGTCCTGCAGAATGAGAAGAATCTGAACGCGGTTTCGAAGAACCGAGTCAATTTCCTAAACTGGGGAGTTGCTAAGGGTGTATGGAAGAAGAACAAGCGGTGTTTTTCCATAGACTACTTCATATGGTGTCCTTTGAGATGTGTCAGTGTATCACCAGAGCGCTGCTAGGAAATCCATAGAAATAGTTGGCCAAAGCTGTGTAGGGATGGGAAAGGGTTTGAGAATTCCCGAAAGGAGTGTCGTTTCACCCTTGTTGACTTGGAAAGTATCATCGTCAACCACCATCTATTGAATTGTCAGTTTTAGTCCCTGCCAAAAGAAGTTACATTGTTCCTGGTCATACATTTTGTAGAACCCAGAGTGCCCTGATGAAGAAGCATGGAGTTCATAGAAGAGATAGCCCTGTTGAACATATTGCAACCAATTTGGAACAAGCAGAGAAAGAGCTGTAAGAGAAATTGGGTCATCAATTGTGCGAGAAGGAGCATCTTCCACCATATTGTCCTTACCCTTCTTGTAAGTGATCATATAGGGATAACCCATGAGTTGGATAAATCATTTCAGGTGGGTTGGGGAGGAGACCCATTGTTCCAGAAAATTTTCCAGACTTTGGAGATCAGTATTGATGCAGAAATAATTCCCTAATAGGTATGGCTGCCACTTCTGTACTGTGCAAAATAGCCATCATTTCCTGCTGAGAGGTAGATGTGTCTAAATTCTTACGGGAAAGGTCTCTTGAAGGCAGCAAGCGCATTGGTTCAGCAAAGATACCTGCATATCTATCCAAGGAAGTAGTGGAGACTGTTGATGGGTGCATCTGAATGGAATTGAGCTGAGCGATGACACCATGTGAATTCTTCTTAAGGATTTTTTCCAGGCGATGTGAACTGATGATGCAGAGAGACCCTGGTTGTAAGCCCATAAATTTGTGTTGTTCCCCATTGACTTTAAACTGCATCCAAAGTTCAGAAAAATCCCATAAGATGGGGCCAAGTGTGCGTAACCATTGAACGCCCAAAACCACATCACATCCGCCTAAGGACAAGGCAAACATGTCAGAGCATAGGTTATAATCTTCCATAGAGATACACACATTGTGACACTTCCCCTTGCAAGGTAAGGTGCCCCCATTGGCAACCATGACTTCAAAGTTGGAGCAAGGATGGACAAAACAATCAGCCTGTTTGGAAATCCGAGGGTCAATGAAGTTATGAGTGCTACCAGAATCAATGAGTATGGTAAGAGGGAGCTTCTTGAAGTATCCCCTGATCCGCATTGTTTGTGGGGTGGTGACGCCGGTTACAACATGGAGAGAGATCTCGGGTGGGTCGTCCTGAGATGGGGTGTCAACAGGCGGGTGTTGAATGTCGACCTGATCATCTACTGTATCTATAGCTTCTTCACCAAGTTCTAAGGTAGGCGGAGAATCCACATCCAAGAGATAGAGCTTTTGTTGAACACATCTTTGTCCCCGAGTGAATTTCTCATCACAATTATAGCAAAGCCCTTTTTCTCGGTGTGCCTGCATTTCTATTTCAGACAAATGCTTGATAGGAGTTGGTTGAGGAGCAGGCATGATGGGCGGTCGTTGGGAACATATATTTCTGAAGGGAACAAAGGTGGGTTTGGAGCGTTATTGAGCTGCGATCTTGTCCTCGGCCAGCTTAGCCAACCCTAGGACTTCCATCATTTTGTTGGGACAAAACATTTTGACCTCTGAGCGGATTTCATCCTTGAGACCACTGATAAAACAACTCCTGTAGAATTCATCAGACAATCCTTATGTGTGATTGGTCAATTTCTCAAATTCTGTCTGATACTCTCTCACTGTGCCAATTTGGTGAAGTTTAGTGAGTGCTCCTGTGAAATCATCAAAAGTACTAGGACCAAATCGTGACAAAATGAGTTGGCAAAAATCTGTCCAGTTTGGCTCGGGATGAGCTTTGATGTACCAACGGTACCATTGAAGGGATTTCTGTTCCAAATGAAAGGATGCAAGTGGAACTTTCTAGGCATCAGAAGTATTATGCAGACTGAAATATTGTTCTGCTCGATATATCCATCCAGTCGAATCAGTACCATTGAAGCGAGGAAAATCAAGCTTCGGCCCACGAAAATTGCTGGAAGAAGAGAACCCGGTGGCTGCAAAAGATTTTGGTTGTCTGGTATTGTTCATGGCTGAATCCTGAAGATGGAGGCTAAGAAATTTTTCATCCAAATCTTGGATTTTGGTTTGGATGGCTACAAGTGCTTCCTCCATGGTGTGTGCTCCTGCATGGGTGACAACCATAACCAGGTTTTTTTTTTTTTTCTTGGTGGAATGGGTAGAAAAACACAAACATAAGTTGATTTAGTAAAGGGAAATTTGGATTGGGGAAACAATCTGATGGGTAATTGGGGTTTGACTAGATTTTGGACACTGTTGAAAGGACAAGAAAGCAAAAAGGGAGATTTCAGAAGCGGGGTGATAGAATGAGAAAATTTGGCATAGAGGGACAAAGAAACAAAATTCAGAAAGAAACTCTGTGGTAAAATTTGAAGGTGATTGGGTGAAATATGAGGAAGTTATGACAAACCCTAAAAATAAACAAATGTGGGATTTCGAGCTTTGGGAAGGGGAATTGGGGATAGGGTCCTCAGGAATGAAAAATTCAAAATGGGATGACAGGGGTTCCCCGAAAATTTCAAGGGAAACAGAGTGAAACAAAGGGAGACAAGGGGGACATGGAGAAAAAACTGATTTTTTTTTTTCTCAGAAATGGATCGGCAACAGCGGCACAACGGCGCGGAAGGGATTGAAAACGGCTAGATCTGAAATGGCGACTGGATCTGGAACGACTTTCAGAATAGATCTGAAACAACTGGATCTGGAGTGGAAGTGATCGGAAACAGGTCAACTGAAAATAGATATGGACCCCAGGTATGTATGGCTTCCTAACAGTTCAGGTGTTTCACTCGGCCACCAATGCTGTCTGACGGCTTGTGTATTGGGGCAGTACCCCTCACTCCACGGCTCAAGTAAAACTGATAACCGCTTTGCCACAAACGACAGCTCTTGGTTTACCTCACAGGTGGGAACTAGTCAATCAGGTAGGGGTCGTTGCCCTTTTCGCTGGCAGGTCCTCTCAATGGGCCAGCTACTTTGGGGTTCCTGCGGTACTCCTCACAATGAGTTTTAGGGATTATGCCCAAGTACTTCCCACAGTTAAGTGGATAGGGATTATTCCCAAATCCAAAGCTGCAACATATGCGAAAAAAAAAAATTGACAGAAATTCCACCCAACGAGCCCAAGAAAGTGCTCTGATACCAGATGTGAAGAACCTGCAATAATTAATTAATGCAAATACACGAGATATCAAAAATAACAAAACTCAGAATCACTTTTATATTGATCACGGGCCACTTCGAGGGGGCAACCTCCTTTAAGCTCAATACAATTAACTTCACGGTGCCTTCAATGACCTCAACACACACTTATATACTAAGTCTATGCCCAATACTATGAGTCAAAACCATGGGACATATAATACTATGGGACAACTTACAAAGCATATGCGTCCAATACTATGGGCTAATATAAACTATGGATCAACAAATACTATGGGACGACTCACAAAGCATATGCGTCCAACAACAATATACTAACATAGTAAAGAGAAGGGTTGACATAGGTTCGTAACACAAGGAGAGATTACTGAATATCACAATCTAGGAGGAAAACGAATAAAAGTGGCATCATATGAACAAATTTTGGAATGAATTTCGCGTCTTCAATTGGGATCTGAGAAACCAAAAATATCTCAGCCAATGAGTGACTTCTCCACTTATCCAGAGGTTACTTCAAATGAATTCTTGGCACCGATTTATGGCGTATCAATATAAATAGTGATAATTTTGAAACAAGATTTCAAAATTTATTTGAAGTTTATATCAAAATATTGCAAAAATCTCATCCTAGAAGCCGATTTGGATGTACTATAGAATATTAAAATATTTAGTCTAAATTAATTTAAAACTATAAATAAATAGAAACTATGAAAAAAACACGTTAGAGAATGAGATGGTTGGAATGTATTTTAGAAGATTGTGGGTTTAGTGACTACCAAAATAGATGAATTGGTTGGATTTGTTACCAAGCCTAGTGTGCCCATTTATTAGATTTTTGAAAATGTATGTCAAAACAAAACTAGGGAATGAGTAATTATGTAATTATATGAATGGTGAAGATGATAAGGGATACATAGGGAGAAAGAGAATTTAAACCAAATCAACCAAGATGAAGCTTTGGTGATAGGATCAACAATAAGTGGTTCTCATAATAAATGCTCACATAAGATTGCCAAGCAAAAATTGAAAGATTAAAATTTTTCATTTCATAATGGTTAAAAACTTAAATCAAGGACATTCATGAACTTGAACAAATTTTAAAAGATCAAACAAAATTGCATGCTTGAGAACATTATTAATAATATAGATTCACTAAATCCTCCACATATACATGATTTAGTTTCAAAATATTAAGCAAAACAAACTTGAGTAAACTTTACACTTGGAAATGAAGGTTAAACATGTGTTTTATGGATTATTTATAGTAATTGATTAAATTCTATAACTCTATTTTTTAGAGTTTGAATAATAAATTACATAGAAATCTATAACTCTATTTTTTAGAGTTTGAATAATAAATTACATAGAAATGTGTGTTTCCTCAATTTTTCTCTATTGTGGTTGGCTCTTTGCTCTCTCCCTATTGGCTCTTTGCTCTCTCCCTAGTGTTGTCATTATTATATTTATTATTCTTTAAAAGTGTTAATGTATGCCATTCATAATATTCTTGCTTCCATTCCACTCTTTAAATAGTTTGCTTCAGCCTAGGAAACCAAGATAAGAAGGCATCATATAACTCATCCAAATTTAATTTCCATTGGCCATACATGAAGCTTTTTCATGGAATTTTCCTCTTAATTCAAGATGAAGGAAAAATAATTTGGTTCTACTTCACAACTAACCCTAATTTTGGAGATCTTGCAAATTCCAACCAGAAGATTCATTAGGAAATTATTGGGATCTTGTTGTGACATAGCACTTGTGATCACCTTTCATATGGACATGTATATTGAACAAGTCTACAAAGCTATGTAATATAATACCAATATAGAATCTCATCCTCAAGTGATGGTAACTACCATATGCTATATTCTCATCTCAATTTTTTACAAGTGATCATACATATAAAACAATTTTGACAAGTCCTCATGCATATAGAACAATCACATGCACATGTAATAGAACTATAACAATGAGAAAATAAATAATGGAGGATGGAAAGCTTATTATGGGATTGAAAATAGTTGTAAATACATAGACCTTTAGCTTTGGGATAAGAAGAAAGTCCTCTTTGAGACTCTCGTCACTCATGTTATCTTATATGGTTGTGAAGTTTGGGGCTACATCATCTCTAGAGAATATTGGAGAAGAATAGAGAAAATACAAAAGTGTTTTATGCAGTATAATCTCAAAATAAAGGAAATACACCTTATCTGATCCTGTTCATAGAAGCAAGTCTCTCCCTAATTGAGAGCATGACCATGAATAGGTACCTAATGTACAAGAACAAGATAAACAACATGGGAGACAAGAGGATTATTAAGATTTCTTCATACTCTAGTCAAAATCACCTACGACTTAAGCGAGGTTGGCATAAATATTCCATACAAACATTCTACAGTATCATGTATCATTCAATAAACTTTCTACAGTATCATGTATGCCCTAAAAGCATTATTATTTGCTTAGGGTTCATGTTTGGATTTAAATCCAATATCACTTTTATTTTTGCCAAGTGGATTTGATATGTTCCCTGTAGACTACATCACTAAGAAAGATTCCAATTGGTATTAGAAATATGCACTTCTTAATGTTTAGAGATAATCGAATTTGTCGACAATGTTCCAACCTAAGTCGAAGCAACTATATGTGGTTTTTTAGTAAACTGTAGATTACCTAGTCATCGAAGTATGTTACCATTTTTTTTATATATGTACTCTTGGAACAATTTTACAACTATTTTGGAGAAAAGTGTTGGGGCATTCTTCAATCCAAATGGCATGACTATTTACAAAAATGACCCAAACTCTATCATGAATGCAATTTTTCCTTATCCTCTTTGGTGATTGGTACTTGATTATATCTTGAAAACCCATCTTTAAATGAGTAGCATTCATGTCCTACAACTTCATAATTTATTTCATCTACGAATAGTGTTGGGAAGGGATCAACGACTGTCATTTTATTCAATCCCATGAAGTCAACAAATATTATGAGCTTCTTAGGATCATGCTTCTTTGACTAAACGACCATCGAGATAGCTCATTCAAATTTATTAATTGGGAAGATAATATCTATTGCTAACATGATTTCAATTTCTTTATGTACTATTTCTTATTATTTATCGGCTAGCTTGTATGGCCTCTTCTTGACAGGTTTTGCATTAGGTATCAAATCGATTTTCATCTCACCTATTTATTTCATGACCAATCCTGTAATATATTTGTGATCCCTTGCAAAAACATCTTGATATTTTATAAGCAAATGCACAATTTTTGTTTTTGTTATTCCGACCAATAGTCACCTATTTTCACCTTTTTTGGTCTATCGTCATTGGAAATATTTATTTCCTTGATCTTTATGTCTATGTCCATCCATTACAGGGGTTTGGATTAATCTAAATTTCTTTCTCGTTATTTGATTTCATTATATTGTGGGGGAAAGCCGATTGTTTCTTTTTCTTCATTTATAACAACTTGGTTTATTTTTTGGTACATATTTTATTTCTTTCACAACTTCTAGATGATCCTTCATCCATCTAAAACTCTTACCAAGAAAAATTTCATTTTCCATCGCAAGTCGTGTTATTCTTTAGTTATCATGGAATGTTATTCTATTGTGAGTTGAAGTCAACCCTATGTCAACTTTTTTCTTGCCCTTATCCTTATTATTCTCTTCGATTGGATTTTCTACAACTTATTGGATTGTTTGTATTGATTGTTATAATATTGCTTTTGCTGGCACAATAGAGAAATCCTTCACAAAGTTTTATTTTATAGTTTCCCATATCCAGGTGTCCCCTTGTGCTTCTTCAATTTTATACCTTTTATTCAACAAGCCTTCCAAGGTATTTGGGATCATATGTGGCCAAATTCTTCCATCTCGGTAGCCAATTCGATGCCATTCACTCTCACATTCTTTGATATTCTTTTTTGGATTGTAACTAGGTTTAAACTTGACGATTTGAGTTGTTGTTGTGAATTTATTTCCACCAAATATTTCGACAAAGTAAACAGTTGTTGTAGTCTGTCTTTGAAGTCAAGGGGCATGCACACCCCATCGATGAGATTCCTAGCCTATAAACAATTGAACGAGGGTTTGCAGTTGACATTATGCTAGCACATTTTTTAACACCTTGTCTACATGGGCCAGAGGGGAATCCCTTTCTTTGTACCTCAACATTGGAAAGCTAGTCGATTCTATGTCTGTTGGTATCAAGCTAGAGTATTGTCATATTTTATTTTCTTCGACTATCGGGATCGACTGGATGGAAAAGCATGTTTTGAAACTATTTTTGGGTATGGCTTCAAGATTCCAACAATATCTTGATCTTACTTCATAGTTCCCCATCTACCATTCATACAATTTTGCGTTGGATTTTTTGCTCAATTGAGAGCGATGTTTCTAAGTGCAATTCTCCTTGATTATTTGGTTTGACACAATCTTCATTACCCTGTATCACTTAGTAAAGTTTTCAAATATATGCATCCTCATTGCATGGATTTGACCAGGTCTTGTATTCTTTTGAGTCCAAGGGAATAACTTTTCTTCTTCCATCCCCTTTTAGTTTAATTCTATCTTTTTCTAGGGATATAGTTGTTTTCATTTTTCTTCCCCATGGATGATTGACCTGAGATGGATATGTTGTTGTAAATTCAATCAAGTCCATCACCTTGTTTTCTTTTGAGTCCAAGGGAATAGTTATTATTCTTCCATCCCCTTTTAGTTTAATTCTATCTTTTTCCATGGATATAGTTGTTTTCATTTTTCTTCCCCATGGATGATTGACTAGAGATGGATATGTTGTTGTAAATACAATCAAGTCGATCACCTTAAATTCAACTTCCATTGTAATTCTCTTGATAGTTTTTTCAACATTTCTTAGTAATCTGATGGGTTCCATAAATATTTGATGTTCTAGATTCATAAAGTTCCTTGACCTAATGAGATTAGGTCTCCCCAGTTTGATCCATGTTTCTTTTGTTAGAATATTCACTTGTGACCCAAAATCGACTACAAATTCCTGGATAAAACAATCTTGTATTTCCAAGTTGACTTATGGGACAAAGTCCTCAATGCTTTTGTCATCCTCATTTAAGTGACAAATTTTTTTCACAACTTTGATTTCTCCTTTGTAACTTTTTAATATCTCCATCAGTTCTAGCAGTTGGGCGACAAATTCTTCTTTGCTTACCATGTTAAGAAACTCATCAAGTGCAACTGTTTTTCCTAGTAAACTCTAGACCTTTTTGTCTTTTGTATTTCTTCTTCTTTGGATAATTCATCGAACAAATTGTTGGTTTCTTTAAATATTTATCTTTCTTTCCTTTGATCTAGATATTGTTCTTTCTCTTTCTCATTGCTTTGATGAGTTATATTTTCTTTGTTTTGAGGTCCATATCTTGAATTCAGGGCTATATGTTTAGGAATGCTCTGGAGCATGATTACATTCTTTTTGTTCATTATCTTATCAAGGATAATAGGGAAATATTCTAAAGGGTTATCTTTGACTCCACATTTAGTATAGAATTTCAAGTCTATTCGATCTTTTGGAGGGAAACCTAGACATACGTGATCTTCCTTATAACATACAAAATAATAGTCACCTATTTTCACCATTTTTGGTCTATCATCATTGGAAATATTTATTTCCTTGATCTTTATGTTTATGTCCATCCATTACGGGGGTTTGGATTAATCTAAATTTCTTTCTTGTTATTTGATTTAAATATATTGTGGGGGAAAGTCGATTGTTTCTTTTTCTTCATTTATAACAACTTGGTTTATTTTTTGGTACATATTTTATTTCTTCATAACTTCTAGATGATCCTTCATCCATCTAAAACTCTTACCAAGAAAAATTTCATTTTCCATCGCAAGTCATGTTATTCTTTAGTTATCATGGAATGTTATTCTATTGTGAGTCGAAGTCAAGCCTATGTCAACTTTTTTCTTTCCCTTGTCCTTATTATTCTCTTCGACTGGATTTTCTACAACTTATTGGATTGTTTGTATTGCTTGTTATAATATTGCTTTTGCTGGGACAATAGAGAAATCCTTCACAAAGTTTTATTTTATAGTTTCCCATATCCAGGTGTCCCCTTGTGCTTCTTCAACTTTCTACCTTTTATTCAACAAGTCTTCCAAGTTATTTGGGATCATATGTGGCCAAATTCTTCCATCTCGGTAGCCAATTCAATGCCATTCACTCTCACATTCTTTGATATTCTTTTTTGGATTGTAACTAGGTTTAAACTTGACAATTTGAGTTGTTGTTGTGAATTTATTTCCACCAAATATTTTGACAAAGTAAATGGTTGTTGTAGTCTGTCTTTGAAGTCAAGAGGCATGCACACCCCATCGATGAGATTCCTAGCCTATAAACAATTGAACGAGGGTTTGCAATTGACATTATGCTAGCACATTTTTTGACACCTTGTCTACATGGGCCAGAGGGGAATCCCTTTCTTTGTATCTCAATGTTGGAAAGCTAGTCGATTCCATGTCTATTGGTATCAAGCTAGGGTATTGTCATATTTTATTTTCTTCGACTATCGGGATCGACTGGATGGAAAAGCATGTTTTGAAACTGTTTTTGGGTATGGCTTTAAGATTCCAACAATCTCTTGCTCTTACTTCATAGTTCCCCATCTACCATTCATACAATTTTGCATTGGATTTTTCGCTCAATTGAGAGCGATGTTTCTAAGTGCAATTCTCCTTGATTATTTGGTTTGACACAATCTTCATTACCCTGTATCACTTAGTAAAGTTTTCAATCATATGCATCCTCATTGCATGGATTTGACCAGGGCTTATTTTCTTTTGATTCCAAGGGAATAAATTTTCTTCTTCCATCCCCTTTTAGTTTAATTCTATCTTTTTCTAGGGATATAGTTGTTTTCATTTTTCTTCCCCATGGATGATTGACTAGAGATGGATATGTTGTTGTAAATTCAATCAAGTCCATCACCTTGTTTTCTTTTGAGTCCAAGGGAATAACTATTATTCTTCCATCCCCTTTTAGTTTAATTCTATCTTTTTCCAGGGATATAGTTGTTTTCATTTTTCTTCCCCATGGATGATTGACTAGAGATGGATATGTTGTTGTAAATTCAATCAAGTCGATCACCTTAAATTCAACTTCCATTGTAATTCTCTTGATAGTTTTTTCAACATTTCTTAGTAATCTGATGGGTTCCATAAATATTTGATCTTCTAGCTTCATAAAGTTCCTTGACCTGATGAGATTAGGTCTCCCCAATTTGATCCATGTTTCTTTTGTTAGAATATTCACTTGTGACCCAAAATCGACTACAAATTCATGGATAAAACAATCTTGTATTTCCAAGTTGACTTATGGGACAAAGTCCTCAATGCTTTTTTCATCCTCGTTTAAGTGACAAATTTTTTTCACAACTTTGCTTTCTCCTTTGTAACTTTTTAATATATCCATCAATTCTAGGAGTTGGGCAACAAATTCTTCTTCGCTTACCATGTTAAGAAACTCATCAAGTGCAACTGTTTTTTCTAGTAAACTCTCGACCTTTTTGTCTTTTGTATTTCTTCTTCTTTGGATAATTCATCGAACAAATTGTTGGTTTCTTTAAATATTTATCTTTCTTTCCTTTGATCTAGATATTGTTCTTTCTCTTTCTCATTGATTTGATGAGTTATATTTTCTTTGGTTTTAGGTCCATATCTTGAATTCAGGGCTATATGTTTGGGAATACTCTGGAGTAGGATTACATTCTTTTTGTTCATTATCTTTTCAAGGATAATAGGGAAATATTCTAAAGGGTTATCTTTGACTCCACATTTAGTGTAGAATTTCAAGTCTATTCTATCTTTTGGAGGGAAACCTAGACATGCGTGATCTTCCTTATAACACACAAAATAATAGTCACCTATTTTCACCATTTTTGGTCTATCGTCATTGGAAATATTTATTTCCTTGATCTTTATGTCTATGTCCATCCATTACGGGGGTTTGGATTAATCTAAATTTCTTTCTCGTTATTTGATTTCATTATATTGTGGGGGAAAGCCGATTGTTTCTTTTTCTTCATTTATAACAACTTGGTTTATTTTTTGGTACATATTTAATTTCTTTCACAACTTCTAGATGATCCTTCATCCATCTGAAACTCTTACCAAGAAAAATTTCATTTCCCATCGCAAGTCGTGTTATTCTTTAGTTATCATGGAATGTTATTCTATTGTGAGTCGAAGTCAACCCTATGTCAACTTTTTTCTTTCCCTTGTCCTTATTATTCTCTTCGACTGGATTTTCTACAACTTATTGGATTGTTTGTATTGCTTGTTATAATATTGCTTTTGCTGGCACAATAGAGAAATCCTTCACAAAGTTTTATTTTATAGTTTCCCATATCCAGGTGTCCCCTTGTGATTCTTCAATTTTCTACCTTTTATTCAACAAGTCTTCCGAGGTATTTGGGATCATATGTGGCCAAATTCTTCCATCTCGGTAGCCAATTCGATGCCATTCACTCTCACATTCTTTGATATTCTTTTTTGGATTGTAACTAGGTTTAAACTTGACGATTTGAGTTGTTTTTGTGAATTTATTTCCACCAAATATTTCGACAAAGTAAACGGTTGTTGTAGTCTGTCTTTGAAGTCAAGGGGCATGCACACCCCATCGATGAGATTCCTAGCCTATAAACAATTGAACAAGGGTTTGCAGTTGACATTATGCTAGCACATTTTTTGACACCTTGTCTACATGGGACAGAGGGGAATCCCTTTCTTTGTATCTCAACGTTGGAAAGCTAGTCGATTCTATGTATGTTGGTATCAAGCTAGGGTATTGTCATATTTTATTTTCTTCGACTATCGGGATCGACTGGATGGAAAAGCATGTTTTGAAACTATTTTTGGGCATGGCTTCAATATTCCAACAATATCTTGCTCTTACTTCATAGTTCCCCATCTACCATTCATACAATTTTGCGTTGGATTTTTTGCTCAATTGAGAGCGATGTTTCTAAGTGCAATTCTCCTTGATTATTTAGTTTGACACAATCTTCATTACCCTGTATCACTTAGTAAAGTTTTCAAATATATGCATCCTCATTGCATGGATTTGACCAGGTCTTGTTTTCTTTTGAGTCCAAGGGAATAAATTTTCTTCTTCCATCCCCCTTTAGTTTAATTCTATCTTTTTCTAGGGATATAGTTGTTTTCATTTTTCTTCCCCATGGATGATTAACTAGAGATGGATATGTTGTTGTAAATTCAATCAAGTCCATCACCTTGTTTTCTTTTGAGTCCAAGGGAATAACTATTATTCTTCCATCCCCTTTTAGTTTAATTCTATCTTTTTCCAGGGATATAGTTGTTTTCATTTTTCTTCCCCATGGGTTATTGACTAGAGATGGACATGTTGTTGTAAATTCAATCAAGTCGATCACCTTAAATTCAACTTCCATTGTAATTTTCTTGATAGTTTTTTCAACATTTCTTAGTAATATGATGGGTTCCATAAATATTTGATCTTCTAGCTTCATAAAGTTCCTTGACCTGATGAGATTAGGTCTCCCCAGTTTGATCCATGTTTCTTTTGTTAGAATATTCAATTGTGACCCAAAATCGACTACAAATTCCTGGATAAAACAATCTTGTATTTCCAAGTTGACTTATGGGACAAAGTCCTCAATGCTTTTTTCATCCTCGTTTAAGTGACAAATTTTTTTCACAACTTTGCTTTCTCCTTTGTAACTTTTTAATATCTCCATCAGTTCTACGAGTTGGGCGACAAATTCTTCTTCGCTTACCATGTTAAGAAACTCATCAAGTGCAACTGTTTTTTCTAGTAAACTCTAGACCTTTTTGTCTTTTGTATTTCTTCTTCTTTGGATAATTCATCGAACAAATTGTTGGTTTCTTTAAATATTTATGTTTCTTTCCTTTGATCTAGATATTGTTCTTTGTCTTTCTAATTGCTTTGATGAGTTATATTTTCTTTGTTTTTAGGTCCATATCTTGTATTCAGGGCTATATGTTTAGGAATGCTCTGGAGTAGGATTACATTCTTTTTGTTCATTAAATTTTCAAGGATAATAGGGAAATATTCTAAAGGGTTATCTTTGACTCCACATTTAGTGTAGAATTTCAAGTCTATTCTATCTTTTGGAGGGAAACCTAGACATGCGTGATCTTCCTTATAACACACAACATAATAGTCACCTATTTTCACCATTTTTGGTCTATCATCATTGGAAATATTTATTTCCTTGATCTTTATGTCTATGTCCATCCATTACGGGGGTTTGGATTAATCTAAATTTCTTTCTCGTTATTTGATTTCATTATATTGTGGGGGAAAGTCGATTGTTTCTATTTCTTCATTTATAACAACTTGGTTTATTTTTTGGTACATATTTTATTTCTTTCACAACTTCTAGATGATCCTTCATCCATCTGAAACTCTTACCAAGAAAAATTTCATTTTCCATTGCAAGTTGTGTTATTCTTTAGTTATCATGGAATGTTATTCTATTGTGAGTCGAAGTCAAGCCTATGTCAACTTTTTTCTTTCCCTTGTCCTTATTATTCTCTTTGACTGGATTTTCTACAACTTATTGGATTGTTTGTATTGCTTGTTATAATATTGCTTTTGCTGGCACAATAGAGAAATCCTTCACAAAGTTTTATTTTATAGTTTCCCATATCCAGGTGTCCCCGTGTGCTTCTTCAATTTTATACCTTTTATTCAACAAGTCTTCCAAGGTATTTGGGATCATATGTGGCCAAATTCTTCAATCTCGGTAGCCAATTCAATGCCATTCACTTTCACATTCTTTAATATTCTTTTTTGGATTGTAACTAGGTTTAAACTTGACGATTCGAGTTGTTGTTGTGAATTTATTTCCACCAAATATTTCGACAAAGTAAACGGTTGTTGTAGTCTGTCTTTGAAGTCAAGGGGCATGCACACCCCATCGATGAGATTCCTATCCTATAAACAAATGAACGAGGGTTTGCAATTGACATTATGCTAGCACATTTTTTGACACCTTGTCTACATGGGCTAGAGGGGAATCCCTTTCTTTGTATCTCAAGGTTGGAAATCTATTCGATTCTATGTCTGTTGGTATCAAGCTAGGGTATTGTCATATTTTATTTTCTTCGACTATCGGGATGGACTGGATGGAAAAGCATGTTTTGAAATTGTTTTTGGGTATGGCTTCAAGATTCCAACAATCTCTTGCTCTTACTTCATAGTTCCCCTTCTACCATTCATACAATTTTGCATTGGATTTTTCGCTCAATTGAGAGCGATGTTTCTAAGTGCAATTCTCCTTGATTATTTGGTTTGACACAATCTTCATTACCCTGTATCACTTAGTAAAGTTTTCAAATATATGCATCCTCATTGCATGGATTTGACCAGGGATTTTTTCTTTTGAGTCCAAGGGAATAACTTTTCTTCTTCCATCCCCTTTCAGTTTAATTCTATCTTTTTCTAGGGATATAGTTGTTTTCATTTTTCTTCCCAATGGATGATTGACTAGAGATGGATATGTTGTTGTAAATTCAATCAAGTCCATCACCTTGTTTTCTTTTGAGTCCAAGGGAAGAACTATTATTCTTCCATCCCCTTTTAGTTTAATTCTATCTTTTTCCAGGGATATAGTTGTTTTCATTTGTCTTCCCCATGGATGATTGACTAGAGATGGATATGTTGTTGTAAATTCAATCAAGTCGATCACCTTAAATTCAACTTCCATTGTAATTCTCTTGATAGTTTTTTCAACATCTCTTAGTAATCTGATGGGTTCCATAAATATTTGATGTTCTAGCTTCATAAAGTTCCTTGACCTAATGAGATTAGTTCTCCCCAGTTTGATCCATGTTTCTTTTGTTAGAATATTCACTTATGACCCAAAATCGACTACAAATTCCTGGATAAAACAATATTGTATTTCCAAGTTGACTTATGGGACAAAGTCCTCAATGCTTTTGTCATCCTTGTTGAAGTGACAAATTTTTTTGACAACTTTGCTTTCTCCTTTGTAACTTTTTAATATCTCCATCAGTTCTAGGAGTTGGGCGACAAAATCTTCTTCGCTTACCATGTTAAGAAACTCATCAAGTGCAACTATTTTTTCTAGTAAACTCTAGACCTTTTTGTCTTTTGTATTTCTTCGTCTTTGGATAATTCATCGAACAAATTGTTGGTTTCTTTAAATATTTATCTTTCTTTCCTTTGATCTAGATATTGTTCTTTCTCTTTCTCATTGCTTTGATGAGTTATATTTTCTTTGCTTTTAGGTCCATATCTTGAATTCAGGGATATATGTTTAGGAATGCTCTGTAGTAGGATTACATTCTTTTTGTTCATTATCTTTTCAAGGATAATAGGGAAATATTCTAAAGGGTTATCTTTGACTCCACATTTAGCTTAGAATTTCAAGTCTATTCTATCTTTTGGAGGGAAACCTAGACATACGAGATCTTCCTTATAACATACAAAATAATATTTCTTTCAAATCTTCACTTATCTCCATGTTGACTTCCTCTTCCTACATATCAACCACAGCCATCGTATCCTCCTCTTCCTATGCCTCCATATCCGTTATTTATGTGATTTTGATCATTTGCTTGAGTGTGATACACTTTTTGGTAATTTGGTTGGTTGTTCTCATTGAGTTGACATCCAACTGTGTTATGAGAAGAATCTTCACAAATGGCACACCTCTTTGGTTTTGCATTCCTTAAATTATGGGGACATTTGCGTGTGGAGGGGTTCAACACACTTTCACAGATTTCACAATAACATTATGTTTAAACCACCGGAACATGTTGGTGCATCTCAATCTATTATCTATATTTGCAATTATCCTTGGTATTCCCATCATTCTTACATATGGTGCAGGTGCATGATAAGTCGAATCTCCTTAAGACAAGTTCTCATATAAATCTTTTCATAGTTTACAGTTTTTCTTCCAGATGTTTGTATGTCAATATGGTCAGGCCAACATCATCAAGTTCAATTTGTTGTGCTTTTTTTAGGGCATCTTCATATGTGATTTTATGCATTCATAGAGGGGCCCTTATTCTTTGCAATAATCCAACCACGAACCATTGAACCAAAAAATCAACATCAATCGTGTCTAGGATTTGATTGAACAAATCCTAGAACTTTTTATCATAGTTTCTTATTGATTCTCCTAGCATTTGTTTTTTCTCTTTAAGCCTCTATGCAACCAGATGCTTGGAATCTCGTGTTCTTAAAAATTGGAAGAATGCTTGTTTGATTTCATCCTTGGTTTTGACTTGGTTCTCTGTATAGTTCATGAACCATGTGAACACCCTTTTTGTAAGTGCTCCAATGAATTGTGCCATTTGTTTTGTTTCATCTGCGATATCTTGAGACTCAAAAATCTTCTCACAAACAAACCTATTCCTTTGGGTCTTCATCCCCCTCATAAAGAAGGAGATTTGCAATGGCATTGTAAGGCGTTTTTGTTGAGTTGATAGAGTTTACAAGAGGAGGTGAAGATGGTGGTCGATTATTTTTCAATGAACTTTGTTGAGTCAATAGAGTCAACAAGATCGATTGAATCAAGGGGATAGATTGGATCATAGGGGTTGACTGAATCATAAGAGTCGACTAAATAAGGTCTTTGATCGTTGCAGTTTGACTTGTGTTTTTTTATTTTTTATTTTAGCAACCATTTCAAGGTCGTCTATATGGAAATACTTATCTTTATACTCTATGAAACCATTCATTTGTGGTCATGTCTCTTCATTGCACCTTTCACTTTCTATTGCTTTACTTTCTTCATATATTAAATTTAGCAGGGGGGGCATTTTCGTGAGATCCTCAATTTGAACAATCAAATTATTCCAACAATTTTTGGGGATGATACTTATCCAATTCCCCTCTCTTTATGATCTTCGCATCAAGATATTGTCGATTACTTGTCCATTTTCATCTAGTCGACTCCATACCGAGGAAGCACTAAGTTCCAGACATAAATGAGGCCTTGAAATTTGGTTGGCTATGGAAATGTTTGATCTAAAAGAGTTCATAGGAGGAGAATCATTGATTCTCATTTAATCTTGTGAGGTGTGAAGAACCTCAAGGCTTGTTTCGACCATTTGCAATTCTTCTTCTAAATTGGAAACCATTGCAACAACTTCCTCTTTTGCATATGGTTGAACATTCCTCAACTCAAGTAGGTTTAGTCGATCATCGACCCATTTCTCCTCATGGACTAGGCCATTCAGAACCATCATTACCTCATCTTCCACACCTAGTTGATCCACAAGAGTTAGGTAGGGTTGGTATATTATCGACCCAACACTCGGTGCCTTTCTTTGATGAATTTGGTTGGCACATGTCTGTAGATTCCTTCATTTCTACTCTCCTTTTCTTCCTTTTGTCTCTCTACAATTTTTTCAATTCAAGCGAGGGTTTGTACCCTTCCATCATTCTTTATGTTCTCTTCTTATTTTCTTCATCAAGCATATATTCTTGTTCAAGCAATCATACTTTTCTAGGAATCATTACTATGCTTTGTATTCTTCCTCCTCGGGTCGAATAGGGATCCTATTGATCAAGGCATCTCAAGTTTGTTTTGCCCCTCCATTGTCGACCTTGAACTTACTTGTGATTGAGATGGTATCCATTATAATTATTTTCTTAGAAAGTATTCCCACTATTCTTGTTTTTTCTTCCAGTTAGTTGTAAGCAGAGTGTGAATCAGAGGCCATGCTTTTATTATATGTCCAACACCTTTGTCTATGAGGAATTTGTGTAGTAATATTGGTACAATGCAAATGAATTTTTCATGCAAGTCATCATAAAATCTTCTTTTGACACTATCTATAGGTGTTCGGTCTTTGATTGCTTGCTCTTCACAAAATTTGTTGGCGATTTCTTCTGCCCACTCGATTTGTTTGTTAGACGTTGTTTAATTTCAACAATAACTTCTTGTCTTTAGTTGTCTTGTTCATCAACAAGGCTATCCAACAACTTTTTTATCTCTCGGGGGATGAATTCCAGGAATATTTCGTGTGTTTTGTGAAAAATATGGCTCCTACTTCTACAATTGTTAGTCGTTTCTTTTGGCATAATTTTTCAAGTAGTTCTGAACTTTTCTATGCCACCACTCACAAATCTCTTCCTCACTAAACATCTATGCATGTCTTCGCTATTCTGCATGGCTCGGGTAATGTACTACTGACAACAAAACCAATGTTGCAATCTATGGAATTACACATAAATAGTTCCCAGTAGTATGCACAACTAGACATAATATATAACACAGTAATATATAAGCACAAACACATAGAAGGAGAGAAGAATATAAAAGTAGTAGTGGAACCAATGAAGCCAAGATCAGGGAGTCTGCTATATTAAGATCAATAAGCCAACATCAACTACTTGCTATACATACAAATTCTTGTTTTTATATATGTTTATAATCAAAGAGGTAGTTATAACTTCTTTCACTATCTTGGTCAATCGACCCAACCAAGTGGTCGACCAACTCGACTAACTAGTCGATTATGCTTATGAGTCAACAAGGCCAACTAAGCTCCTACAATAAATGCCTAAACTCTTTATCATTTTCTTGCCAAATATCTTTAATTTATATTTCTACAATTTTGGTCTTCCATTACTTAGTGTTTATATTTTTCACTTTAAAAATGTTATGACATGCTTTTCTCCCACTACATAGCAAATTTGCTATGGATTGATGGTCATATAAAGAGGCAATTTCACTCTCGTCAAATATGTGAATTGAAGACCTCTACTTTGACATGGTTAGGGCGCTATGTGGACCAAAAAGCTTAATGTTACATCGTAATCTTCCACCCTATGAGCATCAGCATTATGTGGCCTGTAGGATCCATTTCAGTGACTCAGATCCACTTATATCCTTCAGAGATACTAGTTTGCCCTATTTTTATTCCTACCCGCATGTTGCATCACTATAGAAGGCGTACCTGCGAGTTGCATCACTATAGCCTGCGGGTATCAAGTAAAATGGTAAAAATCACTATTTATTACTTTTTACTCCCAGAAAGCGGTCATTGGGTGGCCTTTGGCTCTCCATCTGCCTGAGTAATGCCTCGATGTGTCCTTTCACCTACCTTTGAGAGGACTATATATTGAGCACATATGGCTTATGGACGGGAAAAAGAGGAGAATAGCAAGAGAACTCTAGTGGATTTTTGCCCTATCTTGAGTCTACACTCATTGATCCTTGTAGTTGTGAACCCTTTATGTTCACCTTCCAAACTCCTATCTAGTTTGAGTTTGCCATTCATGGAGGATTGAAGTGGTGGAGGCACAAGTGGATTGATCTAGATCTTGGTTCGGATTGGTTGCCGGCAAGAGGTTGTATTACCTTGTACTTCTTCTTGTTAATTAATAGAAATACTCATATTCTCGTCCATCATGTTGTGAATGTTGTTTATTATACATTGGGTTACATTTGCTTGTGATATTATGGACCATTGTTATTGATAATGTTAATGTCATTTATATATTATATGTACTTGTTGGATATTGGTTGTCAAGACTAATTTGCAGATTTCAAGTGCATGGAATGAAAGCTCCAACGGGGATCTACATCAAACGTTTGGATCGAGGTTGGTTACATTTCTCCATTATCTTAGCATTGTCATTTATAATAGCATTGTTTTGAGAATTGAGTTGATTTCTGGTAGTCATCTATCTGTTGTGGTATTCCCAAGCCATAGTGAGTTTTCTCCAACACAGAAATGGCGACTCCACTGGGGAAAACATCCATGTTTGGGAAATTTTTTGAGCATTAGTCCTTAATTAGAGTTGTTGTTTATCGAAGCTCTGTGTCACTGATTGGCCGTTAATATATACCATAGAAAACTTGCTTTTTCTGAGCCTCTGGACTCTTTGTTTGACCATTTTCCTTTCCTCACCCGCGAGCTAGCTTAGTTCTGCCCGTGTCTACCCGCCTCTGTTTACTCTACTGCTCGCGGGTAGCCGCGGGTATTCCTTCGACAGTAGCGTACAACTCCGGCTTTTGTTGGTTTATGGCTATTGGTTGTTGCTGGGTTGGATTTGGTTGTTCCTGAGTCTTTGTTGGCCTCTTTCTTGACTGTTTCATGCCTTGGTTGTGACCAGAACTCTTCGTTTCTCTTGGTTGAGCTTTCTTGGTTTTTTACCAATCTTTGGATTTAGCCTCTTGGTTTTTTCCTTTTGAGCTCATTCCTTTCGCTGAGTCTTGCTGTTTAGGATCTGCTGGGTTGTCTTAGTGATCTTCTCGGCACTTCAATGACTGAATAGTAGGATTTTGCTTGCATTTTTTCATTCCATCTATATTGAAAAAATACAAAAATATACATCTAATTTTTTGCATTTTCCTTCCTGTTTATAAGTGAAAATACAAAAATATTTTACTTTCATGTACTACATCTTGCATTGAATGCTTGTTGCCTCATTTATGTTCTTCTTGTGCATCGAAAAGATAAAAGTTTGCATCTTTATTTCGGAATTGTTGGTTGATTTTGCATATTAGTGACATTGTTTTATTGGATAGATGAGTCTAGGATTGGACGATTTTGCATACTATTGAGTCTACACATCACTAGTTTCACGATCATATCCCTTGAGTAACCACAGCCACTAAAATTAACGCTTAATCTTAAAATTGATTAGAATGATTTTATTTATAGGGTACACCAACTAGCATAGGTTTAGAGTCTTGGAATAAATCATTGTGAGTTAACAATCCAAGACTACTAAACGAAACATTAGGTGTCTAACCAAGGAGTGGAGGAATCCATGGTATAGATCGGTGTTCTCAGGAAGCTCTACTCAATCCAAAGTTAAGCACGAGGTCACGGGAGGTTGGTTGAGGAGATATCCCTCTAATACCGGTTGAACGTGGGAGATATATCCAGGATTTGTTCGTATCTGGGGGTACCGGAGGTTCGTCCTCTTGTGCTTCGGGCTTAGCTGCCCTGCCCATACGATGGATCCCACCTGCGACTGTCCCCCTGAGCATTGGTTATATTGCGGTGACCATAGTTTCCTTACCTAGGTATCGCACAGGGTACTTGCAGCGCTTATGCTGTTTGTGTCCTGAGTCAGATAGGAATTGGATAGCACAGTTTTGTTTGTGCAGTGGAGTTGACCCTGTACACGCAATGAAGCCTGGGTGTCTCTATAACTGATTCTGTTACCTCTGACTATAGTTTGGGAGTCTCAAGCCTCTCCTAGGCGAGACATACCGGCTCTAGTGTCGGGAGCTCATTTAGCCACTCTCTTTGTCTGCTCTTGGTTGTAGTTTCTCTAGGTGTGTGCTTTTGATTTACTATTTTTTATTGATAGTTGGCCTTTAGGGGACGTTTTGATTATATATTCTCTCTGGAGATATCGTGGCGCGGAGCCCTACTCTCTGTCGGTCTCGTCGGTTGGCTGGTTTAAATCCAGCCGAGCTTTCACGCTGTGTTGCTAGAGGACGCCAGAGGGCTCCCTCTGAGTCTTCGGATTCTTACATGACTTACGTCCAAGAATTCATGGTTGCACATCCCGATATTGAGGAAAAACCTTCGACTGCTTCGGGTAGAGTTGACCATACTTCCGATCCCCATACTCCTCGTGAGGAGTGGGGAGGTGATCCACCTGAGACTCGACCTGGTTCTATTTGGCCTAATCCACTTGAACGAGATCCGTTTGATCCTTCGAATCCGGATAATTATCTTTACGGAATGCTCGACTTACCCAAGGACGAAGAATAGGACAATCCTTTCATTCCTTCATTTCCACGTAGTTATAGACACGGGATGCCAGAGATACATGATGACATTGGCCCTACGATCAACCCCACCGCACTCTCTTTTGGTATGCCTAGTCATAGTACTGTTGAACCTTCCACTACGTTTGGTAGTCACGTTGGCACTAGTCAAAGTATTAGCCATACTATACCCACTGGGGGCACTACCCTCGCTGGGGGCACTACGTTGTCCACCCACACACATAGTATGGGGATTGGTCAGATTCCTAACGACGCTAATGTTGGAAGACGACCACCTCCTAGGATTACCCAACCTAATTGGAACGTTGTTCGGAACACGACTCACCATCCACCACCTAATACACATGTCGCTACTCGTCAACCCAGGACTACTTTTACGAATGATAATGTTCCTCCCAACCATGGGGGTGGACACATACCACATACTTTTGCGTCCACTACCGCCACTAGTAATGCTAATGTAGGGGTTGGGAATATTTCCTATCCACATGGACATCACGCCACCATCCCTGCTACTAGTCACACCAATATTGGTGTTGGGAATGCTTCTCATGCTTCTGGTCACCACGCGACTGCTCAAGCTAATCCTAATGCTGGGGGTGGGAACATACCATACCATTACAGTCATTACAACACGGTTCCCGCTATGAATAGTAGATACATGCCCCATACTCATGGTGGAAACCCTTACTACAACACAGTCGGTGTTGGCCACCAGTATCACCCACCACCCCAATATGGTGCCCAAAACACGCATATACCTGCTTACTCTCAAATGGGTCAGGCAAGAGGAGGTTATCAATCTTATGGCCATGGGAAAGCTTATGGCCGTCAGGTCCTCAATATCAGTAGTTTAATCCTCATGGTCAAGCTCTTGGTCCATATTATAACACAGTTCCGTTTAACCAACCTTTTATGGGAGCTTATAATCTAGCTTTCCAGCCTCATCTCCCGTTCCTTGCATGATTGAATCTCCCAGATATTTCGAAGCTCACGAATGATCCGGTGTGTCATGGCCCTACTTGGCCCCCATTCCCTACCAAGCTCCCTTCGGACATTCCGAAGTTTGAAGGGAAAAGTGGTGAGGACCCGAGAGATCATGTCACAACGTTTCGCCTTTGGTGCTCTTCCAACTCTTTGAATCATGATTCCATTATATTACGACTATTTCAATGCACCCTCATGGGGGCAGCCGCGAAGTGGTATGTAGAGTTGCCTAGGAACACCTATAGGGGATTCAACGAGATTGCTTTGGTTTTCTTAGACCATTTTCAGTTACCAGTTCGTTATGATACTGGTATTGAGTTGTTGTCCACCTTCCGTCAGAATAAGGCCACACATATTTCTGACCACGTTCAAGAATGGCATTGGCGGAAGAGATTAGTGAAAGCCAACATTCCTCCAGAGTTCCTGTTGGAATGGTTCCTCAAGTCTTTACTCCCATACATTGCTAAGGATGTTTCTATGTCCGGCATTGTGACTGAGGAACAAGCTATCTTGAAATTCCAGCAGTTAGATCTACTTTATTCTCAGTCTGGCATTTTTTATGACATTATTCCTGATGCACCGAGAACAAGACATGAGCCCACGTAAGTTCTTGGACCACATGTCGATGGCATCGTGGGGTCTGCATGCACTCACCCTATAGACTTGGTAGCTAATCAAATACAAAATTTGTCGCTAAACCAGTCTACTCCTGGACAGGTTCACACTGTGTCCACTTCCACTCCGTTGTCTGATGTACACAATGTGCAATCAACGAAGCCGTCAGGTAACCAGTAACCTGGTGGTAAGAAAAAGGGGAGAAACAATCGTAGGGGTAGAAACAATGGAAGTAATAACAATAGCAATCGTAATACTCCTCGTAAAGAGAATGCCAACCCTCCTCGGGAAGGCGATAATGCTGGCGAGGATCGTAAACCTAGGTGTAAGGTGAAATTCCCTTGCAAGCTTTGTGGGGAGGATCATCTTACTCACTTATGTCCTCGAATTGAAGAAGCATCAAAGCATTTGGAACAGAGCACAGCTGTGTTGAAGGATCCTCTTCCTCATCATCAAAACATGGCTTCGCATGCTCCCACCACTGGTTATGGTACTAATGAAATGGCAGTGTCTTCTTCCAACACTAGTGGTTATGGATGTGTGAATATGGTTCAGTCGGAGGTTTGTGTTGCTACTCCTCAGCACGATTATGGTGCACCACAACCTAATTTGGGGAGTGAGACTCCCCCTCCTCCTGACAATTCCTTGCATATCGAGAAGCCCTTCGTTATGCTGTGGATACCGAAAGGTGTTCTCAAGCGCTCCACGCATAATCCCATTGCTCGAGCGGCCCAAAACTACTCCATCGTAGAAGATTTGGGCCAAACTCCGTGTGCCATGTCGGCTCTTGAAGTTTTGCAAGCCTGTCCTTCTTAGAAGCATGCCTTTTTGAGTGCGTTAGGAGTTCAGGATGGGGGAAATCCTAGTGTTATCAAATTCGATACTACTGATGTCCAGCCTCGCTTACCTTACCACATGGCTTTTCAAATCCAGGTGGTTTTCCTTCAGAGATTTGTCAAACGTACTATGGTTGATGAAGGTGCTTATGCGTCAGTAATGTCGTTAACTTGTTGGAAAGCTCTTAGCTCTCCTTCTCTCCTCGCGTCTAGAACTACACTCACTGCATTCGACGGTAGATCTTTTACGCCGCATGGAATTATTCCTTCCCTTGTTGTCTCCTTGGGAGGTAAGTCTGTGCCTATTGAAGTCGAAGTGGTTGATGCACCCATCGACTACAACCTTTTACTGGGTCGGAACTGGATGTACGCTATGAAGGCTGTCGCATCTACTGTATTTAGAGTTATCTGCTTGCCCCATGAAGGCAAGATTGTGACGATCGATTAGCTAGATTTTGTTGGCATTCCTTCCGCAGCATTCTCGGGATCTATAGTCCCTCAAGTTTCTAATTCGCAGCCGACAGCTGGGAACATAGGTGTTGGAATGTACCCCTCATTGATGGGAACTTATAGTCTTTTTGCACCTGTGAATTTTATTGGAACCATTACCGACAATGCGTCTCCTCCTTCGAATAATATGTTATTCCGGACCTCTTATTTATATGATCCGTGGAATTTACCATCCACGAGTTCCACGTCTGGAGACATTGCGCACGTCGAGATGTCTATGCCTTTATCTGTAGCGGAGCTCGCTTACGATAATATCCAACAAACCACTGCAGATCCGGATCTCTCTTCTTCCCAGACAGTTGAAGAAGATCCCGTTACGCTGCTAGTTTGGGCAGCCAACTCGTCTTGTTCCCACGATTGCCTCGATGATACTTTACCATCTGATGAAGCTATCCTCGAGGCCATGTGTGGTAGTGAGAGGCCTTGGGAAGATATGCACCATCGCTCTTATTTCTTTCCCAACCTCGAGCTCGTTGAGCAAGAGGAGTTTAGGATGACTCTAGCAGATATGGTTGGTCACCCTATGGCTCTTTTGGAGTCGCATGATGTTTTTGCGGAGAGGAATATGGCCAATATTTCCCCAACCACTTCGATCAACATCTCTCGCACTCCCGGAAAGATAGAGAACATTTACATCGGTGCCAATTGCACTCCTGAGGAGATCGCTATTTACACTAACTTGTTTACAGAACTCTGGGAAGCTTTTGCCTGGTCATACGAGGAGATGCCAGGAATAGACCCCCACATTGTTGAACATGAGATTAGAACGTATCCTGATGCTAAACCGGTTCGACAACGCTTACGTGTTGTGAACCCTAGGAAGGCAGCTGCTATTAAGGCAGAGGTGGAGAAACTTCTCAAAGCTGGTTTCATCTACCCCGTTCCTCTTACCGAATGGGTGTCAAACCCCGTTCCTGTGGATAAGAAGCAGGGAACGATCCGTGTATGCACTGATTTCAGATATTTGAACCATGCATGTTCGAAAGACAACTTCCCTACGCCATTCATTGACCAAATATTGGATGCTTGTGCGAGGAGTGAGATTTTTTCATTCATGGACGGATTCTCAGGTTATAATCAGATTCAAATCAAACCCGCGGACCAACATAAGACGACATTTATTTGTCCATGGGGAACGTTTGCATATCAAAAAATGCCCTTCGGCCTTAAAAACGCCGAAGCTACTTTTCAGCGAGCCGTGACCTATGCCTTTCACGATCTTAAGATGATTATGGAAGTTTTCTTGGATGATCTTGCTGGCCATTCTCGCAAGAGAGTGGACCACCCCAAGCACCTCCATATGATTCTCGAACGATGTATCCACTACAAAATTTGATTGAATCCAAACAAATGCATCTTCGCTCTTAGGACTGGTCTCCTTCTAGGATTCATAGTTTCGAGAGAGGGTATTAGAGTCGATCCTCTCAAAGTTGAGGCAATACTTCAATTGCCTCCTCCGCGTAATTTGTTACAACTTCAGAGCCTCTAAGGGAGAGCTACTTTTCTGCGTCGGTTTATAGATAACTATGCTAATATTACCAAAGGTTTCGCACACTTATTGAAGAAAGACACACCTTTTATCTGGGATGAGCGAGCCCAGCAGTCTTTCGATGCCCTTAAGAAAGCTTTGGTATCGGCCCCTGTGCTTAGTCCACCAGACTTTACATGAGATTTCATTCTTTATGTGGCCGCGTCTCAAGATACTATTGGCATGGTCTTGGTTCAGGTAGATGATGCGCTTGTCGAGCATGTTATCTATTATCTCAGTCGAAATTTAGTAGACGCTGAGCTAAGGTACACTCACGTAGAAAAGATGGCACTTGCGACTGTCCACGCAGTCTAGCGGTTACGACATTATATTTTGCTTCGAACAACCACAGTTGTAGCTCACATCAATCCATTTCAGTTCGTGCTATCACGATGCCTTATCGGGGGTAAGTATAATAAATGGATTGTAATCCTTCAGGAATTTGATCTTGATTTTGCTTCGGCAAAATTGGTGAATCATTGGTGTTCGCTGAGCTTATGTCAGACCTTCCACGACTTGATGAGGATGTCATTCATGAAGATTCCTTTGTGGATGAACACTTATTTCTTATCTCGTCCGAGGACCCTTGGTATGGGGATGCCATTGTATATCTCCAAACTTTGAAGTTTCCTCCACATTATTCACGAGATGAGCGACGACGTGTGAGACATCACGCTAAAGATTATACTATCATCGGTGATACTCTGTATCGCCGAGGAAAGGACTCCATTCTCCGTCATTGCTTGACTCACGAAGAAGCAGAACAGGTACTTAATGATTGCCATGCGGGGGCGTGTGGCGGTCACTTATCCGGGCTTGCTACAACCATCGTATCATGCGAGCTGGTTATTTTTGGCCTACCATCTTTAAAGATTGTATTAACGCTGTGAAGAGATGTCACCCTTGCCAGGTGTTTTCTCGAAACATACACTCGCACCCAGCGCCCCTTCATCCGGTTGTCACTGTCGGTCCCTTCACTAAGTGGGGGGTAGATTTCATAGATTGCAAACCAGCTTCGGCTGGGGGGAATCACCATATTATCGTGGCCGTGGATTATTTTTCCAAGTGGGCTGAGGCCATGCCTGCTATAAAAGCCGACGGTGCTACTGCAGCCCATTTTGTGTTCAACCAGATTATCACTCAGTTCGGTATCCCGAAAGAGATTGTTACTGACCATGGCAGTCACTTTCAAAACAAGATGATGGAGGATTTGTCTCTCAAGCTTGGGTTTCATCAGGAACACTCGTCTTCCTACTATCCTCAAGCAAATGGTCAGGTTGAAGCAGTAAATAAGTCTTTGAAGACCATTCTCCAACGTACCATCCAACAAAGCAAGACTAATTGGCATATCATGTTATATCCTGCTTTGTGGGCATATCGAACCACAATTAAGACTGCCAACGGGTTCTCACCTTTCCAGTTAGTTCATGGTGTGGAGTCACTTTTACCGATTGAATGTGAAATCCCTTCGCTCAAGCTAGCCATAGAGCTCCTCCCTGATACGACAGATATTGAGCAAGGTTTAGTACACCTCGAGCAACTTGACGAGCAACGTCGAGATGCCGCTGTGGCCATTGATGTTAACAAGCGTCGTGTCAAGGTTCACTATGATAGGTCTGTCCGTCCCCGGAAATATGTTGAAGGTGACTTGGTACTTTTGTATGACCAAGCTAAAGAACCCCTGGGGGTAGGCAAGTTCAATCCCATGTGGCACGGTCCTTACATTGTGAGGCGTGTCCTCGAGAAAGGAGCTTATGAGTTAGAAGACTATGAGGGAGTTGCCTTGAAGGAGCCTAGAAATGGGCTCTACCTCAAGCGGTATTATGCTTGAACCTTTGGTTCAGGTTGATGCTTTTGTACACTATTGTATAGTTTTTCTATACATAGTTTAGCTTGCCTTTTGGTTGTCGGGTCTGCTGATTAGCTTCTGTTTGATTGACAGATGTCAACGGGATCTCCTACATTCTTAGGTTTCGCGGATGGTGCTAGCCGACATACACAGCAACTTGCTTCTGCTGCTTGGGTTATCTTCTCACCTGACCACCTAGTTGTGTCCTCAGGAGGTGCTTGTCTCGGTCCTACATCTAATAATGTGGCTGAGTATAGTGCCGTTATTGAGCTACTTCGGGATGCTATTTCACATGAAATCCAGTCTTTAGAAGTCCGCCTGTATTCACAACTAGTTGTGTCTCAGCTGAATGGGCAGTACCGTGTACGAGACCCTACATTACTACGGATATTCCTCAAGGTACGACTTTTGGAGAGACATTTTGTTTCAATTACATATATTCATATTCCGAGAAGTCTTAATTACATATCTGATGCATACGCTAACTATGTATTAGATTGGCATTTGTCACATTCATCATGAAGCACATAAATACAAAGACATTCATACATTTGTACATACACACATGTAGTAGAACCGAGAACCAAAGTTATATATATATATAAATATGTCCAAAAATGGTAGTGTCATACAAAACTGGAGCCCGTAGCCCTAAAAAATATACATATCGATACAAAAAATGAGACCCTGGGATATCTATTCCCTCCGAGGAGGTCTAGCTGCCGCCTCGATGGGATGTGTCTCGTAGAAGTACTGTACTGCATTGGCTACCCGTTGTAGTAGCCACACCCACTCACCGGGAACACCCACTACTTTAATATCATGTCATGGAGTAGTGTTTTTTAATCAGATTTCCTCGGCGAAAGTTGTTCTGAACCATTTCACACCTATGGAAGGTACGTTTCACACCTGGCATATAGGTTAGATGCCATTGTCACATACATTATGCATTTGACCTATTGACCATTTTCATAAACCCTAGGTGCGACCCTGCTTCGTAACTGACACGAAATCTTCACACTGCTATAGAAGTGTCACTATGTGGTGGTAGGGGTTTTCCAAACATGGGTACCCTAGTTAGAACCCCTTTATGCATTCTGGTGCCCATGCTGTTGTTTGTCCTTAGGATTGGGAGTCCTTTGTAGTCACGCCATGACGTTGCGATAAAGACTCATACTCTACTTTGTTTTATGCTGGCCATCTCCCTTAAGGACTCCCCTCAGTTATATCATGTTGTGATTGCATTGCATCATCCTGCTTGCTGCTTGAGCCTTGTGCCGGCTCCCGCTTACTCAATTGTTAGCTTGGTGCCTGAGCACTTTTCCATGTCGAGCCCTGCAGAGCTTATATTTTCCCTTCACAATTTGATGACCTTTTGACCCTGAGGGAACATACCCCCGAGTGTCCACATCCTGCACGCACTTCCTTGCATCGAACATAGGTATATTCCACTGCTTGGGACTAGTCTGCTAGCTATTTGACACTTGTTCCCTCACTTGTTGTACTATAAGCAATTTTATTCTTTTTCAAGCTTTTCCCAAATATGAAAAAGACCAAAAAAATCGAATATTCCAAAAATCCGGACGGAATTATGGTCACTATTTCTTGTTGGCAGCTGTTATGTCATCTTTGAACAGAGCATTCATTCCACTCCATATATTATGAGTCGGGACTATAGTTGGGCCTTAGGAGCTGTACTTGTTTCTCAGTTTACTCCACTGATTGGTTAAGCTTCCAGTCATTATGGAGCCCTCTGTAATGCCTTCTGCATTGCACAATTTATTTCAAGTCTATGCTGCCTGAGTCTATCCTTCTGCTCATGCTCTTGTTCAAAGGAAGTCCTGAAACCAGTGTCGGCCACTCCTCAAATCTCTTGACTATTGCATGTCGGCCATCCTTATTGAGTCATTCCGTTTCACCTGAGATCTTCCAAATCTTTCAGCATTGCTGGTACCTCGTGCTGGTCAATGGGGGATGCCTTAATGCCCTCCTTCCAGCGAGTCTCGTTCCTTCGACTTCAACCCATTTATTCTGGGACTTGAGACTTAGAGTTCAGTTGAGTACCTTGAGGCTTGGAGTCATTAGTGGCAGGTTCTCTTTCCATCGACAGTTTTGGGAATACATCAATGTCCCCTGATCGATGGATTCATCCTAGTGTTCGACTTCAACCCATTTATTCACACTCCGATGATTGTGCTCTGTGCCTTGATGCCCATTTTCATTATTGGTGGGTCATCTCACGTCTGTTAACGGTATACATCATTGACTGGTAATTAGACGATGTTTCATCAGGTTCGACCCCAACTCCTTTATTCACTTGATGGGACTTGCACCGTCGAAGACTTGTGTAGAAGACCCCTGGCGATTGTGGCATTCAGTATGCTACATATGACGTTGACCTTACATCTAAGATATCACCTCTCAGATTTCAACAGTTTGTACCTCCAGTTTGCACCAGCTGTCTTTTTTTAAGCAGAAGACCATATCTTACTGTAGAGGGATCATGGCTATGATCACTTATGACATGTATTCACTATGTACTGCCTATTCATGGCCATTGTATCAAATTGTTGTACTATACTGACATGTATTCAAAGATACTATTGTATTATGACGAGTGAGCTGCTCTTTCCACTTGTGTCTCAATCACTCCACTTCTGAGTTTTATAATGTATTTCGACCATCGTAGCATCAGTCTCTGACCTCACACATTAGGGGGCATCTGTTACATCGTAATCTTCCACCCTATGAGCATCAGCATTATGTGGCCTGTAGGATCCATTTCAGTGACTCAGATCCACTTATATCCTTCAGAGATACTAGTTTTCCCTATTTTTATTCCTACCCACCTGTTGCATCACTATAGCAGGTGTACTTGCGAGTTGCATCACTATAGCCCGCGGGTATCAAGTAAAATGGTAAAAATCACTATTTATTACTTTTTACTCCCAGAAAGCGGTCATTGGGTGACCTTTGGCTCTCCATCTGCCCGAGTAACACCTCGATGTGTCCTTTCACCTACCTTTGAGAGGACTATATATTGAGCACATATGGATTATGGACGGGAAAAAGAGGAGAATAGCAAGAGAACTCTAGTGGATTTTTGTCCTATCTTGAGTCTACACTCATTGATCCTTGTAGTTGTGAACCCTTTATGTTCACCTTCCAAACTCCTATCTAGTTTGAGTTTTCCATTCATGGAGGATTGAAGTGGTGGAGGCACAAGTGGATTGATCTAGATCTTGGTTCAGATTGGTTGCTGGCAAGAGGTCGTATCACCTTGTACATCTTCTTGTTAATTAATAAAAATACTCATATTCTCGTCCATCATGTTGTGAATGTTGTTTATTATACATTGGGTTACATTTGCTTGTGATATTATGGACCATTGTTATTGATAATGTTAATGTCATTTATATATTATATGTACTTGTTGGATATTGGCTGTCAAGACTAATTTGCAGATTTCAAGTGCATGGATTGAAAGCTCCAACGGGGATCTACATCAAATGTTTGGATCGAGGTTGGTTCCATTTCTCCATTATCTTAGCATTGTTTTGAGAATTGAGTTGATTTCTGGTAGTCATCTGTCTGTTGTGGTATTCCCAAGCCATAGTGAGTTTTCTCCAACACACTTAAATCGATTCCCAATATATCTCAACCCATACCATAATACTAGAACTAGGTTGGATCATTAGAGGTTTTGATCACCCAGAGTTGTGGATTAGAACTTGGAACAATACGGTGGAGTTTTTAAAGTTATTATTTATTTGTTGAAAGGTTTTTCTTTATTGTTTATTTAAAATGATGTTGGTATATTTTGGTTTTTCTTTTTCACTTTTATTGAAATTCAATAACTAAATTTTGTTAAAATTTCAATTTTTTTATTATTTAAATTGTATTTTTATTATAAAAATGATTTCAGTATTTTAATAAATTTATAAACATCTAAATTATATAATTCCAACGATTCATATCTATAATTTCAACAATCTCAACCACCCACATCTACAATTTCAACAATGGCAATGGATTCCCTCTTTTAAAAATAAAAAATAAAATAAAAATTCCAAAACAAATTTATACACCTTTAAGAAGTGGATGAAAGAAAAAGTAATACTTGAATATCATTTTGACCGGCCTATTTCTGATTTTTCTTGCTGGGAAGTGGCGTTTGAATGGTTGTGGGGCCTATACTCACGGTTGATTGTGGGGCCTATACTCACGGTTATGTAAGATATGTGAAGACTTGGTTCATCGAATTGGATGAGCAGAAGAGGCCCAAAGTTCAGTTTTTGCAAGGCCGGGAAAGAAGATTGGCATATCATCGGGTGAAGAAGGCAATGGCAACCTCCTCCTCCAGTAGTGGGACTCTTAGAAAGATTCAGGTGGTGAGCCCTGTGCCTGCCGACATCGACATCGCTAGCTCTGTAGAACCCCATCACATATCGGCCATTGCACACGAGCTCGGCCTTCAACCCCAACATTACGAGCTGTATGGAAGATGCAAGGCCAAGGTTTGATCCATTGCTTTACTTTCAATTTCAACTCTTTGTTTGTTGCTTTCATTTCCTCCCAGAAACGCCCCCATCTCATCTCATTATCAACAAAGATCTAAATGGATTCATGCTCACTCTCACTTTCCTTCTTGAGAGATGTTCTTAATTGTCATACTAGTTGTAGATCCACTGCCTATTTTGCATTTGGTCGAGTTGAATATGATTGTATTGTATCTTACTGGAATTGCAGATTCTCGCGAATGTGGCAGAGGAGCTACAGCATTCCCCTGATGGATTCTATGTGGTGGTTGGAGGAATTACTCCCACTCCTTTAGGAGAAGGAAAGTCCACCACAACTGTCGGCCTATGTCAAGCACTTGGTGCCCACTTGGGCCAAAAGGTCACCTTTCTCACCTTCTGTTTTCATCTCAGACAGGCAAATTATTTGGCTGCGAAAATTGATTGAATGGCATGCTTTTCGTTGGCTGATCCGTGAACACCCCACATTACTGAGTGGTTTTATTCATTTTATTGGTATGTAAAACCTAAATGGTATACAGAACTGAAAGGAGGAAATTAAAGGGCTTTAAATTCAATAGTTTGTCCCCTAGATAAACAATTAATTGTCTTGAACAACATCAATATAAAGTCAGAATTCTTAGATCTTGCAGTTGATTGATGGATGACTTCATTTCTTACAAGTATTAAAAATTTGCTGCCAATCACTGTGAACAGCAAATAGATATCTAGAAGATCAGGGAGTCATATTTTTGTAAGTTCCAGCTGCTGTATTGATGGCCTTGCTTTAAGAAATGTCCTTGATGCTTTTGATCATTGCATTGCTCATTCCATGGAGGATTGAAAAGGACAAAGTAGTCACATCTTGTTTCCAGGGCTAATCCTTTAGGTTGGTCAATGGTTGTATATTAAAATTCAATTTTGCTTGTGCATGGGTGAATTCATTGGAAGAGAGGAAGAGATTATCCAGCCTGGGCTTGACGGGACTGGACTGGGTGCATATTCAATGGCAGATAGACTCCCCACCTTGTTGGACAGAGTTACTGCCATTGGATTTTCACCATCTAGGGTTGTCTGCGTAATCTCTTGGTTATAGATGAGCCTCTCTCCTCTACTTAGTCAGTCTCTCTGATGTGTGCACTGTGTGCAGTGCTAAACACTGACCTTCTTATCTGATGCAGGTTGTGACATGCCTCCGTCAACCGAGTCAAGGACCAACCTTTGGAATAAAAGGAGGAGCTGCAGGGGGAGGATACAGTCAAGTCATTCCCATGGATGAATTCAACTTACACTTGACAGGAGATATTCATGCCATTACAGCTGCAAACAATCTTCTTGCAGCTGCTATTGATACACGGATTTTTCACGAGACAACCCAAGCCGACAATGCACTATTTAATAGACTATGCCCCATTAACAAAGAAGGAAAACGGACTTTTGCAAAAATCATGATGAAACGTCTAGAGAAACTGGGCATTCATAAGAATGATCCTAATGATCTCACCCCCGAGGAGATAAAAAGTTTTGCTAGGCTTGACATCGATCCGGAATCCATTACTTGGAGAAGAGTTATGGATGTCAATGACCGTTTCCTAAGGAAAATTACGATTGGTCAAGGCCCAGATGAGAAGGGAATGGTAAGACAAACTAGTTTTGATATATCTGTAGCTAGTGAAATCATGGCTGTTTTAGCCCTTACAACTTCTCTTGCAGACATGAGAGAAAGGCTTGGGAAAATGGTGATAGGAAATAGTAGGGCAGGAGATCCAGTTACTGCTGATGATCTTGGTGTTGGCGGTGCCTTAACTGTGCTTATGAAAGATGCAATTCATCCCACACTGATGCAAACTCTTGAGGGCACGCCAGTGCTTGTTCATGCTGGTCCTTTTGCCAATATTGCTCATGGAAATTCTTCTATTTTAGCAGACAAGATTGCACTGAAGTTAGTAGGCCAAGGAGGATTCGTGGTGACTGAGGCAGGATTTGGTGCTGACATTGGTACAGAGAAATTCATGAATATAAAATGCAGGTACAGTGGTTTGACACCTCAATGTGCTGTTCTTGTGGCAACAGTAAGGGCTCTCAAAATGCATGGTGGAGGACCGGCGGTGGTAGCTGGAAGACCATTAGATCGTGCTTATGTCACAGAGAACATTGCACTAGTCGAAGCAGGCTGCATAAATCTAGCCAAACACATAGAAAACACCAAAATGTATGGAGTTAATGTTGTGGTAGCGATCAATATGTTTGCCACAGACACACACGCTGAGGTCACTGCTGTAAGAAACGCTGCATTGGAAGCTGGTGCCTTTGAAGCTGTTGTTTGCACACATCATGCCCATGGTGGAGCAGGGGCAGTTAGTACACTATTCCCCTCTTTATTGCTTTTTCTAAAGAAAAATGGAGCTACTTGAAACGTTTTAATTTTCTGCAGGAGCTTCAATCAACTTTTGTTTCAAATTAATTGCAGGTGGATCTTGGCATTGCAGTTCAGAGAGCATGTGAGAACCATAAGCGATCTTTGCAGTTTTTATATAATTTGGACTGCAGTATCAAGGAGAAAATTGGTTTGATTGCAAAGTCTTATGGAGCAGCCGGAGTCGAGTATTCGGAGCAGGTAACCTTCTATGTCCCATTATTCTTGTGCTTGTGTACAATCAAATAGTACATGATTTTAATATATGGATATCACATCATTTTATTATATAAAGTTGGAGTCTTACATATCTCTTACCTGAGCTTTCTCTGTATAAATAAAGGCTGAGAAACAGATTGAAGTATACACCAGGCAAGGCTTTTCAGGACTGCCAATCTGCATGGCAAAGACACAATATTCCTTTTCACAGGATGCTTCATTAAAAGGGGCTCCCACAGGGTTTATATTACCCATCAGGGATGTGAGAGCTAGTGTTGGGGCGGGATTTATTTATCCTTTAATAGGAACCATGAGTACCATGCCTGGACTGCCTACTCGACCTTGCTTCTTTGACATAGATGTAGACCTTACAACCGGGAAGGTTCTTGGTCTGTCCTAAATTGCATGAAACATGGATGGGAGATTAAGCTTTGGTTTTGTTTGTTTGAATCTTGTACCAATTTTCCATTCTGTGGTTCTTTGGAAAACTGGGACGAGCAGATTGGTGGTAAATAACAAAGTTTTTTTTTGATAAAAGCTGTATAAAGACCAAATTGTATTCTCACTTTACATCAAAGGTATGAACCAATGTTAAAATACATTTTCAATTTCTTGCTTGTGACTTTCTACAGTGAAAAGGATACCAGCTAGTTGTCGTATTCTTTTCCATTTGTTTTTTTGGTAAGGTAAATGCCTTTTTTTGGTCTGTAGGATCTACGAACCCTAACTCTGCATTACTGTGGTAAAGCCCTCTTTAACTTGGGGGCCGTTAAAATCAGCTAACCCATACACATGATCAAAGCACTATGCCTGCGGCGGTCTGAATTTGGGTCATTATCATATTGACGCTCCATTGAAACCACTAGACGACACCTTGACAAACCATTCTTTTCCATTTGTTTTGCTTGAAAGGATTATTTCTAATGGAGTTTATTCAGTGTCGATCACATTTAAATCTGAACATATTTAGCTCCAATGATTCCGAATGACACAACTAAAATTGCTGAGTATGCTGGAAAGTTTGTTAAAGCTGTTACAATTTATAGGATGGTTAAATGTGAATTCCCATTCAAGATAGTATGGTTTCAAATTGGCAAAAACAGGAATCTGGCTGAACTCTGTTACCGAACCTCTTTTTCAGGAGGAGGATTTTGAAAGGAACAATCACTGCCTTGTCTTGGGTGTTATAGCCCCATGAAATCCTTATTGCTTGTTTGAACCTTTTCAATCACGTAGCTTTTACACACATGCACACATATATATAATGTATTTTCATTTATTCTCTGAGTGTAGTTACAGGTGGATCATGGAAACCATCATCATTGTGATTTTTTAAAGCTGAGTCATCTCTTTCAATTTATGAGCATCTTATTTACAAATCCAATTTTTCTTTTTGGCAAATATTGATTGTATTATTTTCCATACTTATGACTATATTTGTTAGTACCTTATTCATTTTCTCAGTGTTCTAATGCTTGAGAAAATAGTCATAGAAATAATATAAGGTTGAATCTCTACCATGGTGGCCGTGGAAATTTGAAAAATCTGCACTCTACAACACTTTAGAAATTTCATCTCATTTACTTGAGGTTCCCCAAATCTATTTTATAGAACTTTCTGCCTTATCATTGAATCTGAAATATAAATTACAGTAGCAATATGCTTCACATCTGTGCAACCAAATCACTAGGCAAGCACAAGAAAATAGACATCGAAAATATGTACTCGAAGGAGAGAAGATTCACAGCCCTTGGGGCACAATATACTTCATCACGTTTGAGAATAGTGCTTCAGTTAGTTATGTAATAGGCTATTATTTAGGGATCTTGTTTTGGAATATAGACAACTCATGTATAAATGCTGTTAAGAATGATTAGCTGTAGTCTAAAGAGTTAAAATAGAGCAGTAAGTCACTATTGTAGTTGAAGGCTTTTTAGTAGGGGGTCTACAAGTCTGTTTTCCTATAAATAAGTGAATACCTGAATAAAGAAAACAGTGAAGAATTTGTGTGTATCTTACATTTTATATTGCTGCAAAATGACTGTGAGCTTCTCCTATTTTATCCTGGTATCAGAGTTGAACTAGTTGTGATTCCCTCATGGGAGTGCCCAAGAAGAATGGAGAGCCTGTGGTGTTCTTTAGCCCATACAGAGGTTAAGATGCAATAAACCATAAATTATAGAGCATAACAGAAATATTAAAAAATTGAAAGATAAAGATGGTAGAATATGAGCTTTATATTAAGAGAAAACTTATGGAAGCACTGTTAATGGGCCTCTTGAGGTAGGGCGGCCTTTCACTTGAGCAAAGCTCTATTACAATAATAGTCAACAAAATTCTTCATAGCCTTGTAGCTCTTTAAATAGGTTTCTCAGAACAAAAACCCTAACTACTTGACATGGTCAAATGATTAACAATACAACTTCCTAGTGGGTCTTAATTAATAAAGAGACCCTCTTTACATTGATTGATGAATCTAACTTACGGTCTTATGTCAAAGATATGGCTTTATACAATTGTATGACTAACTCCTAAAGTAAGACAAGTTAGGGTAGGACCTAACATGCCCTTCCCCTTCAAAAACAACATTGTCCTCAACGTTGAAGGTGCAGAAATTGCTGCAAGCCGACTGGCTTTCTTCTGGCATCAATCTTTCCACTAGTTCAAAAATTCTTTGATTGTGCATCGTCGTTTCCTGGAAGCCAAGACTGTATCTGGTTGAAACCAAATGGAACCTTCCTCATCCAGTTATGGTAAGCTGGTGTACACTTTACAATTAGATCCCACCACTTTTTTTGGGGCAAGAGACGTGGAAGACTAGGTGAACCTTGGAGTGGTATGGCAAAACAAGCTTGTAGGCCACCTATCCAATGCGTTGGAGGATGGTGTAGGGTCCATAGAACTTTGGAGCAAGCTTCTGATGGAGATGGGTCTTGAGGGATGTTTGTTTATAAGGTTGGAGGTGAAGAAACACTTGATCCCCCACTTCAAAGGAGCACTCAGAGCAATATTGATAAGCTTGTTGTTTCATTATGTTTTGAGCTAGAACTAGATTGTCTTTAACGATGCAGGGAATGTCTGCTCTGGTGCGGAGTGTGTTGTCCACTGCTTGAACTCAAGAGGTACCTGGTAGATAGGAAATCATTGATAAGGGTTTTTGGCCATACACTACTTCTAGATTGTCTTTAACGATGTAGGGAATGTCTGCTCTGGTGTGGAGTGTGTTGTCCATTGCTTGAACTCGAGAGGTACCTGGTAGATAGAAAATCATTGATAAGGGTTTTTGGCCATACACTACTTCATATGATGTCATCTTTGTGGAGCCATGATAGGTGGTATTACACCACCATTCGACCAAAAGGAGTCATTGGGCCTAGTGGTGTGACTTGTCTGATGCAACACATCACAAGTAGGTTTCTAAGCATTTATTGATTGCTTCCGTTTGACCATCCATTTGGGGGTGATATGTTGCGCGGAGATTCAATTGAGTGCCCTGAAGTTGAAACAATTCCTTCCAAAACTTGCTAGTAAAAGTGAGGTCATGATTATAGACAATAGAAGTGGGCATGCCATTGATCTTGAAAATTTGATCCATGAAAACTCTGTGCCACCAATGAGGGTGTAAAAGTTGGTGGTAAGGCACAAAAATGGGTGTATTTGGTCAGACAATCGACTACCACCATAATGATTGTTTTATTGCCTGCCTTGGGAAACCCCACAATCAAATCCATAGAGATGTCCTTCCATATATGGTTGGGTATGGGAAGTGGCTGCAAAGAACCTGGTGACTTAACTGTTTCACCCTTATGTCATTAGCATGTGTTGTAGGTTGCAACAAAGTCGTGGATATTCTTTTTCATGCATTCCCAGAAAAAGAGCGCTTAATTCTTTCATAAGTTTTATGAAATCTCGAGTGGCTTGCTATGGGAGGTGAATGTAATTCCTCTAAGATTCATGGTTTGAAGGTCAAATCCGAGGTGAGAAAGATGTGCTACTTATACCTTAAAATATTATGGTTCCATGTATACCCAAGTGGGGAGTTCGGGTCTTCTTTTAGCCTTTTGATGAGGTGTTTATCTATGTCCTGGGCCAACCATTCCTATTGTTCTTTGTCATTCCATCTTGGGACTAGTAAGGATAAGGAAAATAGTGAACCCTCCTCTTCAAATTGTCGGGACAAAGCATCTACAATCACATTGTCACGACCCTTCTTATATATGATTTCTTAATCATAACCCAACACCTTAGTGATGCATTTGTGTTGTTCGGGTGAGGATAGCCACTGTTCCAAGAAATACTCGAGACTATGATGGTTGATCTTGATCTGGAAACACTGCCATATTAAATATAGTCTCCATGTCTCAACTACATGAAGGATATCTATCATTTCTTTCTCATAGGTGGATTTTCCCAAGTTTTGATCATAGATTTACTTATTGGTGAAGCCCAATGGGTGTCCTTCTTGCAAAAAGATGGCTCCCAGGCATAGTATAAGCATAGTACACATAGCCTCCTTTATTGTTGAGAAGGCCTGCTCTACTGCATCATTCTTAGGAAAAAATTTAGGGGTGAAATTTAGCCCATTGGCTAATTTTGATCTTCTTTTTTTCCAAAAAAGATAAGTAATTTCCATTTTTTTTTCTAAATTGATTCGCCCAACTTTCATGGGATAATGTTTTTACTCTAAAAATTGCCAAAATTGGTTATAAACTATATAAATTCCTTAGAAATTTGAATCTTTTTAGAAAAAATATCACCCAACATTTTATGGTTAGAAATTCAAGAATTAGTAAGATTCGCCAAGGTTTTTACACTTTAAGAAATTTATGGATCCTTAAAATTTTCTTTGCTCATTCTAGGAGAAAGCATTATTTTTTAGCAATGCGGTAAGAGGAGCTAGAATCTTTCCATAGTTTGGAACAAACTTAAGGTAGTAGCCTCTAAGTTAAAGGAACCCTTTCAAGCTCTTGAGAGTTTTGGGGTAGGACCAATTTTTCATAGCTTTCACTTTCTTGGGATCCACTCTTACCTTGTCCTGACTCACAATATGACCCACACATTCAACCTTAGTCACCCCAAAAGCACATTTTGAGCATTTCATAAATAACAAATGGTCCTATAATAATTGCAAGGTACATGAAACATGTTGGAGGTGGCTGTCCCATGTGGGGATGTAAATCAAGATATCATCAAAGAAAACCAAGACATGAAATTATTATTCACGAGGCTTTGAAAAGTGGAGGGGGCATTGTAGAGGCCAAAGGGCATGACCAAGATCTCATAATGACTCTCATGAGTGTAGAAGCAATTTTTGGTATATCTGCTTCTTTCATCCTGATTTGATGGTAGCTTGAATGAAGGTCAAGTTTAGTGAAGAATTTGACTCCATGCAACTCATCTAAGAGATCAACAATGAAAGGATTGGGGAATTTATATTTGATGTTTATTTTGTCGAGAGCTTGAAAATTAGGACACATGTGCCAATCGCCTTCCTTTTTTAGGACCATAACCACTGGTGAGGAATAAGGGCTTGTGCTAGGACAAATAACACTCACTGGTTGTCAATAATTCCTGAATGATTTTTTCAATTTCATTCTTTTGTGCAATAGGGTGGTGACAAGGGTGGACATTGGGGAGTTGACTACTTGGAATTAAAATAATGCCTTGGTCATGTTCCTAATGGGATGGAGGTAAACCCTTGGGTGCCTTGAAAACCTGTTGATATTGGGAGAGAACTTGTTGCAAGTCAGGGTGAATATATGATGTGGGTGTTTCCATAACTTGGATGGCATGGAACTGAGCAATGACATCGGGGTGGCCTTTCTTCAACAATTTCTCCATACGGTGAGATGAGATAATTTTTGGAGAACTATGTGTAATTCCATGCAGGTGATGTGTGTGACTTTCCCGAGTAAAGCTAAGATAGATTTCCTTGAAATCCATTGTGACAGGACCTATGGTCCCGAGCCATTTGAATTCCAAAACTATAAAGAAGCCACCCATGTCAATAAAAAACATATGGGTTTTGAGATGGTAGTCCCCCATTAAGAGTTTAACATTTTCACAATGACCACCACATTTCATTGTACCCCTCTTTACGGACAATCTACATGAGCGGACTCAAACAAATCTCCCTAGTCCAAGTGGATCTAGAACAAATAGATACACAATACCAGTTACTTTCCTAGATCAATAGAAATACTAGACAGGTCAAGATGTGGCTTACGTCAAGTCTGTAGTTCCTTTCTCCTTGTTGTTTCCAACTCCAAAGTCTTCAGCTCTTCAACTGCAAAATCATGTCAAGCAAGTGGAAACATACAAGCAGTAAAAGCATATGAACATGAATTGATCTAGATTAACAGTTAAGGAGGAAAATCCTAAGTATTATCAACACAACAACACTTATGGAAAGAACTTGTATTAATGTAATAAACAAAAGTACATAGGGAATAAATGTCACAACCCAGGCCTTAACGTTGCAACTTCCATCCAACAATTCTAGCCTCCAAGATAGAATGCTTGCCTCCCAAAGGATGAATGAGGATCACCTAGAATAATTTCACCAGCATAAGAGTACTATGTTCCTTCCTCCCTTTGCAATGGAGAGGGGGGTTGTATATATAGGGATAGAATAGGTTGAAGATTTAGGGGAGAGGTATAAGGGATCACCCCACTAGGTTAGGGGATCGAGAGCCAGATTTCCTAGCATCTAGGGATAGACCTCCATGTCACCAAGCTTCGAGAAATCGCTCGAAGGTTCCTTTTATCCAATTTAACCAAATCCGACGCACCTTGCAGGAAAGCAACCTGCGTCAGAAGTGGATCGTCGCACTATGTACACAGGCAACATGCGTCACTGACGCACTCTGCTAAGGTGCAGAGTGCGTCACCAAGGGGTCAACGCTCCTTGCTCAAAGGCAGGGTGCATCGGGGTGACAACAAAAGATGGAAAGGGAAGGACAACAACCTTTCTGTTAGTGATTTAGCTAGGGAACTTTAGGGATTAAGGCATGGAGCTGATACATGACTCGTGATGATGAGATTTTGGTGTAACAGAATGCCCCCCAAAGCATGAAGCTGGTAAAATAAAACAGGTGAAATGCTTTGGAATAAATGAAAGGGATGGAGGCAAGAATCATCGGTTTGGAAGATACTACTGCAAAACAACTGACTTAGAGATATGCATCTCACATGACTCATAACATGGCTCCCGACCCATACACTGCAGATCCATGATAGTAGAGACCGACTGAACACAATCATGGCTACTAGACACAAGCATAGATCCATGATGAGATGAAAACACAGCCATGACCAATACAAAGTGGATTCGTGTGATATGACTCAAAATAATCTCTAATGCAACCTAGGTGAGATTTATGACTTAACCCAGGGTATTCAAGACGAATCCGCAATGATACGAATCTAACCATGTGATTAGAATGTCTTGGAGTCGAACATGGTAGAAACCACTTGATTACCGGTCATTGATGTATACCGTTAACAAGCACGAGGGAAAACACCATTGATGTCAATATTCCCAAGGTATCATAGTACATACCACTGAATGTGAATCAATGAGCTGAGGTCGAACACTCGATGAAACCTTTCAATCAAGAGCCAATGATGTGAACTCATGTTGAAAGCGAGGTAACCTGCCATTAAGGCATGCAGGCCCAAGGTACTTGATTGGTATCTAGATTCCATCCTTGGGTGATGTGTTAAAGTCGACAATGATGAATCCATCGAAGGAGGGCCATGATTTATTCCCCATCATCGACACGAAAGATGATCAAAGATGTTTTGGAGTAAATCGGACTGTAGAGCAATGTGTGAGATTGACTCAGAGAAAACCGACATGATATAAGGTAGAATGACTGCAGATAGTGAATCGACAAAGAGACGCCTCTTGAACATGGGCATGGCATGACTTGGCAGTGTTCACATGACGAGAATGATATCAACCCCTAATGCAACTGATGGTGGAAGCATTCTTTGGATGACTCAAAGGAGTAAAAGGACTCATGGAATTGATGTGACTCGAGGACAAACATATTACCCAAGTACTGAATGCATATGCAGGCAAGTGCCATGTTCAAGAGTGACTAAGTACTATCGTAACTACAATGAAACAACAAATTCTTTCCTTATCCACATCATGATTGATGAGTACCTCTTTTGTTTTTTGACGAGCTTGAGGAGAGTAACAAATGCTCGGTATAGCTCGTCCTTCGGACGAGTCCAATCCCAAATATTTTACGAACCTGAGATAGGAGGGGTTCATCCCAAAACGGGGCCTTCGATGTCATATTTTAACGAGTCCAAAGAAGGTAAAATCAGTGTCATTTCATGTTTAGAGAGTCTGAAAAGAACTAAAGAAGATTCCAAAGGTTCTTTTTCGTAAAGGTTAGTCTCTTCACCTGAAAAAAGGATAAAACAATGTGAAAAGAACTCTTCCAGTCATGATTAACTTGAGTGCTCCTTTTTCGTAAATAGCACCTCCTGATCCGAAAAAAGGGGTAAACTATCACCAGGAAGGCGATCATTCAAATAATTTTACAAGCGTGAAAGCATCAAGTTCGCTTGGCGATCTTTTCATATTTAGGGAGTCTGAAAAGAGTTTAAAGAGGAACTCCAAAGGGTTACTTTTTCGTGGGAGTTTTATGAGCTCGAAAAGTGATAAAAGATAACTCGGTGACTTATTCTCATCGTTTTACGACCACGAGAAAGAACCAAGAGCCATTAATGTTTGATTTTAATGATAGGCATAATAGCACAAAAAGCGCTTAAGAGTCGTCCACACTAGACAACAAGCGTGAAATGACCACAATAGATTCCGAAAAGTTATAATGCTGCTTTACTTGACCTGTAGACTCCAAAAACTAGGTCAAAACAACAAATTAGGTGTTCAGACACAAAAATATTACCAACTATAGTAAAAATTGACCCATAAAAGTATAAATCAAAATAAGAATATTCCTCTTTTGATATAAAAAGGGCCAAATAGTAAAAAATAGTTACCATTGTTTTTTACCAAATTTGGAGGAGTGAAAACACCATTTGGAGTCAATTTTCAAGCGTCGATTGTGGGAGTTTCAACCAACCGTTTTCGACACTGTCAGCATCAGGTAGGCCTAAACCTTGTCCTCTTCATTTGTAGTGGATTAGATTTGCATTTAGTTTCCATTTTTTGGGTTTTTGAGCTTGTAGAATGGGGGAATTGCGTGCCCTCTGGGTGACGCACTTTCCCCTTACGTGAAGTGCATTGAGGGCTCTCTGACGCACTTCACGTATGGGTAGGGTTTTTCGCCGGTGCACTGTGTGAACTGACAGGGTGCGTTGGCACAATTTGGCCCAAAAAACTAGAAAATATGCTCAAAAAATCCAAGACCAAGGGTGTAGCAAGGTTCTAATACTCATTTGAATGTTGTTTGGACAAGTTTGGGTCACCAAAATGGTTCAGTGGAAAGAAAGAGAACATGAAATGGAGGATTCCCAAGTGACAAATGATCCTCATTCCATGAACACGCTTCAACAATGTGGTTTGCTCAAATTCGTTCACATCCAGGGCATGAGATCCCAAGTGCCATTGTTGGAATACTCGATCAGATTGTGTGATCTAGACCAATAGTACTTCCGAGTTGGTGTTCATACGCTGACCATAGATATAGAGGACATCTATTTCCTGATAGGGTTGTCTCGACGGGGTGTCCCAGTTTCGTTACCAGGGCCACATGGTAGTGACTAATCCACAGAGAGCCTAGTGGCTCAGTTTTGTACACTTGGTACTCAGATACTTACTGGGAAGATTCCTATCAAGAGTGTGAGAGATCGACCACTGCGCACGGTTCTCTTCACGATAGAGAGAGTGGCGGGGAGCAGGGCTCCTCATCAGGCCACGAAGGCACATATGTTGTATGTTGTAGAGTGCATGGCCCCAACCGTGTTCAACTGGTGCGAGGGACTCCTCGCAAATCTTAGAGATCAACTCACCAAGTGTTATCGAGGTTAGCTGAAACAATTCGGCTATGGTTCTATTGTAGTCTCGTTCTTCTTGGAACGAGTCCCGCTACTATGTCTTCAGGTGGAGATAGAGGATCTAGATCCGAGGGATCCTCATATGGTTCCTTGGTCTTAGGTTATGGCCCGCCACGGAGGTGGGGGCCCCATCATCAGTTATGGTCCTGTGTTTTTCAGGTGGTTGCGAGGACAACTCCTCATGGTTGAGGATTACCCATATGCGGGCACAGACTTCATAGGTGACACAGACTTAGCTCTGCCCGAGGGGGAGCAGTGGTGGAACCTAGGTAAGAACGACAACTCTGTTGTGTTTTTCATTTTATGATTTTTGATGTTTTTGGGGTAGTATTGATAGTTTACATATGTTTCGTGCATATGTTGGTCCAACTCGACCACTGGGTGCTTCTCCGATTGAGCGGAGAGCGGTGGTACGTGATATAGCTGTTGCGCACTAGGATGTGGTCGAGGAGTTGACTGAGCTGGAGGAGAACCTCCAGAGGTTGACGCTGGATATACCAGATGCCTCTATAGATGAGCTACCTCATCGTTACCAGCACCAGATTGCAGGAGTTTTGACACGTTTTGGTCCACTGCTCTGTAGAGTAGCTAGGGCCATCATTTGTTATCATGAGCGTCCTAGGGAGTAGCTCATGTGTGATATTTATGTACTAAAAGCTACGAGCTTCATAATTTTTGTATCTATGATCTACTGAAAGCTCATATGCTTCAGATTTTGTACCAGTACTACATTTTTTGTATTATACCGACATGATGATATATATATATAGAAAACACTATTCATGGCTTTATATACTGTGTTTCATTGATGATTATGGGATCTTGTGCATACTTATACTATAGATAATTTACATGTTATGTCATTTTTTATGCATCTGTTTGATAGAATGTTTTATGAATGTGCAATGTACGAATCCAATATGAAATTGACCAAGGAGTCAGCGACAATGTTCATGTCTCTACAGATATGTAGGTATTGAATGGTATCAAAAGACCTCTCCAAGAGACGTTCTCATTCAAATAGATGGAGTAGCATAGGATCGTAGATAGCGTTGACACGATTAATATGGGAGACCACTAATTGTGAGTTAAGGTGGACAACAATGTGATCCATAACCAGGGAAAGAGCATCGGTCAATAATCCAATCACTGCATGATACTCTGTGGCATTGTTGGTTGCGTATCGTAGACAATTTCCCTCTGAACTAATGAGCTCATTGGTAGGGGAATAGAGTACCCATGCTGCCGAAGCGAGGTTACGGGTATGACAGCTAGAACCATCCACAAATCCAAAACATGTTGCCATCTGCACATCCAGGAAGAACATGGTATAAGCGTACATAAAAGATCCTAACACACTCAAAGTAAAGCACCACACCACACAAAATACACATCATGTACAATATATACATAGTACTAATGCGTAAAAGACTTAGGCATAGTACCATTTCAGGAAGAGTCCATTGCCCTAAAGACATCCCGTCATAGTCTTCTAGTTCATATGCTCCCTTCTCCAAAACATGCTTAACTACATATGGATCATGCCACATGGACTCAAGTTTTCCTGCCCCTAGCTTACCATGTTTTTGGTCGTAGGTGAGGACCGAATCTCCCTCGTTAAAGATACGAGGTTTGACTGATTTTTCATACTGGGCCTTGATGCGCTTCTTGTGTGCTTCATTGGCAAGGGATGCATCACGGTGGGTTTCGTCGAGTTTAACCAAGTACATAAAACGTTCTTCCTCGGTGGTGGTTTTCGGTAGAAGTTCGAATGCAAGTTTCAATGACAAAATCTTGCACTCAATAGGTAAGACTGCCTCCAGTCCGTAGACTAATTGGAAGGGTGTGAATCTGGTGGTAGTTTTAACAAAAGTTCTATATGCCCATAGGGATGAAAAAATCATATTGTGCTAGTTAGACCTGTGTGTACCCACCATGCGTTGGATCATGGTTTTCAATACTTTATTGATGGCCTCTACTTGTCCATTGGACCGTGGGTAATATGGAGTTGAGTTCTCATGTTGAATACCCAACCTGGCGCTTAGTTCATCCACCATCTTGTTCTGTAAATGTCTTCCATGATCAGTGACGATAGCCTTAGGAACTCCGAATCATGCAATGATGTGGTTAAACATAAAGAGTGCGACAGTTTTGTCGTCTTCGTTGTATGTAGCAATAGCCTCGACCCAATTGGTAAAGTAGTCAATGGTAACGATGACGTAACCATGCCCCCCAACCGAGGTAGGCTTACAATGCATGAAATCTATGCCCTATTTGGAAAAGGGGCCGACGACAATAACTGGATGTAGCGGGGTTGGATGAGAGTGTTTTTTATGATGAAAAAGATGGCAAGGAGGACACTTCTTAACGGCTTCAATACAATCTTTAAATATGGAAGGCCAATAGTATCCAGCACGTAGGATTTTCTGAGTTGTAGCCATCCCAGAAAGATGACCGCCACATGCCCCTGAGTGACAATCATTCAGAACGTGTTCAGCCTCCTCATGAGTTAAGCATCATCAGAGCATAGAATCAACACCATGACGGTATAAGGTATCACCGATGATTAGGTAGTACTTTGTGTGGTGACGCACACGACGACGGTTGTCACGAGATAACCGAGGAATGAAACATTGGGTCTGGAGATACAAAGTGATGTCTCCATACCATGGGTCAGAAGTACTGATGAGAAACAAAGACTCATCGGGGAGGGAGTCAATGGGCTCAGTTCCCTGATCAGTACGAGGAAGATCGCAGATAAGCTCCGCAAAAACCATACTTTTTAGACTTGGCCTTCTCAAACTGGAGGTCAAATTCCTAAAGAATTACGATCCAGCATGAATATTTTGCCCCCAACACCTGACGTGTGAGAACTTGGTACATAGGGTTAGAGTCGACAATGATGGTGGTAGTGCGGAGGAGGATATAATGGAAGAACTTTTCAACAACAATGACTGCTGCGAGAGCTATCTTATCGACATGTGAATACCACATTTCAGAGTCAATGAGACCCTTACTAAGGTAGTAAATCACGTTCTCCTGGGCGTTACTATCCTCCTGAACCAAAACCATAGCGATGGTGGTAGTGGAAGCAGCAAGATAAAGAATGTAATCCTTGGTGTAATTGGGCAGTTGTAGCACAGGTGCATGGGTGATAGCATGTCTTAGGTTTTCAAAGGACTGCTGAGCAGAATCATCCCAAATGAATGGGATGTCCTTCTTTAACAATCTCATGTATCCTTGAGTTTTCTCGGCGAAATTACACACAAAACGCCTTAAGTAGTTTTCCTTCCCCTACAAACTTTGTAGTTCCGGGATGTCCGTTGGGGGTGGTAGAGAAACAATGGCTTCTACCTTTAGGGGATCAATGCGGATCCCATCTTTCGAAATGATGAAGCCTAGGAGGCGTCCAAAATCGACACAAATGCACTTGTGAGGGTTTAGACGGATGTTATACCGCCTGCATCTGAGGAATACTGTCGTCAGATGGTCAATGTGGAACTTGCGGCGATTCGAGTGGGAAGGGAGATCGTCGAGATATGATTCTACAAAGTCCTTCATGTTGTGGAAAGCTTACGACATAGCCCGCTGGAATGTAGACCAACATTTTTAAGGCCAAAAGGGAGTTTGCGATATGCAAACGTACCCCAGGGGCATATGAAATCATTTTTATGTTGATTGACTGGGTGGATCTCAATTTGATTGTATCCAGAAAATCCATCCATGAATGAGAAGACGACGCTTTCGGCACAATTGTCAATGATTTGGTCGATAAATGGGGTAGGGTAGTTGTCCTTGGGACAAGCCTTATTGAGGTCCCTGTAATCGACACAAACCCTAATGGTGCCCTATTTTTTGGTAACAGGGACGACATTAGAGACACAGTTTGTCAAGGGAACAGGATAAATGAACCCAACCTTCAACAACTTTTCAATTTCAGCGTTTGTAGTCGCAGTTTTCCTAGGGTGCACTGGACGTAATTTTTGTTAGACGAGTTTAGCATCAGGATATGTTTGGATCTCATGTACAATGATAGCAGGATCAATCCCGGGCATTTCCTCTTAGCTCCATGCAAATACATCACGAAATTGTTTGAATAAGGCCATATATGAGGTAATCTCTTCAGGAGAACAATTTTGGCCTATACGAATATGTTCCACGAGTTCGGGTGTGGTCGAGATGTCGATCGACAATGTAGGCATAATTTTTTCCAAATTACCCTCGGTTACCGTATCGCAAGTGAGGATATGATATTGGGGGTAGGGAAAGACATCTGGCGAAATGATTGTTTCAATGTGGTTCTCCACAGAATCTAGCGATGGGAGGAAAGACGATCGATGGTGCAGGTCTTCCCATGGGGGTTCATCCATACTCATTATCTCCATGATGGACTCGTCGGAATGAAAAGTCCAGAGAAGATGATCAGGTGGGGATGAGCTCCGCTGTAAGGATGGAGAACAAGATGTAGATGACACTGAAGAGTGGTCATCAGGTGCCGATTGGATAGCCTCATAAGTAGCTTCCGCTAGTGTGAGAGGCATGACATCTCCAATCGAGTCCAACTTATCAGGATCAGGCACGAGCCATTGGTAAAGGGAGTTGGATGGTGAGGGGATCATAGAAGAAATTATGTTCACCATGGAAACATGGGAAGGGGGATCCGACGATGGAAAGACTCCCATGAGGGATGAATATTTAAGGAGTCCTACCCCCATAGTCTCATATATTTGCGACGAATGACCTAAGAGTGGTACGTTGTCCGTAGGGTGAGTAGTGGTGTCCAGTGTACATAAATCCAGTTGGTCGATAGTAACAATCTTCCCTTGGTGGGGAAATTGTACGATGCGGAATACAGATGATGCAACCGCAGTCATGGCATAAAACCAATTATGACCAAGGACTAAATTATAATCCAACGGGGAAGCGAATACCTCCATATTGATGGAAATGGTCTTGCCCCCCAGCTCTATTTCCAAAGCCTCTAATGGCCTGTGTGGTTGGAATTCACAACCGTCGAATGCTTTCAAAGTGGTAGGGGAACAATTGACCTCGGGAGAGCCAATGGCTCGCCAACATGATAACAACGTGACCGAGGTGGATGCTCCTTCATCTAAGAAAGTACGATGGATGCTTTTCCCAACGACGTTGGTGACAATTTGGAACACAAGTTTGTGGGGAAGCCTCGGTTTGAAATACTCAAGTTGGAACATGATGGTATTTGAGGAATCGGGGTCTATAACGCCGATAACAGCGAGGAGAGTCTTACACTGATTAGGACAGTTTTGTAAGACTTCCAACGTCGACATAGCACAAGGGGCTTGCACTAAGTCCTCTACAATGTTGTAGTTTTGAGCAGCCCTAGGATTGGGATTGAAAACAACTTTTCTAATCGTGCTCTTTGGTGGATGTAGTACTGAATCAAATGAAGGTTTCTCAATATTGAGAGGACCTTGGGGCGAGGAAATGTCCAATGTAGATGCGGAATTTTTTTCATTATTACTTCCGTTAGATTCCTTATTTGGGACCGAGTCATAAGAATGTGATCGAGTGTTCAAGTTGACAGTTTCGCTACGCATCATGAGAACATGAGTGGTAGAGGATGGTTCTCCTTAAGAAGGAGAGGGTTTTTGTGCGATCATCTGTTGTTGTTGCGTGGGGAAGGGATCTGTTAAAACTGCTGGTGTGGGGTTCCCCTTGAGAAACTTTTGTACTTCGTACCGATGTGGGCACTCTTTGGTGAAGTGGTCACCACCGTACAGTAAACAAGCATACTTAACCTTCTGCTTTTGTTTGGTATCATCGAGATTGTTCTGTTTGGGACCCTGTTGATTATAATACTTTTTGTTTTTACTTTTGTTCTTCTTTTTACCACCGGATTTTTTAGGTGAAGCAGATTGGAATGAATTCACTTTTTCGGTGGCAGCAAGGTTGGGTGTGTTGAGATATTGTAACTTCAAAGAATATTATATTTGTACTTTATTATTCCGGAGATGATTCATTCCTCCGTGAAGATCTTATTGTATATCCGGAGATGTTTATTCCTCCGTCGGAATGTGGTAACTCGGGTTATTAGACTTCCCTAGTGGGGGTTGGCCCTAAATGTGTTATGTGGGTCAAAGGGTTATTAGACCACCCTAGAGGGGTCGGCCCAGTCAGTTATAATGGGGTATTTAACCTAATGGTTAAATACGAGCCTACATGTACTTGTGTAAAATACATATCAGAGAAGTGTATAAATAGAGGAGGTGTGTTCCTCATTATACACACACTCTCATTTGAGAAAGGCGCACTTGTGGAGGAGAGGTATGCTATGGAGAAGAAGGAGCTTATGCTCAGGGTTTGCATCTTTGTATATTGCTGGTCATCTATATTGAGGAAGCTTTACTGGGTTTTCTACCCCATGAGGGTTTCCCAGGATAAATCTCTGTCTCTTGTGTTTATGCTATGCTTGTTGTTTCTTCAGTGATCCTATATATGCTATTATTGTGAAATGGAATGTAATGCTGCTATTTTCTGTCTTAGCATATTGAATTTTAACATGGTATCAGAGCTAACCTGAAGGAAGACAAGGTATGGCACTAAAGACACTTGCTTTACTTACGACAATTTGAAGGTTAGGGTTTTACATAGCAAAAACCAGTCATCGTAGAACTTTCGCTATAAATCCGTTTTGGCGAAGTTTTCGGATCTGAAATCGTTACAGGACGAAGCTAAAATCTCCAGGTACCTTGTGTCCAAAGGACAACCTCTAATTCGTTTTACTTTGTGATTTATGATCTGTACAATATAGGGTTTCTGCCTCTTCCAGATCTGAGTCAAAATCAGGTGACCTTGGGAAAAAGGTCATATCTTGGGCTAGGAAGCTCCAAATGAAATTTCGTAAAAAGTGACAAGTAGTACACAGTCTGCACTATCTCAGAAAACTTTTTTAGAGGCCGAAGTTGAACCAGTGACACGTGGAACTCCGTACAAGTGCGCTCTCCTGTATTATCCCATAAACAGGTCACGTTGCGACACTTGGCGTAACTCTCTCTCAGAAAATCCAATTGAGGTCAGACCTGTCAGAATGGAAAGCTAACAGGCCGAGCTATCTCAGAAAACTTTTTCAGAGGCCGAAGGTCAAACAGTGACACGTGGCACGCCGTACAAGTTCGCTCTCCTGTATTTTCCCAAAACAGGTCACGTTGCGACATTTGGCATAACTCTCTCTCAGAGAATCCAATTGAGGTCAGACCTGTCAGGATGGAAAGATAACAGGTCAGGCTATCTCAGGAAACTTTTTCAGACCCTGTGGATCAAAAATTTCAGAGTTACACCAGAAACAATCAGGTACATATTTCTGTCAAAACAGAATTATTTTTTGGTACCTTCATTCATGACTTCCGGAATTTAGGGCTTTGGAGAAAGTTGAAATTTTTGTAATCGGAGACCACGGCTGGATGCTACTCATCAAAATAGAAATTTAGAGACCAAGATCAGAATTTTTGGTTGGGCAGAAGGCCGGGCTTGATTAGACCCTAGTTCGGGACTTTGATCAGAAATGCGGAAAATTAGGGCTTCTGTAAAAATGAGAATTTTTGAAATCTGTGACCACGGCTGGAAGCTCCTCAGAAAAAATAGAAGCTTAGAGCTTTGGATCAAACTTTTTGATGGGGCAAAAGAGTGGGCTTCATCAAACCCCATTTCAGGGTCACGTCCAGTGAATCCGAAAGTTTCAAAGGCAAAATTGAGGAGTAAAACTTTGCAGTCTTCAAATTCTGAATATATCAGTTTGATCAGCTCATCAAGGCGCATATCTCTATCCTTTCGGAAGTTTGAAATTCAAAGTTTGAATTTTTGGGGTTTCTCTGACAAACCCATATCCAGCTCCAGGTCTAGTTCTTGCAAATCAAGTGGATAGGGTTAATCCTAGAAGAAGATGGATTGGTCACCTACATAAGTGAAGGAGTTCATGTTTCAGAGGGAGATGAGGCTAAGGCTTTACATAAGGAGATTACAAGCGATCTCGATAGGTATGACTCATCGAGGTATGTTTTGAGATTTGTTCATGATTAAGTTTATGGTATGTTTGTCTTCATGTTATTACAGTTAGTACAATCTTGATTTTAGATTTGTTGTATCACCTTAACAAAATTATGAATGCATTCATTGGTTAGGGTGTTGACACTTATGATTATACTAATGCATTATGGTGTTGTGTGAGGTTGAGGTTGTCTGCTAACAAGATACAGGTACATCACAAAAGACAAATCAGGCTCCATGACCATGAAAACATGAAGACAAAGACTCATCCATAATCTTTGTTCTACTTACGAGGTATGTATGACTTTGTTATATTATGCTTAACCTATGAGACATGCAGGTTCTAGCTCAGGATCTCTAAATCATTGAAGAGATTGTTTAGGTATGTTGTACATAACCAAGTAGGTATACTAATCCAGGTATGTTTCCCATGAATCTTACCTTGTGTTAGGATCCCTTATATAAGTATACTTGGAATGATTGGTTATGCTTATTCATAAAGTTAGTAATCAAGGGATTATGCATATTATATCTTTTATCAATGATATGCATGAGTAAAAGAAGACTTCCCTGAAATCTTGAATACTAATGTTTATTAACTATTATCATGACTATACCTTTTCAAGATTATTTAGTACTATAATGTTTTGATAGCATTTAGAATATACTAATGAGTGTATGTTTGTGTATGAGATCATGAGGATGACTCTTGAGCATGCACAGTGGTACAGAATGAATAGAAGTTCAAAAGACATACAGAAGATCAAGCGGGAGGCAGCCACACAAACATAAAAGATAAGTATTTGAGTTGCTATTTGAAATAGTAATGATATTGCCTGCATACATATTTGTATTCCTAGAATATATATAATGCTGAGTGTAAACATTCATAGAGCATTGAACAGTATACAACTAATGTGCATATGTTTGGACAAACATTCCATTGTTGCTTGTCTAGAATGAAACCTCCTTGCTGACATGCTGAGAGTTGTGCACACTCTCGATAGTATGTTCTGGTAGAGATGGAAGGCATCTAGATAGCCACTGTATGCATACAGGATATGGGAAAGTGTTGTGCCAAAGTATTGGTCAAAATAGTTACATCACTATGTAAATAATATCTGTATGCATAATGGGTTATCTTTTGATGATTATGAAGTATTACTAATCATGTACTTAATTTTGATTTGTAGGAAAGGTCATGAAGAATGATGGACATCGTACAAGTGGTGGATGTTCAAACAAGAAGATTTACAAATCAAACAAAATATAGAAGGCTCATGGCTAGAAGATTCTCTTAGAAAGGGGAAGAGAATCACGACAAGATGTTTGCTCCAAGTATGGTGTAATTAAAGAAGAAGTATGAATCAGGTTCTGTATAGGTACCTAGGATCGATAATAATTTGATAAGCTTAATGTTCACCATGGGTGATGTGGATCTCAACCCTTTGCCACAAGGTTGAATATGATACACACATGACATGGATGCAAGAAGGAACTCACCACAGAGTTCGAATGATATTGAGGCTCATATCAGTAGACCCATCTAACGAGAGATGGCACAGATAGATATGCAGAAGATCATTCAATGCAGAAATGAAAAATGAAAGATCTCAATTTGATGCTTTACTTCCTAGGTCTGGAAGTATGGCAAGGCTCAGAAGGAATATTTCTCAACCAGGGAAAGTATGATGAGAAATATGACTTGAGGTGTTGGAATGGCCACTCTTATGGATTCCAACTTGAAGCTGTTAGGGGATAACTCATCAGAGTTAGTGGATATAACTCTGTTCAGTCAAATTATTGGGTCTTTGATATATCTAACATATACTAGGTTAAGATATATGCTTTGTTATGAACACCTTGAGTTAGTATCTAGTGGAAACTAGATGTGTTTACCTGATAGTTGCAAAGTATGTGATGAGGCACATAAAGGACATGATAGAATTTGATCTATGCTATCTTGAAGATCATGACTTCAGATGGCTATTCAGATTCTGTTTGGGAAGGAAGTGTATCAGACAAGAAGAACACATCGAGAGGATGTTATTGTCTGGGATTAGCCATGATCTCGTGGTTTAGCTGGAAGCAGTCTAGTGTGGCTCTCAGCACAAGCGGAATATATGGCTGCTTGCTCTGCTAGTTGTGAAGAAGTTTGGCTTTAGGATTGTTTGACTTAGAGATAGAACCAACTGAGATCCTATGTGATAATTAGAGTTGTATCAAGATGACATAGAATCTAGTGTTCCATGATAAGTCAAAGAACATAGGGAACTAACAAGATATGACACAGAAAGGAACTCTAAAAGTTTGAATTTGTAACAGGTTACCATTGTACTAACCAAGCCTCTACGTCAAGTGAAGAAGTTACCAACCAAACCTCTGTCTCGAGTGAAGTTTGAATACTTCCGAGACAAGCTTGGTGTAGTTCAAAAGGACCCTCCTCGAAAGGGGGAGTAGTATAGTCACTACTGATGAGATTGTCTCATCAAACATCAAGGTCGTTGATGAGGTAACCTGTTATCTACACCCAGTTACTTAGAAATATTTAGATTTAGGACTCTTATACTTAGAATACTTAGCTTTACTTATACATGCTTTTGATGATAGATGTATTGATATACATGCTAGATGTATACATTTTTTGGTGTGATGTATACATGTTTTGATGATGATGATACATGTTGTGGTTATACATGTTTTGATGATGATGATACATGTTGTGGTTATACATGTTTTGATGATGATGATACATGTTGTGGTTATACATGTTTTGATGATGATGATGATACATGTTGTGGTTATACATGTTTTGATGATGATGATACATGTTGTGGTTATACATGTTTTGATGATGAGGATACATGTTCTGTTCTTGATGAACATGTGAAGGGATTGGATCATTCCTGGACTTCAGTCCGAAAGAAGAGCCGTAGACGTATGTATTCGATAATGAAGTTCTTGATGAACATGTGAAGGGATTGGATCATTCCTGGACTTCAGTCCGAAAGAAGAGCCGTAGACGTATGTCTTCGATAATGAAGTTCTTGATGAACATGTGAAGGGATTGGATCATTCCTGGACTTCAGTCCGAAAGAAGAGCCGTAGACGTATGTCTTCGATAATGAAGTTCTTGATGAACATGTGAAGGGATTGGATCATTCCTGGACTTCAGTCCGAAAGAAGAGCCGTAGACGTATGTCTTCGATAATGAAGTTCTTGATGAACATGTGAGGGGATTGGATCATTCCCGGACTTCAGTCCTAAAGAAGAGCCGTAGACATGAGGTCTCCGATAACTGAACGACGGGACTGAATCGTCCCTGGACCTCGGTTCAAAATGTACGTGACAAATCCTAGAATTACTCTAGGTTACATCCAGCATGAAACAGGGCTGGCTCTGTAGTTGTGATACATCCAGCATGAAACAGGGCTGGCTCTGTAGTTGTGATACATCCAGCATGAAACAGGGCTGGCTCTGTAGTTGTGATACATCCAGCATGAAACAGGGCTGGCTCTGTAGTTGTGATACATCCAGCATGAAACAGGGCTGGCTCTGTAGTTGTGATACATCCAGCATGAAACAGGGCTGGCTCTGTAGTTGTGATACATCCAGCATGAAACAGGGCTGGCTCTGTAGTTGTGATACATCCAGCATGAAACAGGGCTGGCTCTGTAGTTGTGATACATCCAGCATGAAACAGGGCTGGCTCTGTAGATGTGATACATCCAGCATGAAACAGGGCTGGCTCTGTAGTTGTGATAGGGATTGATCATCCTGGAACTTGATCTGGATTGCATCATCCATGGACTCATGTCCTAAAGAGAGCAGGATTGATCATCCTGTAAATCTGATTGTGTGATGACGATGCTGCTGATCGTGTAATGACGATGCTGCTGATTGTATGATGACGATGCTGCTGATCGTATGATGACGATGCTGATGATCGTGTGATGACGATGTTGATGATCGTGTGACGATGATGATGATGATCGTGTGATGACGATGCTGCTGATCGTGTGATGACGATCCTGATGATCGTGTGATGACGATGCTGATGATCGTATGATGACGATGTTGATGATCGTGTGATGACGATGCTCATGATCATGTGATGACGATATTGATGATCGTGTGACGATGATGATGATGATCGTGTGACGATGATGATGATGATCGTGTGATGACGATGCTGCTGATCGTGTGATGACGATGCTGTTGATCCTGTGATGACGATGCTGCTGATCGTGTGATGACGATGCTGCTGATCGTGTGATGACGATGCTGCTGATCGTGTGATGACGATGCTGCTGATCGTGTGATGACGATGCTGCTGATCGTGTGATGACGATGCTGCTGATCGTGTGATGACGATGCTGCTGATCGTATGAAGACGATGCTAAAGATCGTGATGTTGATTATTGATGTTGACAGTGATGTTCCAGTAACTGCTTGAGTTACTGATGATGTTGAGAAAGCTTCCAGTGATTTATAGATGTATCATGTATGATGTTGATGACTCCTTGCTCGGGCAGATGCTGTTATAATATCCTTCTCGTTAAGGGGGAGTGTTGAGATATTGTAACTCCAAAGAATATTATATTTGTACTTTATTATTCCGGAGATGATTCATTCCTCCGTGAAGATCTTATTGTATATCCGGAGATGTTTATTCCTCCGTCGGAATGTGGTAACTCGGGTTATTAGACTTCCCTAGTGGGGGTCGGCCCTAAATGTGTTATGTGGGTCAAAGGGTTATTAGACCACCCTAGAGGGGTCGGCCCAGTCAGTTATAATGGGGTATTTAACCTAATGGTTAAATACGAGCCTACATGTACTTGTGTAAAATACATATCAGAGAAGTGTATAAATAGAGGAGGTGTGTTCCTCATTATACACACACTCTCACTTGAGAAAGGCGCACTTGTGGAGGAGAGGTATGCTATGGAGAAGAAGGAGCTTATGCTCAGGGTTTGCATCTTTGTATATTGCTGGTCATCTATATTGAGGAAGCTTTACTGGGTTTTCTACCCCATGAGGGTTTCCCAGGATAAATCTCTGTCTCTTGTGTTTATGCTATGCTTGTTGTTTCTTCAGTGATCCTATATATGCTATTATTGTGAAATGGAATGTAATGCTGCTATTTTCTGTCTTAGCATATTGAATTTTAACAGGGTGATCTGTTGGTGTTGTTCCCAGCCTGTGATGGGGGTGGAGTCGAGCCATGGTGGCTATGTGATCCGCCGGATTGTGAGGCAAGCTGGTTCTGAATGGAACCAATGATGCCGTCGGCATGAGGTTGCGTGGGCGGTTTTGTTGGGTAGTAGGTAGGGCGGGGTGCATAAGGAACAATATCGTATAAAGTGCTATATTTAGCATAAACCAAGTCTAGGTACTCGGCATGAGCTATAGCTTGTTCTTCTGTGATGACCCCACCCATAGAGACATCTTTGGAAATGACGGGTAGTAATGACTTAGTAAACCAATTTGCAAGGAGTTGGTTTGAAATGGGAGCTTTAATTAGACATCTTCTCTGCCTCCACTCATGAATATGATCGAAAATGTGAGTGGCGATGGTTTTCCGGAGAGGTCGAAAGATCCGTATCGGTCTCGTAGCGGATCAGTAATTGAAAATGTGTCAAAAATGACATAGCCAATGATCGAAAATTGGGAAAAGAGTGTGGTGGTAACTCAATGTACCACTTGGAAAAAGTTCTGGTAAGGGTTCATTGGAATAACCTTAAACGGATGGAATCATCCATTAAGGGGTTGGACGAACACCACAAATGATAAGTCATTACATGGTTTTTCGGGTCCTCACCGGGTTTGCCGTTAAACTTCGATATGTCGGATGGTAACTTCACTAGAATTGTTGGCCAATTTGCGCCATGATAAATGGGATTGTTAGTCAACCGTAATAAGTTTGGCAGATCAAGTGTAGCCAGAAATGGTAATTGTTGGTTGGGTTGTGGATACTAGTAGTACTGATAGGGCATCTGTGTACCAGTAGGACCATGGACTGATTGGTCTTAAGGTCCTCCCATAGGAAATTGGCCATGTGGGGGTGGGCCACCTGGGTTGGGAGGTGGACCTGAAGGGGGTCCACCTTTGCTAGAATAAGGTGGTCCTCCACCGAAAGGTGGGGGTCGGCCGCCTCTGGAGTAAGGTGGTCCACCACTGAAAGGTGGGGGTCCTCCTCCTCTAGAATGGGGTGGTCCTCCGCCAAAAGGTGGGGGTCCTCTACCTCCGGAATGGGTCGGTCCTCCTCCTACAGAATGGGGTGGTCCTCTGCCATAAGGTGGGGGTCCTCCTCATCCAGAATGGGGTGGTCCTTTGTCAGAATGCAGGGGTCCGCCTCCTCCAGAATGGGGTGGTGGTGGTGGTGGTGGAGATGGTGGGACAACTGTTGGAGGTGGTGGGGGTGGTCCACTGGCCCGAGGTCCGGTCGGTGGAACATTATGGTGTCCCCATGGGGTATTTGGGTATCCAGGAAAAATGTTTCCTGGATAGTTTTGTCCGACATTAGGATTATGATGTCCTGGAAAAATATGTCCCCATGGGGGTTGGGTCCAAATAGATGGCCCCCCTGTATGTTGTGTCCACGTAGGTTGTCCCATTGTTGGAAGAGGACTTCCAACCATACTATAGCTTGGATGTGAAGTATATCCTCCACTCACGTTATGACTACTAATTGGGTGATGCCCCCTAGTTAGGTTAGGTCCACTAGCTAGGGGTTGCCCCCCCAGCTAGTTGAACACTAATACTGGGTTGACCCGTAACAAATGGTTGACTACTAACAAAGGGATTACTTCCGCTTGACTATCAACTAACAGGTATATTATAGCCTCCCCTCGAATTTTGATGTGGGGGAGGTGGAGTTGATGTCCCATAGTTAATAGGAGTTGAAGGTTTCCTTTCAGATGTTGGGGTCAAAGGAGGTGTAGAACCAGTCACCTAAATTTGAGGTGTACTCGTAGGAAACGAGGGTTGACTTGGTTCATAAGTGGTCTCACTGGGTATGGATGTTTTTGGTGAAGAAAAAGATAAATAACATACATGGGAATATCGAAAAATGGGTACTTCCGAACTTGCTCTACGTGAGAGACTTTGGTGTCTAAGTTGTTCACCAACCATTTGCAAATGAATCATGTGCTCATAGAGCGGTGCAAGAAACTCATCATTAGGAATCCATCGATGAGGTATAGTTTCTTCCATGGGAAGTGACCCAAAATCGACAACATGTCGACCTAGAGAGGTGTCCCAAAAAGATGCGGTTGTACCAAATGCTATTCATATAGGGTCATCCTGGGGCTGACTGAAAACCCAATCCGTAGCTCTAGGATGTCCTTCCATCGAATGATGGAAAGACGTGTCATATGAAGTATATTTTTCCACTATCAAAGGTCCCGTAGGATCAAAGATAGGTGGGTTTACAGGAGATGAAAATTTCATTCCTGACTCTAAGGTAGAGGTATCTTCCTCATGTGACATAGACGTAGTAGGTTGATCCATGTTTGCTCCCGATTTCTCTTCCTAGTTAAGGGGATATTCAGGTGGCAAGTTCAAAATCCTTCAAGATCTTCTCAAAGGTTGATCAACCAGAGTGACTGAACCAAAATTCCTCCTAAGCGTTTTCTATACCAAAAAAAATGCAATCCAAAATCTACACAAGCTAAACCGCAAGCAAACTTATGTGATGGGTGTGGATTTGATGGTCCAGAACCTCACGGGATTGTCAAGGCGGTGCAACTCGCGATATACCATAGGGTCCAACAGTTATACTCGACCCAAAATTTCAGAGCACTAACCAGGGAGGATTAGGACCGTACCCATGACCGTATAACCCGACTACATGAAGCACGTGCGTAGTAGCTCCCCGAGTGCTGTTCTTGGTGTATTGCCACGCTAAGACGACCAATAGGTTAACTCAGATGGTTACAGGAATCCTAGAAGGGTATCCCAATATACTCAAGGTACGTGGGAGCTCAAATCCATAGTGGTGTTTTCTAATGCACAACCATACGACATGAGCCTTCCTATATACTACCGAGTATGTGAAGTACCTTTCTATATACCCAAAGGTACGTGAAAGGATGTTCAATATACTAGTTGGTATGTGGAAGAATTGCAAGCCCCCAGGATGCAGTGCAGGAAATAAACGACAGCTGCCACACTTAAAGACGTCGGAACACACCTCTAACCTAACACACAAGTCTCTATATGGTTTTAACCTAACACTACCGATAAATTTTATCTTTTATGGTTAGGTGAATGCATGAGGTGTAGACAGGAATTTAAAAGAATGCAAACCTAAGCTATATGCAAATGCAAATCTTTTCTTTTCTTTTCGATGAAAGCTATCTACGACAAGGAGAAATTTTCTTTGCTTCCGATGGTAAAAAATGGATAATTACCCCTATACTTCAAAATCAACCAAAAGAAAAATGAAGCACTCTTTTCTCTAAGCCAACAAAAACAATGAAATAACACACACCAAATCTTAAATGTTTTTCTTTTTCTCCTTTCAAATTTAAACGGATCTACGCTAAGATGAAAAGGAGAATTCTCTTTGGATGCAATACCTTCAATTTTCCAAAATAAAGATGAACAAGTGGAAGTGGAAGAAAATAAAAAAATGCAAGAATCTTTCAATCTTTGGAAATGCTTCGTAAAAGTTTAATGCACTTGAAAATTTCAAAGAAATCAGAAACAAGTTTTCACAACTAAGAAAATGCAAGATAATGATGATGCTTTAAGACTTTTCAAGGATTTTTTAATGATAAATTCCAAAGTATGAAAAATTTGTACAACAATTTCAAGAAAGAAACTCGAAATGAAGATAATGCAAAATTTTTAATATTCTACCCAAATACGCTCACCAGATCCGAGAATGATGCCACTTTCCAGATGTAGATTTAGAAAATGAAAGAATACACTACTGCAAACTCTAAAATAATGGTGAATTCCCGAAGAAGTGTGATCACCCAAAATCTCAATAACACTCAAAACACACACACAATCAAGCAAAAAATCGCAATAACGAAAATGAGAAGGCTCAGAAGTCAGATCGAACAAATCAAACAGATCTGGTGTAACGATCGGGAGTCACAAGATTGAGTATGTCGATGGGGGATTGAAATTTCCCATAGCAACCATATCACTCACTTGACTAGATAGGACTTGGATCGACACAAAAAATTCACACTCAAGCCAAAGAATAGTACATGCTGGGTCTAGGGGTTTTGTGACTATAAGGTGCAGTGCATAGAGCTCTAAAAATCAGACCAAAAACCAAATGGAGAAATTTTTTACATTGGGAGCGACGCACCCTAGGTACCAAGCCTTAAGGTTGCAACTTCCATCCAACAATCCTAGCCTCCAAGATATAATGCTTGCCTCCCAAAGGATGAATGAGGATCACCTAGAATAATTTCACCAGCATAAGAGTACTATGGTCCTTGCTCCCTTTGCAATGGAGAGGGGGGTTGTATATATAGGGAAAAAGGGATAGAATAGTTTGAATATTTAGGGGATAGGTCTAAGGGATCGCCCCACTAGGTTAGGGGATCAAGAGCCATATTTCATTACATATAGGGATGGACCTTCATGTCACCAAGCTTCGAGAAATCGCTCGAAGGTTCCTTTTATCCAATTTAACCAACTTCGACGTACCTTGCAGGAAAGCAACTTGCGTCAGAAGTGGATCGTCGCATTGTGTACAAAGGTAGCATGCATCACCAACGCGCTCTGCTAAGGTGCAAAGTGCATCACCAAGGGGTCGATGCTCCTTGCTCAAAGGCATAGTGCGTCGGGGTTGTTAATATTCAATATGCTAATATGATAACATCAGTATTCAATTCAATTTCACAACAATAGCATATACAAGATCTTACTGAGAGAATAACAAGCACAACATAAACACAAGAGACACAAATTTATCCTGGGAAACCCTCTAGGGGAAGAAAACTCAACAAAACTTCATCAATATAGATGATCAAAAGTATAAAGAAAAAACACCAAACAAGTGCTCCTTGTCCTTGCAGATATCTCTCTCTCTCTCTCTCCTATGCGAATTACACAAGTGAGTGTGTGTACAAATGACGAGCACATCACTCCTTTTTATAATTTATCTTCCACTTGAATTTTTCACTAACTAGGTTTGCCCCAACAAACTGGGACGACTTACCTAGGAAGACTCAAAACAATATAATATTACTTTCTGGAGGGTTCTATCAACCCGACTTACAAAGGAGGTTTTACGTCATGACTCTATGATGACCAAATACAATATTAACATCCCGACGGAGGAATAAAACATCTCTGAATAAATTACAATAGTATATTCTTCGAAGTTACAATATTTCAACACTCCCCCTTAACGAGAAGGGTATTCTACTGACAACAACATCAACTGTAGGAGCAAGGAGAGAGAGCATCATCAACAACATCAAGGTGATACATCTATAAATCATCGGAAGCTTTCTTCAACAACATCAACAACTAGAACAGTTACTGGAACATCTTCAACATCTTCAGTACTAGAGCATCATCTTCTACAACATTGAGCCTTCATCTTCTGCAACACTCGATCACTCGATCATCTAGAGCAACACTTGATCTCTCGATCAACAACAACTCTTGATCTTTCGATCACCAACAACATTATCTGCAACAACATAACTTGCAACACACATGATCCAATTACGGGATGATCAATCCCTCTCACTTTAGGACATAAGTCCAAGGATGATGCAATCCTAATCCAGTTATGTGATGATCAGTCCTTCTTACTTTAGGACATAAGTACAAGGATGATGCAACCCCAACCACACTCACAGAGAAAAAAGTCTGTAGATCACTTTAAGACTAATGTCCAGGGATGATACAATCCCAACCACACTCACGGAGTCAAAAGTCTGCAGATCACTTTAGGACTAAGGTCCAGGGATGATACAATCCCACTGCAACACCACAGACATAAAATTCCGCAGATCACTTTAGGACTAATGTCTAGGGATGATACAATCCCACTGCAACATCACAGAGACAAAAGTCAGTGGATCACTTTAGGACATGAAGTCGAGGGATGATACAATCCCACTGCAACATCATAGAGACAAAATTCTACGGATCACTTTAGGACATGAAGTCTAGGGATGATACAATCCCACTGCAACATCACAGAGACAAAAGTCTGCGGATCACTTTAGGACATGAAGTCTAGGGATGATACAATCCCACTGCAACATCATCATCATTGCTCCCCCTTTCGAAGAAAGTCCTTTCGAACCACACCAAGCTTGTCACGGAAGTACTCAAACTTCACTCGAGATAGAGGCTTAGTCAACACATCAGCAACTTGCTCTTCAGTGCTCAAATACTGGAGCTTTATAGCTCCCTTCTGTACCATATCCCATATGTAAAAATACCGGATTTCTATGTGCTTTGACTTGTCATGGAATAATGGGTTATCCGTCATCTTTATACAACTCTGGTTGTCACATAGAATCACCGTGGTATTCAAATCTAGGTCAAATAGTCCTGACATCAAATTTCGGAGCCATATGGATTCACAACTAGCAGAACAAGATGCTATATACTCTGCTTCAGCTGTGCTGAGAGAAACATTGGACTGCTTCCTGCTAAACCATGAGATCATGACGGATCCCAGACAATAACATCCACATGAGGTGTTCTTCCTTTTTGAGACACTTCCAGCCCAATCTGCATCCGTATAACCATACAATCTGTAGTCATGATCTCCAACATAGTATATACCAAAGTCTATCGTACCTTTTAGGTACCTCATCACATGCTTTACAGCTACTAGTTGAACACGTCTAGGCTCAACTAGATACTAAATCAGGGTGTTCACAGCAAAGCATATATCTGGCCTGGTATTCGTTAGATACATCAACGACCCAATAATCTGTCTGCACTGAGTCACATCCACTAACTTTGATGATTCATCAGCTAACAACTTCAAGTTGGTATCCATGGGTGTGGCCATGGATTTACATTCCAACATAACAAATCTTTGTAGGATTTCCACAACATACTTTCCCTAGTTGAGAAAGATTCCTTCTGGGTTCTTCCTTACTTCCAGACCTAGAAAATAGTGCATCAATCCAAGGTCTTTTATCTTAAATTCTTCAGCGAGATTCTTCTTGCATTCTGCAATTTGTTTCTCATTTCCTGTCAGAAACAAATCATCCACATACAACAATAATATGACAGGTTCATCATCCATAACCTTAAAGTAAAGGTTAGGGTCAGCTTTACTTTTAGTAAATCCCAAGCTCGTCAAAAAGCTATCTATCCTTCTGTACCAAGCTCTAGGAGCTTTCTTCAATCCATATAGAGCCTTCTTCAACTTGCATACGTGAGTCCATCTGTCTTCAACTTCAAATCCCTGTGGCTATTCTATGTACACTTCATCATCTAGGAAAGTTTCCTTCTTGTTTTCCTGATGTAACTTTTATTTCATTACTGCAGCTATCGTGAGTATAGCTCTAGTAGAAATGTATCCATCAATTCCCTCTTCATGTGAGAAACTGCAAGCCACAGACCTTGCCTTGTACCTATGTAGTGTGTTTGATTTATAAGACTTCTTGATGAACAGTCATCACTTGTTCTTCAGAACAAGTGTTCATCATCCTACTCTTGTAGATCATAGCACACGATCTTTCCTACAAATAAGATTCAATTACAAGAATAGTAACACTTCATAATCATCAAATCATTTCAATGATAACCTTTTATGCATACTGATATGATTCACATAGTTATGCAACTATCTTGGCCAATGCTTTGGCACAACACTTTTCCATATCCCGTATGCATACAGTGACTATCTAGATTCCTTCCATCTCTACAAGAACATACTATCAAGAGCGTGTACTGCTCCCAACATGTTAGCAAAGAGGTTTCATTCTAGACAAGCAACAATGGAATGTTGTCCAACACTATTGGCTACTTACCCATCATATGCATATTAGTAGTACACTGTTCAATTCTATATGAATGCTTACCCTATGCATGATACATTTCCTGATTCTAGGAATACAAATATGCATACAACTATTAATATCATTAACTATTCATAGATTCAAGAAGTAATTCAAATACTTATCTTTTTATTTTTTGTGGGGTTGCCTCTTTGCTTCCTTGGTATTGCCTCCCTATGGATCTTTGCTTCCTTGAGATTGCCTCCCTCTCATGTCATGATATTATTTGTGTCTTTGAGATTTTATCCATCCTGTAGCACTATGCACCCTTACGAGTGCACTAGTTTCATCATTGTGTCATCCTCAAGATCTCATACATAATCACACATTCATTAGTATAATCTCAATAAGATCAAAATTATAATCGTAAATAATCTTAAACATGTATGGTCATAATCATTTCATACACATGTAATTTATCACGAGCGTTAATATTCAAGGTTTCATGGAGTATGTCTTTTACTTATGCATATCCAGATTTGACCATAGGATTTTCTAGTTTGTCATATCATTAATCAAACTAAGAAACACAATATGCATAAAGCCTTTATTAGCTAAACTCTATCTTCAGGAATAATCATTATCAACCATATGAAAGTATATTTATCTAAGATCCTAACACAAAATAGGATTCTAACTCGATATAGGAAAAAATACCTAGATTAGTATGCTTGCTAGTTATGTCTAACATACCCAAACAATATCTTCTTATCCTCTTCAATGATTTAGAGACCTTGTGCTAGTAACCCTCATCTCTCATAAGTTAAGCATAGTAGAACCAAATCATACATACCTCGTAAGTAGAGCTTCTATGTGATCAAAGAATATGGATGATTATTTGTATTCATGTCATTATGGTCATATATTCTTGATATAGAACTTGATTTGTCTTTCATGTACCTTTCATGTTAGCAGACAACATCATCCTCATACAACACCACAAGTGCATTAGTACAATCATAAGTGTCATAACCCTAATCAATGAATGTCTTCTATAATTCACATTCATTGATAATTTTACTAAGTTGATCAAACAAGTCTAAAATTAATAATGGTTGTACTAACCTCAATAATATGAAGACAAACATATCATGAACTTAATCATCAGATAAATAAAACAGATTTCAAAACATACATGCATCTCCTCAAGTCATACCTGTCGAGATTGCTTATAGTCTTCTCTATAAGGGTAAAACCCTAATCGTCCAAGGTAGATCACTTGTAAACATCTTATATAGATGCATGGTTCTAGGATTATAGAATACCAGCTCCATTTAAACCTCCTTCATTGTTTCCCTATGTGTCTCCCAACTTTGCTACGGTTTCTTCTTACTTGTAGAACACAGAAACCCTAATTTCCAATCTCCTTCCTCCCGCAAAATTTTGATGGCAGATTAATATCTATGATGAATGGATTCCAAATCTATTTTCAAGGTTTTCAATGTTGCATCAGGTGTCTCCAAAATTGTATCAGGTCCTGTCATACCTAAAAAACTAAAAATCCTAAGTGAGAACTTCTTCCTTCTCTTCTTTGATTTCCTCCATTGAGGCATTTCAGATGTTTTGTATTGTTTCTGGTGTATCTATGAAATTTCAGATCCTCAGGGTCTGAAAATTTGGCTTGTGGTATCCTGACCTGTAATATTTCCAACCCCATAGATTTTAGCTTCATTAGATTCTCCATGAGAGAGATATGCTAAGTTTCCCAACATGACCTGTTTATGGTATGAAACAACATAGCGAACTTGTACGGTGTGCCACGTGTTACTGTTTCAACTTCAGCCTTTGATATTTGGACCTGTGAAACTACAGTAAGTGCCCTAACTTTCATGTTTTAAGGAATTCCATCTGGAGCTTCCTAGCCTGAGATATGACCTTGTTTCCTAGGTCACCTATTTAGGTTTGCATTCTGGAAGAAGCAAAAACCCTAACTTGTACAGATCATATCTCACAAAGTACAACGAATCTGGGGCTTATTTTTTGGCACAAGGTACATCTATGTCTGATATTCGTCCTGTAGAAGTTTCAGATCCTGAACCCTCTCAAAAAAATATTTATAGAGAAAGTTCCACGATGACTAGTCTTTTCTATACAAAGCCCTAGCTTTCAAATTGTCACAAGTGAAACAAGTGTCGTAAATGCCATACATTTCCTTCTTTCAGGCTAGCTCTGATACCATGTTAAGATTCAATACGCTAAGATAGATAACATCAGTATTCAATTCAATTTCAAAACAATAGCATATACATGATCTTACTGAGAGAATAACAAGCAAACACAAGAGACACAAATTTATCCTCGAAAACCCTCTAGGGGAAGAAAACCCAGCAAAACTTCATCAATATAGATGATCAAAAGTAAAGACAAAACCCCAAAAAAGTGCTCCTTCTCCTTGCATATATATATATATATATATATATATATGTATGTATCTCCTATGTGAATTACACAAGTGAGTGTGTGTCCAAATGAGGAGCATATCACTCCTATTTATACTTTATCTTCACTTGAATTTTTCACTAACTAGGTCGGCCCCAACAAACTTAACTGGGACAACTTACCTAGGAAGACTCAAAACAATATAATATTACTTTATGGAGGGTTGTATCGACCCGACTTACAAAGGAGGTTTTACCTCATGACTCTATGATGACCAAATACAATAATAACATCCCGACGGAGGAATAAAACATCTCTGAATAAATTACAATAATAAAATACAATAGAATATTCTTCGAAGTTACAATATTTCAACAGGGGTGACAAAAAAAGATGGAAAGGGAAAGACAACAACCTTTCTGTGAGTGATTTAGCTAGGGAGCTTTAGGGATTAAGGCATGGATCTGATACATGACTCATGATGATGATATTTTGGTGTAACGACCCCCTTTGAATATCATAATTTGGAAATTGGAGATGGGGAAGATATAGCAATGGGTGTCTTCAGCTACACGCCAATGAATGAAATTATGGGTACTTCCACTGTTAGTTACCATGATGACTTTTTTGTGCTTGATGTAGCCAATCAATTTCAGTGTCTGAGGTGTGGAAAATCCTTATAAATCATGGAGTGAAATTTGGGGTCGCTCCTTAGGAACTAGCATATCAGGAGCATATTCGAGGGGTGACATTTGATTGTCTACTTATAGTTCATGTTGAGCTTCCAAGGTGTGGTCCTCTGGGGTCTCAAGGGTATTTGCGTCGATTCAGAATAGTTTTTGTTCTTTTCATTTATACCCTCTGAATATTTTTCATCACAGTTATAGCAAAGGCCTAAGTGTTGATGCTCAACCATGGCATCTAGAGTCAACTTATGGATTTGGAGTGGTGGGTTGGTGGAGGTTCTGGGAGGGGGAGTCATGGGGGATACCTTGCGAGTGGGAAATAAAGGGGGATTGGGTTGGGAATTGATCACCAATTCATCTTTACGAGCTCGATCAAATCTTCCAACCAAGTGGAGGGTCGTTGCATAAGGACATGTGCATGAATTGTCTCCTTGAAGCCACTAATGAAACATTCCTAAAAAAAGAATCAGGGAGGCCTTATGTATTGATGGTCAACTGCTTAGACTTTGTAATATAGTCCATAATAGTGCTAGTTTGGCACAATTTGGTCAACTTGACTAAATAGTGAGTGTCACAATCAAAATGCTCATGAAGGATCTTCACAAATTGACTCCAAGGTACATAACGATGATAAGATTTCTGGTACCATTGCCACCATTTCCATTGTTCATAATCTAAATATAAAACTCCAATTTGCAACTTTTGAAGATCATCTTTAATGCCATGTTTCCATTTGGGTCACCCGATCCGAGGTGTCAGAACCATCGAATTTGCACATGCCAATCTTCGGAAAGCGGTGCCATGAATTATTATCCTCAAAGGAGCAAGGTTTGTTTTCCAGGATTAGAGAGTGAGAACCCAGGTCTTTAGTGACCATAGCTTCATGGGATGGAGTGTCAAATGGTGGAGCATATCCTCAATGTTGGGCAGTAGCAATTAGCAAAATGTCATGGTTGGTCAACCACTTTTCGAGTTTCATAAGTAAAGAGGCTAGGTTTTAAAGGCTGGAAGACAGAATGGGTTGGTTCAGATTTGGTTGGGGTGGATTCTGGTTGGTATTCTTCATGTTGGATTGGTTGCAGGTGTGTACTATGGGAGTGGAAAAGTATGAACCACAAGGTATGATAGATATATATCAAAATGATCAGCACGATGCAAGGAGTCTGCTAAGGTAGGTCACAAATAAGGGTTTATGGGAACACCCGAAAAAGGTTATGAGAGATATATCAAAATGATTAATGCGATGCAAGGATTCCAATGAGGTAGGTCACAAATAAGGGTTTTCGAGACCCCCCAAACTTTTTTTTTTAACTGTGTTGGTGCAATTATTGCTCCTGGTTGAATGTTATTGTATTGAAAAAAATCTCAAATTCTTGCTAGTTTCAAAGATGTAGGAATTTCGCGTGGTTTCCCACAATGAATTTGATTGTTGCTTTGACATGATGAAGAAATTTCACAAACAAGTTGCAGATATAAGGGTTTCTAGGTTTTCCACAGTTTTGAAGACAAATGATTGTCATGCACTATAGTTCTCATATATATGTGTGAGGCCCAATAGTAGTGCTCAACCCAATCTCTTAGGGCGCTAACTAAGGACGCTCAATAGTGCCCTTAGCCATACTATACGACTACTCAGGTACGCGAGAGTATCTTCTCGAGTGTTGTGCTTGGTGCCACTATAGCAACAAGACAACCGTTGGCTAGTTTCAGGTGACCTAGGGGGGCTTCTGATATGCCCTAGGGTATGTGGAAGTGATTTCATGTGCAAGTGTTGTCTAATTAATGTGGTACTGCTCGAACGGGTACAAACAAGAGTTACATTGGTGTGCAACAATTGCACCGAGGGTACAACGTGTCTAAGTACGGACTATATTTGGTGCGTGTAGTGTCCCCCAGTAGTAGTTTTACCCGCTGAACGATAGATCTCTACGATTAATTAAATACATTGGAACACGTGATATGCCCTAGGGTATGTGGAAGTGATTCTGTGTGCATGTGCTATCTAATTAATGTGGTACTTCTCGAAGGGGTACAAACAAAAGTTACATTGGTGTCCAACAATTGCACCAACTGAGGGTACAACGTGACTAAGTACCGACTATATTTGGTGCGTGTAGTGTTCCCCAGCTGTATTTTTACCTGTTGAACGATAGATCTCTGCGATTAATTAAAGATGTTGGAACATGTCTCTAGCCTAAAAAATAAAATAAAAATTCTATAAAATATTGGAAGCTTGTTGGCTTAGGAAGGTGGCTGTGATACCACTTATGGTGTTCTTTAGCCCCGTGGCTTAAAACAATATAGGATATATAGAATTTAAGATGCAAAAAACTAGAAATTATAGAGCAAAACAAGAAACATTAAACAGTGTAAAGATAAAGATGGAAAAATATCAGCTTTATATTAAGAGAAAACTTATGGAAGTTTCGTTCATGTGCCTCTTGAGGTAGGGTGACCTTTCACTTGAGTAGAGCTTTGTTACAATAATACTCGAAAAAAATCTTCATAGCTTTGTAGCTATTTAAATAGGCTTCTTAGATCCAAAACCCTAAGTACTTGACCTGGTCAAATAATTAACAAATACAACTTCCTATTGGTTCTTAATTAATAAAGAGACCCTCTTTACATTGATTGATGAACACTAACTTACTCGGCCTTATTTCAAGGATATGGCCTTATACAATTGTGTGACTAACTCCTAAAGTAAGGCGGGTTATGGTAGGGCCCTAACAAAACCCTTGAGTTGCTAGAAGCTGTACTATACAATAAATGATAGTGTAGGTTGATTTTGCAGAGATAATTACTTTGTGTAGTAATAAACATGATATATAGAAGTGATAGCGTAGAAGTAAAGCATTCGTGAGAAGGAAGAAAGTTGTGTGAAGGATTTTTTGTGGGATAGACAGTTAGGATAGTGAAGTATGTGTTTAGGATTTTAGATTTCCGGCCACCATGCTCAAGAGAATTGTAGTCACATGAAAGAGAGAAAGATTATCCATTCCAAGTTTTACCCATTCGTCATTCAGTTAGGCAGATAGATGTCGTTTGCAAAATAAGTATTGTCATTTAGAAGAGAGTAGGAGGTTCAAAGTCAAAAGATCCATTTTTTGAATATGCGGTAGATACTATTCATATAAGTTTATTGGGATTCCAGGAGGAGTACATAACTTCCAGTTAAAATATCTAGAGGTATTTGATTCAAAGTTGTTTTTTAAGTAGAATCCCTAATTTTGCATAAGAATAAATAAGCGAAAGCTGCAACAAATTATGAATTTTCCATCTCATTATGGGAAGTGAATATATAATAATAATAATAATAAAAGGACAAACACAATTATTGAAAGAAAGGGGGGCATCATATATATATAATAAAAAAGGACAAACACAATTATTGAAAAAAGAGGGGCATCATTTCATTAGAATTATGCCCAGTTTATGAAAGAAACTATGTAGATGAGGAGGGATAGACATAGGAATGATTTCTTGATTTGAAGTGGATGAATCTACAAAGCTCGAGGGGGAATTTTAGGGTCAACTCAAGATGGATGGTTGTCCAAATAGTCGAAGATGATGGAGTATCAGAGAAACTATACCTCATTGTGGTCATGAGATATGCATGTTGGGATTGTTATCCAATAGTTAAGGGGAGATAGAGATATGCAATTTGGAAGTTTGGTATGATACAGTTACAAGGGTTACGAGACATTTCAAGTGCTAATGGTGTCCAATGATGTTAGGAAATTTGGATCATAGCTATGATTCTATACCCTTCGAAGGAAGAAAGGACAACTTGATGGAGTTCAAAGCTTGCACGATTTCAACATGGTAAAGGAGTCAAGATGATGAACATGGAGACTTCAAATTATGTTTTTCTATCATTCATTTTTTGTATTTTCCCATTAAGAGCGGGTGTTGAAGAATAAGGCTCTAGTAAGTTATGTAATAGGCTATTATTTCAGGATATCGTTTTAGAATATAGACATCCCATGTATAAGTGTTGTTAGGAATGATTAGTTTTAGGTTAAAAGTTAAAATAAGGTAGTTTTGTAGTTGAAGTCTTTTAGTGGGAGTCTACAAGTCCGTGTTTGTATAAATAAGTGAATACTTGAATAAAGAAAACAATGAAGAATTTGTGTATCTTTTATATTGCTGCAATGACTATGAGTTTCTCCTATTTTATCACATCAATTGTAACACACCAGTGTCACACTAGACTTAATACAAACCTGCGCAGTAAGAACCATGACATAGGAAGTGCGCACTACTCCTAAGTTATTTATGATAATAATTACTAATGTTCTTAGTGTAGGAAATTAAATATCCAATTCCTCACCAATACAACCCATAGTATTTAGCTTGATTCAACTTATGATTTTCAAACATTAATACCATTCATGCAAGGAATATTAACAAAGCTAAATCTAAGCTTAGACATAAACATTATTTCTACTTAGCATAACTAATTCAACCCATGGTTTTCAAAAACCACCAAACCGTCCAATACTAAGCTCAATATACAAGCTTTAGCATATGAAATTGATTTATATTACGATATTTTTACAAATTTATCTTCCACATAAATAAAGAGCTTAGACATAAATATATCTCTGACGAGGTTGGCATATGGAATATGTTTTTATCTATTAATTAAACAAAATTTAACTTTGACAAGGTTGGCATATGGAATATGTCTATATTTATTTATTAAACAAAAATTAACTTCGACATAAATAAATATCTTCTACAAAGTTGGCATATGGAATATGTTTTTATTTATTTATTAAACAAAATTGACTTCAACATAAATAAAACATATAACTATGCTCCCATATCAATACCAATAATTTACTATTTTTACTAAATATGAATAGTGGACCATAATAAGTTTTGTCTTCGAATAGTAAACTATGACTTAGTGAGCTTTGACGAGTGAGCTGTGACAGAGTGAGCTTGGATAATGTGAATTGCGACAGAGTGAACTGTGACAGAGAATGAACTTCCTTATAAAATTGCCCAATATATTTTTATAAAGGAGACAAGGTAATTTTAGTTTCATACACATTCCTCGAGTTTGTTTTTCATTTTATTAAGACAAAGGAAAATATTATTTCAACATAATCCTACGATGAGGTAAGAGTTGTCCTAAAAGTGTGAAGTGAGGTTTCTGTAAATAAAATAGGAAAAACATTTACAATGGAATAAAAACAACTAAGGTTATACACATAATCAATCCCCATTTAATGTATTATACATTTAAAACAAGAAAATAAACGAACTGCGACAACAAAAGTACAAAGTTGGGGTTTCCATAAAATAATTAGAATTTTTTTACCAAACTTCCTTGACATAAAAAGTAATTGACATATTATATTGCATATTTAATACTAATTCAACTCATTGAATTTTGTATATAATCTTACAATTCCCAATACTTGTAAATTCAAAACTGATACCTCTCATGTTTGGCCCATGGTTTTTAAATTCAACTAATATTCGTTGCAACACACAATCAACAAGTTTTGGCACATGGAGGATGTGTTAAGGGAAACAAAACCGCATTTGGTTTTAAAATAAGCAAAACTACCACACAAAATTGTGTTTGGTTTGAAATAAACTAAGATTACCACTTAATGCAAACACTACTAACAAATCTAACACATAGTTTTGTTTTCAACTTACATATTACGATAAAATAGGACATGAGCATTAACTGTGTAGTAAAACATATCATTTAACTTAGGAACTGTGCAGTAAGAACAAAACTACTACACAGTAAACATTTTATCCATTCATAATAGTTTTCCGGCATTATACTCTTTGACATAATACCAATAAACATTTCAATTATAAACCCATAAATTTAAATAGAAAACCATGGAAATTTTTTATCACAGATTATTATTGAAAGTTAATAACACCATTCTCATGAAATAAACTTATTTGTTGAACACTTGAATTGGTAATTGGATGTATGGCTTCCCACCCAACCGTAGGTAATTCTTCTCATTAATATCGCAGCAGAAAACCACCCCCGAGCTAAGACTTGTGCATTCACCATACAAACTTCTCACCAATTCCCAGACTTTTTAGAATTTACACTTGGAAATCAACAAAATTGGATTAAATACAAATTCCATGCCAAACAGTGCACTTAACCTCCTTGATTTCCTTCTGACAGCACAATAGTGAAACCCATCATTGCCATCTGTGCTCAGAAATCCACCAAGTCAGCTGCATACACCATTTTCCACTTCACTGGGATGACTAGAGACAAAATGGGCATATCTGCGGCAACAATTTATCAACAAAATGGCTCACAGGTTCAAGGATTCATTTCAATTTTTTGTTCTGAAATAATAATTTTCTCCCCTATTCTCTTCGACATACCTAGGCATGGAAAATTCTCTCTGAATTCAAACTTCTTCCACCACATGCACATAATGGTCCACCATTACTTTTCCCATCGATGCATAATTCATGCATACAATTTTGGAACCATGTGGGTTTTCTCTCTCTCCCCACTTAATCATAATTAAATAATAATTATCATTTTATAACTATATTATAAAGTCATTTAAATGGGTTTAAGACTTATGACAACTTTATGGGATTAAATATTTAACAAGGTCATAACATGGTCTCCCACCTAAGACACCTAACCCCCTTATTGTCTCTAGTGAATACACAAGTCCCGATCTTTTCAATGTACTTCCTCTGCACAACCAGTTGTGGATTTTTAGTATTAATATTTACAAAATATAATATGTTCAGAATTGTAGGCATTCATAAACTGTAGTTACATATTGACATCATCAGACTAGGGTTTCAATCTAGGGGTGTTACATTGTTGATGTATATGTAACTTCATAATGTATTTCATCTATGTATTTTATTGTATTCCTATAGAGATGTATTATTCCTCTATACGGAAGTGTCGTCATTTGTATTGACAAGTGTCACAAGTGTCGTAACTTGTCGATGGGTTATTAGACCACCATGTGTGGGGTCGGCCCTGATTAAGGTAACCTGGGGTTATTAGGCTGAGTTAGACAAGTCGGCCCCATAGGTTTATTAGGCTGCTCAGAACAAGTATAAATAGAGAGCGGGATCTCTCTATTTGATCACTTCACTTACTCACTTATCCATCACTTGAAAAGTGGCGCACATGTGAGGAGGAGGATTAGCTGCTAGGAGGAGTCTATCTCTGTACTTGGATTGTACTTTGGTTGTGCTCTTGCTCTATCTATCTCTGAGGAAGTTGTGGGGTTTTTCACCTTAGGGTTTTCCCCACGAAAACTCTGTGTGTCTATTGTCTCTTATGATTGCATCTTGTGATGATTGATATGCTTGCTATGATTGATATGCATTGATATACTGTACATGTTATTCTCTCAGTAAATATCCTGGAGTATTATGAATTAATGCTCGAAAATTAACATGGTATCAGAGCTAACTTGAGAAGAAGACACTGTGCAGTTACGAAGCTAGGGCTTCTTGTTTTTGGGTTTCTCTCCACATATTTTGGAAAATCAATATGATAGATTGACTCTCCTCAGCAAGGTGAATCTTTTTGTCCAATCAGAATTTAGTTCTGAGCACTTTCAGTTTTGGCCCTAAAAATTAGGGTTTCCACAAAAATAGGAATTTCTGAAATCTGAAGACATAGCTGGAAGCTCCTTGGAAAAATCGAAGTTTAGAGCTTTGGATCAAGATTTTTGGCTGGGTAAATCTCTGGGAAACTCAAACCCTAATTCAGGGTCCTCCTAAGTGAACCCGGGAAGACTAAAAGGCATTTCTGAAGGGTGAAGCTTTGCAGATCTCAAATTCTGAATACACCAGGCTGATTAGTTCATCAAGGCACATCTTTCTATCCTTTCAGAAAGTTGAAATTCACATTTTGAATTTTTAGGGTTTCTCTGACAAACCCTAATCCGGGACTAGATCCAGTTTTCAGCAAATCAAGTGGTAAGACCTAAATATTTTATATTTCCATTTGAAGTACTCTTTAAGATGTCTCACCACACCAAGCTTGAGGATAAGCTTGAAGGGGATGATAACTTCCGAGCCTGGAAGTATAGGATTGGGTTAATCCTGGAAGAAAATGAATTGGATACTTACATAAGGGAAGAGGTCCCTATCCCAGAGGGAGAAGAGGCTAAAGCCGTCCACAAGAAGAAATTGGTCAAGGAAAAGAGAATCATTGTTGATTCTATCAAGGACCATCTCATCCCCCATGTGTCATCTCTGAAGACACCCAAAGAGATGTTTGATTCCCTATCCAAGCTATTTGAAGGGAAGAACATAAATCGGAAGATGACTCTGCGGAACCAATTGAAAGGGGTAAAGCTTTAGAATGGAGAATCCATTCAATATCATTTTTCTAGGGTCTCTCAGATCAAGGAACAACTAGAAGCAGTGGATGAAATGGTGGAGAATGGTGAAGTTGTCATTACCACTCTGAATGGACTACCTAGGTCATGGGATTCCTTTATTCAAGGAATCTATGCAAGAAAGAAGTTGGTATCCTTCAACAGACTGTAGGAAGAATGCTCACAAGAAGAAGCAAGGCTTGTGGCATGAGAAGAAAAGATGGGGAATGAAGATCAAGCTCTCATAGCTCACACCAAGGGAAGCAAGTTTAAGAGGGAGAAATCTCATAACAAGAAACATTCTCATCCTCCTCACAAGAAGAAAGATCTATCTCATGTTCGATGTTACGAATGTAATGAAATGGGACACTTTGCTTCAAATTTCCCCAAGAAGAAGAAAGACAACAAATTTAACAAGAAGAATAAGAATAACAAAAGACGATATCATGCTCATGCTGCTGAGGATGATGAACCTCCCAGGAAGAAAGCTAGAGCAGAAAGTGATGATGATGACTCATCAAGAGAAGAAGAGTATGTTCTAATCTCTGCTCTCACAGGTACTATTTCGCATGGTTGTAATGATTGGTTAATTGACAGTGGGGTTTCTAAACACATGACTGGGTTTAAAGAATCTTTTGTACATCTATCTGAACATGATTCACCCCATAAAGTCAAACTTGGGGATGATTATCAATACCCTATCAAAGGAAGTGGGGAAGTCTCCTACAACCTAGAATCTGGAAAATCCTTGAAGATGAAATATGTGTTATTTGTACCTAGACTCAAGAAGAACTTACTCTCCATCTCTGCATTGGATGCAAAAGGAATGAGGGTTGCATTTGTAGATGTCCAAGTCCTAATGTGGCCAAAGGGTAAAACTATTGATGATGCAGTGGTGATTGGAGAGCAAGAGGGAGGATTGTACAAATTGAAGGGATAACCTGAACATGCCATGGTACATGAATCCATGGAGCCAAATGAACTTTGGCATAGAAGACTTGCACATATGCACTACAGAGCATTACCAATTGCAAGTAAAGCTGTAGAAGGTCTTCCTGAAATTAAGACCAAGCATGAAGGTGTTTACAAAGGATGTGCAAAAGGAAAGAACATAAAGAAGGCATTTCCAAGCAGTGAAAGCAAGGAAAAAAGTATCTTGGAAATTATCCACTCTGATGTATGTGGTCCGATGCCATCCAGTTCTCTGAGTGGGTATGCTTACTATGTCTCTTTCATTGATGACTTCTCCAGGAAGACTTGGGTTTACTTCTTGAAGAACAAAGATGAAGTGTTTGATAAGTTCAAGGAATTCAAAACCTTGATGGAGAACCAAACTGATAAGAAGATCAAAACATTTAGATCCGACAATGGTGGAGAATTCACTTCAGGTGACTTCGAGAAGTTATGTAGTGATTCAGGGATTAAGAGGAAGTTGACTGCTCCTTACAATCCACAACAGAATAGAGTTGCAGAAAGAAAGAATAGAACAATCATGGAAGCAGCAAGGGAAATGCTGCATGACCAGGATCTACCTATGCATCTACGGGCAGAAGCAGCTAGGACAACTGTATATGTGCAGAACAGAACACCCCACAAGATATTGGACAACAAGACACCAGAAGAGGTCTTTTCTGGTAAGAAGCCTGATGTCAGCCATCTCAGAATATTTGGTTGTCTAGTATACACTCATGTCCCAAAGGAAAAGAGGACTAAGCTAGATCCTTCAGGAAAGAAGGGTATCTTTGTGGGTTACAGTGAAAGATCAAAGGCTTACAGAATATACTTTCCAAGGTTCAAGAAGATTGATGTTAGTAGGGATGTGACATTTGATGAAAACTCAGCATTCATCAAATCAAGGAAGACACCTGTTGAAGATTATGAAGAACCTAAGGAAACTAGATTTCAAGACACTATTATGACTGAAGCAATTCCAGATGCAGATCGTGAAATTGAAGATCTGCAAAAACCTGTAGATCCACCCCGTGAAAATAACTCTCACAAGAGGAAACCTGCATGGGATAGAGATCTCAGTCAAGATGCATAAAGATATGGCATTCCAGAAGAACACAGAGCAAAGAAGAGAACTAGATCTCATACCAACTATGTTGCTTTGCTATGTGATATCATGAACAAAGAACCTTCCAATTATGAAGAAGCAACGGAAAAGAAAGAATGGAAGGATGCCAAGGTCAAAGAATACCAATCAATAATGAAGAATGATGTTTGGGATGTTGTCCCAAGACCTGAACGGAAGTCTGTTGTGGCTTCCACCAAATGGATCTACAAGATCAAGCATGCTGCAGATGGTAGCATAGAGAAATACAAGGCAAGATTCGTAACTCGTGGCTTCTCTCAGAAAGAGGGAATAGATTATGAAGAAATTTTTTCTCCTGTAGCCAGGTACACTTCCATCAGATCAGTACTTTCCCTGGCTGCAGTGATGAAATGGAAGATACACCAGATGGATGTCAAGATAGCCTTCCTGAATGGTGTAGTCGAGGAGGAAGTGTATGTGGAGCAGCCACTTGGTTTTGAGACACATGACAAGGAGTCATATGTGTGTAGACTGAAGAAAGCCTTGTATGGCTTGAAGCAAGCTCCCAGGACTTGGTATGGTAGGATGGACGGTTTCCTATCCAGTTTGGGCTTTACCAAGAGTAAAGCAGATTCCAACCTTTATTACAAGGTTGAGGAAGGAAATCCAGTGATACTACTTCTGTATGTGGATGATTTGTTTGTAACAGGTAATGATAGTTTGATTGTCGATACCAAGAGGAAGCTTGCAGCCGAGTTCGAGATGAAGGACTTGGGGATGATGCACTATTTTCTAGGCATGGAGGTGTGGCAAAGTGTAGATGGTATCTTCCTTGGACAAGGGAAATATGCAGTAGAGATCCTAAAGAGGTTCGGGATGATGGACTGCAAGGCCATGGCCACACCTATGGCATCAAACCTGAAGCTTCTGTGTGATGCTTCATCTGATCCGGTTGGTGTCACTATGTATCGTTAGATGATTGGGTCCTTGATGTACCTGACGAACATGAGACTAGATATTTGCTTTGTGGTGAACACATTGAGCCAGTTCCTGACGGATTTGAGGAGTGTTCACCTAGTTGATGTAAAGCATATTTTGAGGCACCTGAAGGGTACAGTTGATTATGGGCTCAAGTGTGATACAAATCAAAAGTTTAACCTACATGGTTATGTTGATTCAGATTGGGCAGGCAGTGTTGCAGATAGGAAGAGAACATCTGGGTGCTGCTTCAGTATGGGATCAGGTGTGATCTCTTGTTTTAGCAGAAAGCAATCCTGCATAGCACTGAGTACAGCCAATGCAGAGTATGTTGCAGCATGTTTGGCTAGTTGTGAGGTAGTATGGCTCTGGAAGCTACTGTCTGAGTTATTTGATCTCCCGTTGGAGGCTACTGGTATCTTTTGTGACAACCAGAGTTGTGTGAAGCTGTCTGAGAACCCAGTGTTCCACGGTAGGTGGAAGCACATCGAGATCAAATATCACTATATCAGGGATATGGTGCAGAGAGGAGCAGTGAAGCTCTTATATGTTGCGACAGATGAGCAGATTGCAGATGTGTTGATGAAGCCACTAGCCAGAGTGAAGTTTGAGTACTTCAGAGAGAGGCTTGGTGTCCTCCAGATCGATGACACTTCAAGGAAGAAGTGATGGAGACATTTGCTGAAGCCATTCCAAGCATGGTGGAAGGAGGATCCTTCACATGGCTATGGATGTAAGCGCTGGATGATGAGTATCAGGACGATGCTCCAGTTACTACTCTATATATGCATCCTGTTGGATGCTGGATATGATCAGTTGGATCATTTATATGTATATGTATGTATGCATCATGTTGGATGCTGGATATGATCAGTGTGATCATGTATTTGTATATACATCATGTTGGATGCTTTGATCAGTGTGATCATGTATTTGTATATGTATCAGGTGGATACTTGTATGATCAGGTAGATCATGCATTATGTATGTCTCAGGTGGATGCATTATGTATATCAGGTGGATGCATTATATGATCAGGTAGATCATGTATGATGATATGTATCAAGTAGATACTTTGTATGCATCAGATGGATATATTTTTTTATCAGGATGATCACAGATGACGAGCTTCAGGATGTTGCTCCAGATGATATGCATCAGGATGATGCTATGATGATGATCACAGATGACGAGCTTCAGGATGTTGCTCCAGATGATATGCATCAGGTCGTTGCTATGATGATGATCAGGTTGATCATGTGATGATGTACATCAGGATGATGTATGGTGAGTATCGGTTTGATACTCTATGGCCGTGGACAGGTTGTGCAGGTAGCATAGAAAAGATCCTTTAAAAACCAGACAGGTAGAGTGGTGTGCTCGTAAAATCCTAGGTTGCTCTATCGAGATCCGGACAGGTAGAGCAGTGTGCTCGTAACATCCTGGGATGCTCTGAGTAGGCTTTGCTACAGTTTCGCATAGAAACGATCCTTTAAAATTCAGACAGGTAGAGCGGTGTGCTCATAACATCCTGGGATGCTCTATCGAGATCCATACAGGTAGAGCGGTTTGCTCGTAACATCCTGGGATGCTCTGAGTAGGTTTTGCGAAAGTTCACATAGAAAAGATCCTTTAAAATCTGGATAGGTAGAGCGGTGTGCTCGTAACAACCTGGGATGATCTATCGAGATCCAGACAGGTAGAGCGGTTTGCTCGTAACATCCTAGGATGCTCTGAGTAGGTTTTGTGAAGGTCAACATGTAAAAGATCCTGGGAGATCCGATAGGTTGAGCAGTGTGCTTGTAATCAGTCCTAGGATGCTCTTTCGAGGTTTTGTTGAGGCACGTAATCTGTCCTGAGTATTCCACAGTATGGCCAGTGATGATGAAGACCTACAGGTGGTGGGCCTACATCCAGTATGAAAAAGGACTGGCTCTGTAGAACTTCCTATGATGAGTAGATCAGAGATTGATTGAGATAGCAGCAGCAGTGATGATGACGATGATTCGAGGATGATGATTCGCTGATGATGATCCAGAGAAGAAGACTTGTGTTAGCAGATCTGTGTCGAGAAATACCTTCCTAGTTAGGAGGGAGTGTTGATGTATATGTAACTTCGGAATGTATTTCATCTATGTATTTTATTGTACTGCTATAGAGATGTATTATTCCTCTATACGGTGTCATCATTTGTATTGACAAGTGTTGCAAGTGTCGTAACTTGTTGATGGGTTATTAGACCACCATGTGTGGGGTTGGTCCTGATTAAGTTAACCTGGGGTTATTAGGATGAGTTAGACAATTCAGCCCCATAGGTTTATTAGGCTGCTCAAAACAAGTATAAATAGAGAGCGAGATCTCTCTATTTGATCACTTCACTTACTCACTTATCCATCACTCGGAAAGTGGCGCACATGTGAGGAGGAGGATCAGCTGCTAGGAGGAGTCTATCTCTATACTTGGATTGTACTTTGGTTGTGCTCTTGCTCTATCTATCTTTGAGGAAGTTGTGGGGTTTTTCACCTTAGGGTTTTCCCCACGAAAACTCTGTGTGTCTATTGTCTCTTATGATTGCATCTTGTGATGATTGATATGCTTGCTATGATTGATATGCATTGATATACTGTACATGTTATTCTCTCAGCAAAGATCCTAGAGTATTGTGAATTAATGCTAAAAAATTAGCATACATTCCCCTCCCCCTTAAAGTTTACACGGTCCTCGGTGCTTAATGCTTATAGCTATTTATACAATGCTTGCATACATCAAATTTTCAAAACTCTGTAAGGTTGTGCCATCATTTTATCTTTCAAGTTGTTCCTTCAAAGATGAATCAAGTTCACCAAAATATGACATACTTCATCACCTTGTTTACGCTAATGACAACAAGAGCTTGTCCCACTCTTGTTTAGCTTTTAGAACAACTGCAACCAACTTCCAACATAAGTTTTTTCCTCTGAAAACAATTACCAAACATTGATTAGGCCAGCATAATAAAAATCAGTCAATTTATTTGCTTAAATAACCAAAAGTTTTCAAGCTTGTTCACAATTCATTCATGCATTTCATGCTTAAATCAAGATATGGATATAGATGACTCCAATCATCTTTATTTCTTTTTACAAAAATTTCATTATTTCAGCATTCATTGTTTATTTCAACAAAAATAAACATAACAATTTCAGTTGTAAGATGCATCTTCAATAAAATAAATACAACAATTTCATATGTATGATGCATCTTTAACCAAAATAAATACAACAATCTAACTGTAGCATGTTTTTTTTTAACACTTTCCTTTCCTAGAAAGTAATAACATAAGTAAAAAGAGAAAAGTAAGAGTTCTCCCTTTTTGTCTGGTCCAATTTGGAGCTCCACAACAACCATGGTTTTCCTGCTCCTTGGCCTCTTTCTCTTTGAACTGCAAGTGCTCGATTTGCTTAGTCTTTATCAAGGTCCAGATCCACATTATCTGTCCCACACAACACCTGGAAGGTATTCCTTCGTCTAGTGCTATTCAGTGTGCATGTAAAAGGATCACCCAAACCTTGTTCATCTTCCAGCTAAGACACTTCATATTTGAAATCTATCCATAGGACTTACAACTCAGGGTGCTCCCCGTGGTTTGATCACATGATTCTTATCTAACAAGATCATCATAAATACCACATCATCAATCACTTTTATTATTATTAGGTTTGTTCGTTAGACCAGGATCCTCCCACCACTCCAGTTTTTTTTAGTAGGCGAGGGGTTTTATTAATTTATTATATCACATCAACCTTTACTGCAACACCAACTTGCAAAGTCTTCTTCTCTTTTAGAGAAGTCATATCCTCAATGGAATCGGACGAAGGAAACCATCCTTGGCCTGCATAAATTTAATCAAAGGAATCATATCCTCAATGCAATCGGCCAAAGGAAACTCATCCTTGGCTTGCATAGTCTTCTTCCTCTCTTCTTCAATATGAAAGGACCAACCTGCATTTATACCTGATAAACACAAAATGGCTAGCCAAGCTCATCAGTATCATACATTTATCAATATGTATTATCATAAAACTAAAAACATACTGACTTCTCATCACTGAAACACCAGGAATGCGTCCATTCCTTTAAGGTGTAATCAATGTCGACAACCATGACACAACACAACACCAAGAATGTGTCCATTCCTTTCAGGTGTGTGCCATGTTGGTTGGACTTGTAGCTTAAACTATATATTTTCAAAGTAAAATTTGTTTCTGCATATTATCTTCTATAAAAATTATTTTCAATATTAAATCAAGGATAGGGTGAAGATATCTCCCTTCTTCCTCAAGGCTTGAGCAATTTTTTTTCATTTCTTTATTTGTGCCACATTCTTCATTCAAACATGATGAAGAACCTTTTGGATGACCCTAGAGAACTTTAATATTGCAATATTTTTCTCTGCATCCAAAGTTTTAGTTTTGCAACTAACAACTTTACCAAATAACCACAGTTAACAATTTATAATCAGTAACAACTTATCTCAGTTAGCAACATATTCTTGGATTTAACTTTTAATAAGTTGGCATAAGCAAAAAAGTATTAACAATTCATTTACAACTCACTCAACTCGGTGAACAATAATTCAAGCATTCAGACCTGCACTGAAAGATGTGACTGCACTATTCTTATTAAGAAAAAATTCAACAGAATTCAAACACTTAATGTTGTTTCAAAGTCTCTTACATATTTAATAGTGCATTCAATATATAATTATGCAATTATACTAATTGTCATTAAATAACAACATGACAATGTTGTATCAACATAAACCATTCTTGCATAGATGGACTCAGGCATAGGCCCATCCAAATAATTTAGCTAGCTATCCAATATGGCCATCTACCATCGGACTTAAACACACACCAGGCATAAGCTTCAAATAATCACTGAGGACTCCATCATAAGCCAAACACAAGTCACACACTGTCATCAAATATTAAGACACAGGCCATGCAAAGGCCACAAACAGTCACCAAAGACTCAACATGACAAGAACACCTTGTCAAATAGACATACACTACTCGACATTCAGCATACCATTTGGTAACCCATACATAGCAAACCAGAAAATTTATCTAGAGATACCACTTTGAACGCATACACTAATTTGCACTCATACTCAATTAGAAGGATAATTCTAACTGATCATAATGCCATGAAAATAATTCTTTAATAGGATAATTTAAGGTTCATGTGGTGCATGCATATACAACTTATGCATTTTCCAACACCAGTTGGACCCACCACGCAACTCTAACCTTACTCTAAAATAGATCACGGGAATAAACTAGTCATGAGTAACTATGCTATTGAATCATTCACTTTAGGTAATAAATTTCAAAATTCAATAACAAACGCAACAAATAATTCGCCATATTTGCATATTCATACTCCTTGGCCACAATTTATTAGGATGAATATCCACGATCATCCAGCTCAGGTTTTGTCTCTCTACAACATGACATAATCGAAATGATCGTCAACATGGTTAACATACTCATGCATCAACATGCTCTAAGAATACCAAATACACACACCAATTGGATATCAAGCATTCAAACATTTAACTAATCATTGAAAATCATTTGACATGTCCGCGTCCCTACTACCGGTTGGGAACTTAAGGGAACATAGGGGTACAAGAAATACAAACAATACACATAAAAATTAAGACTAGGCCAACATGCCCCAAATAGACAAATCAATAATCCTCCTTATGAGTTTTAATGCAACTATCATGCAATTAATATGACACCATAGGTTATGCAATCTATGCATATCACACTTGTTTAAGCTATCCAGCTGTGAAGACAGATAAATACAAGAGACACATGCTACTCAACATGTCAGGGGATTGACTACAACCAGATTCATGCCAAATAGCACAATTCATTTCCCTAATTTCCTTCTAGAAACAAAATAGTGATACTGTCATGTTCCCTCTCATCGAACTAGTGCGATGGAGAGAACATGACGCTAAGGCTGGGCATCTAGCCCCATGATTATTAACAAAATTCATTGGAAATAAAAATACATATGAAGATGTATAAATGTAAGAAACACAGCGGAAGCAAATTCAACTACACATCTACCATACATTCAACATATTCCTACCATTCATCAATTAAAGACATTGCAAAATTAACACAAGAGAATACTTATCTTGAAGTGAAGTAGCCCCGAGAAACTGGCTGTGCAACTGCAACACTCCACCCAACCATAGGCCAGTTGTGCTCATCAATCTCTCAACACAACTGCCACTCCCGAGCTGGGCATGATTTCTACAAGGAAAAAGGGAACAATAGATTCACACATAGCCAAATATACACCAAAATCATCCAAGCCAATCCACAGTCGGGTTTATCAAGCTGCTAAGGAAATGGAAAGGAAGAATTTCTAAGCCAGTGAGATCAACCACATAGATATGGATACCTCTACAAGATCTATCCAACTTGGTCCCCACAATACCTACACACCCGACACAAGGAAGTATTCCCTTCACTACTACACAGTCCCTCGGGCCATACCTTCCATTCTAGTGTTCTTCAAGGTGTGCATAGAAGAGTAACCATCCCTTTTGATCTTTCTTGAGGTTACTCTCTTTACTAAGTTTATCAAGCCAATTTTGGTCCTCTTCCACTCCTAATTATTACTTACAGTTCAAACTAAAACAAGGATTCAAATAACCTCAAAATCATTAGTGTTGGGCATGAAGAGAAACGTTTTGACAGTGGGATGCCCAAAATCGGTTTCCATTAGTTTCAGAAAAAAGTGGGCAACCAAAACGAAATGGCAGATGAGAAATCAACCCTGGGAGAGCAAATAGTTTTTCAGAAAAGTTTTATGGGAATTCAAGGGATAGAAACGGCCTCCATAAACCCCAAAATCGTGACTCCCTTCCTCCCAACCACTGTTCAATACAAAAACGAGTTCCCAGCTATGGAAAATGCAGGAAAATGATGGAAAACGTGAAGGAGAAAGACCCAACTAGCTTAGACCACGTGAGGGATAAAACACCATGGGTGAAGAATGGATTGGGCACAATTTTGTGGGTGTTTTCTTGCCCAAGAATCCAAAATACGATTTCCTAGATTGATGGCTTGCCCATACACGAAATTGGCTACCATACCTCCCCATTCCCAAGGCATTAACTACCTCAACCAACTCTTGGAAGAATTTAATGATTGGGTGCATAAGTCAAAATGGGTAGTTGAGGGTTTATGGGTTCATTCATTAACATTTGACTTAACACCATTGGCTCAAGGGTTTGAATATTTCCCTCCCTATTCCTTGTAAAATCATGCCCCCATCTCTTGTTGCATTGCATAGATAGCTGTGGGTATTTCATTAAAATTCATATTTACATGATTTCATAATTTCTATTGTGCGTGGCTAGCACAAGAACCATATGCATCGATTTTTAATTGCCGATACATAAAACACTAAATTGATTGCGGGGCCTTAGCCTTGAGCTCCTCACTGGGATTTAATAATGATATTTACATTATTTACAATTTTAATGCAATAGGGTCAAAACTAGGATATTACAGATACACACCACTGTTTTCAGTGCTTAGGAATTCCATCTAGGTCAGTGCATACACCATTCGCCATTAGCTCTAGTTTTGACAACATTATCCAACATCCACCAGAAAACAATTAATTGTTTTGAGAATATGGTTACAAAGAAAACCAGAGACATCTTACAAAATATTGACCATACACAATAATCAATGGGATTTAACCAAGGGACAATAAGGTAAAGTTCCCTCACCATGAACAACCCAGGACAAGGGTCCACCTAGAGACTCCATGCAACAACCAAGTATCATACAATTTAGGATTTAAGGATAAATTCCTTATACAACCATTGTCATACAGTTAATCAGAAACATACAACATAAAAAAACAATTTCTTGCTTGAGAAAATCATATTGCCAGTAATAGATAGCTCCAGAGCTTCACACTCTTAAGGAGACAAACAATCTTATAGTTGCAATTAAACTTCCATCATACAGTTGCATGCACAAACATGAACCAGTATTATATATATATATATATATATAATTTAAATAAGTTGAAAATGTACATAACTCCCACAAGGTGCCAAACTCTTGCTTGGTCTCTACCTGGAAAAGCTTCTTTCATAATTTCAATGCTCAAAAACTATACTTCTATCTATAAGCATAATACAACAATGTTCTTAAACTTCAAGTTTTTTTCTTGAAGTTCACTGATTATTCAATCATCTTGACTTTTCACGATTAACTAGATGGAAAATAAGTTAACCCATCCTTTACCATGCAAGATATACATACATGGCTTTCCTTTACTTTGAAACCCAATGAGATGAGAGCTGTAACCTCAACTACTCTTTGATCTACATGAACTATTAATTAGCTCATTCGATAATACAATAGATACTGTAACATCCCGAATTTTCACAAAATTGAAAACTTTTGAAAACAACATTAAATACATAAATTATATTTGTGGAAATAATAATTGTTTGATTACGACAGCTTTAATTAAAAATTCGTTAGTACTAAACATAATTTAATTTCTGTTTTAGCAGCATTGTAACAATGACAACTTTAACACATAATTGACGAACGTGATTATGGTAATAAATGAACTAACAGGTCATAATTGTGATGCGATACTTTTTCTTTGGAAAGATACTGACAGTTTGATTTTTGATGAACAAGGGGTCCTACGAGGTACCCTGGAGTTTACTTAGCTGCAACGGTAACGCATTTGAATGTTCTATGTGCAGACAACAGGAAAGAGGTTCAATAACTGCATAGTTTAAAAGTACGTGTATAATTCAATTCTACGTCAAATAACAATGCTGTGAAATATTTTGCGAAAACAAGTATCTTCAGGTATGAAATGTCTAGTGCTGCTTACTGGTTTTTCAACGCTGGCTTACAAATCATAATTGTTGGAAAGAATGACGTCTAGAAGTATACATGCTGTTTAAGTTTGTTGTCGTAAGCCAATGACGTTGTTATAGTTTGGCTTTGGTCCTCGTCTTAAGATAATTAATACTTGTATAGTATTAATGTCGTAATTGTATTGCTAACCATCAACTATATTGCATTAAGAGTTAGGGTATGAATTACATGGCAATGGCATGGTTTTTATGCTAGTTACTATTCATTGGTTTTGTTAAAATCCAAAAATGCAAGCTCCTATTTCATTTTATATTTTATAAAAAATTATGATTATTATGCTAACCATATAATTCTCATAGATTACTATTCTATGCAATAGTTTTACAATTGCAAACTATTCATGATTTATATAAAGTTCACAATAATTAAATTTATATAAAAATGGAACTTTAATATATAACTAAAATAAACCTTAAGACCCTAATCACGACTATAATCTTAGAACTATAACTAAAATACAATGAGCAAATAATGTTTTGGGTTTATAAAAGATTAACATGAAATTTAAATCGTCGTTATAATTGGAACTGACATGTTTTTATGTCGACAGGATGGACGAGTTGACGGGACATTAAATTTGGCATAAGCCTCGAGCTTTCGTGGAGATCGTGTCTCGATCCTGCATTAAAAGCTCGAACCAAAACTCCAGCTGACAAGGATTGTTAATGATCCACGCAGTATGATATCAATGTAATAGTAACTACGACAACCACTGTGTAATGTTTTTTTATAATGAAATCCTCCGAGCTGGCTGTTGAGCGATCCTCCATGTGCAAGAGTGGCGATGCCATTGCTTGTGCTAATGAATGAAACATTTAATGCAAAGACTACTCGTCCCAATGCAATCTTGCTGGCACCCTTACGACCGTCGATTGTGATAAAATTGGGTCGTTGGATACAACCCTAACTTTTCGTCGTCGTGATGGTTGATAGAGTGTTAATGTGTAATGTAAATCACTATTGTTTCGGCCTTGAGGCCGACAGGCTGCCAAAATTTAGGTTTTGTTTGAGGAAGCAAGAGGTTTCGACCTAGTAACTTGTAGGTTTAAGGGGATAGTTGGAGGTTTTGCTCCTCGGCCAAAACGTTGTGGAACTTGTTGTGTCTTGAAGATTTAAAGTTTCATTTTCTAAGTTTGAACAACTGTCGTAATGATAGGTTAGCTGTTTTGTGTTTGAGTTTTGAATGGAACGTTACTTTCCTGTAACCAAAGTAATTGTATCCTGCTTTCGTCTGAAAACAAGGAATTTTTCATGTACAGAGCTCGGCCGTCGACTGTTAAGGGTAAGTGACCTCTGAACTTAGGAATGTTAGTAACGTTGGGTTTACAGCTTTAAGTATAAAATGTTTTAACCTTTGAACGTTTAATTGGCAGGTAACAGTTTTCGAGAAGATAAACGTGAACCAGGGTTTGGATAAAGAATGGCAATTCTCCATACTTGGTAAGCTCCGGGTCTTCAAAATCCTCGTAGGGACTCTACGGTCTTGGTTTGCATGGTTTTGCAACAAATGAGGAACCAATCTTGCCATGCTTCGGCTTTGTCTGTCATTTGAGCTTTTATGAAGATTTTTATGTTGAAGTGAACACTTGTTTCAGGGAAGGAATTTCGTAGTTAAAAGTTACTTTGCTTTTTGCTTTTGATGCCTAGTTTCGTCATGTTGGAGTTTGTAAAACTCTTTTTAAGAGTTTAGAGGTGGGGATAGACCCTGTGGGGTTTTCGTTTTCAAAAATGTAAAGTCAACCTGTGAATGTTGCTTCCTTTGTGAAGCTTGAACCGGTGCTGGTTCGAACCTCAACTTGGAAAATGTTTTGGTTTTTAAGTTTGTTATGAACAAAAGTTTGGAGCCGAAGCCCGTTGACTCTATATGCTATAATCTTAACTCTCGGCAATGTAAAATTTGTATGTTATGCTATTCGTTCTGCGTTATATGTTTGAGTACTGTAGGTAAATAACGGGATTAAGGAACTATGCAGTGCTTTAAATGCTTGGTCGTAGATGAAAATCTCTGTGATAGACAATGATGAAATGGTTGTTTCTTTTCGCTTGAAAGAGGAAAAGAACAGGGCCATGCCCTAGTTTGAGTCTTGTTTTGAATATAAAAAAAATAAAAACTTCCAGAAAAGACTTTCGAGCAAAAATAGGATTCGATCTGTAGCTTGTGTAGATTGTGTTTGTTTATGTTTGCACAATTATGATAATGAAATAGAAAATATATCTAGGGTTTGATATGAAACCCAGTTTGAAATCAATACATACAGTCTATAATGTATATAGAATTAAGATGAATGAAAATAAAAATTAAAGTTTATCATGTTTTCATTATATGATAGAACTAAAATAATCATTACAATTGTTGTAATAGGAAAATGAGAACAATGTGTGTATAAAACGTGAAGACTGTAAAATGACTGTGGTTTGCAGCTTTGTCCATAATTTATACATTTATTTATTTGCAGCAATATTAATTATATTGCTAACATGAAATGATGTATGGAAATTTGAACTCCATTTATTTCTTATGTACATAGTAATGATAAGAAAATTACAATGTATCTATACAATAATTAAATAATGTGTGTTTTCATGAAACAAAGGAATATTCTATAATATATTAGATACTATACAGTAATTATTACTGTTATTAGCTATAGGGTAGAAAATGAAACACAACTCGGTTATTGTACTTATCTATCGAATCAATGGCAGTTTGCCTATCTTTTCATCTATACTTAATTTGCTTCTCTACACTAGAGTATGATGCATAAAACGGCATGTGGAAAAATGTAGAGATTGGTTTATCAATTCCAGATCATCATTTAAACTTAACATTCAGACTTTAAATAAAATTAGAAATAAATTCTTCTTCCAAACAGAAAGATAGAGATTACTAATTTTACTAAACAGAACTATTGACTGAGATAAAGTAGAAAGCTGTAAAACTTGGATAAATCTATAGGGAAACAAACAGCCCAAGAAGACTGTTCCACCCAACCAATTCCTGAAGACAGTCTAGTACTTGCCTTAGGACCCCCGAGCCTGTTCACTAAACCACCAGGAGGAAGAAACTTAGGAATTTAGGATCTCTTCTTGCAGTAGCAAGTAACTGTCAAATCTTCAAGAGCTAGCAGTCCAAAGACCTACACCAACACTTCTGGTTCTTCTTAGCAAAATAGTATGCCGACTTATGATTGCACTCACAACTAGCCTCCCTATTCAAATCTCTCAATGATCACCTGATGCACATGAGGAATATTTTTGGAGAAATATTGTGTAAGAGCTGCCTGCTCAATTTGAATTCGCCTTATGCAGGCTGCCTAGGCCTTTTCAGTTGTTACTTGGTCATTAAATGAGCTTACTGCCTACTCCCACCCCTTGCGGGATAATGCCACATTTTTAGGGGTATTTGTCCCATAACCAATAGCTAGTGGTGTGGTGCAATTGCTGCCATCTGTCCCATACCTTCCAACAGCTGCCATTCCTCCTAATGGGTCAGTGAACACTCATTTAACAGTCCCCTTGGGTGTTTGTCTCCTAATTAATTAATTTAAATAATAATAATCAGTAATTACATTCATCCTTGATCAAATTGATCATAATTACAAAACTTTGTAATTAAATTCAACATAAAGTATTTTGCTAGTAAAATAATAATTTCAGAAATTTGGGTAGGTGACATACACCCCCCCTTAAGTCTCAACATCGTCCTCGATGTTGGTTAATCACTCGTTGAGTGTTCCTGAAACAGAGTTGGGTATGCTGCCTGCATACTACTCTCCAACTCCCAGGTTTCCTCTTCTGGGCTAAGGTGCTTCCATCACACCTTCACTTGCCCAATGGTGCGATTCCAGAGAATAGTTTCCCTCCTTCCGAGGATACAGTCCGGTTCCACCTAAAAATCTCCGTCTTGTCCCACCTGTACATCATTCTAGTTTACAACATGAGTAGCATCGTGTACATATTTCTTTAAAAATGATATATGAAAAACATTATGTATTTTTAAGTTTGATGGCAAAGCCAGTTGGTATGCCACTGGTCCAACCTTGGACAATATTTCAAAATGACCACAATACCTGGGTGCCAACTTGGCACAAATTCCCAATTTCAATGAACTCTTTTTCGGTCTTACCTTGAGGAATACATGCTCACCAACCTGGTACTCTTTATGAGTCCTTTTTAAATTTGCTTGACTCTTTTGCCTATCTTGGGCAGCTTTTAAATTTCCTTGTACCTGTTTCACAATTAGTTCTAACTCCTGCAATAATTCAGGTCCTAAAATAACTCTATTTACTAGATCATTCCACAAAACAGGTGTATCACATTTCCTACCATAAAGAATTTCAAAAGGTCTAAGTCTCATTGATGCATGATAATGATTATTATAAGAAAATTCTGCTAAGTGCAAGTAGTCTTCCCACTTACCAGGTTGATCCTTAATATACATTCTTAATAAATCTTCTAAAACTTGATTTACCCTTTCTGTCTGTCCATCCGTTTGTGGATGAAATGCTGTGCTGAAATTTAAGGTTGTATTCAACCCCTTAAACAGTGACCTCCAAAAGTTTCCGGTAAACTTAGAGTCATGATCTGAAATTATTACTTTCGGTATCCCATGTAGTCGAAAAATCTATGTCATAAATATTTCTGCAATATATGGAGCTTTATGTGTAGTCTCCACAGGTATAAAATGTGCTTCTTTGCTAAGTTTGTCCACTACCACCATGATAGAGTCATGTTGTTTCTGATTTTGAGGTAATCTAGTAATAAAGTCTATGCTGATCACTTCCCATTTCCAACTTGGTATCATTAATGGTTGCAGCAATCCAGTAGGATGTTGGTGTTCAACCTTCACTTTTTGACAATCCAAACATTTAGCTATGTACTCTGCTACTTCATCCTTCATTCTGGGCCAATAGTATTCTTTCCTTAGCATAGTAATGGTCTTTTGATAACCTGGATGACCAGAATAATGACTTTTATGCATCTCATTTAATATCAAAATTTTTATTTCTGGTATGTTTGGTACATACAATCTGTTCTTATACAACAATAACCCATTTTCCTTCATGTTATAATCTGCCATAAAATTTTCAGAACTGTTGTTTGCTGTCTTTTCTTCATTTTTCTGTATTCTTCATCTGCTGCACTCTTTTCAAGAATCTGATTTTCCAAATCTGTTGAATAAGTACTGATGGCTAATATAAAATTTAGTTTTTCCTTACGAATCAAAGCATCTGCAACCTTGTTCTTCTTTCCTTTAATATGCTGAATTTCAAAATCATACTCACTTAAGAAAGTCAACCATCTAGCTTGTCTAGCGTTCAGGTTTGTCTGATCTAATAAATATTTCAGACCCATGTTATCTGTCAATAACGTAAATTTTCTGCCAATAAGGTGATGACGCCACATTTTTAAGGCATGAATTACTACCAATAACTCTAAATCATAGGTAGAGTAGTTCTTTTCATGTACTTTCAACTTTCTAGATTCATATGCCACCGCATGTCCTTCCTGTGTTAAGACTCCACCGAGTCCGTCATTGCATGCATCTGTACAAACTATAAAATCCTTGTTAGGGTCTGCTATCCTCAAGATAGGTGTTGTAGTCAATAATTCCTTTAATTTCTTAAAAATGTCAGAACATTTCTGATCCCACACAAATTTCTTCCCTTTCTTCTGCAAAGAGGTTATGGGGTTGGAAATCCTTGAAAAAATTTCTATAAATTTTATGTAATATCCAGTAATTCCCATAAATGATCTTACATCCGACACATCCTTAGGAACTGGCCAGTCATTAATGGCCCTTATCTTATCGGGGTCAACCGAGATTCCTTCTTAGAAATTATGTGTCCTAGATACTGAATTTTCTCTTTGTGGAAATCACACTTACTAAACTTAGCATATAGTTGATGATCTCTCAAAACTTGTAAAATAACCCGTAAATGTTCATCATGCTCTTCTCTACTTTTAGAATACACTAATATGTCGTCTATAAACACAACAACAAACTTGTCTAAGTATTTGTGCAGAATATTATTCATCAAACACATAAATACAGCCGGGGCATTAGTCAAGCCAAAGGGCATGACTATGAACTCGTAATGCCCATACCGAGTTCTGAAAGTTGTCTTGAAAATATCTTCATCCTTAACCCGTACTTGATGATATCCTAATCTTAGATCAATATTTGAAAATATCGTTGCTCCACACAGCTGATCAAATAGATCGTCTATGTGGGGCAACGAATACCAATTCTTGATTGTCATCTTATTAAGCTGACGATAATTTATGCACACTATTAGGGTTCCATCTTTCTTCTTAACAAAGATGACAGGTGCTCCTCAAGGAGACACGCTGGGTCTTATATAATTCTTATCAATCAGTTCCTTCAACTATGATTTCAATTCGTTTAATTCCAGTATATTCATTCTGTATGGAGCTTTAGAATTTGGTACTGCTCTTGGTATTAACTCGATGGTAAAATCTAAATCTCTTTTAGGAGGTAATCCTGGAATCTCCTCAGGAAATACATCCTTAAAATCCTTTAGGACAGGTACGTCTTCTAATTTCAGGTTGTCCTTTTTACAGATAAATTCATCGTTTACTACATTTACTGCAAACAACTGACATCCTTTCCTAACTTCCCTCTTAACTTGCATGGCTGAAATCTATCTAAGGGTTACCTTTCTTGGGATGCCTTTTATTTCTACAGTTTTTCCTTCGTCATTTAAACATGTAAAACTTTTTCCGTAACAGTCCAGAATGACATGATGGGATTCTAACCAGTCCATTCCGATTATAATATCGTAGGATCCTAAAGGTAAAATATTCAACTTGACTTATGTTTGTAACTGATTCATGGATAAGGTACAACTTTCTATAAAATCGGATACTTTCCTCTTTGTTTCAGTTGCTAGTCTAACTAGCCAAGATTTACTAAACTTTTCTATTTTTAATTTAAGACTTTCGACAATATCTAGTGATATATAACTTAAGCTAGCACCTAGGTCAATTAAAACAGTAACAGGATGATTTTGTAGCATACCTTCAATCTCTACCATGGAGATTTGATAATCTGCTTTCCTGTTGTCGAGTGCTGCATTAATTCTGGGCATCTCCCTCGCCATGTCTCTAACAGTAGGTTCAGTCTGAATAGAGTTGATGTTGTTAGCTTTTCGCTTCCTCAAGGGACATTTTGATGCGTAATGGGGACCTTGACATTCAAAACATTTGATAGGTGCCTTTTTCTCATTGGTTCTGGTATTATTAGGTGCATTTCTGGGTGCTGTAGAATTCTGCTGTTAACTGTTTCTGAAGTTATTCCCTTGAAAATTTTGATTTTGGAAATTCTTCTTTTGGAAACCGGAATTTCCATTGAATATGAAAATTTTCTTTTTCAACTAAAAATTACTGGGCTTATGACTTTTCCAGTTTGTCATTCCTTCTCTTTTCTGATTGGTGTCATAACAGAAAACTGCTTTTCACATAGCCTCTTCCAAGGTTTTTGGACTATCATACTCGATTCTGTCCTTAATATTGAAAGGTAGACAACTCAAGTATCTTTGAATTTTTGGTTTTTCTTCTATGAGGTATGGAACCTATCTCAGTAAGTTCAAAAATGTACTGTTCATTTCCTTCATGTTCATACCTCCCAGCTTCAAATTGTAGAGCTCTTTGGATTTTTCTTCATAGTACTGTTCAGATAAATACTTCTTTTTAAAGTATCATTTAAAAGTACTCCAGTTTACATCTTTATCCTTGATGCCCTTTACTCTCTTGGTGTCCTGCCACCAAATATCCGCTTTTCCGGTCAAGTTATATATAGCCATTTTTGCCGTCAAGGACTCTGAATAGTTATAAATCTGGAAGTATTTATTCATACTGGACAACCAAGCTTCAGCTGTCTCACCCTTCTCAGTTTCTCCATTGAAAGTTGGAGGTCTAATCTTTTTGAACTCCCCAGAAATCTACTCATACTCCTTATGATTTTTCCTTCTGGGTTTGAAATCTCCTTCACTACTATCACTGGTGTAGTTATGTTTATTTTTACGCACTTCAATAGCATCTCCTGATGAGGTTGATCTGTTGTTCACCTCACTGGTTTTCATTTTCTTATTTTTATTAGCATGAGGCAGATCCTCAACTTTGGAGATATCTTCATTATCTCTCTCTTGCTCCTCAATTGGGTACTGTTCAAACAACACTTGGTTTAATTGTTCTTGTGCTTGCAGAATTCTTTCATTGTCTTGTTTCACAGATCTGATTTCTGCCTTTAATTCATGAAAAGTACGTAACAATTCTGACGAACTGTTATTTAGTTCACCGTGACCTTCTTCTGCATAGTGCTGTCCCGAGATGTGACTGTTTGGCTGAAATCTGTCTCCTAAATGTTCAGCTAAGTTCTCCATACCTGTAGCTTAAAATAATTTCTGTATAACATCATAATTAAAATTTCAAATTAGTAAAATTTTCTGCTGTATAAAATTTTCTACTGCGTGTTTTTGGACCTCTTTCAGGCCTAGAGTTCGAACATGAGCTCTGATACCACATGTAACATCCTGAATTTTCATAAAATTTAAAACTTTTGAAAATGACATTAAATACATAAATTATATTTGCGGAAATAATAATTGTTTGATTACGACAACTTTAATTAAAAAGTCGTTAGTACTAAACATAATTTAATTTCTATTTTAGCAGCATTGTAACAATGACAACTTTAACACATAATTGACGAATGTGATTATGGTAATAAATGAACTAACAGGTCATAATTGTGATGCGATACTTTTTCTTTGGAAAGATACTGACAGTTTGATTTTTGATGAACAAGGGGTCCTACAAGGTACCCTGGAGTTTACTTAGCTGCAACAGTAACGCATTTGAATTTTCTATGTCCAGACGACAGGTAAGAGGTTCAATAACTACATAGTTTAAAAGTACGTGTATAATTCAATTCTACGTCAAATAAAAATGTTGTGAAATCTTTTGCAAAAACAAGTATCTTCAGGTATGAAATGTCTAGTGCTGCTTACTGGTTTTTCAATGTTGCCTTACAAATCATAATTGTTGGAAACAATGACGTCTAGAAGTACACTTGTTGTTTAAGTTTGTTGTCGTAAGCCAATGACGTGGTTATAGTTTGGCTTTGGTTGTCGTCTTAAGATAATTAATACTTGTATAGTATTAATGTCGTAATTGTATTGCTAACCATCAACTTTATTGCATTAAGAGTTAGGGTATGAAGTACATGGCAATGGCATGGTTTTTATGCTAGTTACTATTCATTGGTTTTGTTAAAAATCCAAAAATGCAAGCTCCTATTTCATTTTATATTTTATAAAAAATTATGATTATTATGCTAACCATATAATTCTCATAGATTACTATTCTATGCAATAGTTTTACAATTGCAAAATATTCATGATTTATATAAAGTTCACAATAATTAAATTTATATAAAAATGGAACTTTAATATATAACTAAAATAAACCTTAAGACCCTAATCATGACCATAATCTTAGAACTATAACTAAAATACAATGAACAAATAATGTTTTGGGTTTATAAAAGATCAACATGAAATTTAAATCATCATTATAATTGGCACTGACATGTTTTTATGTCGACAAGATGGACGAGTTGACGGGACATTAAATTTGGAATAAGCCTCAAGCTATAGTGGAGATCGTGTCTCGATCGTGCATTAAAAGCTCGAACCAAAACTCCAGCTGACAAGGATTGTTAATGATCCACAGTATGATATCAATGTAATAGTAACTATGACAACCACTGTGTAATGTTTTTTTATAATGAACTCCTCCGAGCTAGCTGTTGATCGATCCTTTGTGTGCAAGAGTGGCGATGCCATTGCTTGTGCTAATGAATGAAACATTTAATGCAAAGACTACCCGTCCCAATGCAATCTTGCTGGCACCCTTACGACCGTCGATTGTGATAAAACTAGGTCGTTGGATACAACCCTAACTTTTCGTCGTCGTGATGGTTGATAGAGTGTTAATGTGTAATGTAAATCACTATTGTTTCAGCCTTGAGGCCGACAGGATGCCAAAATTTAGGTTTTGTTTGAGGAATCAAGAGGTTTCGACCTTGTAACCTGTAGGTTTAAGGGGATAGTTGCAGGTTTTTCTCCTCGGCCAAAACGTTGTGGAACTTGTTGTGTCTTGAAGATTTCCAGTTTCATTTTCTAAGTTTGAACAACTGTCGTAATGATAGGTTAGCTGTTTCGTGTTTGAGTTCTGAATGGAATGTTACTTTCCTGTAACCAAAGTAATGGTATCTTGCTTTTATCTAAAAACAAGGAATTTTTCATGTACAGATGTATGTACAGAGCTCGGCCGTCGACTGTTAAGGGTAAGTGACCTCTGAACTCAAGAATGTTAGTAACGTTGGGTTTACAGCTTTAACTATAAAATGTTTTAACCTTTGAACATTTAATTGGCAGGTAATAGTTTTCGAGAAGATAAACGCGAACCAGGGTTTGGATAAAGAATGGCAATTCTCCATACTTGGTAAGCTCCAGGTCTTCAAAATCCTCATAGGGACTCTACGGTCTTGGTTTGCATGGTTTTGCAACAAATGAGGAACCAATCTTGCCATGCTTCGGCTTTGTCTGTCATTTGAGCTTTTATGAAGATTTTTATGTTGAAGTGAACACTTGTTTCAGGGAAGGAATTTTGTAGTTAAAATTTACTCTGCTTTTTGCTTTTGATGCCTAGTTTCGTCAAGTTAGAGTTTGTAAAACTCTTTTTAAGAGTTTAGAGGTGGGGACAGACCCTGTGGGGTTTTCGTTTTTAGAAATGTAAAGTCGACTTGTGAATGTTGCTTCCTTTGTGAAGCTTGAACCGATGCTAGTTCGAACCTCAACTTGGAAAATGTTTTGGTTTTTAAGTTTGTTATGAACTAAAGTTTGGAGTCGAAGCTCATTGACTCTGTATGCTATAATCTTAACTCTCGGCAATGTAAAATTTTATGTTATGCTATTCGTTCTGCCTTATATGTTTGAGTACTGTAGGTAAATAACATGATTAAGGAACCATGCATTGCTTTAAATGCTTGGTCGTAGATGAAAATCTCTGTGATAGACAATGATGAAATGGTTGTTTCTTTTCGCTTGAAAGAGGAAAAGAATAGGGCCACGCCCTAGTTTGAGTCTTGTTTTGAATATAAAAATAAATAAAAAATTCCAGAAAAGACTTTCGAGCAAAACTAGGATTCGATCTGTAGCTTGTGTAGATTGTGTTTGTTTATGCTTGCACAACGATGATAATGAAAATAGAAATCTATCTAGGGTTTGATACGAAACCCATTTTGAAATCAATACATACAGTCTATAATATATATAGAATTAAGATGAATGAAAACAAAAAATAAAGTTTATCATGTTTTCATTATCTGATAGAACTAAAATAATAATTGCAATTGTTGTAATAGGAAAATGAGAACAATGTGTGTATAAAATGTGAAGACTGTGAAATGATTGTGGTTTGCAGCTTTGTCCATATTTTATACATTTATTTATTTGCAGCAATATTAATTATATTGCAGACATGAAATGATGTATGGAAATTTGAACTCCATTTATTTCTTATGTACATAGTAATGATAAGAAAATTACAATGTATCTATAAAGAAATTAAATAATGTTTGTTTTCATCAAACAAAGGAATATTATGTAATATATTAGATACTATACAATAATTATTACTGTTATTAGCTATAGGGTAGAAAATGAAACACAACTCAGTTATTGTACTTATCTATCGAATCAATGGCAGTTTGCCTATCTTTTCATCTATATTTAATTTGCTTCTCTACACTAGAGTATGATGCATAAAACAACATGTGGAAAAATGTAGAGATTGGTTTATCAATTCTAGATCATCATTTAAACTTAACATTCAGACTTTAAACACAATTAGAAATAAATTCTTCTTCCAAACAGAAAGACAGAGATTACTAATTTTACTAAACAAAACTATTGACTGAGATAAAGTAGAAAGCTGTAAAACCTAGATAAATCTATAGGGAAACAAATAGCCCAAGAAGACTGTTCCACCCAACCAATTCTTGAAGACAGTCTAGTACTTGCCTTAGGACCCCCGAGCTTGTTCACTAAACCACCAGGAGGAAGAAACTTAAGAATTTAGGATCTCTTCTTACAGTAGCAAGTAACTATCAAATCTTCAAGAGCTAGTAGTCCAAAGACCTACACCAGCACTTCTGGTTCTTCTTAGCAAAATAATATTCAGACTTATGATTGCACTCACAACTAGCCTCCCTATTTCAATCTCTCAGTGATCACCTGATGCACATGAGGAATATTTCTACATAAATATTGTGTAAGAGCTGCCTGCTCAATTTGAATTTGCCTTATGTAGGCTGCCTAGGCCTTTTCAGTTGTTACTTGGTCATTAAATGAGCTGCCTGCCCACTCCCACCACTTGGGGGATAATGCCACATTTTTAGGGGTAGTTGTCCCATAACCAACAACTAATAGTGTGGTGCAATTGCTGCCATCTATCCCATACCTTCCAACAGCTTCCATTCCTCCTAGTGGGTCAGTGAACACTCATTTAGCAGTCCCTTTGGGTGTTTGTCTCCTAATTAATTAATTTAAATAATAATAATCAGTAATTACAAAACTTTGTAATTAAATTTAACATAAATTTTTTTCTAATAAAATAATAATTTCAGAAATTTGGGTAGGTGACAGATACATTTATGCAAACACTTTCTTTCAAAAATCAAACAAATCACCCTAAGGTTCGAGAGTTGTAGACTCAACTCTGATACCAATTTGTAACACACCCAGTGTCACATTAGACTTAACACATTTTTTTTTAAATAAAAAAAATATTAATGCTCATTAGCTACATGCATATTTCACATATGCAATCCTATAACAAATGCATTTGAATGCATAAAATATATACAGATAAATAGACGAATCTTCAACTTAATCCATAAGACCCATAATTTATTTTAACAATGAATAGTATGGCCTGTGTAGTAAAACTATCTAAACCTCCGCAGTAAGAACTATGACATAGGAACTGCGCACTATGGCTCTCCTAAATTACTTATGATAATAATTACTAATGTTCTTAGTGTAAGAAATTAAATATCCAATTCCTCAGCAATACAACCCATGGTATTTAGCTTGATTCAACTTATGGTTTTCAAACATTAATACCATTCATGCAAGGAATATTAACAAAGCTAAATCTAAGCTTCGACATAAACATTATTTCTACTTAGCATAACTAATTCAGCCCATGGTTTTCAAAAACCACCAAACCATCCAATACAAGCTCAATATACAAGCTTTAGCATATGAAATTTATTTATATTATGATATTTTTACAAATTTATCTTCGAAATAAATATATCGCAGATGAGGTTGGCATATGGAATATGTTTTTATTTATTAATTAAACAAAATTTAACTTCGACAAAAATAAATAACTTCGACAAGGTTGGCATATAGAATATGTCTATATTTATTTATTAAACAAAAATTAACTTCGACATAAATAAATATCTTCGATAAGAATGGCATATGGAATATGTTTATATGTATTTATTAAACAAAATTGACTTCAACATACAATTATTTTTTACTTGGACGAGTGAACTATGACTTAGTGACAGAGTGAATTCTGATGGAGTGAAGTGCAACAGAGTGAACTATGACAGAGAATGAACTTCTCACTATGAACTTTCTTAGAAAATTGCCCAATATATTTTCATAAAGGAGACAAGGTAATTTTAGTTTCATACTTACACATTCCTCGAGTTTGTTTTTCATTTTATTAAGACAAAGGAAAATATTATTTCAACATAATCCTAAGGTAAGAGTTGTCCTAAAAGTGGGAAGTGGGGTTTTATAAGAATCAAATTATTTGAAAACTATAACATTGCTAAAAACCAAAAGAAGCCTCATATTATTTCCAATTTTTTAGAGTAATATCTCTAGAACCTTCCTCAAGGGGAAAGGAATGATTAAATTTAAAGGGGGATCGGGGGTTTTGATCCGTTTGGAGCATGATAGGAAAATGGTTTGAAAGATCTCCTAGTACACCCACCCACTACTTGTACCTGTTAGTTTACTCTAGAATCTTCTCCACCACAAGTAACTAATTAAGTCTTTTAGATATCCAAACCCCACCTCTTTTGGAATTCCTTGTCATGTCCCAAATTTGGCATTGGGTCACAATGGCCTAATCACATTGGCCCTATTCATTAGAGTTTGTCAAATTGATGCTAAAGGTTAAATAATTGCCAAGGAGGAAAATTACTAGTTTCCTAGGTTTGGGGTGGAAGCTTTGGGATTTGGAATAATGGGGATAATAAATGATGTTTGAACATTATAATGGCATAAATATTTAATAAATAAGATAAATAAATACATACAAGTGAAAATCAAAGTGGAATTTTATCATGAAGACACATGGAGGAAGTGGGACCCACATATGGCTAGATTTCCCCACTACACTTGACATCATTCTCTCACCAATTCGAATTCAAGGTGAATGGTAACATACTTTGGGGAGTCCAAAATGTATTCTTCATGGCATGACTCATCTAAGGTCGAAATATATAGGAAGAGTAACTCCCATGGAAGAGGAAGATGCAATTTAGAGCTAGTGAGACACTTGGGCTAGATTCCCTAGCTCTATGACAACAATGATAAAGATTCTATGACACCTATGACACAAATCAGACCTGAAGGCTGACATATGACATATATGACATGTCAGGGCTAAAAATAGACTCCAAGAGGGTTCTCAAAGGTGTTAGGGCAGCTAAGATATTTCCACGTGTGATTTGGTGGAAGTGGGAGACTAGGAATTGGTGTACAAGTGGCATTCTTTGGAATCTCTTCCCAACTTGAGTTGGCATGAGTCTCTTGGAAGAAATTCGACCCATGGAGGAAATTAGAAATTTATAAATGTCAATAACAAAGAATGAAACCAGCTTTTGATCATTTGTATAATTTGCAATTGCATTTGTGAGGAGGGAGAGCTAGTGGATGACTAGTTTCTTACCTTAGCCAATTTCGAGGGTGAAAGATTCCCATCCAAGTTGGTAATTGGAAAGCCCATTCAGACCTTTAATTTGGAGCTTTAATGGAGTCTTTATTTTCAGGTTTAAGCTATAGGGCATCGAATGGTTTCTTCTATTGCAGCTCACTCCTTCAACCATTTCCAGTTTTGATGGCATATTCTTGATCCTTGAGGGAGGGCGTTTTTGGTGAGCTATTGTACTCTTTGGGGGAGATTCTAATGCCCCATTTATTTTGTAATATGAATTAAATACTCTGTTCTTCATCTCCAGAAATTTTCAGGTTGAAATTCCAAGTAGAAATGTATAAATCTCATTTTTAATGGAAGAACAATGCCATTTCCCCGCTACCTTGTTGTGAACCAATGTATTGATGATGATTTCGAATGAATGGATGATTCTATGATGAATTTGTGATTAATGGAATGCCATGGATGTATTTTACAAGTTTCATGTACTGTACTTGAGCATTTGAAGTATTTTTACTCAGTTTAATTGTATTGGGAGAAGAAATAGTGCCATTTCCCCAAGGGTCAAATTGGTGATTTTTGCAATTGAATGGGAGAGGGTTGGAATAGATATAATAATAAATTAATGGTGCACATGATACCTTAATAACATACTTAATATATTCCCTACCTCATTTCAGAAATTTGAGTGGCTTTGGAGGCATTTGGGAAGCCATTTTCAGTACTTACCCCAGGGGGATTTGAACCCCAAATTACTAGTAAAATTGCATACTTGGTCCAGAATCTTAAGAGAGTTTGCAGAGGTATTTTGGTGGCCATATATCATCCCTGAACATCATATTCAATTCCTAATATCATTCATACACCTTCCTTGAAGAATTGAAGGCATTTGGAGTCAATTCAAGACCTAGAGACCAATACTAGTCAAAGGCAAATTACTAGTAAAGTTCCCTACATTGGCCAGAATTGAAAGAGTATTTACAGAAGTATTTTAAAGGTCCAAAGGCATCCCTAAAACACATATTTATGTTCTAATCTCATTCATATACCTTCTCAGAATATTTGGGATCATTTGGGGCAAATTTGGGACCTAGAGATCAAAACTAGTCAAAGGTCTAACTAGGGAAAAAAGTGAAAAATTGTCATTTTGATAAAATTCCTAACAAGGGACATTACAGTGGTATCAGAGCATGGTCCTTGAACCTGTGTATTAGGTACATACATTCAAGAATAATTGGCAACCATGTCTTACTATTATGATGAATCCTATGAGTACAATTCTTATGAGGAATATGCAGATGCTTATGAGCAATATGAAGCAGAATGTGAATGGTACAAGGAAGAGGTGCCATCATGCAACACTTCTTACAATTTCAAGAGAAATGAAGATTATTCTTATGACTTTAAATCTGATGAATATGAGTGTGTCACACCAACCAAGGATAATTCTATGAGTGAGTTCCAAAGATGGAGAGAAAAATATAAAACCTTGCCCCAACAATATCAAAAATATCAAGAATATCTTGCTTCGAGCAAAAATACACAAAATGCCATGTCTTTTGAGTACTATGCTGAACATGTTTTTGAAAATAGGCCCAAAAATGAAGATGTGGAGTTAGTGAAGAAAGGTTTATGCCCTTCTTGTAAAAACCCTTGGAGTGAGTATCATATATGTGTGCATGAAATGATGTCCTCCTTGAGGAGAGCTTTTGGGATTTATTCAAAAAGAGATTCCAAAGATACTGATCCTAAGGAAAACAAGGGGAAAAATGCATCAGCTTGCTTGAAGGAGCAAAAGGAAGAGGCAGCACAAGATCATGAAGAAGATTCTATTGAAAATATGGAAGATCATTTCGAGACACCTTCTGGCTTAGACATGAACCAAAGAGCATCTATTGATGGATGCTTAAACTATGAAGGAGTACCTACTGATGGGTGCTCACACCTCTATGTTGGTGACATAGAGATCACTTTTGAAAGTGTTGCTGCAAGCCTAAGTTCCATTAAGAATGATAATGAAGACAGTGTAGCAGTTGAAGAAGAACCAAGATCAACTTCCCCCTCACCACTTGAGCTTCATGAAGTTGGTCTAAGCAAAATTGAAGAAGATGAGGAGGTTCATTTGCAAGAGCCTCATTTTATTGAAGGGTCCTTAAAGATTAATGAAAAGAAGATCTAAGAGTCCCTCAGCATTCTCCATGACACTCAAGCATTGGTGTCAAATTCTTGTTGGAGAGCTACTTAATTGGAGGAAACATCCTTCCTTGAAGACATGGAGAAGATTCAAAGAGCAATGTGCCACATCAAAGGTAATTTCATGTCTTTGCTTTTTGATAGAAACCATTTGTTTGAGCTTAATGAATTGTTACATGATGCATACTTGAAGAATAATGAGGATAATCATAAGCTCACAATTCAAAATGAGAAACTTCTTGAAAAGTTGCAAGATACTTTTTTTTCCTCCCATGTTTCAGATTGTCAAATGGTAGATTGTTTGGAGGATTCTCGTGACATGGTGTATCATGAGAAATGTGGAAATTTGAATGTCCTTTATGTGTTTGAAGATGAACTTGAAGAGACCCAAACACTTGATGTGGTGGAAGAGGAACTTGAATTGTCTATTGATGAAGGTTATGCAATTTTTAAAGAAGAGCATGATTCCTCTACATTGGAACCAAACTATGACAAAGAGTTCACACTTTTGAAGGAGATGAATGATACTAACCATATGGATCCTTTCCATGATGAAACTTCTTTACTTTTTGATCATTTGGGTGAGTTAGTTCATTCTCCTACATCCTACAATTCCATGTTTTGCAACATTAGTCTCAGTGAAGTATGGGTGAAAGGGTTCTTTTTGATGGTTTCACATGAGGAGTATGGAACTCCTAGATTTAACTTTTATGATGACCTGGTTGGAGAAAATTCTTATTCACATTTGCAGCAACATCATTTGTCACTTTATGATGATTCACATCTACATGGATGTACTTATGATATGCATTTGAGTCACTTGAAGACTCATGGTTTTTCTTGCTCAACACTGGGTTCATTTGATGTTAGAGGAACTTCATCCAACACTTGGGTGAATAGATTTATGATGGGGGAACATTTTTGTTGGAAACCACATACTTTGTTACATCTTTATGATTCTCACTTTCATGGATGTATGGGTGAGACTTCTTTGAGTCATTTGAAGTCTCCTTGTTTTTCCTGCTCATTATTTGGTTCAAATTTTAGTGGAGATTCTTCATTCACTTCTTGGATGAAAGAATACATGTTTGAATATTTTGATGCATATCACATCCTTTTGGAGTAGCATTATAGGACATGGGATCCTGACCTATGTCATTGGAGCCGATTTGATTGGTCGCTTGAAGCTTGTATGCACTTGGAAAATGGTGGTCTACTTGCGTGGAGGTATAATCACTTTCATGATTTTTCGATAAAGCACCTCCTTGATGTTCATTTTCATTATGTTGTTATGTACTTTGATGATATATGTTTTTTACTCATGATGTTTGGAAGAATGCATACAAGAAAATGGGATCCAGGAATCCTCTTATCTAATGGCGTGCATTGGAGAGCACTCTTAATTGTTGGGGTGCAATACAAGCAATGGGACCCTGGAATAATTTTTATCTAATTGGTTTCAAATTTTTTGGGGAAACAAGTAGTATGGGAGATGGATTTCCCACTTAATAAAGTGATTTTTATCAGATTAGTGCAGCAGAAAGCATGGTGGTTCCTCTCTAAAATCTTCATGGAAACTCAAAGACTCAAGGCTGGGCAACTCAATGGCAACTTCAAAGAATTATACAGAAAGCAGGTTCTTCAACACCCATTTTTAAAATTGCTTGAGGACAAGCAATATTGGGAAGGGAGGATTTTTCATGTCCCAAATTTGAAATTGGGTCACAATGGCCTAATCACATTGGCCCTATTCATTAGAGTTTTTCAAATTGATGCTAAAGGTCAAATAATTGCCAAGGAGGAAAATTACTAGTTTCCTAGGTTTGGGGTGGAAGCTTTGGGATTTGGAATAATGGGGATAATAAATGATGTTTGAACATTAGAATGGCATAAATATTTAATAAATAATATAAATAAATATATACAAGTGAAAATCAAAGTTGAATTTGATCATGAAGACACATGGAGGAAGTGGGACCCACATATGGCTAGATTTCCCCACTACACTTGGCATCATTCTCTCACCAATTCGAATTCAAGGTGAATGGTAACATACTTGGGGGAGTCCAAAAGGTATTATTCATGGCATGAATCATCCAAGGTCGAAATATAGAGGACGAGTAACTCCCATGGAAGAGGAAGAGGCAATTTGGAGCTAGTGAGACACTTGGGCTAGATTCCCTAGCTCTATGACAACAATGATGAAGATGCTATGACACCTATGACACAAATCAAACCTGAAGGCTGACATATGACATATATGACATGCCAGGGCTAAAAATAGACTCCAAGAGGGCGCTCAAGGGTGTTAGGGAAGCTAAGATGCTTCCATGTGTGATTTGGTGGAAGTGGGAGACTAGGAATTGGTGTACAAGTGACATTCTTTGGAATCTCTTCCCAACTTGAGTTGGCATGAGTCTCTTGGAAGAAATTCGACCCATGGAGGAAATTAGAACTTTATAAATGTCAATAACAAAGAATGAAACCATATTTTTATCATTTGTAGAATTTGCAATTGCATTTGTGAGGAGGGAGAGCTAGTGGATGACTAGTTTCTTGCCTTAGCCAATTTCGAGGGTGAAATATTCCCATCCAAGTTGGTAATTGGAAAGGCCATTCAGAACTTTCATTTGGAGATTTAATGGAGTCTTTATTTGCAGGTGTAAGCTATAGGGCAGCTCATGGTTTCTTCTATTGTAGCTCACTCCTTCAACCATTTCCAGTTTTGATGGCATATTCTTGATCCTTGAGGGAGGGCGTTTATGGTGATCTATTGTACTCTTTGGGGGAGATTCTAATGCCCCATTTATTTTTTAATATGAATTAAATACTCTTTTATTCATCTCCAAAAAATTTCAGGTCTAAATTCCAAGTAGAAATGTATAAATCTCATTTTTAATGGAAGAACAATGCCATTTCCCCACTACCTTGTTGTGAACCAATGTATTGATGATGATTTCGAATGAATGGATGATTCTTTGATGAATTTTTGATTAACGTACTTCCATGGATGTATTTTACAAGTTTCATGTACTGTACTTGAGCATTTGAAGTATTTTTACTCAGTTTAATTGCATTGGGAGAAGAAATAGTGCCATTTCCCCAAGGGTCGAATTGGTGATTTTTGCAGTTGAATGGGAGAGGGTTGGAACAGATATAGTAATAAATTAATGGTGAACATGAGACCTTAATAACATCCTTAATACATTCCCTACCTCTGTTCAGAAATTTGAGTGGCTTTGGAGGCATTTGGGAAGCCATTTTCAGTACTTACCCCAGGGCGATTTGAACCCCAAATTACTAGTAAAATTGCATACTTGGTCCAGAATCTTAAGAGAGTTTTCAGAGGTATTTTGGTGGCCATATATCATCCCTTAACATCATATTCAAGTCATAATATCATTCATACACCTTCCTTGAATATTTGAAGGCATTTGGAGTCAATTCGAGACCTAGAGACCAATACTAGTCAAAGGCAAATTACTAGTAAAGTTCCCTACATTGGATAGAATTGAAAGAGTATTTGTAGAATTATTTTAAAGGTCCAAATTCATCCCTAAAACACATATTTATTTTCTAATCTAATTCATATACCTTCTCAGAAGATTTGGGATCATTTGGGGCAAATTTAGGACCTAGAAATCAAAACTAGTCAAAGGTTGAACTAGGGAAAAAAGTGGAAAATTGCCATTTTAATAAAATTAATAACAAGGGACATTACATTCCTCCATGTAGGAACTAACTTATTAATATCAACATCAACTAGATTTAGTTCTTCAAAGAACCAGGAAAAGAAATCAGCTAGATGATAAAACCTAGCTCCCTCACCCTAGTATTCTCTTGAATTCAAAGTTAAATTGAAACCACCACCCACAATCACATTATCCCCTATCAAAACTCACTAGTATTTCAGAGAATCCCAAAACACTTTTCTATCAATTATGGAGCATAAATGTTAACAGCTTTGAATAATTTACCTAACCCTTTAGCCATCCATTCTATGATAATATCTACAGGAAGGAACATAATATTAGAACCATCAAAAATATCATTCCATCCAAACATGAGCCCACCTAACTAACCTTATGCATTGACAGAACATAAATTCCAATCCTTCAAAATGGAAGAAATAATTTCAATGGCATTCGACTCTAAACACATCATCTCTTAGAACATAATTACGTTAGGCTTGTACACCAAAATCAACCTTTTGAGGGATAAAATTTGAGGGAACCCCCTAACCCTCTGAATTTGAAATAAAGAATTATCATGGATGAATCTATTTCGGGGGATTACTAGCTCTAAGGACCCCTTTTATAGTAAGTTTTTTTCCTTAAATTTTGTAGAAACATTTGAATTAGCTTTGTAAATATAATACTTCCTTGCCACATTTCCAGGTTTAGATGTTTTCATAGCCAAACCTCCCTTAGCCTCCCCCATTTCATCCAAAGAAGAATACTTTCTTGGATGCAAATAGTAAGGGGAAACAACTGATCCATCACAAAAGTAACCCCCCTTATCTTCTTATGAAGCAAAACCTGTTTGTTATTCAGGGAAGGAGACTTGGAAAATTCCTTTGCAACAAACAGATTGGACAAAGAGAGTAGTATATTCTAGAGCCCTAGAGTTCAAAATACCTATGAGAGGGCTATCTTCCCCATTGACATCAATTAAAAAATTTGGAATAGGATTAGTTGGACAAATATCTTCAGAAATTGCTCAATAGGACATGGTTGAGGGGAGAACCTCATTCGCGATTGAGGAATGGTATGAGAGTCAATGTTTTTGAGATTCTAGGTCTGACTACATCCTTTCTTTTCCAACAATATCCAAACTACCTTCTTCCACCTCGACCAAATTCCCACAATCTATCGACTTCAATTCTAGTTAACTATTCCAGTCATCCCATCGACCATACTTCTACAATATGTTGACTTTAATTCCAGTCAACTTGTTGACCAGTATACTATTGACTTCTACCATCGATTAACATGCAAGGAATATAACTTTCCTAATAACTGGTAAGGTCATCCTTTCCATAGTCAACCTCGTTAAGGCCCAACTCCATTCCTTACTGGCCTATGGTCACCTGAGGAATAATCAAAGCGTAGCAAAAGGGATTTAGAGCTATGGAAACCCTACATAAGAAGATCACGCCCCCAACAAACAATTTTTGTTCCGTGTACAAGATATTTTCACCTTGGATGAGGATTATGCAAAATGTTGGAAGGAATTTTTTTTTCTTCCTTTAGCAAATTTAACTAGCAAACTAATTAGAGATTAAGGAATATTCTAACAACAATAAATGCTTTGCATCATTGAATGAGGTAAAAAGGGTTCAAAGTACCCAAATCATCCCTCCTTTTCTTCTTCCCAAAGGACCAACCATGGAATGAGACTAGTAGCAAAGAGGTTGGATTTTAAGTTATTAGTGTATCAATGTCTACATCATAATCCTTAAAGGGTGAGTAAAAATAATTTCTAGAAGCTATAAGGATAGATTCATATGACCCTTTATTTGTTTATACCAAATGGGGATTCATTAGATATTCCATCTACTAGGTATATTTTTCATGTCTTGTAAACTCCTCGATTTCTAATGAAAGTTTTGGTCAAATCCTCATTTTTGTTGAGTCCCATATTAATGGGAGAATACATGCAATAGTTCAATATGGGAGAGTTGGGGGATATGCTAATACCTGTAATGCCAAAACAACTGTATAAATTTATGCAAATGTCAGATATTCCCATAGTGCAATAAAGGTTATAGGCATCAAACAATGATTCATAGGAAGAATATCAGTATTTAAGGAGAATGAATACATCATTGTGGATCTTGAAAGGTGTGAACTAGTCCAGTGTGAAGCCACATGTTCATTGCCTCCATAATTCTACACCCTCAATATCTATATGTTTTTAGTATATTAAAAATACCCCTTGATCCATAGATACTGGGCAATATATTGCTTTCACTATTAAAATTTTTAACCCTCCCAATATGAATGCACGTGGTGTAATATTGCCTAATTAGTGAACCCTTCATGTCTTCATCCTCCACCTTTTCCCCTATGGAAACCATCTAATCCCTCAAATCTATGATTCTTCCTAAGTAACTATCCATTGAATCCTCTATTTTTTGCTTCAACATTGCTTTCAAGTAACTAGCCATAGATTCAATGGATTCCTAAGTAACTACCCAAGAGGATGGATTCCTATCCTCTATTTTGCTTCATAGTTACTCATAAATCCATAATTCTAGGATATTCTTTACTTAACATTCACATTATTATATAACCAAATTTGATTTGGTTCTTTAATACTTTAAACTTTAACAAAAGCATACTTCAGTTAGGCATATCCATATCATTATTTATCTAGGTATAAGGTAGGAATCCATCTTGTAGGTATATAGAAGTGATGAGTGCAATGAAAATTGCATTCATATAAGTGTTGAAATTTATGTTCACGTTTGGAATCAATGTACTTGTTATTTGTTGAATAGGATGAGAACATATTCATCATGAAGACCTAGATTTCAATAATGCTTGATATTTCGGTCATCGTGTTTCATATATTTGGATACCAGAATCTTGGTTGAAAAAATAACAATTGGAATTTGTTTTTAACAAAATACCATAAGTTCAATAGCAACATACATGCACAGTGAAAGAATCCATCTTAATCATTTTTTTGCAACAACATATGCCACATGGATACATAACACAATTCAAATCTATTGCCACCATGCCCCAAAATTCACTATTGAGGATCATATTCAACTTCATAATGTTCTTTAGCAACTGACAATGGTTCTACAACATATTTCACAACTAATCAAGATTGTCATCCACTTTATGAGGTCTAGTAGCAACTAGTAACAATTTTGCAACATCTTTCACAACCATATTTAAAACCAACACAAATTTAGATACACTACCACTTCCCTAAGATAAGTAGAAATCTATTAGAAACTTAGAAATGCAATTAAATATATCTCAAGCTCTTCCATCTTCAAAGTAAGTAACAAGATGGATATTGACAAGATATAATTTATGCAAAATGATAGATGATTGTTATGAACCCTAATGGTTGGAACATGATTATGGATATGAAAGATGTGGCATTTGATGTCATCTTAGAAGCATATTTTAGAGATCATGATGGGAGATAATCTAATAATTGGTTTTTCATTGCCAATACTTGCAAAAGCATGATATATTAACAAGTTTACATCATGAATTGATTAGGTAGATAAACATGCACAAAATCATGTACAAGATTGTAAAAAGAGTAAAGGGGAATGCCTAAATCGCCTAGAGAACTATAGTAATGGAAACAAAACATAAGGTGGACAATTCTCTTACAACAAAATTTGGTATAATGATTTCAAAAGAAACATAAAATGTATAACCAACTAAATGATACTCCATTTATTCAATCGTACTTAACATTCTATCAATAATATTAAAACATAAGATGCCAAAATACGTACCCAATCGAACTTCTCTTAATTTTGAGAATAATTTATTCTCTAGTAAACAATTCCAACAATGTGAAAGTGGAAGTTCATCTGGTCTTTCTCCCACCCCTCTCATCCTTCTCAATTCATCATACCCAAACTATTTAGTGGTAAATAATTGAAATTAACATAAACTCATAAAACATAGAAAATGAGTACATAAAACATAGCAGAATGTAACTTATAAAATTAAATACAACCACACTTTGCAAAATTCAACTAAAATCAATCTTGTCGAATATAATCATGCTTACAAAATGGAACTTCACACTTATAGAATTAAATGGAAATCTCACTCAAAGAACAATCCAAGCTTCAACAAAATTTACTTCTACAACATAATTACACTAGTGAAATTTTGAATTGAAGGATATTTTCTAATAGAACATAGAACCACATAGTCATAAAGGTATCCTATGAACAAACATACAAAAGACAATGAAAATAACACACTACTATTTTGTTGAGTGGACGTTGCCTCCACATAATAGAAGCATTGGGTATCAACTACATAAGAACTTAGATAAACATATACAATCTACTTGCTACACACATAAAACACATAGAAAGAGATGGTACTTGAACTCCTTTGTATTATCGCATAATGTTTCCTCAATACACCAATTGAATGTTATTATCATTTCTAGCCTTGTCTTAGAGACAACCATACTTTATATATTAAATTGTATTTCTTAATTAAGCCAAGAACAAAAATAATTTTAACAAGCGGTCTTCATAACATATGCCATGTGGATTCGTGACATGTCGACTTGAGATCCGTTGCTACTATGTCTAAATATTCACTGCTCAAGTTTGTATTAGACTTTCTAAGGTTTGGTAGAAATTGAAAATATTTCTACAACATCTTCCACAACTACTCACAATTGTTTTGATAACTGAAAACAATTCTACCATATCTTCCACAACCATAGTTAAAACCAAAGTGAATTCAAATAAGCTACCACTTTCCTAATATTAGAAAAAATCTATTAGAAACTTAGAGATGGAATTATAGATACATCAAGGCCTTTCATCTTCATACTAAGAAACAAAATAAATAATGAGAAGATAAAATATAGGCCACAAAAGGATGGATAATGAAAATGAAAATATAACAAAAAAGATCTAAAATGGAGGCCCATCATCTCCCCACACATGCATCATTTGCACATCCCTATACAATCCCACAATCACTCATCTAATCCTCTAAATTCCCAAAGGCTAAAGAAGAATGTTTCTCATGAAGATTTCTTCAACTAAAAGGACTTGGATCATAATCACCCATTATATAATACCCAATCTAGCATCCACATCTTCCCATAAAGCTGCTTCCTCATGATCATTACAAAAAAAAAGAATTGATTGGGTGATGGAAACCAAATGAAAGGAAAGTGAAACTTCAAACCTATCCATCGTGTCCCATGTTTTCTTAAAGAATCTATATACAATTTATATTTCTTAAAAGCTATATTTAAGTTTGGATAAGATTGGGGTTCTCTCCTCCTAAGTTTAGGAGACATGATTTCCCATCTTTGTTGATAACCAGGTAAAGCATGAATCCCTGATGGATTGATTTTTATTTCACATTTTGTAAGAGAAATCCAATAAGTCTTCCTTAGGTAAGAAAAGATATGAGGTAGTTGCAATATTTTTTAATGCTCTAATATCACCATGGAGGAACAATATGTTCACCTCTTACCCATAAATTTGTATATTTCTCAACATTTCTTAATTATGTCCATTCCTGGTACCAATGGATTTGGTGTTTCAAAAATGAAGGAAATGCTCTTAGTTAACTACCCATCAGAAACTCAAGTTGATATAACAGACACCAAATTTCTATCTTCTTAATTATAAATAGAGTACACTTGGAAATATTTATCCTATGTAAATATAGTATGGGACTTACCTTCATCTAAGGTATGAATCTGGAAGGATAGCCACTATTATTTTAGGAAAATAACATGAACAAGAAAAGGTGACCTGCAAGTAAACCTTCAAGGGCCAATGGAACATACTTTTCTTATCTAATTTCAACTTATTTACCTCAAGTTCCATTTTCTAAGCAACTTGGAGATATTTTTGCATCCTATCCTATTCTTTCATTAGAAATTCTCATCTCTCCATTGTCCAGGCATAAAGTTCATCCATTGTTCTAGAAGTTTGTGTATAACTTGGTTACATGCCTATAATGAAATCACGCCTTGGCCAAATGACTCAATATTGTTTTTCCATTTCAATATTTCATCCTTTAGTCAAAGGAATTCAAAGGAATATACCACGATGGTTTCTTCTTGGGGTATACCTATCTCTTCATCTATGTTCATAGACACTTCATCATTGGGGGTATCCCCCCTTTCTTTTGTCACACTTCCATGCAAACTATCTACTTGAACTACCTGTATTTTTTCCATCATATCTCTAGGTAGGGTTTCTTCTAGAACCGCATTCATTTATACTGCCACATTTATAGGTATACTCTCTTATTGAAAAACTTGTAGTTCCTCTCTCATATCTCCATGCAATATTTATTCTAGCACCATTTCCATTTATGCTACAACATTTTCAGGTATACTATTTTCTTGAAGAACTTCTATTTCCTTGTGCCACATATTTAGGTTGGTTTTGTTTCAGAGCTATTTTTATTTCCTCCATATCAACAATAACATCAAACCCTACCTCCATAGGTTCATGCATATTCCTCTACTCTTAAAAGTGTTGTTGGGCCTTGGGCCTTATTACACACTACTTGCTCCTCCATAGTATCTATCAAGATATCCAATTTACCATTATCCCTAGATTTTTACTTCTCATCAAGAACAAATTCCTTACTAGAAAAAAACCAACATATTCAATTAAATATATCATGTTATAACTTCCTCCATCTCGTGGCATCTTTCATTATTTTCTTATCTTCTTCTCCTTTGCATTCTCAAGTAGAGCCTTCCACTTTCTTTCGAAAACTACTAAGGGATACTCATACATGGGCTTGTTTTCTAGGTTTACAATATATGTATCCCTAATAGTTTTCAAATAGTTTCCCAACAAAGATGCTACTTTACTTTGGTTGAATATATCACCAAAGAAACCAACCATGTGGTTTATAAGCGCCTTTTTCAAATGATAAGGTTGTTGGTTAAATCTTGTATGGTTAGAAGGCTAAAAAATATCAAAGGCATTTTCATATAAGCACTTCCAAAACATATTATTTCCTTCCAAACAAGTAATAGATTATCATTAGTACAAAATAAACATAAAAAATTACTACAATTCTATCACATTATGGCAAAAAAGGACATCAATAAATATCAATGATTTTTCATTACTTTAATGGGATTATGTTTTTGTCTTCAAGAATCTTAGTGGGTAGTGTCCTAATGCTACTAACATGTGCCACTTTAGGAAATCATCTAGATGATATAGGAGTGGGGACACTGGGGCTAGCTCTACCAACATGTGCATGGTTTAGTGTGCCATGGGTAGGGGTGTTATGTGACCCACATGAAATTGCAAGAGGATCAAAGTTAGGTAGAGGAGTGGGAAAGGGTCAAGGAGATACTGGAGCATGAGTAAGAGATGGAGAGGAAAATAATATAATGGGTGTGTGACTTGTGGTGGGTCAATGCAATGGTGAAGGTGTCGTTTGGATATTACTAGAATTGAACTCATGAGATGAATCCTAAATAAATATCAAATAATCCTATAGACAAAGCCATTTTTTTCAACTATAAGAGTAAATAAAATTAAAAAATGAATATGATAAATTGATAAAGTTAAAATTTAATGTGTACTTCATGTTAACACCAAAAAATTCACCAACGTGCTCATGCCCCTAGTCACATAACCCATTTATCCCTTTTTCCTACATATTTGGCCTCCAAAAACCCAAAATCCCTAAGTTGGCAAGAAAATGGGAAAAAAAAATTATTTCCCTCAAGAAATTATTTAAATTCTCCCAAAATAGTCAAAATCCCCAAAAAAGAAAAATAAAAAGGGGAAAATATTCAAAATGAAATAAAAAGGAGGGAAAACAACAAATACTACTAGCCAATACTAGTGGCTTCCCAAAACGACAGGACAAGAAACCACCACCCAAGGTGGTGGAGGCCCCCATTTTCACACACATTCATTCTTACTTATCGACACTTTGCCGAATTTCCTACTGAAACCCTAGCCTCCCTTTGAGCTTGTGTTTCCCCATTCTAGTTGAGTTTTGGATACCCGTGAGTATTCGGTGGAGAGCAAGAGACATTGGATACCCAAAGCACCATCACTTATACAGCTACAAGGGCCCATACATTCTCACCATTTTGAGGTAAACCCATGTTGTAAATCCATTTTTACTATAATACAAAAGCATTCTTTGATTCATGGGTGTTTAATATTTTAGTTTAGACTTCATTTACTACAATAACTCTTAGCATTTTTACCTTTTACTATTTTTATTTGCATGCACATCACATTACATTTACGAACTGTTACTAAGAAGCTCATAGCTCTTAGTAAGTGTATTTATGCACTAGCTAGTGTGAAGAACCTAGCTATAGTTTCAGAAACTCCAATCGGGTCGATTCCCATCGATCTGTGGTTTGGTAAGAGTCGTAGCAATTTTTAGTTTTTTGCATTTGTAATTTTCATTTTGCATTGCAGTTTATTTCAGTTTTTTCAGTTGTCTTCCTCTTTAGGGTAGTTATGGCATAGTATCCCACCACGTACTTGTAGGGTTGGCACTTGCCAACGCAGTACTTTTTTATTTTTCCATTTTAACGGCCTGCGACTTCTAGTGCTGTTTCCATGCTCTAAAGCGTGGGTTTTCCTTCGCGAACAATGCTCTATCATCTATAGCCCGAGCACGGCTTTCATCTCGTAAATCGCACTCAAAGTGTGAATTTCATCGTGAGAAGCACGCTTTTCCTCCACAGAAGCGGGCTCCAAGCGCGTTTATTAGCCCCAGAAGCACGCTCCAAGCACGCTTATTCGACCCAGAAGTGTGCTCCAAGAACGCTTAGCATGCCCAGAAGCGTGCTCTGCCTTCTATGTTTAGCCCCAACGCGACTGTTTTGCAGTCTGCAACGCCTAGAGCGTGACTGTTCCCCGGATAGACGCGCCCTGCACTTGTTTTTGGCTTCTGTACTCACATTGGCTGCACTTACAGCCTCACTTTTGCTTCCGCCCATTACGGCGGGTACTTTTATGTTGTTTTATTGCTGTAGCATTTGAGGAATTTCAATTTTCCTGCATACATGTTTGCTTAGTGAATTTTTACCTACTGCATTTACATTTCAGCAAGCTTATTAGCTACACCATTTGCATGCCTATTCTAGTAGTTAGTCCTTTCTATTGAAAAGAAAAATTTTATTTCAATTTTTGTTCTTTATTTCAGTATTTACTTTCGGGATATATCGGGGTTGTTCACACCACTTGTGCGCCCATGCACTCCCTAAGTTCCAAGTGAGACTAAAAATATTTTAATTGTACACACATTTAATTGTGGTGAGAAAATATCCCTACGGATAGGTAGATATCCCCTTGGGATTAGAAAAGGCCCCTAGTTTCCTACCGAAGACAGAGATGAAACAAATAGACACTATAATCCTCCTAGATCTAGCTCACACATCAGCTAACAAGCTATGGAAATACAAAGCAAGTAGATGGCATACCTTACTTTGATGGTTGTCCTTGCTGCTCCTAAGTTGATCCAGCTCCAGCCTTTGATCATGGACTTATGAACCTGTTCACAAAGGACAGACAACACCTTCTCCAATGCAATATATGCATAAACAAATATCTAACTATATAAATAGAGACAATTTCATGCATTCATCATTAAAGACATGAAAATGAGAGGAATAGGCTAAGTTATATTAATGATAAGAAAGCCAAAAGAAGTTGATTACAATGTTATACCTTGATGTCCAAACTAGCAGCACTTCCTTCCAAGCTCTCCAACATCACCCTTGCAAGACTCATGGGATCATAAGTTTGGTGTTTCCAAGATCACCACCCCCCCATAGCTCATGGATGGCTCTCTTTAAGTAGGATTTGGGAGGCCAACCACTAAGAGGAGATTATGGATCTAAGTGAATAATATGTGGATCAAAGATATAAATCATGCCAAGGAGGGAAAGTGAGATGGGATTTGAAGGGGTACCTCATCCCAAGAAAATCTCCATGAGATCCAAGATCCAAAATAAAAGGGATAAGCCTAAACCAAAACTACCACTCCCCTATAACTAAGCAAAGCGCGGTAGTACCGCTCCTCCATAGGCATGCAGAACGCGATAGTTTGACACTACCGCTCCCCCATAGGCATGCAAGGCGCGGTAATTCCAGAAGGCTAATTTTTGGAGGTGGTTAATGTGGGTTTCGACCCCTTGCTTGTTGGATTTTCTTCCAAGTGTGATTAGGGAAGGTACCAACATTAGAATGAAGGGTCCCAGCACCCTTAGGAGGCATAAACATCATGTTTTCCATGGTGGTGAAACATGTATATTCTCACTTACACATGGTGTGGAAGTTTGAGTTATAACAGATGCCCCCTAAAGTGTGAGGTCAGAAGGAATCTGATGGCCGAAACACTTTACAAATAATAAGTCTGCAAGGATATCTGAAGGAGGACTGGAGAAGAGATGCAAGCAAATATCAACAATATGTCTAACGACCTCGAGGCGGGCATACCCATGCTCAGAACAACTGACGGAAAGCATGGTTTCCGACCAATACATTGTAGATCCATGATAGTACTGACTTAACAATGACTGGAGACAAATCATGGCTACTAGACTACAAGCGTAGATCCATGATAAGACAATGACACAACCATGACCAATACAAGAGTGGATTTGTGTGACAATACATCAATGAGGTCACCAACATAATATATATGTGGGAACCTACTCAAAAAATCTCCATCGCAACCTAGATGTGCTAAAAAGACTTTAGAACCATCCAGGGTCTTCTACTCGATCCCAGATCGATACGAATCTAACCATGTGATTACAAGGTGTTGAAGTCGAACATGGTAGAAACCACTTGATTACCGGTCAATGATTGGAACCGTTAACAAGTGTGAGGGAAATAACCAATGATGAAAATGACTCCCAAGGTATCATAATAAATCTCGACGAAATGTGAATAGATGAGTTGACGTCGAACATCCGCGACATCATTTGATTAGAGGTCAATGATGAAAACCTACTGTCAAATACGAGGAAACCTGCCATTGAGGCATGCAGGTACTTAGGTTGATTTCTAAGACTAATTCCTAGATAATGAGTTGAAGTCGACAGGAATAGACTCGTCGAAGGAGGGCCATAATGGATCCCACATCATCGACACGAAACCGACATAGGAAAGTGATGTGAAGTAATGAATCAGATGAGTATGGACTGACACAAGGATGTAAAGGCTAACAATATTGCAGAGTATGACTAAGGTAAACTTCCCTTGAACATGAATGGCATGACAATAATGACTCGGCAGCATTGACTCAACGAGGCAGAGACCAAGACATAATGCAACTATGACTGAGGCATTCTTCAGATGACTTGAAGGAGCGGGACAACTCATAGAATTGGCATGACTCAGAGATAAGCAGATTACCCAACTGTATGAAGAGACGGAAACAGGTGCCATGTTCAAGGGCGACACAAGCTTCCATGAAGCTTTCTAAAAGAAACTTAACTTATTCCTCCCTAATCCCCATCATATTTGATGAGTACCTCTTTGTTTTTTAACGAGCTTGAGGAGGATAACAGATGCTCAGTATAACTCATCCTTTAGACGAGTCCAATCTCACATGTTTTACGAACTTGAGAAAGGAGGGATTCGATCCCAAAAGGGTCCTTCAATGTTTGACTTTACGAGTCCAAAGAAGGAAAACTAGGCAGTTTTTCATGTTTAGAGAGTCTGAAAAGCTTAAAGAAGACTCCAAAATGTACTTTTTCGCAAAGGTTAGTCCCTAGACTCGAAAAAGTGTAAAATAATATCTGGAGGAACTCTCCCAGTCAAAGGTTGACCGAGGTATACCTTTCTCGTACATAGTCTAAACGGTCCGAAAAAGGGATAACCTACCACTGAATAGGCGTCCTTTCAAATCCTTTTACGAGCGTAAAAGAAACAAGTTCGCTCGACAATCTTTTCCTATTTTAGGAGTCTGAAAAGAGCTTAAAGAGGACTCCATGTGAAACTTTGTCATGGTTGGTGACCGAGTACGACAAAGGAAAAGTAAACTCGGCACAGTTCCTTTTCCGTAAATAGTCTAGCAAGGCCGGATAAAGTGATAATGAGCACTACAATGGTATCAAAAGAACTCTGAATCTTTTTCATGTTTGGATCCAGAGCACGAAAAAAGGAAAAAGTAAGCTCAAACCACTTTTCATATTTTTAACCAGAGCACGGAAAAAGTAAAAAGTAAGCTCAAATACCATCTTACTGTTTTTAACGAGCTCAAAGATAGGTTGGAAGAATGCTCATGATGTCTGCTTCATTTTTTAACGAGCTTGTAACAGAAAATGAACTATACTCAGGATCATTTTCATGGTTTAATGAGCTAGAAACCTAAAAAGGAAAGTATGCTCGAAAATGTTCCCAATGGTAAACTTCTTCCCTTCATGAAATCCAAAGGTTGGTACATGCCCCCAGCAAGGTTGCTAGAAGTAAGTGACTTAGATCCAACGTGGTGTGGAGAGGCGATCGAGTTGACTTCAATGTAACTTACAGAGGTTGAAGACATGCCCCCAAGCTTCATTTCATTCGCCTAAGGTATAGGCGGTAAAAAGAAGGTTCAGGTACTAAGTCTACGAGGAGACTCGACTCAAAGGGAAAGGATATGTTTCATTTTTTAACGAGCTTGACACAGGAATAGAACTCTGCTCAAACTACTAGTTTCATTTGTTTAATGAGCTTGAAGCCAAGGTAAACTCTGCTTAAGGTTAAGGCCCATTGACGGGTTCCTTCCCAACATGATGACCAGAGGTTGGTAAATTCCCCTAGCATGATTGCTAATGGCTAAACATGCCCCCCAAGCTTCATTTCGTCTAACTACTCTTCTTCCTTAACCAAAAAAATCCTGGCTACTAATATGAATATGTTCACCAAGGGGGTAGGGAGAACCAGGACCAAGTGACCCGGGCAGATGAAATGAAGGTTCAAATCCTAACTCTAGCGAGAGACTCGAACAAATGGAAGGGAGATCTATTTCATTTTTACACAAGCTTGAAATAGACAATAACAATGCTTGAAAGGGTCCTTTTTATTTTTTAACGAGCTTAAAACAGAAAGAAATTATGCTCGAAGGTAGTTTCATTTTTACGCAAGCTTGAAACCGAAAGTAAACTATGCTTGGGATTGGTTTCATTTTTACACAAGCCCGAAACCAATGGTAAACTATGCTTGAGGGTCAGTTTCATTTTTTAACGAGCTTGAAACAGAGAATAAACTATGCTCGTAGGAACCTATTTCATTTTTTAACAAGCTTGACATAGAAAGGGAACTATGCTCATAGTGACCTGTTTCATTTTTTAACGAGCTTGACACATAAAGGGAACTCTACTCGAAATGATGGTTGGTTTCATTTTTACACAAGCTTAAAACCAAAAGTAAACTATGCTTGAGAAAATGGTTTCATTTTTTAACGATCTTGACACCAGAAAAAGAACTTTGCTCCACCCCCCACCCCCCCTTAGGGGGAAGAAACCACTAAAACATGTGGAACATTTAGGGAAATCTAGTGACTAGGAGTCATGCGATGAGTGGGCGTCACAAAGGAAAGCTGATCGATGGTCACAACATTCCATGATGGGGAAAATACATCACTCGAAAGAGTGAGGACACTACAGCCTTCATTGCATAGACATAATCACGTCCAATGAGTATATTAAAATCTAAGGGACCTTGGACTACTATAACATCAATGCAGACAATTTTCCCTCCCAAAGTGATAGGTAACTGAGGAAGGGACCCTAAAGGTCCAGTAGGCCTTCTATTGAAAGCCAATATCTGGTGAGTGACAGGCACAAGCTGAGGAGAACCTAAGGCTTGCCAAGCAGTTGAGGATAAAATACTAACAAAAGCTCCCTCATCCACTATGGTGCGAAAGATTTCCTTATCAGAAAATCCTACAGATATCTGAAAAGGAACACTAGAAGGAAGACAAGATTCTGTTAGACCATTCCAATCAAAGGAAATAACCTTAGTAGTTGGAGGGGGTCCCGTGGAAATGGACAGGGTTTCCCCTTGCCTAGGACATTCTGAACTGATAAGGAAAACATCAGCGGTTTCCAATTCACTCTCACTTGGAAGATGAGAACGAGACGAAGATTGTGTTAAGGTGACTGCTTTAGTCTGGACTTTCTCCAATGAAAGAGTGGGATCGAGTGGATATGACAACGATTCGATCACTTCATTCTCGGAAGGGAGAGTGGGATCAATTGCAGATGAAACTAAATTGATCACTTGGCCAACCAGTGGGGGGTCGAGGGACAACTTACTATCGTTTGTTGGAAGCACCAGTTGAGAACTAGTAATATCTTCCAGCCACCGTGAAGCTTCTTCCATGCTTGGATAAAGGAAAGTACGGTGCATACCCTGGCATATCAAACAGGGATATAGGACTTTACCCTTCCGACCCTTCACCAAGGGGTCACTGGTTGAGGGAGTGTCATCAACATGATGGTTAGAGGTTGACGATACAAGTGGTTTGGGTTTTTCAGACCACACTTCTGACACACGGGAAAGAGCGGGGCAATCCTTGAGAAGGTGATCACCCTTGCAAAGTTTACAAGGGAACTTGGGTTTACGAGGTGTCACAAAGGAATGAGTGCCATTAGAGGCAACTGGTTTACGCTTGGTCTCTTTCTTATCCTTATTCTTCTTAACTTTCCATTTCTTCTTCTTCTTATCCACCTGATTACTAACACTATTGATTTGATCGGGTGAGGAAGAAGGAACGGAAGAAGATTCATCTAACAAAGAAGGGGAAGGATTAGTTTGGGATTGATTCTCTCGTGGTGGAGAGTTAACATTCGAAACATTGAGTACAACCGAAATCACCGGATTGAATAACCATACCGGTAATCCTACAGTTAATCCAGGAAGATTTAACGTGGCAATAAAGGGAGGACTAATATCTCCAACTGGAGGAAAGACAAAAGGTAACCCTTGAGAAGGGGTCTCTTGATTGGTAGTTCCAGAAGGAGCTTGGGCGCATGGAGATGGATTCGACATGGAATAAGACTAAGTGATGTGGATAGAGTCTTGCTAAAAAGAACTCAAAAACCCTTAGGCAACCGAGCGTGCAAAAGGGGAGCTAGGAAAAGACAAGGCTCACAGGCCAAAAGAGCGAACTCAAAAAACTAGACTGAGACCGCTGCCACAGTAAGCGAGCTGTACAACAAAACAGACAGAATGCCAACAAGCAACACTAAAAATGAAAAAGACCCTCTAAGAATATGAAAAATCAAGCAAAACCTCCTAACTAAGAGCTGGAGACCTCAACAAGTTGTATCCTTCGCAAGGTGATGAAATCCAAGTCGAACAATACAAAACGAGAGACCAATAGTGGAAGGATATCCCTATACCGAAAGGGACCTCGGGTAAAGAGCCCTAGAAGGAAAGTCACTAAGCTACCTCGTTCATGACACGTCTAAAAAGGTTTTCGACGCTTCTGCCTTATCACCCTTGTATCACCAGTATGGTGGCCGGAGAATACAAGGAAGACAATGATCGAGGTTGCCTTAGGGCTAAGTGGAGTGCGGCATTCCACAGAGTCCGTCCGGTTCTCGATCTCACGACGGTTTAATCCCTGAAACAACAGGAGGCCCCTCCACAAATTGGTCGTGACCGTGTCAATAAATACTAGAGGATTTTAGTTCCCTGAAGACAACGACTATGTCTCAGATGAAAAATGACAAGGGGGAATTATTTGGATGCCTATCCCCGGTGGCCTACCTAACTACCAAATTCTTTTGATTTCCTCAAGTGAGGTTAATGTTGGTTTAGTTAGGGAGATTAATTTTAGAGACTGTCTTACACAATCGGGTTATGGAAGTGCAACTTGATGGTGTTTTGATGTCTCAAACCATGTAAATGAAGATGAATCGAAATGAGTTTTTCTCTTCGATGAACACTAGCTAAAGTAAGGAAGAACTCTTTATGTTCCCAATATGTACAACCCAATTCAAATGCAATTTTATTTCTTTCGAAATGATATAAAGAGGTAAAAGATGTACCCAAAACTAAGCCAAAGCAATAAAAAAGTTCTTTATATGAACACCAAATGTAATAATTCTAATCCATTTATTATCTTTTTACACTTGAAAAAGACACATCCAAGCTACAGAGGGAAAGATTCTACAAACGTTTCCAATTAGATGCAAGACAAAGAAAAGCACTCAACAATTCTATCTAACTCGAATGCACACAAATCAAGCATTCCTTTCTTCTTCTTACAAAGGTGAGACCAAAAATTTCAAATGATCGAATTAAAGCAAGAAGAATACTTATTTTTTCTAGTTTCGTGAATATAGCAACAGAGTGACAAAATAAAGCTTTCCTTTGAACAAAAAATGGAAACAAGGGATCAATCTATTCCAATGACCAATAAATAGCTAAAGATGCAAAGGAAACAAAGCGCAAAACCCAAGAAAATGACTTCAAAAGACAAGGATGTCCCAAGTTTTTCGAAGCCAATCTAAACAATCCGAATGATGCCAAACCAAACAAACCTTTGGAATATCACACTAAAGAGATCTCTACAAAAAAATTGAATCCAATCACAATCCGATGGCGAGAAGAAGTTTAAAAACAAATGCAAGCTATTGGGGCTTGAAAAGAATGACAATTCTACCCAACAAGCAAACAAAGAACTAGTTTGACTCAAGAAACCAAACAAAGGCTTTGAACTTCCAAAAGATGCCAAGAGTTTCCAAAACAAGCTAAAAATGAATTGTATCAGTCCAAATCAATCATGTAATGGTCACAAAATCACTGATCAAGAGACTCTAATTCAGAAAAATCGAAAACATACCCAAGGGATCAAGTTAACCCAAGGGGATTTCAACTTTCCAAGGTAGAACCTAGTCTTCCGAACAAAGAAAAAAGGGTGACAAATTCTCCCAAATGAGGTTTGGAAGGGTTCAAAGTTATGTTATAGAAATCCTAAAGTTGCTGGGAAAGTACACTTGACTCCCATAACTGAAAAGTGGCTCAGAGGACTTAAAATTGACCAAATGGCCTCAAAGATGCCAATGAAGGACTAGAGACAAAATGTGGATGAAAAGGACTCAAAAGAGACCCAAATCTCTTCAAAAATGTGTCAAAAAGAAGCCAATGGACCATATGGAGGCACCCCAAAATTTTGGGAGCAAAAAACCCAAGGGAACCCCTTCAAATAAGCTCAAAAATGACCAAAACAGGATAGTGCCGCCCCTGCACAGACCAATACAGAGCGATAGTTGGACAGTACCGTGCCCTAGAACACTGTGGGGGAGCGGTAGTACCACGCTCTAGACCACTATAAGGGAGCGGTATTTCTCCTATAGGGTTTAAAAAATGAAAGTTTGGCCAAGATCCGAGCAAGGATAAGGTCCTGAGTTTAAAATGGTCCTCAATGATGATCAAAGAGGATCTAAGGTGATGAGAAACAACACTTAGAAGAGGATTTGATGATCTAAACAAGCAAGCAAAGGTGAAACTAGTGAAGAAAATTCACCAGTATGGTTGCCAGTTTTTGTTGTAGATATTTCTCCCTATGGATAAAGAGAAACTCTCTTAGGTTAGAGAGGTATAGATCAACTCTAAACTAAGACAAAAAAGAAACAAATGTTACCTTGAGTTCCTAAACTAATATTCACAACAAGATTGAATGCATTCAAAAGAGATGAAAGAAGTAACTTACCTTTCAATTCGACGTTTGTCCTGCTTCTAACTCTTGATTCCGAAGCTCCAATGTAGAACCTGTTGAAATCAAACAAAGGACAAGCATGTGATCTTCCAAATACCTTGAAGCAAAGGTTAAGTTCAAATCTAAACTAGATACATTTCATATCAAAGATTTATACAATACACATGAAATGGGAAAAACAAGACAAGTTATCTTATTAAGAAGCTTGAAAAGTGCTTACAAAGGTTGCTTGATGTCCAAGCCAATCCTCCATCTCCAAGTGCTTTCTCTAGCTATCTCTGCAGAAGTCTGAAGATCATAGGTTGGATGCCCCAAAAGTCCTCCCTTTGGCTCATGGAAGGCCTCTCTCTTATAGCATGTGGGAAGGTTAACCAACAAGAGAGAAGTGTGGATCTATGGAGTGTTTAGTGGATCAGGCTAGCTAAACAGAGAGGGGAGTTGAGATCGAATCAGAGGTGGCAATCCCAATGATATCTCTCGAAATTCAAGATCCCAAAATCCAAGGGATAAGCATAAACCAAAACTACCGCTCCCCTATAACTAAGTAAAGCGCGGTAGTACCGCTCCCCCATAAGCATGCATCACGTGGTAGTTTGACACTACCGCTCCCCCATAGGCATGCAAGGCACAGTAATTCCAAAAGGATAATTTTTGGAGGTTGTTAATGTGGGTTTTGACCCCTTGCTTGTTGAATTTTCTTCCAAGTGTGACTAGGGAAGGTACCAACATTAGAATGAAGGGTCCTAACACCCTTAGGAGGCATAAACATCATGTTTTCCATGGTGGTGAAACATGTATATTCTCACTTACACATGGTGTGGCAGTTTGAGGTATAACATTAATTCCACTTGGAGACCCAAAAAAACCTTGGTAGTTAGGTAGGACATTGGGGTTAGGAATCCAAATAACACCCCCTTTTTCATGTACATTTGAGACATAGTTGTTGTATTTTGGGGATCCAAAATCCTCTTTGATTAGCACGGTTGACACTGATTTATCGGGGGGCCTCTGCTCTAGGAGGGAAAGTGGAAATATTGGTTCCAAAGGTCTGGGTGGAATGTCGCTCTCCACTCTACACTGAAGGACACCAACTCATTTTTTTCATCGTGCATGTTGGCTACCATATCGGGTGTTCGATGGCCAAAGAATTGAAGTTGCGGGACACCTTTCCAGACATTCTTTGAATGAGGTAGCTTATTTTCCAGTCTTTTCCAAGGCCATTTTACCTAAGATCCCTCTGAGTAGAGGGATATCCCTTAGCCATTTGGTTCTAAATTTCATATTTCCTGACTACGGATTTCATCACCCTGCAGGGGATACAATTTGTGTGACCTTCCATATCTTTTAGTTAGGCGTTTGCATGCTCATATACCCCATAGGTTAGTTAGTATTTTTATTTTTAGGAGTGCTTCCTGTTGGTATTCTGACCATTTTGTTGCTACTCCCCTGTTGTAGCACGATGTTCTAGTAGGTGTTTTTGAGCTTGTTGTTGGCCTGAGTGTTGTTTTTTATTGAGAGCCCTCCTTTTGCACACACGGTTGCATCAGGATTTTTGAGCATGTTTTTAGACCACAACCCCTTAGCAATTACACTTTCATCACCATTGATTCCCCAAGACACTCCCATCGTCTATGGGGGTAGTCCCCACAGTATGGTCCATTGGACCCCACTCATTGTGCTACCCTGAGACGCACATATTCATCTCCAGAAATTCATCCCGATGCCTCCTATTTCACTTTTGATTCCTTTGAGTCCAAGTCACCCACTCACACAACTCCATCTAGGCCCATGGCCAACATAAATCCCAACCTGTTTTACATAGGTATTGTTGGAGGTGGACCCACTAGTGGCTATGTTGCCACTTCAACATCCATTCCAGCCATGAAATCCACGGGACCCACCATCCCTAGTATTACAGGATCTACCCCTGTTAATTTTTCAGAATTTACTTCAATCTGATCTAGGATCTTAACTGAGAGAACAACATGTACAACATATCAATCATGGACACAATAGTGCAAGCACACAAGAGACACAGAGTTTACTTGGGGAAAACCATAAAGGTGAAAAACCTCAATAACTTCCTCAAAGATAGATAGAGCAATGATACAACCCAAGCATAAGAGATAGACATCTCCTAGCCAGGGTAAATTTTAGGGCGAAATTTAGTCAATTGGCTATTTTTTGGGCTTTTTTTCAAAAAATAAATTCACTATTTGGTCATTTTTAGTCTCTAATATCGCCTATATTTATATAAAATATGTTTTTTTATCATAATATTCGCCAAAATTTACACGTTTCAATGGAAAATTGTAGGTTTCATATTTAATATTCGCCTACCTATCTATATATGTGTTTTTTTCAATCCAAAATAATCGCCTAGAATACTACACTTAAGTATAATATTAGAACCCTTAAAAAATACCCTGCTCCTAGCAGCAGCTTCTCCTCCTCCACAAGTGCGCCACTCTCCAAAGAGTGTGTGTGAGAATAGAATGATCAAATAGAGTGCCTCCCGCACTCTATTTATACTTGACTTGACTTGCCTAATAACCTTTACTAGGTCGGCCTTAACTTAACCACATAACATAATGCTGACTGGGCCGAACCCCAATAGGGTGGTCTAATAACCCTTTGACCCACATGACTTATACAGGGTCAACCCCAACAAGGTGGTCTAATAACCCATCAAGTATAAGTTACGACACTTCCGTATAGAGGAATAATAACATCTCTATAGGAATACAAACACTTCCATATAGAGGAATAATACCATCTCTATAGGAGTACAATATACATACATGAAATACATTCCGAGGTTACATATACATCAACACTCCCTCTTAACTAGGAAGGTATTTCTCGACACAGATCTGCTAGCACAAGTCTTCTTCTCTGGATCATCATCAGCGAATCATCGTCATCGTCACGACTGCTGCTATCTCAATCAATCTCTGAATCTACTCGTCATAGGAAGTTCTACAGAGCTAGTCCTTTTTCATACTGGATGTAGGCCCACCACCTGCAGGTCTTCATCATCACTGGCCATACTATGGAATTCTCAGGACTTATTACGTGCGTCACAAAACCTCGAAAGAGCATGCCAGGTTGTTACGAGCACACAACTCTACTTGTCGGATCTCCAAGGGCTAGTATTATATGTGACTGTCACAAAACCTTAAAAGAGTCTCTTGACTTGCAAGAACCCTAAAGAGCATTTGAGGCATTTTTCATCCTGTCCATATCTCCAGGACTTATTACATGTGACCCCCACCACAAAACCTTAAAAGAGTGTGTTGCCAAGCAAGAACCCTAAAGAGCATCTGAGGCCTTTTTCATCCTGTCCAGATCTCTAGGACTTATTACATATGGTCATGGCAAAACCTCGAAAGAGCATCCCAGGACTGATTACGAGCACACAGCTCAACCTATCGGATCTCCCAGGGCTAGGATTACATGCCATATGAGAAAACCTCGAAAGAGAATTTGCCAGATCTCCCAGGGAGCTATTATATGACAGCGGAAAAACCTAGCAAGAGAATTTGCAAACCTCCCAGGGATAGGATTATATGTCCTCCAAAGCAAAACCTTGAAAGAGCGTTTTCCAAATATCCCAGGGCCAGTATTACATGCCATAGGAAAAACCTCGAAAGACTATCTACAGACCTCCCAGGGCTAGGATTATATGCTTATATGCTTATCTGCACAACCTCTTCCACGGCCACAGAGTATCATCCTGATACTCACCATACATCATCCTGATGTACACATGATCATCCTGATCATCATCACTGCATCGTCCTAATGCATGTCATCTGGAGCAACATCCTGAAGCTTGTCATCCATGATCATCCTGATCATACAATGCATCTACCTGATGCATACATAGTATCTTCCTGATACATATCATCATACATGATCTACCTGATCATACAATGTATCCACCTGATACACATACAAACACATGATCCACCTAATCATACAATGTATCCACCTGATACATATACAGATACATACACATGATCCAACTGATCATATCCATCATCAACATGATGCATACATACATATACATATAAATGATCCAACTGATCATATCCAACATCCAACATGATTCGTACAAACATATACATATAAATGATCCAACTGATCATATCCAACATCCAACATGATGCATACGTACATATACATATAAATGATCCAACTGATCATATCAAGCATCCAACATGATGCATACATACACATATAGAGCGGTAACTAGAGCATCGTCCTGATGCTCATCATCCAACGCTTACATCCACAGCCATGTGAAGGATCCTTCTTCCAACATGCTTGGAATGGCTTCAACAAATGTGTCCATCACTTCTTCCACGAAGTGTCGTCAATCTGAAGAACACCAAGCCTCTCTCTTAAGTACTCGAACTTCACTCTGGCTAGTGGCTTCGTCAGTACATCTTCAATATTCTCATCCGTCGCAACATACAGGAGCTTCACTGCTCCTCTCTGCACCATATCCCTGATATAGTGATATTTGATCTCAATGTGTTTCAACCTATCGTGGAACACCGGGTTCTCAGACAACTTCCCACAACTCTGGTTGTCATAAAAGATACCAGTAGCATCCAACGGGAGATCAAATAACTCAGACAGTAGCTTCTGTAGCCATACTGCCTCACAACTAGCTGAACGAGATGAAACATACTCTGCTTCGGCTGTACTCAGTGCTACACAGGACTGTTTCCTGCTAAACCAAGAGATCACACCTGATCCCATACTGAAGCAACACCCAGATGTGCTCTTCCTATCTTCAGCACTGCCTGCCCAATCTGAATCAACATAACCCTACAGGTTAAACTTTTGATTCGCATCATACTTGAGCCCATAGTCAACCGTACCCTTCAGGTACCTCAGAATATGCTTTACAGCAACTAGGTGAACACCTTTGGGATCCGTCAGGAACTGGCTCAATGTGTTCACCGCAAAGCAAATATCTAGCCTCGTGTTCGTCAGGTACATCAAGGACCCAATCATCTGATGATACACAGTGACATCAACCGGATCAGATGAATCATCACACAGAAGCTTCAGGTTCGATGCCATAAGTGTGGCCATGGCCTTGCAGTCCATCATCCTGAACCTCTTCAGGATCTCCATTGCATACTTCCCTTGTCCAAGGAAGATTCCATCTGTACTCTGCCACACCTCCATGCCTAGAAAATAGTGCATCATCCCCAAGTCCTTCTTGGTATCGGTAATCAAGCTATCATTACCTGTTACAAACAGATAATCTACATACAACAGTAGTATCACAGGATTTCCTTCCTCAACCTTGTAGTAAAGGTTGGAATCCGCTTTACTCTTCGTAAAGCCCAAACTGGATAGAAAGTTGTCTATCCTACCATACCAAGTCCTCGGAGCTTGCTTCAAGCCATACAAGGCTTTCTTCAACCTGCACACATATGAGTCCCTGTCATGTGTCTCAAAACCAAGTGGTTGCTCCACATATACTTCCTCTTCGAATACACCATTCAAGAAAGTTGTCTTGACATCCATCTGGTGTATCTTCCATTTCATCACTGCAACCAGAGAAAATACTGATTTGATGGAAGTGTGCCTGGCTATAGGTGTAGAAGTCTCTTCATACTTAATCCCTTTTTCTGGGAGAAGCCATGAGCTACAAACCTCGTTTTGTATTTCTCCATGCTACCATCTGCAACATGCTTGATCTTATAGATGCATTTGGAAGTCACAGCAAACTTCCCTTCAGGTCTTGGGACTGCATCCCAAACATCATTCTTCATGATCGACTGATCATGGCATTCTTTCATTACTTCGTCCCAAATCCTGGGAACTTCAATATCTTCAATATCTTCAATAGATATCTTTGTTGCTGGAACAAATGTTGTAGTCCTTCTTTTGTAGGTGAAGGTATACGATCTTTCCTACAAAACAAGTTAAATTGCATGATTAGAAACATCTCAGAGTTTTCAGAACAAATTCTTACACATAAAGAAATATGTCATACAGTCATGCAATTATTTTAGCCAATGCTTCAATACAACATTCATCCATATCCTGTAACTTTCTAGATGCCTTCCAATCTCTACCAGAACATTGTTAAGAGTTTGCACTACTCCCAACATGTCAGCAAAAAGGTTTCATTCTAGATAATTAGCAATGGAATGTTGTACAGTGCCATATGCCACTTACCCATCACATGCATATTAGTAGTATACTGTTCATTAATGCAATTATTCTAATATGCATAATACACAACCGAAGTCTAGGAACATAAGCATATACATCATTGAACAACATTGTTTAAACAAACAAATATGTAAGAAATGACAATTCAAATACTTATCTTTGTTTGGTTGTTGGGTGGACTCCCTCTGAATCTTTGCAACTCCATTCTGATGTGGATTGTGAGAAGTGGTTGACTCCCTCTGAATATATGCATCCTTGCAGAAACTATTGGAGTGTGCTCCCTCTTGATCTTTGCTTCCTGTATTACTTGTCCTTGAACTTATATCCATCCTCAATCATTATGCATGCTTACAAGTATCATTATTGTGATATCCTCGAGATCTCATACATAATCATACATTTATTAGTGTATTCTCAATACTATCAAAACACAATAATCTTAAGCATGTATAGTCATGATCATTTCAAATAATAAGCATTAGTATTCAAGGAGTCTTATGGTTAGTTATATCATAAATTAAAGTAAGAAACATAATATGCCTAAACCTGTGATTACTCAAACCTATACTTTCATGACTCTTCTGGTTAGTCATATCATCAATTAAGGTAAGAAACATAATATGCATAAACGCTTGATTACTTATATTTCTAACTTCATGAATAATCATTATCAACCATACAACAGTATAAGATCCTAACACAAGGTAGGATTCTAACTTGAGATAGGAAAAACATACCTGGATTAGCATGCTAGCTAGTTATGTCTAACATACCTGCATAATGTCTTCTTGTTCTTTTCAATGACTTGTGCTAGTAACCTACATATCTCATAGATCAACCATTATAGAACCAAGTTATACATACCTCGTAAGTAGATATTCTATGTGATCCATGGCAATGGATGAACCTTTGTCTTCATGTCACCATGGTCATATGTTCTTGAACTAGAACATGATTTTTCTTTCTTGATGTACCTTTCATGTTAGCGGACAACATCAACCTCATACAACACCACAATGCATTAGTACAATCATAAGTGTCAATACCCTAATCAATGAATATCTTCTATCATGCATTCATAATTTTATTAAGGTGATACGACAAGTCTAAATTTAATCAAGATTGTACTAATCATAATAATATGAAGACAAACATACCATAAACTTAATCATGAACAAATCTCAAAACATACCTAGATAAGTCATTCCTCTCGAGATTGCTTGTAATCTTCTTATGTAAGGCCTTAGCCTCATCTCCCTCTGAAACAGGAACTTCTTCACTTATGCAGGTGACCAATCCATTCTCTTCTAGGATTAACCCAATCCACTTGGATAGAAAGATGCGCCTTGATGAGCTGATCAAGCCGGTATACTCAGAATTTGAAAACTGCAAAGTTTCACCCCTTAAAATTTCCTTTGAAACTTCCATATCTTCTAGACAAGATCCCGAACTAGGGTTTGATAAATCCCACCCTTCTTCCCAACCAAAAAGTTTGATCCAAAACTCTAAGCTTCTATTTTTCTAAGGAGCTTCCAGCCGTGGTCACAAATTTCAAAAATTCCCATTTTTGTAGAAGCCCTAATTTTCCATCTTTTCGATCAAAGTCTCGAACTAGGGTTTGATCAAGCCCGGCCTTCTTCCCAACCAAAAAATATGATCTTGGTCTCTAAATTTTGACTTTGATGAGTAGCATCTAGCCGTGGCCTCCGATTACAAAAATTTCAACTTTCTCCGAAACCCTAAGTTCCCGAAGCCATGAATGAAGGTGCTAAAAAATAATTCTGTTTTGACAAAAATATGCACCTGATTGTTTTTAGTGTAACTCTGAACGTTCCAATCTGCAAGGCATGAAACGTTTTCTTGTTGTATCCTAACCTGTCATCTTTCCAACCCCATAGGTCTAACCTCAAATGGATTCTCTGAGAGAGAGTTATGCCAAGTGTCGCAACATGACCTGTTTATGGGATAAAATAGGAGAGCGAACTTGTACGGCGTGCCACGTGTCACTAATTCAGTTTCGGCCTCTAAAAAAGTTACCTGAGAAAGTACATTCCGTTCAATACCTGTGAATTTTTACGAATCATTTGGAGCTTCCTAGCCCAAGTTATGACCTTTTTTCCTAGGTCACTTGTTTATGACACAGATCTGGAAGAGGCAGAAACTCTAAATTGTACAGATCATAAAACACAGAGTACAATGAATTAGAAGTTCTCCTTTGGATACAAGGTACATGGGGATCTGATATTCGACCTGTAAAAGTTTCAGATCCGAAACATTTTCCTAAATGGATTTATAGCGAAAGTTCTACGATGACTGGTTTTTGCTATATCAAGCCCTAGCATCGCAAGTGCAACAAGTGTCATACATGCCATACTATTCCTTCTTTCAGGCTAGCTCTGATACCATGTTAATTTTTCAGAATTTACTTCAATCTGATCTAGGATATTAACTGAGAGAACAACATGTACAACATATTAATCATGGGCACAATAGTGCAAGCACACAAGAGACAAAGAGTTTACTTGGGGAAAACCATAAAGGTGAAAAACCCCAATAAATTCCTCAAAGATAGATAGAGCAATGATACAACCCAAGCATAAGAGATAGACATCTCCTAGCAGCAGCTTCTCCTCCTCCACAAGTGTGCCACTCTCCAAAGAGTGTGTGTGAGAATAGAATGATCAAATAGAGTGCCTCCCGCACTCTATTTATACTTGACTTGACTTGCCTAATAACCTTTACTAGGTCGTCCTTAACTTAACCACATAACATAATGCTGACTGGGCCGACCCCCAATAGGGTGGTCTAATAACCCTTTGACCCACATGACTTATACAAGGCCGACCCCAACAAGGTGGTCTAATAACCCATCAAGTATAAGTTACGACACTTACAATATAAATGACAACACTTCCGTATAGAGGAATAATAACATCTCTATAGGAATACAAACACTTCCATATAGAGGAATAATACCATCTCTATAGGAGTACAATATACATATATGAAATACATTCTGAAGTTACATATACATCAACAACCCCCAATACTACAGTGCACCTAGCCACTACATCCATACCTACCAGTAGCGGATCTATTCCGACTACAATCCCTTTGGTTATCGGTGGTACTGTTTGGGGCACTGACCCCTCCTTCCATATCCCCCCACCCCCACCAAGTGGTTCCACGATTCCCATTATGACGATCGTCACTTGTCCATCATTCTGCATAGGTGTCCCCACGATCACCGCGATGGCTAGCATGCAGGTCGAACCAACCATGTCACATCCTCCTACCATTTTTCCATTCATGGCTAGTCTCAACTTCCCCGAATTAGCCCGATTGACTAACGATCCAATCCGAAATGACCCCACGTGGCCTCCCATGCCCACCAAAATTATTTTGGACATCCCCAAGTTCAAGGGGAAGGGTGGTGAGGACCCCCAGAACCACACCATCTCCTTCCACTTGTGGTGTTCGTCTAACTCCATAGTGGATGACTCTAACGGTTACACCTATTACAATGGACTTTCACTGACGCTACATCCAAGTGGTATATTGAACAACCCCATAGGAAGCATTCCACCTTTGCATCCCTTGCATCAAATTTACTACAGTTCTTCCAATTACCAGTGCATTACAACGCTGGTGTTGAGATTCTTCTGTCTTGCAGACAGAGTACAGACACCCGTATCACAGACCATATCCATGAATGGCATCGAAAACATAGTTTGTTTAAGATAAAATTAGATGACCACTTATTTTTATATAGGTTCTTGAAATCTCTCATACCTTCCATCGCCAAGGATGTGGCATCTGAACGTCCCCAAACAGAAGATGAGGCCATACTAAAATCCCAACAGTTTGACCTTATTTACACACAATCGAGCTACCTCTACGTTATTCTACCTGATTCTCCTCGCGGCAATTCCTCTTGGAAGGATTCCCCAGGGGAATCTCATGTTGTCGATGGCATCATTGGCCACGTAGAATCCACCAGCCAACCCTATGTACACAAGCCTCCAACACCAACCCCTGTCTATAACCCTACCCCTATTTCTACACAACCCGCCATGAGCTGCGGCCCCAATCTTTCGCACGAAATGACTCCTTTTGGAGAAACTCCTTCATATGTTCCATCGGCACAAACTTCCCACTGACATGGTCCCACGTACCCGACACCTAGCTACGACCATCACCCACACACGAATGCTTCCCCTTCCGCACCACCCGCTTATTACCATCCACCAACCGCACCTTCTCCTGTGCAACCTGAAAATCCTCCCATTCCACAAGGGAAAGTGTATGCTCAACAAAAACAACCTCTGAACCAACCTTCCCAACGTAACCAGCAAGGGAAACAAAATAGGAGACGAAGTCGCAACTGAGGCAACAATCAACCCCCCAATGGAGGTGGACAACCTCCAAACCCCCTCGATAATAATGGTGTCACATTGTCCAACCAAAATCCTGATCAACAGCCTCGACAGGGTAAGAAACCTTAGTTACACACGAACCACCCATGCTCTTTATGTGGGGTTTACAACCATTACACGCACCATTTCCCCCATCCAGAAAGAGCCAAACAAATTTGGAATGAGGAGAAGCAATGACAAGGGATCGATGCACCTCAAACACCACCAAACCCACTGCATCCCATAGCACAACCCATGGTGTTACAAAACCCCTTACGCATGCAAGGGGTTTTCACTACCTAGCCCATGGTACCCTCGCAAGGGGCCGCTCCTACGCAACCACCAATTACTTACACCACTGCTCTTAGTCAAGCCCCTGACTTAAGATTTCACCATAATTTGTTAATGATGTCCTCTTCCAACATAAACCTTCAAACGTGTCATAATAAATATGGTTCGACCATCCCCACAGACAAGGCTGCTGCAGCTTCCCCTGAGATCAATATTTACGACTACCCCCACCACCACCAAAAGGGGCCCCCAAATTCCCTCTATGCCACATCACCAACAACCCCAATGCTAGTGTTTTCCCCAATTATAATATCGTGGATGACTTAGCCCAATCCCCGTTGCTATGTTATCCTTAGAAGTTTTGAAGAACTCTCCAGCACAATGCAAAGCGTTGTTGTCTTCCTCAGGTGCGATCAACCCTTTTGACTCATGATTGATTGAATTTGACTTAGACCAGTTTGAACCTCGCATGCCTTTGTCCCTCGCGTTTCATATCTCAGTCTGGATCTGAAACCTAGTTATACATTGATGCATAGTTGATAAGGGCACCTCTACATGCGTCATGCCCACATCTGTGTGGTAGAAGCTCAGATCCAATCCTCTACAACTTCACGCTTATGATGGCTGCGCATCTTAGCCGCAAGGCCTTCTTGCCAATGTCTCCATACAGTTATTTGGAAAAACCGTTCTAATTGACATTGAATTCGTAAATGCGCAACTCCATTACAACCTTCTTCTAGGATGAATATACATATACGTGATGAAGGCACTTGATTCATCTGTTTTCTAGATCATGATGTTCCCACATGAGGTACGGGTCATCAAACTCGACTAAGTTACTTACTACGATCCCAACACGCCCTCTACGCCAGAGAATGTCCTCCTCGTGGTCTACAAACCTATATTCGGTGTGATTTCTCCTTTGACTTATACAGTGGGGCCGGGTCTTTATTCCGAGGCCCTGATGACCTCCAATATCACGACCTTACCCCCACCTCCTTCAGCTATTGAGATATCTAACTTATGCACCATATAATCAAGAAAATTAGTCCCAGACTCGCAGCCTGTCGCTCAACCTACACCTCAACTGCAACCTTAGCGACCACCCCAACCCCAACTGGTGTTGGTAACCAGCCATGTGGGAGCCAACCTGATCCACATGATCCCTTTCTTGTTTCCACCATCAGGAGTGGTAAGCATGCCCATTATGGAAACACTAAATCTCTTTGGATTGACATTAGGTATTCTTTTTTGGTACTTACCTGCACCTAATCCAACTCCGGCCCCACAAGTCATACTTCAACTGGTCCAACTGATCAACACCACCAATCATCCACCCCCAGTGTGTCAGAAACAACCTCCTCCAACCACACTCCCTAGTATTCCTAGAAGGATGGGGGAAAATCCACAAAAACTAACACTTTGGAAACTGCAAACAAAGCTGTGAACCCCCCTCCTCCAGCATGAGCAACCCCCAAATCCGCTTTGTGCAATTTTTTGGGTCATGCTACCCACAATTGTCCGCACTTGCCCAACCTTCGCATGCATATGCAGAAGTTGGAGGATGATGAGAACATTCTAGTTGTCCAAGTGCCGACCCCTCCTCCAGAGCATAACAAGTCGTTGTGCACCAACCAGTTGTGTGCAATCTGTGGAATCTATGACCATTATTCCCACTACTACCCTGACTTACCAAAATATCCGTTGGTGCTCCATGAGTTGCGACAATGTCCATCCTTAGAGTCCTCGATTACCATTATTGAGGAGATCCACCCCCTCGAATCCTCGCCCGCTGAGGTAAAAACCATTTATGTTATTTCAACTGGCGATACCACAGTCACATCGTCAACTTCAACTAATCCCTCTGACCTATTTGTTCAGCCTCTTTGAATCGACGATGAAATCACATGTTCACAGCATGTGAGCGGACCCAAAAAATTGCCTACTCATCATCGTCGTCATTCTCGTCGAAGATACTGGAGAAATCCACCCCGCAAGGGGAATCCCCCATCATCATATCATCCATTCAGTGTTCCACCATGGCCAATAATCTCACAAGGCACCCCCTTCCAATAGTTCGTCGATACCTTGTTGATCCCTCTCTGAGAGAGCATCCGCACCGCATTGACACCTCTAAGCTAGGGGGCATAATAGATTACGTCGACCCTGGGATAGGGGGAATGATCAATAATTTTGACCCTACCCGGTCACATCTATATCGACATTTCAATGGGCCCAGTTATCAATCCAACACATATGTGCCCCATAACCACAAACCCCATGCCCATAACATGCAGGAAAAACCTTAACCCTACTCACTTTTTCACATGCGTGATCTCGACCATTTTCGAGGCCACATGTCACTTGTATATTTGATTTTATTTCCAGACACCTAGTCTGCCACCCCCACTGGTCATCATCTCTCCCCACTTTCGCATCCTTGACTCAATTGGCTCCCCCTCATTTATGGCCCCTTATGGCCTCCTTTTCTCCCTACGACCATACTAGATTCCTCTAACCTCCGTTTTCCATGCCGTTTGCACCGCCGTATTCAGAATTACATGCCTGTGATGATTCTTGAGATTATTTCTCTCTCTCACTTACCTTTTTCTAGTTGTTCTTTCAGCAGCCCCTGCCTTGATTTTCATGCCATCAGGTATGTTAGTGGTTCCTTGCACCTTTTTCCCGTTTTATTTTTCGCGGTCTATTCACGAGCCCTCCGCTCCCTCCATACTGCATTCATTGCATTGTTTTGACTCCATTCATCCACCCGCAAGAAGGCCCCATTAGTGTACCACCTCCCCTTTTTAATGGTCCACTTATACCTATCCCATATTTTGAACATTTCCTCCTTGCTTGAATTTCACGTCTGTCTGTTATATGTTTTTCCCTTTTTCGAGCCGCGTAGATCATTTACGAAAAAGGCACTTAGGGAGTTTTTGTTAAGCTTTTTTTTACCCCTTAAAGAATGAAAATATTTCTGAGCAATCTTACTTCCTTTCATGCTCGTTAAAGTATCCGAAAGGGAGTCTATCTATTATAATTTTAACCCTTTTCCGGACCGGATGGACTAATTACGAAAAAGGATATCAGAGTTCTCCATTGCATACTTTATGATTTTTCAGGCTTTGGGGACTAACACATGAAAAATAACACCCTCGGAGTCTTCTTATTTCTTCCAGAATCTCTAAAATTTAAAGCACCCATGAGCATCCACCATCTTGGGCTCGTACAAATCCACATGAAGGTATCATCTTGAGCACATTTCTATCCTTTCTTTGAGCTCATTAAACCATGAAGAAGGCCAAATGGTGCCTTTCAGCACCCTTGCAAATGATATGTATTCCCCCATTATGGAAGCACCCCCAGCATGGTCTCCTTTTTTTAGAGTATTCCGTGATGTGTCATCCTTGGAGTCCCCCTGATACTACCCATCAGTTACCCTCTCTGAGTCTCCCCCCTTGCAGTCACAGTTCTTGATCCCTTAGGTTAGTTTCATATGATTCTAGGTCATCCTTACTGTCATACTCTAAACAAAGGAAGTTTGATTCCCATCCCTCCGTGGCCCTGGTACCCCCCCACAGTGTCTCAGTATCAGCTCCAGTTCCATGACATCTTGAGTGTATCCCTTGCGCTACTATCAATGAAACTTCATTGCCTTGGTATTTGCAGGTCTCCCTCTGTCGACACCAACAAATCCATTCCATAGGATAGACCCATAGGTCCTTATACCTTTCCTCATCACCATTAATGGTGAATTCCTATGAACCATCTGAGAGGAGTCCTTAGTGCCTCTTAGAATGGTTGTTTCCCACGTACTCGAATCCAGCTCCTTTTAATATTATATGCTACTAAAGATTAAATTCTAACTTCATGAGAATTTAATACATTTTCACAATAACAACATAACAAGGATCTCCGAAAGATACACAATCACAAGGTACACAACAATATATCATGGGAAGCCCTCAAGGGGAAGAAAAACCCAACAAGAACTTCCTTAATATAGATTACCAAAGTACAATTCCTAGAAATAAGTCTCACAAAGAAGACAGACAAAACCCAGACTCTAGATCCAAGCCAATCCTCCTCCTCCTTCGCAAACTTCCTCTCTCCTCTAATGCGCAATGCTTGAGTGAGTGAATGGTACAAATGAGGGAAATACTCCCTCTATTTATACTTTACTTTTCACTTGACAATTAACCTAACTAGGTCGGCCTCACTTTAACTTGACTGGGCCGACCTCTCTAGAAAGACTCAATTAATAATAATAATAAACTCTTATGGGTACTATCAACCCGACTTACAATGGAGGTTTTACCTCATGATTTTTACATGACCAAATATAATAATGACATCCCCAAATGGAGGTAAAACATCTCCAACGGAGTTACAATAATAAATTCCAAGTAGAATATTATTCGAAGTTACATTAATTCAACACCCCCCCTTAACAAGAAGGGTATTCTATTGACAACAAAAACAACAGGTGTAACTCTACACAACATCATCGGAAGGAGGGAGGAGGAGGCATCATCAACAACATCATCTGGAAAATTGGTTGGTACATCTATAAATCATTAGAAGTTCTTCAACAACATAAATATCAACAACTGGAACAACTTGCTGAAACATCATCAACATCTGCAGCACGGAGCTGGAACATCACCATCTGCAACACTAAGCTAGAACATCAACATCCGCATCACGAAGATGGAACATCATCATCTGCAGCACAAGGCTAGAACATCATCATCTGCAGCACTAGAACATCATCATCTTCAGCATTGGAACATCATCATCTGCAACACTGGATCATCATCATTTGCAGTGCTGGAACATCATCTTCTCTAGTGCTGGAACATCATTTTTTGCAGCACTGGAACTGAAGTATCATCATCATCTTCAATACACAGATTAAGTATCATCATCATCATATTTAGTACAGAGCTGAAGTATCATCATCATCATCTTCAGTACATAGCTGAAGTATCATCATCATCATCTTCAGTACAGAGCTGAATTATCCTCATCATCATCTTCAGTATAGAGCTGAAGTATCCTCATCATCATCTTCAACAAGAATCTGCTGGAACATCAACATAATTTGTTGGAATATCACCATCAGCATCATCATCATTGTCAGCAAGAATTTGTTGGAACAACATCATCATCAGTATATGAATACTAGAACAACATCATCAAGCATCAGTAAGTAAATACTGAAACAACAACATCAATCATCAGTAAGTAAATACTGAAACAACAACATCAATCATCAGTAAGTAAATACTAAAAAACAACATCAATCATCAGTAAGTAAATACTGTAACATAACAACAACGACAACACGAGGCTGGCTCATCAACATAAAGCTAGAATAGCATCATCATAGTCAATAGATCAAGGCTGGAGCAACATCATCTCTGGATACAGGTGCATCAACAACCAATATGATCCTTCCTTTCAGAAATTTGGGATCAAGTTCAACATAGGTAATCCTTCCTTTCAGAATTACAATATCATGGACAATCCTTCCTTTCGGAATTACAGGATTCTGGTCCATAAACACTGGTGATCCTTCCTTTCGGAATTATGGGATCATGGATAATCCTTCCTTTCAGAATTATGGGATCATGGACATTCCTTCATTTTAGAATTACAGGACTCTAGTCCATCAACACTAGTGGTGCTCACACAATCCTTCCTTTCATAATTACGGGACCCAGTATTTACGGAGCTACCACACTTGGACGATCGTTCCTTTCGGAATCACAGGATCATTGTCCACTACTCACATATTAGACAATCCTTCCTTTCAGAATTACGGGATTCTAGTCTAAGGATCAACATTTAATACTATCCTTCCTTTCAGAATTACGAGATCACTGTTTAGGGATGATGAATTCCACTGCACCACAATATCATCAGCACTACTCCCCCTTTTGAGGGAAGTCCTTACAGACTACACCAAGCTTGTCACGGAAGTGCTCAAACTTCACACGAGACAAAGGCTTAGTCAACACATATGCAAACTTCTCATCGATGCTCACATATTGGGTCTTTACAACTCCCTTCTACACAATATCTAAAATGGTTCTCTGTCATCTTCACGCAGATTTGGTTATCACATGGAATCACTGTGTTATCCAAATCCAGATCGAATAGACCTGATAACAACTTCCGAAGCCATATGGATTCACAAATGGCAGAATAAGCTGCAATATATTTCGCTTCTACAATGCTGAGAGAAACACTAGACTGCTTCTTGATTAGCAATGAAATCACGGCTCACCCTAGACTAAAACACACTGAAATGCTCTTCAAATCCAAACTGTAGTCACTTCCTCTGAAGTGGAGCTTTCCTGATCCTTCTATAACTGAGCACTATCCTCCCTCTACATCTTATACTTTATGTATTTAGACATTTTTCACTGGAGCGACTGGTAGCCTTCTCTTTTGATAATCTCATGTGCATCCATTTATCTTTCTAAGTCACTGGATACCAATATCTTGAACTCTATTGCAAGTTATCTCTTGCATCCATATATGAGCTTCTCATCTTCAACCTTGTAGAAAATTTTTTTGTCTCATCATTCTATCCCATGGGTGTCTTATGAGCCCGTACAAAGTCTTCGTCAATCTGCATCTTCTTCTACTTCGATTACACCATGGGTCTGGCTACTAGAGAAACATCTCATCATAGTTGAATTCCTTTGCTTGATTTCATAAGTCTTCTTTATAGTTGAACCATCGTCACTTGTTCTACGGAACAAGTCTCATCATTCTTCATTTGTAGGTGATCGTGTACGATACTTCCTACAAGTCAAATTCATTATCATGGTTAGAAACATTTCATAGTTTCCAAAACATAGGTCACATTGTCATAATGCTATCTTAGCCAATAACACAACATTCATCCATATCCCACATTCATATGGTAACTTTCTAGATGCTTTCCATCTCTACCATAACATTATTAAGAGCGTGCAATACTCCCAATATGTCAGCAAAGAGGTTTCACTCTAGATAAGTAGCAATGGAATGTTGTATAACACCATAGGATACTTACCCAACATATGCATATTAGTATTAAACTGCTCATTAATGCAATTGTTCTAACATCCATACTATAATTCCTAAATCTAGGAATATAAATATGTACACAACTGAACAATATCATTTAAAAACTTTGATAAAATGACAATTCAAATGCTTATCTTTGTTTGTTTGGTAGGATCTCTTTTGATCCTAGTCTCCTTGCAGGGATCACTAGAATGTCTGATGGTGAGATCTACTCCATCATCTGATTCTGAGGTCCTGTGACTTTCTTGCTTATGATCTATAATTTTTAATCAAGTATTCTACCATAGATCAAATCTGTTTCTAAGTGATCTTATGTGAGCCACCTTCTTTTGTCCCAATAACAGCTGCATCTTATATAAAATAAATTCTAAAATCTTTCTAAAGCTGAGATATAGTACATCCTTCTTCATCATTAGAGTTCATGAATCAAGCTTGTATGTTGATTCTCCTATTCTCCTAGTGAAACTTTCTGAGGGGAGTCGAGAGTGCTTTGAAACACCACCATTATAGGACATATTCTTCAATTTATTCCTTTGGTAACTTCCTGGGAGGTCCTTCTTCTTCTTCTTCGACTAAATGAGCATGATGTCTTTTGTTACTCATATTCTTGTATTCTTCTTTTCTCATTGGACAATCTTTGGCAATATGTCCCATCTTATCACAATAATAACATTGATAAGAAGATAAATCTTTCTACTTGTAGTTTCCTTTCTTGTACTTCTGAAACTTCTCAGGAGGATAAAACTTCTTATGAGTTTCCTTCTTGAAATGGGATTTTCCCTTTCCTCTTTTAGTATGAGTAACTAGGGCTTGATCATCATCTCTGAGTAGTGCTTCTTGACTTTCCACTCTAGCTTCCTCTTGAACACATTCTTCCCATACAACTTCAAATTGTAGACTTTCCTTTCTTGCACACATTGTCTGGATAAAAGAGTCCCAAGGTCTAGTAAGACCATTGAGAGAAGTCATTACTAATTCTTATTCATCAAGATTGTCTCCAATTGCATCTAGTTGTTCTTAGAATTAACCAACCCTTGTAAAGTATTCTTGGATAGATTCACATTGATTCATCTTCCTGTTTTTGAGTTGGGTTCTCAAATTCATCTTTCGATTGATGTTTCTTCCTTCACACATTCTTGATAGGGAATCAAACATCTCCTTTGGATTTTTATTGGAGGACACTTGAGGAATCAAGTGATCCTTGATGGAGTCTGCTATGATCCTCTTGGCTTTAATCATGTCCTTCTTATGCTTTTCCTTTGCTTCAACTTCTTCGGGCTCTGCCACAACTTATTTAACAAAATTTGAAAGATCATTCTCTTCTAGAATAATTCCAATCCTATATTTCCAAGAACGAAAGTTTTCTATGCCTTCCAACTTGTCATCAAGCTTAGTGCTTGGGGCCATCTTATCCCGGAGAGCAGAGAATAACCAAAAATTAAAATTTCTCAAAAGTGAAAACTGAACTCACAAAAAGATGCGCTTGACTGAGGCGAGTATGCTGGTACAATCTGTTTCTGAAGAATCCAAAATTTCACCCTTGAAATTTGACTTGCGAAATTCTGGTCTGCAGTTTCTGGCTTTTTTCTGGTTTTCTGTTTTTTCTGGTGCAAAGTCAAACTAGGGTTTGACTTTCTTAAAGATTATGTTATCTCCTCAAATAAACATAGACTAGTTGTGGTTTCTAGGTGATAGGAGGTCTTTCAATTTTTCATTTTTAGATGCATTTGAGGTTCTTTTTCAAGAGATTGAAGTATGTAATGAAGTTTGAAATAACATTTGATGTTAGTTTGTCTCCGAGAAAGAATTTTTCTGTTTCGGTAGCTTAGGCAGACAGGGAAATTGTTCATTAGCTATAGAAAACCCAGCTTTCAGCAGCTCACAACGTAAAGATAAAATTACTCAAAGCTACCGAAAAGAAAGGCATGTGTCATGTATCATGGAACAACTTTCAATGGCTTAGGCAGATACGATAGTTGTTCATTAGCCACTGAAAAGTAAGTTTCCGACAGCTTACAGTTCAAAGGAAAAATTGTTCGAAGCTACCGAAAGCAGAGGCATTCTCAACACTGTTTTGGCAGCTTACAGTTCAAAAGCAAAATTTTCCACAGCTACCAAAAGCAGAGGCATTTTCAACACTTTTCCGACAGCTTTACGTGGTCAAAGGTGAAATCATCGGCTACCTAAATTAAGTCGTTTTAGAAGCTACCACTGTAACAAAGAAAAAGATGATCTTCACTAAGTTCTCAGCTATCCACAGAGCACTCAGATAACAAAAGAGAGGAGGCAACAACTATTCATTGACTTCTTATGTCAAATTCAACAAATTCCAAACATGGCATCGATCAAATTTTCTTATGATATTATGGCCTGTTTCATGTTCATGATTTCAATCTTTTCACTTGCTGAATGCAGAGCATTCTGCCATTGTATTATTTTTCAGATTGTTAAAGCCTGCCTTTTCGGCGGCTATTTCAGTTTGCACAGTTGTCCTTAGCCACTGAAAGCAGAGCTTTCGGTGGCTTACATGTTAGAATTCTGGCTCACAAGCTACCGAAAGCATAGAGACAAGCAGAATGATGGTATTTTCACCCAGATCAAATGTTTTCGCTGCCAAATCATTTGAGGAAGATTCTAAATGAATGATAAAATTAAAAGGGATAGAGATCACTCTTTCTTTTAAGTTTTGAGGTTGTTACAAAGGAGATAAAGGTTGAAGAGCCTTTCTATTTTTAGTCAAGATGATGTCCAACTGTCAAAAGAAGAGTTAAAGTGCCTTGTCATCACCTTTAAGGTTGTTAAGCTTGTCAAATATTGCTGCAGTTGCCGAAAACATGAAGACTATCAAGATGGAGGCAAGGATATTTGCTGCAGAAATGGAGTTTTTACTGTGCAGAGTCATCATTTTAAAATGATGATTCTGAGCGTCGGGAGAATCTTTTTGCAAAACACTCGGATTTTTTTGTTCCCAACATGTCATAGAACCATAACCTCTCTCCATTTTCCTACAGGTGCTGCAGATTCTGAGAATCAAATCCGTCTCTGAGCCCCAATTTTCAGATCCCAGAATCTGCCTATTTGACACATGTTTTTGAAATGCAGATCTCGGGCAAATGAAAACGAATATCAATGATTTGAGAGATTTTTTTGCTAAAAAAAAATCAATATACAATAACCTCTTTTGTTTTATACACAGGTGTCACATATTTGGAGAACTGAACCCATCTCTGAGCCCCATTTTTCAGCAGTTTGGCCAAATTAATGGCGTTTTTACTGTGTAGAGTCATCATTTTAAAATGATTATTCTGAGCAACTGGAGAATCATTCTGCGAAATGGGCGGAGGTTTTTGTGCCTAACACATAAGAGAACAATAAATTCTCTCATTTTTCCTACAGGTGTCACATATTGTGAGAATCGAATCCATCTCTGAGCCCCATTTTTCAGCAGTTTGGCCAAATTAAAAAAGTTTTTTTCCCCTAGTTTATTGAAAACGGTTTTTGATTTTCTATCTTTAGTAAAATCGATCTAGCTTCTTAGGATCTGGGAAGATGTTGTAAAGGCTATAAAGCCTAGAAATTGAGAGCAAGAAAAGGTTCAACTTTGGAGACCGTTTTTATAATATTACTATCAGACTTCTCATTGCATCTTGGTTATAAGAGCTTCTTTTGCCATTTATGTTCAGTTTTCCTTTTCTATCTTTCTGTACTTGCAATGAAGTGTTTATTTCATGTATGTTCTATTTGTCTATGCTTTATAGTTTTCATCTTATCTTTGTGTTGATAAATTGAATGTCAGGTATCATTTATCTGTTGTGATTAGCCATTCATATATGCTTTTGTATGAGTCTGTTAGCATAATAGGATTTCTACCTACATCTACCTTTTATAAAATTTCTGAACAACGTGGTTACAAGCCTTGTCTATCTGAGTATGCCTGGGCATGTTTTGAGCGAGCGAGTTTCATTAAGTAATCCAACTCGATCCATTTCACAAATCATTAAGAAAATTTGCAAGTTACCAAGCTCCTTTGACCTACAGCCTAGAAGGACTCCTGGAGTGATAACAGATTCACCCACTAAAAAATTTTGATCTTGGTGCCAATAGATGCTCCTAGGAGGGGTGCACTTCCCTATGCCACTTGCACTAAAAAATTCCACTTTTGTGAGAAACCCTATTTTTTATGCTCGGAGAGAGAGAGAGAGATGTACCCTATGAAAGTTTCTCTTTTCAGGCTAGCTCTGATACCATGTTAATATTATATGCTACTAAAGACTAAATTCTAAATTCATGAGCATGTAATACATTTTCACAATAACATCATAACAAGGATCTCTGAAACATAAACAATCACAAGGTACTCAACAATATATCCTGGGAAACCCTCAAGGGGAAGAAAAACCCAGCAAGAACTTCCTCAATATAGATTACCAAAGTACAATGCCCAGAAATAAGTCTCACAAAGAAGAGATACAAAATCCAAACTCTAGACCCAAGCCAATCCTCCTCCTCCTTTGCAAACTTCCTCTCTCCTCTAATGCACAATGATTGAGTGAGTGAATGGTACAAATGAGGGAAAGAATCCCTCTATTTATACTTTACTTTTCACTTGACAATTAACCTAACTAGGTCGGCCTCACTTTAACTTGACTGGGATGACCTCTCTAGAAAGACTCAATTAATAATAATAATAAACTCTTATGGGTACTATCGACCCGACTTACAATGGAGGTTTTACCTCATGATTTTTACATAACCAAATATAATAATGACATGCCCGAATGGAGGTAAAACATCTTCGATGGAGTTACAATAATAAAGTACAAGTAGAATATTCTTCAAAGTTACATTAATTCAACAGCTCCCTCATCACACCATTGAGATTCGTACAGGGAATTGGTCCCTTCAGTTATTAGTCGAAGACCTCATATGTCCCCTACTTTAGTACATTAGTGAGTCTATTTGGAACCTTCTAGTTGTATGTTCCCGTGGATATCCGGGCTGCATTGGCGATAGTGTTCATAATCCCTTCAGTTATATGCTTCCTAGAGTATCCAGTTCAGATGCAATCCAGTGTACCTTTGAGATTTTGAATCTCAGTCATTGATTCCATCTAGTTGTTGGACCCCTTTAGATCCAGTAGAGCACCAGTTGTTGTGATACTGCATTTAGGTTGAATTCCATCGTTTCCATGTATCAGTTCTTCAGATCAGTAATGGGTAGCCCATGAATATGTCCCAGATCTGTGTCCCCTCTAGACCATTATGATGTACACAACAGTTCTCTATGTATTTTTTAGGTCCCCTTTGGGCCTCACCATTATTTGTATATCTTGAGACATTGATATGAGCATGGGTATGCTCGCCTTGTCCATATATTTGAGATTATCTATCCCTCATTCATTGTTGAGGAGTTGTATTTGCAGTTATATCCCTTGCAGTTTGTATGAAGCACTTATTTCGTTCTCTGAACAATATCTGTTCTCCACCACCACAATGCTCACTACCCTCAAAAAAGTCAAAACCTATGATGTCTATCATCCATACGATGATCTCTAACCCTCACACATCAAGGGGCAATCTGTTAACACCAAAAATTTAACCACCTAGTTAATCCCCCTAGTCACATAACCCATTTATCCCCTTTTCCTACATATTTGGCCTCCAAAAACCCAAAATCCCTAAGTTGGCAAGAAAATGGGAAAACAAATTATTATTTCCCTCAAGAAATTAATTAAATTCCTCCAAAATAGTCAAAATCCCCAAAAAAGAAAAATAAAAGAAAAACAAAAAAGGGGAAAATATTCAAAATAAAAGAAAAAGGAGGGAAAACATCAAATACCACTGACCAATACTAGTGGCTTCCCTAAACCATGGGATAAGAAAACACCACCCAAGATTTCTATAAAAACGGGGTGGAGGCCCTCATTTTCACACACATTCACTCTTCCTTATCGACACTCTACCAAAATTCCTACTGAAACCCTAGCCTCCCTTTGAGCTTGTGTTTCCCCATTCTAGTTGAGTTTTGGCTACCCTTGATCATTCGGTGGAGAGCAAGAGACATTGGAGACCCTAAGCACCATCACTTCTATGGATGCAAGGCCCCATACATTCTCACCATTTCGAGGTAAACCCATGTTGTAAATCAATTTTTACTATAATAAAAAAGCATTCTTTGATTCATGGGTGTTTAATATTTTAGTTTAGACTTCATCTACATCAGTAACTCTTAGCATTTTTACCTTTTACTGTTTTTATTTGCATGCACATCACATCGCATTCACCAACTGTTACTAAAAAGCTCACAACTCTTAGTAAGTGTATTTCTGCAGTAGCTACTATGAAGAACGTAGTTACACTTCATATTGTTTAAATCTAAGTCGGAGTCAAATAATGCAAGGCATTCTTTGATGGCCTTGATGATATCCCTTTTAATAGTGGTTCACAAGTTCAAGTCATCAAACAAGTTATTGTCATCACCCATGTTGGGATCATGGGTAGAATCCTGCCAACTAACAAAATGTAAAGTTGATTATAACATTAATAAAAGAAATTATAAAAAAATTAAAGGGTTCTATGATATTAAAGATATATAATATATTATAGGTGACTCTATCAATTGTTCGGGTCCCTCCCACAATATTCAAAATCATGTTAATTACATTAAAATAAGTAATATGATTTTAAATAGGAAATGTGGCCAATATTCTACTTGTATGCTCAATATCTAAGAGGGCACCTAATACAATTTTTATTTTTTCAAGTTTTCTAACTTGAAGCTTCATATCAATTACATGGACACACTTTGACTTAAATAAACAATATATTTGATTTTTCTAAGATTATTATTTTCCATATGGTTGAACAATAAATATAAAGTGCCTCAAACATGAACTTTTCCTTGTATATGCCAATTTATCTTTTATCTCATAACACTTGGACATTCATAAATAAATTAAGTGATTTTTTTCATGTCAAGAAAATAAAATCATTACTGGAATGAAGAATGAAATCTATCCATCTCTTCATCATCTAGTTCTCTAGAATACATACACGGGGATACTATTAATATCTTCTCCATAGGCCATCTTTTATTCCTTCTTCTCCACATACCATCTAGACTTGAGATATTAATTCGCATATTTCAAGAATATGTCTATTGATGTTGTCGGTGCCCAAGTTTTGAGTAGTATATGTGCGCTAAGATTAATAGTTACAATGCAGGTGCGTGCTAATAGAATTCTGTTACACTACGCACCAATAGACAATTTTGCGGTTTTGTATACTCCAGCCTATATGAGGCTTCTGTTGTAAAGGGTTGGGGTTCTATTATTCTCATCTCTAATATGTTCTATTATGTTATGTTATGTCTTGTTCCGCAGGGTTTTGTTACACTTTGAGATGTAATGTCTTATGGTTCTATTAATGACACAACGTTGTCCTGATGATGAAAAAACTAATGTAATTCTACTCTCATGGAGATCCGACATATGGAGAGACATAAGCTGTTGAGATAAAGGCTGTACTTATGCATAAGTGATAATCAATTTTGTGAATGAATAGAATGAAGGTCTGTTTTCTTTATATAATCTGCGCATCATCTTTATGAATAAATGTCTCTGGAATGTGTATTATCGGAAGGATGAATGGTTGTATAATAAATAACTGATATATGTTTATAGTATAAGTGTTTAGATGTCGAGTGAAGAGAACTTAGTCCCTCCTACACAACCATGATTCAGGTCTCTTTATTTCTTGTGTGCATCTCAAGTGAGACTATACTTTGTTCGGAAAGTATTGAAAGATGTTGATGCTTATGGGGTTTTTGTTGGTCACACAAATTGAACCCTAGGTTTGGCAGACTTCATCCAACAATGGATCTATTGTTGGGACCTGACATGAATTGTGGCAGGAGGACAAATTAATGAGGTGGAATCCTACAAAAGAATAGATTGAACAATGGTTGGAAAGTAAGGAGGATGAATTCACACAAAAAGATACTAAAGAACTACATATTTCACCTCAAGATTGAAAAGAAAGGCACATTTACTCTGATCTAGATGAAATTTTCTTTTGCGAGTTTCCTATTTTGCTATATGAATGGGTAAAGAGGAAATCTGAGATAAATAGTACCTGGAGTGCACCTTGGCAAGTGTTATCACTCAAGATTCTCCTGGGTTGCAGTAGAAGGGATCATGAGGTAATTGTTTCAAACCAAGCTTTGGTGGATGGAAACTAGCCTTTCCAACCACAAAGAGGGCTCTCTCTTTCACAATTCTTCAACACACATAATATATTTTGAATGGGATGGTTATGGGTAAAAGTGGTGGCTAGACCTTCAAATAAGGATTTGTAGGGGTTTTTTCAACTGGTTGAGCTTAAGAATGGGTGCATCATTGGGCATGGAGTCAAAATTCAATGGATTTCTGTCACATATGAATGATTTGGACTACAATTCCTTGGGAAAAGGCAAGGTAGATGAGGCTTTTTCAAGTGAAATATATTAGCAGATGGTAAGCAGAAAGGGAAACAAATTCCATCGCATAGTTAGAGAATTTGCAAATGAATTTGAACCTGCAACTTCAAGAAGAAAGGATGGAGTACCTAATCATATGTATCTGAAGCATAAAATATGAATTTCAGACCATGTAATCTTGATCTAGATACTGCAGAAGAATACAATCAATGGAAAAGACTAATGAGGAACACATAAACAAGAATAACAGAAATCAAAGCATTCATCACAGGAATCTCTGCTCCAGAATTGGTCTCCATATTAATTCGAAGGGTCGAGTTCAATACATGCACGGAGCTTTTCTTTCTCAGAATCCCAACATATAACATCCAATTTTTCCCAGCCCTTTTGGTCCTATTCAGAACCTGCCTTTATAGGCTTACAATACATCTGAAACTTCTAGAGCACTTCGTTTAGGCGTGGCCGTTCGTGAAACCGGTAAAATGAAACAAATTCCTGATCTGTTAGGCACGCTAGTAGAGACACTTCAGTGCGTTGTCATCGATAATTTGGGTGGTTAGAGCCACCTGTTTCCTTTTGGATCAAGGATTTTGAGGCTGATTAGGACGGGAAACAAGATCATGCTTCTCTTCATCCCCAAATCGACTCCCAGTCATGGTGAAATTATTCATTTGTCGCAGCCGTAGTCTGCTCTGCTACATAATTTTCGATCCGCAATGCCTAATCTGCAATCTGCAATGTGGGTTTAGGAAATTGTGATTGATGAGCGGACCTTGTCAAAATCCACTTTCGCAATCCGCAATGCGGGATTCAGAAAGCAGAAAGTCAAATCGAATTCTTTGGAAAAATCGGGCCTCCACAATCCGCATTCTGCTATGCGGCTTGCGAAACTCGGAACGCCTTTTCACAACTTCACATAAATCACCTCTGCAATACGCATTCCACAATGCGGGTTGCAGAACTTGGAATGCCATTCCCCAACTTTGCATAAATCTTCTCCGCATTCCACATTCCGTAGTGCGGGTTGCGGAACTTGGAATGCCATTCCCAAACTTCGCGGAAATCACCTCTGCATTCTGCAATGCGGGTTGCGGAAATCGAAATTCCATTCCCCAACTTTGCAGAAATCTTCTCCACAGTGCGGGTTGCGGAACTAGGAAACCCAACTCTACGTTGTTGGAAAAATATGATTCTACAATCCGCAATGCAGGTTCAGAAAGTCAGCAAGGCGGAAGACCTCCAAATTGGATAAGATTTGGATCGCTTCCCAGCCATAGATCTGTCCCTATTCTTCGATCCCGACCATTCAACCTCTGGTGACTACGAAAGAACTCCATTCCTTCTTGTTTTGTCTGATTTTTCTCATTGTGGCTCGATCACTTAGGAAATTTGTTGACATTTAGGCATTTTTTGGGTTCCTTGCTTCTTCCTTTCGTGCAAAAGGTCAATGGGAAATCTTGGGTTTTCGATAGGGGGGTTCCCTTTATTTATTTCCTTGCGGGAGCTCTATCAGAGGTGTTAACAGTGGCTCCAACCGGGGATGCTATCCTCCCTATGAGGTAGCAATAACAGTAGACTAGTGGCCTCTTTTTCTTTTTTCTTTTTTGTAAAACAAAATTGAAGCAAAACTAACTGAAACTAAAAAGAGATAATGTACAATGAGGTCATATTGACCGACTTGTTTGTCACTGGATTTAGTGCTTCAAGAACTTCCCATTGAAGGGTCCCTTTCCTACCGGTTCGCCGTCCTTGTCCTGCAAAGGAAAGTGTTGTTTGCATGGTAGGCGATGACTGTTTGTGAACCCTTCCATAGGTTGTCAAATTTATGGGCTTGGTCTCCTCCTCTGGCATCCCATTTCAGTACCAAATCTCCCACTTGTAAATCATCAACCTTGGTCTTTCTGTCAAAAGATTCTTAACCCTCTCTTGAGCCAACATAGCTTCAACCTGCACTCTATCCCTGATTTCCTGTATTTCAACCAGTTGATTAGTTCTCCTTAACTCAGGGCTTGGTTCTTCCTCTTGCTCCTATAGCAGCCTCATTGCAGGCCCTCTAAAGGAATCAAGGAATATAAATTATGTTCCATATACCAACTTGAAAGGTGAAGTTCCAATGGATATCTTGGAGGTGATTCTATCAGCCCACAGGGAAAAGGTCAACTTGGTGTGCCAAGCTCTTTTGTTTTCTTGCAGCAGCTTCTTGATGATCCTAACTAGACTTTTGTTAGATGAATCAGCTAGTCCATTTCCCTGGGGGTAGTAAGCAGTAGAATGGTCCAATTTTATGTGGAATTTGTCACAGAATTTGACTATTTTCTTGGACTTGAAGGCTTGAGCATTGTCAGTGATTATTTTGACAAGGAAACCAAACCTAGAAATACTATTTTCCTCTATAAATTTGATGACGACTGTGTCTGTGGATTTCCTGGTTGGTATTGCTTCATTCCATTTAGTGAAATAATCAGTGGTAGTCAATATCCATCTTTGTTTTCCAGAGGAGTTAGGAATGATTTCACCAATGAAGTCTAGCCCCCATTGTTGGAAAGGGGCTTCCACATAGATTGGTATTAAAGGAAAGGGCAATAGCTTCCTCCTTCCTTCAAAAATATGGCACTCATGGCAAGTGGATACTTCTTTGTATGTATCTTTGAACATGGTGGGCCAATAAAACTATGCCCTGATAATTTTGTTGACAGTGGCCTTCCAATAATGATGCCCCCCACAAACACCTTTGTGAAATTATTTCAAGGTTAATTTGGCTTCATCTTCCACTATACAGTTCAGTAGAAAACCTCCAGGATCTTTCCAATAAAGGAATCCATTCAATATGCAAAACTTTGCAGCTTTCATCTTGGTTGACCTAGCTTTTCTTTTATCCATATCAGGGGGTGCTTGGTAATTTTGCAAAACATATATAATATCAAAATACCAAGGAGAAGACAAGAATTTGTTTGATACTTGTAACAGTGGGCCTCAGGCAGTTTCTTCCAACATGTGTGAAATCAAGTTCACACTTAGTGAATCCCAAGTTGATTCATCCATGAGCCTGGCCAGTTCTTGTCTTTTGATAAGCTTTGTAGGTTTGATCTCCAAGTCATATTCCAAGAGAACATCTATCCACTTATCCCTTCTACCTCTCCCTTTGGATCAAGTTGTGTCAATATATTCTTTACAACAACATTAGGAACATAAGCAACAACATGGGAATGCATAACATAAACTCTGAAATATTTCAAGGTTTTAATCATGGCATATGCCTGCTTCTCCATGATGTTGTACTTGAGCTCATCATCTCTAAGAGATATTCTAAAGAAAGCTATGGGCTGCTCATCTCCTTCCTGATTTTTCTGTAAAATCACTCCAACTATAGAATGCTTAGAGGAAAAAGAAAACATAAGGAACTCTTTCTCAAAATCATGACTAATTAGTACATGTGCTTCAACTATTTCTCTTTTTATGTCTCCAAATGCTTGTTTGGATTCAATAGCCCACTTGATCTGAGTTTCCTTCTTAAGCATGCTTGTGATTGACCTCATGATCTCTGCAAAATTGGGGATGAACCTTCTTAAGAAATTCACTGTGCCTAGAAAGGATTGAACCTACTTTTTACTCCTGGGGAGTTCAATTTTCTATATGGTGTCAACTCTGTCTAGGTCAATTTTGATACCATCTTTGGATATTATGTGACCTAGAAGCTTTCCTTCTTGCATGGCAAAGTTTGAATTTTTAGTGTTCAAAGAGATTCCAAATTTTCTGCACTTGGAAAACACTTGATGCAAATGTTTCAGATGTTTAGCATCAGATTTGGAATACATAGTAATGTCATCCATGCAGACAACCACAAACTTGTCTTTCTCTTCTGCAAAGGCTATGTCCATATCTCTTTGAAATGTATCTCCTGCATTTAACAGACCAAAATGAATTTTTGCATACATGAAGGTTCCCCAAGGTGTGGTAAAGGTTGTATTGTCTTGGTCTTCTGGCTGCACCTTAATCTGATTGTACCCTGAAAATCCATCCAGCATGGACATTCTTGCTGCCCCTACAACCTTCTGTAAAATGTGGTCCATTTTGGGCAGGGGGTAGTTGTCCTTTAGGGATACTCTGTTCATATTTCTAAAGTCAATACACAGTCCGATTTCACCAATTTTCTTCCTCACTGGGACTATGTTAGCTACCTACTTTGAAAACCTTAAGGATACTATGATTTTGTCTTCGTACAGTCTATTCACTTCATTTTCTATCAGAGGGAGAAGCATTGGATTCATCCTTCTCAGTTTATGCCTGAATGGTTTCTCCCTTGTCTTGACTGGTATGGTATGCGGGATGATAGTAGTGTCATATTCTTTCAAGTCTTCATAGCACCATGCAAACACATCAGAAAACTTTCTCATTAAATACACATAGTCATCTTTAGTTCCCGGGGTTAGAGACTTTGATAGTTTGACAATTTTGGGCTCTTCATCATTCCCAATGTTATAGTCTTCCACTTCACTGTGGTTTGGAGCAACCTTGTGATTTTTGGCCACATCATTTTCATCAAATTTTTTTTCCAATGGAACCAATCCTCTGGGTATATAATTTCTCTTCGGCTGCAGGATCTCTTTGTCTCCCAAAGTGGTTAGGATCTCTGGTGGGTCAGGTTCCCATTCATCACATGAACAATTCTCTTGATCAATCTAGGTGTTGGAAAATTCTTCAATCATATCTAGGAATTTCTTGATCTGCTGATCATATTCAAATATTTTCCAATGTTTGGTATTGTCTAGAACAAAGGGTCTATGCCTTATATTGATCATGTAAGCTTTGGTAGAATAAGCAGGGAGTTGAAATCTGCTAGCAGAGCTGGCCAAAATGTCTGGTATTATATTTTGATCTCTAGGGATGAAAGAAATATCATGCTCTGTGAATAAATTTTCAAACATACCCCAAACAACATTTATGTAAGCCCTCATTCTGGAGTGTTTGGTCTCATAATTTCCATTCACCTGTTGGATTATTAGCTCTGCATCTCCATAAAATTTGATCTTTTTAGCTCTTAGATATTTGAGTGCATTCAGACCCAATATTAGGGCTTCATATTCTGCCACATTATTGGAACATTCAAACATTAGTTTGAAGGTATGCAACCCGGTGCATTCACTTCCTTCATCTGGAGCGATGATCCATACCCCTGCCCCAACTCTTTCTTTATTCACAACTCCATCAAACCTCATAATCCAGTGCTCTTGTCTTTGGAATGTGGTTGTGGTTTTCATTTCTAATTTTGATTTTTCATCACTGCCTTTCTCCATTTGCTGACCATTGCCTTCTAGGTTTGTTGAGCTTTCAATGCATTGTATCTCTTGCTCATTACTAGACTTATCATTTGTTTTTGGAAGATCAGTAATTTTCACATATTTCTCTTTTGAACCAAGACCATAACCAAAAATTGAGGTTCCTATATGAGTGTCTACAAAAAAATGGAATGATTATCAGGCTTACTCTTACTGCTCACTACATAGGACAGTCTATGCTCCCTGTATATTCTTATGTTTTATTCAAAAATAGGGATGGTATCATAAGGCATGTCCATTTGTAGAGTTCCTTTTAATTTTGATGACCAAGACCTAGATAATAACATCCCAAATTTAGGTGGAATGTCATCCACTACCAAATTCATGATTACATTCTTCTGAGGTATTTGAGTTAGTGAGACCACCATGTCTTTAATCATCCCTAAACATTGGACTCTTCTAGAATCAAAGGAGAACAAATCTTTATAGGGCCTTGTGATTTCTAACCCCAGAATTTCCACTACTTATCTTGGCATGAGGTTATGTGAAGCTACAAAATCTAACATAGCATTGCATAATATATGATCATGTATGTTTAGGATGATATAGAAGGGAGGAACATCATCCTCCGGAGCACTTTCAACATGGGGACCAAACAAAAGAGTGGGTTTTTCATCATGCAAATTGAGAGTATCAAGATGCTTTCCTTCTTCTCCATTCACTACTTTCAAAATATGATCTTTGTATTCTAATTTTTTACAAATATTATTTACAATTCAAAGTCAATGCTCTGTTTCAGTCAATATGGTATTATTCTATAGTCAATGGTTGTTTCTTTCTCTTTTACTCACTCTAAATTTGACCAGAAGGATCCGAACTGCATAACCCCTCCTTTTGAAATACTCTTACTCTTTATAACCTCCTTCACCGCCTCATTTCCTACTCAATCTTCTTCTAGAATACTTTGGACACTTCCTTTCTGCAATTATTAGCATTTAATGCTTCACTTGAAACCTTCTCGATGTACCATGCCAATTGGCACATCCAACAATTGCCATAAATCTTGCAATAACTACTCCAACTACTCCTGTGACAACCTTTATTTCTTGGGATCTCTGCCTATTTTAGTCGGTCGGTGACTTGACTAACTTCCATTAGTGTCTTACTCAGTTTCCCATTATGACACGTCGGTCACCCAATTCTTGAATTTTCTTCTACGTTGGTTCGATATCATCCAAACTACTCTTCATCTACTAGTCAACATGTTCCAATCCATTCTCAATCCTGTCGTCGATCCCTCCTACCAGGATTGGCCTTCGATTGACCAAGACTTCTATTGACCCTTTCCACAACTCTACCAATTCTTCGACTAGTCTTTTGCTCGACTTCCTGGTCTTTGACTATACACTTTTCCTTCAACTGGAGGCCATTGGCTCTCCTCCATACCACTTCAGTTTTAGTTGCATATCTTTGACTGGGAATCTTAGGGCTCAGTGCCCCTGCATCATTTTTAGTTTAGTCGCTTATAATTATTATCCTTTATAATCCCTTGCACTTTATGAAAGGGAAATATTATTTACTGTCATCATATTCCTCATTTAACTTGACAATGGCCCTCAAATTTCCTATTTTAATGACATTGTTAACTATTACAAAAGATCCTATGAAGAAATATTAGTACAAAATAAGAATTTATTCAAAGAATTTAACACAAAATTCATTTTTTTTACAATTTGTTTACCTAAAAAGATTTTTGATTATGTGGAGAATACAAACTTTTTAGAAAAAAATGGATGTCAAAAGTAGATAGAAACACATTGTTGCAATCATCGAAAGTATGAAAAGAGTCTATTGTAGAGATCCAAAGTATCACATAATTGTCACCCTATCTCTTAGTATATAAATAGATTTTACAATGACACAGGAATTCCAATGTTACATTAATGAAGTCAAAGTTTGGGAAAACGAATTTGTTTACTATGTCAACAACTTAGTAATGGTCTATTTTTCTATGAACATTTCCATCATTGAAACTCTGATGGCAAAGCATCAAATTGTGAGAAAATGTAGTATCATTGGAATATTGGCACACAATAGGGGAAAAACAAAAAAAGTATTACTTTTTCAATAATTTCACAAAATTTCCAATGTGATAAATTAGTTTTTCATCAACATCAGAAAACAATGTCAAATTGTGCACCCAAATGTAGTAGTGAAAATTAGAACCAACTTCAACTATGTCATACTTTCCAATGCTAAGAGTAGTCATCCTTACAAATCTAAAGAAGACCTCAAAGAAAAAAAAGAAATATATCAATTAGCTCACCCTTCTAAGGTTCAATTATATTCCCCAAGTGCATTATGGTTTCACACACAACACCCTATCACACTTCATGTGCCCCTCCTAGGCACAAAACAACTAAAATATCAAACTCCCTCTTCACCAAGAGAGAAATATTAGTCATTCCAACTTTGATACTATGTGGAAATTTTGAAAATATGTACTTTAAAACACTTCAAACATTTCATTTCATTTACTTGAGGTTCATCACATTGACTTCCTAAAACTTTCAACTTTATAGCTATCTAAAATATAAGTTATAGTGTTTCTATCCAACCAAATCACTATACAAAGTTAAGAAAATAATTTGAATGATAGAATACTCAGAACCCTTAGGGCACAATCTTGTTCATCAATAAGATCTAAAAATTACGTTATAGCAGTAAATTTTATTTCTAGTTTCTTCTTATCATGTTAAATCACATAACATATCAACAATTATTTCCCAATAAATCAAAATATAGAAACAACCAAGAACCACTCATAAACAATGAGAAATCAAGGTTAATTTTTAGACCTCCAACATATAAACTTGGAAAACAATGGTACACTTTATATTACAATGTAAATGAAGATACAACACATTACCCTAGCACAACTCAAGATGCAGGTACAACTATCAAACCATATCTAGGGAATTTAGCATAAACAATAAAACCTAACCAATAATACCATGAATTAGTAAGGAATCTCACAAAGATATCCTAGTTGCACCAAAGGCTCCACAACAAGAAAACATTACACCAAAAATTCCACACTTGGATCTCCCACTTTTATCACATAATTCTTCCACAAGATTCACAAGTTTTCATCACACGAGCTTCACTAGCATTAAGTGCTCTAAATTTATCCTATGGTCTCATGCCACAAACCTCAGGTATTTCTCTCACCAAGACTTCAACCCTAGCATTCCAAGTATTTCCTAGAGTTTACCTAACAAAAACCCTAGAGAACCAAGTCTTCACATAAGCTTTTCAATCCTTGCATCATGCAAGCACAAAGACTACAATACAAGTACATCAAGAAGGTACAATTGATGTAGTGACTAAGTTTTTAAAATACAAAGAGACTATCCTCCCTTTATATAAGATAGGTGAGGAATACAAACAATAGAAAGTGGATTCAATCCATAAGAAGCCTAATCCAATACATTAGAGTAGTTCCACATAAGGATCACTCATCTCCAAGGTGTACAATGGAGATGACCAAGTGTCGTGCTCTCCAAGTTGAGGCTCCACATATAAAGCACTCCTCATCACAAGGGTAGATGCTCTCTAATACAAGGCTCCAAGTTCCAATGATTCTACTCCACATGTGCACTAGGGAGACACTCACTTCCAAGTATTGCACCCTCCAAGAAAGGCTCCCTCAGGCAAAGCACTTGGCCTCCTAGAGGGTGCCACACGGTCCCAATTATCCAATGGAAAAGTTCCCTTACTCCTAGTTCCTATCACTCCTCTACAACATATACCCACATCCTATGCTAAGGTCCCATCCTCCTCAACACACATGCCATGTAGAATGTACCAATATCACATAAGATAAATACCTTCATAAGAAGTCCACCTTCTCTAGTACAAATCTTGAGGACAAGCATCCATTTATAGTAATCTCTCCAAATGTTAATAAACCAAAACAATTTAATATACAAGGGGTTATATTTTCACCATGCACCGCACATCACATGAAGCACACCCCTAGCATGGTGTAAACACTCATAGTAAGCCAAAATATAACACTTATATGTTTAGATAAGCATGTTCAATAAGTGTTTTTTTATAGTGGGTTGTTTGAGTAATTATTTTCTTATTATCACATGGTACATTTTGATTCATTTGTTTAATGATTATCACTCATTTGATATATAGAGATCATTGATATGTTTCTTTTTTCTCTTTTTGAATTACCACAACTCTTTTGTCTCATTTCCCAAAATTTTCAAATGATCACTATAATGTCAGAGAGATGCCTCCCTTGTCTATCAGGACACCATTTGAAATGAATTTCTCATTCCAAATTGGATTTCCCAAACTATGAGTTCCATTCGAATTCCCATGGACACATAACATATTTCACATGCAAGATGGTGGTAGGGTTAACATTGTATACATTTTGAGATTTGCGGTGGAATTAAAAATTATCATAGGAAAGGCTTAAGGGAAACCCACATAAAATTCATAACCATGATTGCGAATGTGATTCCATCACATAGAAGATCCATGACATATCTTCACAAAAATAAATACCAATTTCGTAATATTTATATACATAACATAAAATCAATATTACGTAACATAGATGGAAACAAAGATATCGCATACACAAAAAAAGACAATATTTCTCTTTATGCGGGAAATATCCACCAAATTGTTTGCTGGGGAGTAATTCACCACCAAATTGTATGAATTAGTGATGGATCCTATCCCCAAATTAGCTCATGACACCATTAAGGAGAAGTAAACTTGTATAGGGTTCCAATCTTACTCAACCCAACCCATAGTGCCCAAGATTCGTAGACAAAACCAAACATCTAGCTCATATTTTTCGAGAAGACCCTTCTAGGAATCTCAACCATCACTTCTAGGAATATCTCCCTTCTCTGTTGAACAATGGAAAATGTATCCTTCCCCTCTGATGCTTTAGTGCACGAAGGAAGAAATTGGTCCACTAAATGTTTTGTCATAATTTTTGGGGTGGTAGACCATTGAATCGATTAGGAATTTCTTGGAATGTGCACATGGTTATTGGCTTATAGTATGCTCTAAACATTTTGGACATTGCATCCATGATTCTTCCTTCTGCACCAACCCATTTCTTTTTTACATACAACAATGATCCCCATCCACACTTAGGATCTCAAAAGCCTTGTGCTCTTGGGATACTATTCCAATTTTCACATATGATAATCATGGAATTTATATAGGTTACTCTATAAATAGGTACAAAACCCTCTTGGGATGGAAGGAGAGTAACGAGAGAATAAGAGAATGGATAACTCTCAAAATAAAATTGCACATGATATACTTATCCTTGGATGGAGAGTACAAGTCTTCTCAAGAAGCATCATAGAATTGGATTTAAACAATACATCAAAGGTCGGAAGAACTTGGGATGAGACGCAAATGACCATTTCATTAAATTTAAATTAATTTAGTCTAACACCCTCTAGAGATAGGTCAAAATCAATGTTTCCAACGTGAAAATTTGATATTCAAAAGTGTTAATATCAAATTTAGAAACAACAAACTTGAAATCCAAAGTGCAAAATTGGAAATGAAAGTGTGAATGTGGAATTTGAAAGAGTGGATATTGGATGAATCATTTTTTTAGTAAATAAATTGCCATGAATATTTTTGCATAAAACTATAACAATGCTACATAAAGTTTTGGAGAAAATTTGAGAATAAAAAAAGCCCAACAAACATAAATATTTTACTCTATTTCATATTGATTGTAACATAAATATATAATTTCAATATTAATGAAGTTGCAAATTAATATTAATAAAATTTTCATTATTTATAAACTTGCATAAACCAACATTATAACATTTTACACCTACAAAATTATAAAAGTCAAAATATCAATTCAATTATCATACTTTGAATTCTCAATTTAAATGACTTATTATCATATCAAATGCATTGAACTATATACACATTAAAACACTTTTATTAAGCATATAAAACATTATGCACTTTTACACCGTGTAAATATAAGAGTAAAAGTGTCACGTCCCCTCCCATTATACTAGTACAAAGGAGAGGGTCGTGATCCCAAACCGGGCATCCAGCCCCATAATACTTATTTCATAAGCATTCACATAATAGAAATGGAGATATGAAGATGCATAAATATTTTAAAAACACAGCGAAAGTAAATCATGTGCAGAATTAACACACATCCAACATTTTCATGATAGCCATTAAGTGTATACATTGCAAAAATGGCAAATGGGAATACTTATCTTTAAACCAAGTAATCCCGGAGCAACCAGCTACGCTTCTGCAACGTTCCACCCAACTGTAGGCCAGTGTGCTCCTTAATCTCTCAGCACCACTGCCACCCCCCGAGCTGGGCATGATCTCCACAAGAAAAAGAGGAAACAGGTTCTCACATAGCCAAAGATATGCCAGAATCAGCCAAGCCAACTAGCAGTTGGGTTTTTCAGGCTGCTAAGAGGTGGGCAGAGGTGAATTACTAGGCTAGTGGCTCAACCATGGAGCTATGGATACACCATTGGGCTCATCAAGCCAAATCTGTCCTCTTCCACTCTTGAAACTCCTGCTCACAGGTTCAAATCCAAAACAGGATGCACTGAACAACAAAACCACAATTACTGGGCATGAGGAAAACGCTTTCCACAGTGGGATGCATGAGATGGGGTTTCAACTCACTCAGAAAAACGTGGGAACACACAAAAACGAAATGGGAAGATGGGGAACAACCCTGGGAAGCCAATCCGTTTTTAGAAAAACGTCCTTGGACATTCGGGGGCAAAAACGACCTCCATACAGTCCCCAAATCGTGGCCCTTCTCTCCCAAGCTACTGTATATGCAAAAACGAACTCCCAGGCATGGAAAAATGCAGGATTTGGATGAAAAACGTGCAGGGAAAGGCCCAGCTAACTCCAACTGCGTGAGTGAGTGAAAACTGACTGTTCAGAATGGCTTTGGGCACCATTTCATGGGTGTTTTCTTGCCCAACAAGCAAAAACACGAATTTCCAGGTTGATGGCTTGCCCATGCACGAAATTGGCTGCCATACTTCTTCATTTCCAAGGCATTAACTGCCTTAACCAATTTCTTGGAAGAATTAAATGATTGGGTGCATGAGACAAAATGGGTAGTTGGTGATTTATGGGTTTCCCCATTGACACATGGATTAACACCATTGGCTCAAGGGTTTGAATAATTTCCCTCCCTTTTCCTTGTAAAGATCATGCCCCCATCTCTTTGTTGCATTACGTAGCTAGTTGTGGGTTTTTATTAAAATCGCATATTTACATGATGTCCGATTTTTTTACATTGTGCTCCGCTAGCACAAGAACCATATGTATCTATTTTAATTGTCGATACCTAAAACGATAAATCAATGGCGGGGCCTTGGCCTTGAGCTCCTCACCATGACTAAATAACAATATTTACATCATTTACAATATTAATACAATAGGGTCAAGCTGGAGACATTACAAAAAGATACCAATCACATTATTTCCCATAGCTTTAAATCCTTTAAGATAGATCTCTTAACATTGACACTTTCTAGATGTGATAAGTTTGTCCACGATTGATTTATCAAATATTTGTCATTTATATATTAATAGTTATATAATTTTATAATAAATTTTATGAATCACAAACAAACATTATATACTTTTTACACTCTTTTTTTTAAGAATAAACAAATTGATGACATTATTTACCATAGTTCCGATTGTTTTTAAAATACCTCACTATGATATGAAATGCAATGAGTTACACATAAAATCAAACACACTTTTATTTAACATAGAAAACATTTTACACTTTCACACATATAATCATAGTTTATAATCACATTATTTATAATCATAGTTTATAATTCTTTACAATACGTTTCACATCATCAACACTTTTTAGGTGCAATAAGTTTACGTACAATTAGTTTAACAAGTATTCATCATACGTATCCATCTTTGATGAGTCCAGGGTCGAGACATGTTTGTGGTTTTCGAGACTATGGCGTTGGCCGATTCCCTGAAATTTCAGATTTTTCTTTGGCTCGCAATGGAGAACAGAATTTTGACATGGGACAATCTGCTGCACTGGGCTTTCATTGGTCCGAATATTTGCCCACTCTACTGGTATGGAGCCGAATCTATACATCACTTATTCATAACATGCCCCTATTCCATGCGTTTATGGTCCGTGGTTTATCATCTCATTCCGGTGCCTTCCCATTGGTCTGGTGATTCTTTTCTGAGCTGTATCCAAAATTGGGTAAGAGATAATCCTGAACATATAGCCATTGCTGCCTCCATCCTTTGGGAAATCTGGTTAGCCAGGAACTCCAGCATTTTTGATGACCAGATCCCCTTGGCGGAGTGGCTTGCTCAGAAAGTTTATGCTTTCTACTTGGATGCTCTACTCTTTTCCGGGGATACATCATCTGCTCCTGTTATAATACGTCATCCCCCTCCTGTTCGGGATTTTATGGCTTTTTTCGATGGGGCTACACAACAAGGGGGGTCGACTTCCGGAGCTAGGGCGATCATTTATATTGACCCGATACAATTTTTCAAAGTATGGATGAATGGTGGGGTTGGATCAAATACGCGTGCGGAGCTCCTAGCACTGTGGATGACCTTATTTTTTGCTAAGAAGAAAGACATACTGCTCCGGTTCTTGCTCGGCAACTCTCGAGCGGTTATTGATTGGGTTTCCGAGCGAGGAGCCCTTCACTCACTGGCACTCTCTCCCTGGAAGGATATGATATGCTTGCTGCTACATGAATTTCCTCACCTATCTATCGAGCATATTTCCCGGGATTTCAATGATCGAGCTGATGAATCATCAAAGATAGCACTTTCGGCGGTGGATTGCTGCATCCACTATGAATTTTGGTCAAACAATTGGCTTCACTCTTGCGGCAGCCTGCCTCTTCCAGCGTCCTCTTGCTGGTGAAGGAATCGTGGCCCCTTGGGATCACATATCCCTTTTTTTGCGGCTATTATTTTTTTACCTTTTATTGCATTCTACTTTTTTGCTGATGTATCTTTTCGGACTGTATTTGGGGCCTACTGTTGTTACTTTCTGCCTGGTGGCGTGGTTTTTTTAGGCGAATGTGTGTCAAATATGGCTACTTTCTCTTCACTATACTGGATTAGATAAACTTGGTTGCACTGTAACTGTCTCTTAGGACTTCAGTTCCTGGCTGTAATGTTGTTTGAATCTCCATATATATTATCAATAAATATATATCTATTTTTCAATGTGAAAAAAAGTACTCATCATCCACGTTCCTCCTCTTATATGTTTTAATAATGGTGTAGTTCCCTTCATCATCACAAATATGTTTTTTTTAATTTTTTAAATAGTCTATAATCATTGTGCTCTTATAATCATAATTACATTTAAATTTCTCGCAAATGTTTTGTAAAGGTTTGAAGTAAACACATATTCCTAGTACTAACATAACCAATTCAAGGTATATAGTCACAATCCTAATGTTAATATGAATTCAATTTGATCATATTTCAACCCTATCCACTCAAATAAACATAGAAAAATATCATCCACCTTTTTATATTGAATTGATATCCATAAACCAAGACCAACTATTTATATATTCATAGTTATATAATTTTATAATAGATTTTAAGAATCGTAAACAAACATTATATACTTTTACACTATTTTTTTTAAGAGTAAATAGATTGATGACATTATTTACCATAGTTTTGATTCTTATGTCCTGACAGGGACAATATAGTTTTCGTGAAGCTCCATTAGTTGGGATACGTGTGCTGAATTTTTGAATTTTTTGCAAAGTTTTCATATAGTTGGACTTTCGAATGTATTTAACATATTTTTAAAACTTCATTTATCTGCTTGTCCATTGGGTCCTTACTTGTGATGTTTACCTCGGGCATTGTTGCCCAGGCCCCAGCGGCGGGCTCTCCTAAGCGAACCTTAATGCGGGCATGGGCATGTGTACGTTCCTTCACACGATGGAGATGGGCTCGATGTGGATGTGTGTACGTTGAAATCCCCTTTTTTTGAACTTTGTTGTATCCTTAGGAGCGACCGTACCTTCAGGTTAACCTTGTACAGGTGGCAGTGGGCACTGTGGCAGCTTGGTGGCAGTGGGCACTGTGGCAGTCTAGTGGCAATGGGCACCGTGGTAGCCTGGCAGAATCAAACTCCAGAGAATGTCATCTACTGAAAATTGCAACATGGTTCAACTGGAACCGGATTCAGAGACTAAGATGGTTCCCGTTCAACTCGTCGAGTCGTCTTTAATGAGCCCTCAACAAACATCAATCTTAAAATTGGATGTTGAGCTATATTATTAAATTCTTTCACATCATATTAAATACCAACAACCAAGTTGTATTGAATTGTTGTTGCTGCCACTGGCCGCCACAGTTCACAGTTCACTCTCAATTTTCAACAATCAAAGCTGAATATTGAAATTTGGAGTATTTAGTGCTGCTGTCCTGTAACGATGTAACCTGTGGCTTGCCGCTTCTTCATTTGGAATTTTTAAGAAATTCCAGATTCTCATGGATGGCCTCCTCAGAAGTCAGAATGTCCTCAATTCTCTGAATCTCCTATGAAGCGGCGCTGCTGTGCTAAATTGGGAGAGGGATTGGAGGGATTGGACTCATTGGAGTTCAGGTATGTACCTACTACTAGTGTGAGTCTCACATTGTCACATATATTGTGCAAGCAAGAAAGAAAATATAATAATGGCTACGTTAATATGCGAGTTACTCCTTTGTTGAGATGCAAGTTACCATTTGCTATTTTTATGTGATTTTCCCTCTTGTTATTTTGAACTCGAATCATTCCTTCATTGTTTGGGAAAGTTCCCTGCATAGAACCTTGAATTGGATAGCCTGCTGCTGCCTTATCCAAATTTGTAATGATTATATATATATATATATTCTATATAAGATATAATAGAATTGAGGGTTGGGCATTGTTTCATGAATCAAAGTGTTAAGTTAATTTCCAAAATTTCATAAGCGACCTGGGATATGAATGCCTTGGAATATACAATAACCTTTAAAATTCCATTATCATTTTGCAACATGGTTTTACGAAAATGAACGAATTTATTTATGAGTTTCTGGCATATGATTTTGCGAAAATGCGCAATTGTATTTCAAAGATTTTGGTATATTTGTTGAGGGTAAATTTAATTTTCTCAAAAGTTAAACCGTCAAATTTCATCACTCTGGATAGGATATGTTTATTTGTTTATTTTCCTATGATGAGAAGAAATTTGCGTTAGAGATTTTATCCGCTGGATTCGGGGCAAATTGTGTCAGAAAGAGGGTGGTTTGAGTGCCCTTATCCACTCCATTTGCTTTACTTCATACAATTTCCAGAAGAAACTTCATTCGAGCTTCATTAGACGGTTCACTGTAACTATGAATCTCGTTTTGGGTGTAATACTTTAGCCACTTGCAATATTTTTGAAGGGTGATTCCTGCAAATAAAGATAGCTTATTGATTGAACGATGTGCAGGTCTAGTCATCTAAATCCACATACTTTTATGGGTATTCGCGAGCTCTTGATAATCAAGCTACAAAATTCCCCATTTTCAGCTAGGGGTAGGTTGAATTTGAAAACGTTCCAATCAATTTGATGATATGGGTTTCAAATTGGGATGTATCATGTGAGTCATGTGACTGACATTCTTTTTGTTGGTTGAGATGCAATCTAGTGCAACTGGTCAGTCCAACTCCATTATTTATCTCCTTAAGTTTGGGACCTCTCATGGTGGCGAGAACATCCCTTGTGAGTCGCACCCAGGGATCAAATTCAATAAAAATTCTGTGATAATGTAAAACATAGGGTCCAATCATGAAACTTGTTTTAATTCTTCAAACACAAATCATCTTTAGTCTATTCTGCAAGCTACTCTTTGAATTTCTCTTTGATTCTATTAATAGCATGTCTTCACAATGCTTCACTCTCAATGAGTGTCTTTTTTCTATTTATAAATACAACCTCTCAAAATCAAACAATTGTTAACTTAGATGGGTGGCTCACCCTAGCGGCCATACCTTCTATTTTGCAGCTCCACACATGGATCTATGTAAACCCTCATTTTGAGACCACCTGGTAGTGAAGTGAAGTGTTTAAACAATTGTAGAGGAATATATTTTTAAATCTTGCGAAAAGTTGCTGAAAAAAAAGAGAGGATTAGAGCTCTAGCCACTAAGAAATTTTGTACTCTGTTCTCTTGGAAATAGAAATTTCATACTCTGTACTCCCAAACAAAGAAGAGGTTTTAAAATAGAAAATTGCTTGAAACCAGAGAACAACCTCGTCCTCCTAAAAACAAGCGTATACACCCACATACACACTACACCTGCTAAAAATTGAAAAATCAATGACTTTGAAGATAAAACTGATAAATCCCCACATATCCACATGCATGCAACTTTTAAAAATAGAAATTCACCCTAAACAAAAGATATCATCTGGAAGAGAATGGAATATCATGTATGCCAATGAAATTATGTGCAAGGGTGTGCATAGAAAACTCTACTAAAAATAGCAGTGAAACCCCATGAAAAAGCTATGAATATGGTATGCCCATTCTCAATCTAAAAATGTTCTAAAATAAAATTATCTTACTTGATCTCAAGCTTTGGAATCAACAAATATGCTCACAAAACGTGTTGATCATTAATAATGAATATGCATGGGAAAATTCTATGTTACTAGATACTGTCTCCATTTTGGGGAAATGATTTTCTGTTGATGTATTTGTAACTTCGAAAGATATTCACTTGTATATTGTATGTATTACATTTGTACTTTATTGTATCCCCGACGGAGATGTCTTATTCCTCCGATCGGAAGTTTCGTTATTTGTATTCTATTGTTGTACCCCCGGCAGAGATGTTTGTTCCTCCGGGTCGGAGAAGTCATTATTGTACTTGAGTCATGTAAATTCATTGAGGTCCATCCTCCCATGTATGATAGAGCATTAGACCCCGGAGTAGTGTCATAAGTTATATTGTAAGTGTCGTAACTTATACTTGATGGGTTATTAGACCATCTTGGTGGGGTCGGCCCTGTATGAGTCATGTGGGTTAAAGGGTTATTAGACCACCCTAGTTGGGTCGACCGAGTCAACATTATGTTAAGTGGTTAAGTTGGGGCCGACCTAGTTGAGTAAAGGTCAAGTGAAAGTAAAGTATAAATAGAGAGTGTGACTCTCTCATTTATTCATTCACACACTCACTCACTTCTCATTAGTGAGAGAGAGGAGGAGTGCACACAAGTGGAGGAGGAGCAGCTGCTATGAGAATATCTCTTGTTGTGGGGTTTTATCTTTGTGATCTTTGTATTGATGCTCATTCTATCTCTGAGGAAGTTGCGGGTTTTTTCACCTTCTTAGTTTTCCCCGGTGAAATGCTTTGTGTCTCTTGTCTCTTGTGTTTGATATGCTGTACATGTTGTTCTCTCAGTCAATATCCTAGATTAGATTGAATTAAATGCTGAAAAACTAACATTTTCCTATAAGATGAGAACCCTAGAAATCCAAATAATTGTGATGAAAACTTGACACTAACATCAGTCCTCAACAAGTTAAGGCTCAAATCAACTTGGCTTAAATGTAACAATAAGCCCAGATTAACTCCCAACCTAACTCAAGACACAATCTTCTGGGCTTGAAAACTCAAGATAGATACTCAACCCACAATATTATGGAAAAATTTACTCCTAGTGAACTTTGACCATGTACTTCCTCTCAAGGAGAGAGAATTGATAGACATTGAAACAGAGCAAGCACCAAATGGGCACTTCCTCTCATAAAGCTCAAAGAGAAGACAATGAAGAAGTCCAGGAAGCCCTAATACCATCATTTGATGATGATGAATCTCACTTTGTTAAATCACAAAAACAATGTTTTTAGCATTATGCTAACTGTAGAATCTCACTTTGTTAAATAAAAAAAAAGTATTTTTAGCATTATGCTAGTTGTAGTTGTAATAATTTTGTGTGATTGATTTTTTAATGCCATAAATTTAATTGAAATGTAATATTTTTTAACACATTTTTTTATAAAGTGTGCAATCAATTTATTATTGTCATTTGAAATGTAAGTTTTTTTAGAAGCCATTCATGTCAAAGGGAAACATGAATATATAACCGTCAATCTGAAATTAAGACCAGCCATTCAAATTTGATCCCCGCATCCATCCACTGGCAACAAAAGTATTCCTTGTTTTTTCACTTGTCTACTCACGAATATCGAAGAATATTAATTTGATCAGCACGATAGCAATCTATCTAGTTCATCCATGCCATTGTCGATTATAGACTGTAAGCCTAATACCCATACATACAACCAAATAACATTAAATCTAACTTGGACCGGGGGCTTCGACTCTCTCCATAATCACTGCTTGATATATGGCGGTGTTGGAATAGCAAATCCAAGGCCAAATCTCGGTTTTTTTAAAGTAGCTGAGAGAGAGTAGTGAGGCAGTGGATTTGAGTATTTTGCTTGCTTAAAGAAATATCTCTGAATCCTCTTATGGAGCAACCACGCATTCCCGAGAAAAAACTGGTAAAGTAGGTGACCTGGCATGATAATGACATGGAACTTCACGTTGTCGCCAAGGTTGGGAGATTGGAAAGAGTGAAGCAAATATTGTGCTTACTCGGTTCTCCTTGACAATACAGCTCCTGACACCTGCAAACAAGCAACCACTGCAATAGCAATGCCAAGACATTGCCACCTTGTGGCTCTTGTTTTTAAAATACCTCACTATCATATAAAATTCATTGAATGACACACAAAATCAAACACTTTTATTTAGCATAGAAAACATTTTACACTTTCACACATATTATAGTAGTAAAAATTACCAATCACATTATTTCTAATAAGAGTTTCTCATCCTTTACAATACGTCTCACATAATCAACACTTTTTAGGTGCAACAAGTTTAGCCACAATTTTTTAACAAGTATTCATCATCCAGATCCTCCCCTTATATGTTTTAATAATTGTGTAGTTCCCTTCATCATCATAAATGTGTGTTTTTTTTTAAATGGTCAATGATCATTGCTCTCTTATAATCATAATTACCTTTAATTTTTTCCCAAATGTTATGTAAAGGTTTGAGGTGGACACATGGATTCCTAGTAATAACATACTCGGTTCAAGGTATATGGTCAAAATCCTTGTGTTAATATGAATTTAATTTGATCATATTTCCACCTTGTCCACTCAAATAAAATGGAAAAGCCTCATCCACACATTTATATTGCATTGATATCCATAAACGAAACTCAACTATATTTTTTCTAGTCATAAAAATGGTTTACTCATTTTATTTAAAAATAAGCACTTATGCGCAACTTAATAACCTAGTTTGGTCTACTCATTTTATTTAAAAATAAGCACTTATGCACAACTTATTAACCTAGTTTTTTTGTTTGTTTAAGTATAAACAACCAAATTCCACAAAGAGGTATCCGATAGAAGCAATGGATTCGTCCTAGTAGAACAACCAAAATTGGTGGCGGTGATGTCTATTCATTGAAATAATAATCCTCACTTAGATAAAAATAAAATACAAAATAAGAGAGAGTTGTTTATCCAAACAATTTCACCTCATCACCCATAAAGTCTAAAGTCAAAAAATATTTATGGATTGAGTTGTGCAGAGTCCTTCCACTGTGTGCTCTACCTAAAGTAATCCTAGGTCCATGATAACTACATATGTTACTAGAGAATCCACTTCTTAAATCAATTATGTGTAGATATGTGTGAAAGAAATGTGGTGAAACCTTGAACACTCTTCTCTCGCTGTTTTCACATTCACTTGATGCATCAAGATTATGTTTTGGCATGATCTCTATAGACATCCTATTATGATTTTGAGTCACCATAGATGCCCAATATTCTTATTCCAACATCCCAGGCCAATTTTAGGAACATGTTGGTTGTAAGAAGTTCTCTATTTTGGTGGTTGAGCCTATAACTAGCTTAAAATAAATTTTGTTTTTGTTGGGTCAAAGAAGCCAACCCACTATCCCAATACATCATAGGCTATCTTGATAAATGTTATGAAAGCATCCCCTTGCATGAGAGGAGTGGAGAATGATCTAAGGGGGTTTAGGAGGCTTTGGAGTCTTGTGTTGCATTTTGTTGGGTTTTAAATTATAGAATATTTTATAGGGTTTGCTACTTTATTTTGAAACATGCATTCATTTCAAGCAAGCTAGGTTGACCACATAATCTACAAGGAAAGTCCTTTATCTACATCCAAGGCACTATTAAGGCAATGATGTAGGGTTGAGTTGATTTTGTCACTTGTCCACTATTGAGGTTGAAAATCAGGCTATGCAAGACAATCAAAATTACTTTAGTTAAATGGTAGTGGACTAGAAGGTGGGAAATGGATTATCCATGTTCCTCATAGAGTGGGAACCCACTAGGATATTTCTATCATCTTCTTTTTTGCATGTCCTAGATGAGAACATGGCCTTTTATGGATAGCCGTGCATATAAAACTATTTTTGTTGTGGATTCAACTCTCAAAGTTTTGTCCACACCACTCCCAGACCAACTTCAAATATACAAAATCATAATTTGAAATAATTCTTTAGCGCCTGGTCATATAAAATAATCCTTTCTAGGAAGATCAATGTATAGGATTCATGGAACATATTTTTTTAAGCAATATTTTGTAAATTGGATGTAACACCACTCTATTGATATAAAAAAAAAACAAAGGTTTATTTACTAATAGTATTGTATTTGCAATCAATGAGCTGGAACAAATTTATTAATATTTCTAATCTATGTAATGTCCCCTGCACCCATTCCGTCCAGCAGAGGGGACAATAACTAACTCAGGGCCTCTTAATTTCGCTCCATAACCATAATTACGAATTTATAACAGCTAAAATGCATGTACAAATATGGAAATAAAAATACACAATAGAAATAACACAATCCACACACACAACATGCACTTTATAGGCATAATTATCACATGAATACAAATAAAATTTATTGCACATCATATACATAAGCATACTTTTATTTAAACAAAGAAGATCTAGGAAACTGGTCACGTGAGAATGATTTTCCACCCAGTCGTAGGCACTCTGTCCAACATATACTCTTTCTACTGAGAGTCCACCCCAAAGCTGGGCTATGAGGCCAATAGGGTGAAGGATATACCTATATTCTTCTCTCTCTCATCCCATAATCCACTTTTCTCTCTATGCTTAGCCAAAATCTCCAACAGAGCTCTATAGGGATCTCACTAATTCATCACAACCATGGAACTCTTCCAACTGCCCCAAACAACACAAGGAAGTAATTTCCCTTCACTGATCCATAGCTCCCTCAGGAAATCCAACCCTTACAGTGTGTGCAGTAAGAGTCCATCCTGCTATATGCTATTGGAGAACCTCTTGCAACATTAATCCATGGCTTCTCAAGCATCCAAAAGTAGCAGAACTCAATGGGTAAAGGTTTCTAGCTTTCCCAACCTCCATTCTCACCTACAACCATCTATTTTCCCTTCCAAAAATGCATCTCTCTCTCCCAATTCAAATTTCTGGGTTAAACATAGTTTGATAATGGACATGAAAAAAAATAGAAAACTCTACGTAGTATAGAAACATACATGAGAGAGTGATCAAAATAATTTTGACTCCAAGGATATGAGGTAAAGGTGAAAAGACAACTGACATAACTTCTAACCATAGAAGAAATAGGACTTCTGACAACTGACTTAACTGTCACAACCCCCATGCTTCAATAACTACATGAAGTGGCTTTTCCCACCAACCTCACATATGCATTCAATGATTGGGTTTGATAGTCAAGAGAAAGTAATTGGATTACTTAAGGAACATGGCATATTTTTGATGAGTTATGAGGTTGACACTTGGCAACATAGGATTTAGTTTCACATAGGACCCCTTTGCTCTTCCCCTTTGGTGGAATCATAACCCCTTTAGTGCTCTTTGCACAACCATCTTGGACCATTTTATTATTTTTCCAACATAATATTTACATACATTTTGAATTGGCATGATAAGCCAACCATATGGTCCAAATAAAAATATATATACATAATACATACATAGCCATTCACTAGTCAGGATTTGGCCTTGAGCTTTGTACTATGAATAATTTTGATTAAATACATTTCAAGTCAAAATTGGGTGTATTAAAATTCCCTCCCCATTGGAATAAAACAGTCGTTGGTGTTTGCTAAAAAATCAGAACAAAAACGGGTTTGCCTCTTTCATGGCATCCTCCAACTCCCACGTAGCCTCATCGAGACCAAAGTGCTTCCATTGCACCTTTACCTGTATGATGGCTCGGTTCCGAAGCAATGTTACCTTCCTATCTAGGATGCATAGTGGCTCGGTCTAGAACTCTCCTTCGGGTTCCACCTGAATCACATCCCAATCAATCACATGGTTAGGATCATGTACATATTTCTTAAGCAAAGAAGCATGAAACAAATTATGATCTCTAGTGTTAGCAAACAATGCAATTCTATATGCAACTGGTCCTATCCTTTCAAGAACTTCAAATGGACCACAATATCTTGGTGACAACTTGGAAAAACTTCCAAGATTCAAGGAAATCTTCCTTGGCCTCACTCTAAGGTAGACATGATCCCCAACATTGAATTCCCTATGCATTCTATTCTTATCTGCATAGCTTTTATGTCTATCTTGGGTTTCCTTTAAATTATGTCTAATTTTTGTAACCTCATGTTCCAGTTCCTTAAGCAATTTTGGCTCAATTATAATTCTGTATCCCATGTCACTGGTGTCCTGCATTTTCTGCCATACAAACCCTCAAATGGACTCATGCCCAACGAATCCTGCATCCCATTGTTATATGCAAACTCTACCAAGTGTAGATAATCTTCCTACTTGGATGGTTTGTCCATCACATACATGCGATGCATGTCCTCAAGAACTTGATTTACTCTTTATGTTTTTCCATCTGTTTGTGGATAGTAGGCAGTGCTAAAGTTCAGCTGTGTGCCCAAATATGCAAAAGACTTTTCCATAAATTTGAAGTAAATTTGGTGTCCCTGTTTGAAATTATTGCCTTAGGAAATCCATGCAATCTAAGAATTTCCTTCATAAAAATCCTTGCAATGGAATTTATTTTATATGTAGATTTAACTGGTATAAAGTGTATTGATTTTGACAATTTATCCACCACAACCATGATAGAATCATGTTGTTGCATAGTCATTCGCAAACCTGTAATAAAATCCATGGAAATTATTTCCCATTTCTATTCCGGAATTGGCAAAGGATGCAACAAACCTGTTGGGTGTTGATGCTCAGTTTTCACTTGCTAACATTTCATACATCTTGAAATATACTCAGCAGTATCTTTCTTCATCTATGGATAAAAATATTGTTTCTTAGCTATAGAAATTGTTTTTTCATATCCTGGGTGAGAAGAATATGGTATTTTATGGATTTCACCCATTACAATTCTCCTCAAGTATGCCACATTTGGAATATAAATTCTGTTTTTATAAATAAGAAGTCTATCCTCTTCCAAATGATACCCTTCATACCTCTTTTCGAAGTTATGATGTTGTAAATTATCTTGTATTTGCATATATAATTCATCTTTAGCAAGATAATTAACAATATGTTGTCTTAAATCCGATTGGCAAGTTGCAATGGCTGCCACATGCATTTCATGCATCTTTTTGCTGAGTGCATCAGCCACTTTATTTTATTTTCCTTTTATGTGTTTGATATCAAAATCAAAATCAAAATCACATAAAAATTTCAACCATCTAGCTTTCCTGGCATTTAATGTTGGCAGCTCAAATAAATATTTTAGACCATAATGCGTAGTCCTCAACTCAAATTTTATGCCCATTAGATAGTGCCTCCACATTTTTAAAGTGTGCACTATGGATGCAAGTTCCAGATCATGTGTGGCATTATTCTATTCATGATCCTTCAATTTTCTACACTCATAACACACCACATGATTTCCTTCCATAAGAACTCCTTCAAGTCCCTGTTTACATGCACCTGTACACACCACAAATTCTTTTTCTGGGTTTGCAATTTTCATAATTGGAGCACTTGGAGAAGCTTCTTCAACAACTGGAATATTTCTTCACATTTCTGTTTCCATTCAAATTTCATTCCCTTCTTTTGCAAAGAAGTGATTGGGTGTGCAACCTTGGAGAATCCTTCAATGAACCTCGTATAGTAACCAACAAGACCCATAAAAGATCTCACATCTGTGACATTCCTTGGAGTTGGCCAATTCATAATGGCTTCAATCTTTTCTTGATCCACTGATATTCCTTCTTCTGAAATAATGTGACCCAAATAATGAATCCTATTTTTGTAAAAGTCACATTTGCTTGGCTTTGCATACAACTTATGCTCTCTTAGTATTTGCAAAGCTATTCTCAAATGTTCTACATGCTCTTCTTCATTCTTAGAGTAATTAAGAATTCCATCTAGAAAAACAAGAACAAACTTGTCCAAATATTTGTGGAAAATGCTATATATGAGAGACATGAAGGTAGCCGGTGCATTACTGAGATCAAATGGAACCACTACAAATTCATAATGTCCATACCTTGATCTAAAGGTTGTCTTGTGAATGTCTTCTTCCTTGATCCTTACCCGGTGGTAACCAGACCTCAAGTCTATATTTGAAAATATTTTTGCTCCTCTCATTTGATAAAAAAAATCATCAATTCGAGGCAACAAGTACTTGTTTTTCACTGTCACTTTATTCAGTTGCCTATAATCAATACATAACCTGAGTGTTCCATCTTTCTTTTTCACAAATAGTACAGGGGCTCCCCATATAGACACACTTGGCCTTATGCATTTCTTTTCCAATAATTCTTGCAATTGCATTTTTAGCTCCATTAATAATTCTAGTGTACTCATTCTACAAGGTTTCTTAGACACTGGTGCAAATACTGGCACAAGATCAGTTGTGAAATCATTGTTCCTCTTGGGAGGAAGTTTTGGCACTTCATCGGGAAACACATCCTTGAATTCTTGTAGCACATGATAGTCCTCCAATTCGAGAATTTCATTTTTTGTTTTATCCAAAACATGGGCCACATACAATTGGAATCCTTTCCTATAGAAATTCTTCAACTGCATAACTGAAATATGCCTAACAAAAACTAATTCAACTGCATAACTGAAATATGCCTAACAAAAACTATCTTTGGAATTCCTTTTACAACCCTTGGTTTTCCTTCATCATCAATGCACTCAAAACTCTTGTTGTAGCAATCAATTTTAACTTTGTGTGCTTCCAGCCAATCCATTCCAATGAGAATGTCATATGAACCAAGTGGTAAAATATTCATATTTGCACAACTGGATATTCCACCCATTTCTAATGGTCATTTCTCCACTATTTCACAAACGTTTCTCTTGGTTCATGTAGCTATTTGGACCAACCATGATTTGATATGCTTGGATTTATTAAAAGCACAAATATCAACAATTTTAGGACTGATAGAATTGTGAGTAGATCAATCAAAATAGAAATATATTCCTTAGCAATCTTACCTTCAACCTCAACCATAGTTAATTGATGATTTGCTTGGAGGTCCTCTAGTGCAACATAAATTCTAGGGACAGTCCTGGCCACTTGTCTCATAGTTTCAACCTCTTGAATGTTGTGAACTTGCTTTTCACTCCAATTATGATGTGGACAGTTTCTAAGAAAATGGTCCTCTCCACATCTCCACCGTTGAAGTGGTTCTCTTGATCTCTTGGTTTGTCTCCCATCATCCTGGTTGGCTTTGTCACAACTTGTGGTGGTTTCCTTGGTTGATTTTTGAAATTAGGAGGCTTGAACCCCTTCTTCCTTTGGTCAAACTTCTCATTCTTCTTGTCCTTCCATGACTTATGGAAATCTGACTTGATTTTGGATTGGTCATAACAATACTTGGCCTTTCTTATGGTCTCATCTAGAGTTTGAGGCTCATCAAACTCAATTCTATATTTGTAGGACTGAGGAAACCCACTTAGAAAATGATGAATTTTGACTTTATCATCTCTGATATACTTGACATATCTCAACAACTCCAAGAATTTATTTGCATATTCCTCCATTGTCACTTGGCCCAATTTGAGCTCATAGAATTCTTTAATTTTTTCATCATAGTACCTATAAGAGAGGTACTTTTTCTTGAAGTATTTCTTGAATTACTTCCACACAATCTTCCTTTCATTCATCTTCTTCACTTGCCTAAGGTGATACCACCATATAGATGCTCTTCCATTCAGATTGAATATGGCCACTCTTGTTTTCATGTTTAAGGAGTAGTCTTGGACTTAGAAATACTTCCTCATCCCAAGAATCCAAGCCTTAGCCTCTTGACCAAACTTTACCTCACCATCAAATGTGGGAGGTTTGGCCTTCCTAAATTCTCCATGTGAGTTGTTCTTGGAAGACCTCTTCCTCTTCTTCCTATGAGATGAAGATCTTGATCCTTCAGTGGAATCCTTGGAGTCAAATAACTCACTAGAAGATATTTTTGAAGTATATGCACTGTCACTAGAAACTCTTCTTGAACTATGGTACCTCATGTGAAAATGCCTCCTTGAGCTACTCCCACTCTTTTCCTATTTTTCAGAATGATGTCCATAGTTAATTTTCCTTTGAATTTATTTTAGACTAGTCACATTCAGTTGGTTTTGTTATTCTTGAGCTCTAAACAACCTCTCATTGTATTCTCTACAACTCTGCAATTCCACCCTTAGACTCCTCATGGTTTCTACAATGTTTCAGAGAGTCACTTAGTTTCTCCTACCATTGGATTCTGTCTCTTCATTTTCAACCTGTATATTCTGTCCCATTGCATCTGCCTCAACTTCATAAGGATCATGTGCATCATCCATCATTGATGACCTTCTTAGCCCAACCAAGACCAAAGATTTCTCAACTGCACTATACTCACTGCAGGCCCTTAACAATCACTGATATTATTCTGAATCTTCAAAAGTGTTCATATAAACACAATGGTTAGATTTATTAAGTTCTTAGAAAATAAAAATCAACTTTCATATATTGTGGAAAATACCCATATTGTCTGTTTTTGTCAAATTATGACTATAGGAACTTTTCCGATCGAATTATAGAAACATCTAAATCACCAATTCAGAATTTAACTATGTAAAATTGTTCCCTTTTGGATAAGCTTCCCAACAACTATAAGTATGCTCAATTCTGAATTCTGAGCACAAAGTTACATCCCTTCAAAATTGTCAAATTCACCCAATTTTTGCACTTTTCCTGTAGATGCATTTAACCCCAAAGACCAACTTCAGACAACTACAGAAGACCAACTATGGAGAACTAGAACAACGTCTATACTGAATTAGTTAATACATATGATGAGGATTACTCAACAATATTCAGTTCTCTGATATGATGCTCCAGTCACCTGCTATAAAATTCTGGAATTTACTACTTTTAACATTTTTCATCTTCTCCAGGCTTAGAAATTTTGCAGTTCTGCAACATCCACCCTCAATCCAAAATATGACCAAATTTATGCTTCTCCAATGGTCGTTGTTAAAATCCATATCAAAATTTGTTGATTTTAAAAAAAATGCAACACCCTCGTTTTTTTGTAAATAATTCAATTTTGCGTAATCTGGCATATAAGAAAAATAGATTTTTTTGTTGATGTGGCAAGGGTGTTGACATGGCCTGAAACATGCCTATCGATGTGTCTGATAATTCCTACATGTCACCTTCCACAACCTACAAGTATCCACACTGCCTTCCACGGGCATGGGTGGGAAAAGGGTTTTCCCCTTTACCAAAAGTGGTAACGCCTACTCGCGAAAGCAGTTTGGAAAAAGTTCCTTCGAGAGGGATTATCAATAAAAAGGTGACACACGTCCTGGGCATTTTTTGTCCCAACGCCTCATTCGAACAAAATAAACCACTACTAAGTTGCTGGTGCATTACGATCCCTGGCAATTGATCTTCCAAAAGATTCAACGGTCGAATCCCTATCTTCCCGCTATTAACCACCGTGCATATTACCAACATGCTAAGAGCTGCAACTGTCGATCTTACCTTTCATCTAATGGTTAGTTATTTTTTCCTCTGCACTTCATCATGGGAAACCACCTGTGTGCGGGTTCTATGTGGCGATTCCACATCATGCCTTCCATCCACGTGGATCCTCCACATCACCCATCCATGTGGCATGAGTGGGGCCCACTTAAAATTACCAAATTTTTTAAACTATTTAAAATTTCAAAACCATATGAAACTCTATTTCGGAAATAGGGGAATTATTCCCATTTAGCTTTGGCCTCTTATCTATCATTTAACATAACTCGACATTTATATAAGTATTTTTTGATTTTTTCTTATAACTTTTAATTCTCGACCCATACAACTCTGGTGTTACAACCAAAATCTCCGATACCACTCTGTAACGTCCCCTTCACCCAATCCGTCAAGTAGAGGAGACAATAAATAACTCAAGGCCTCTTAATTCCCCCCCATAACCATAATTACGAATTTATAACAACTGAAATGCATGTGCAAATATGGAAATAAAAACACACAACAGAAATAACACAATCCACAAACAAAACATGCAATTTACAGGTATAATTATCACATGAATACAAATAAAAATCATTGCACATCAGATACATAATCATACTTATCTTTAAATAAAGAAGATCCAGGAAACCGACTGTGTGAGAGCGATTTTCCACCTAGTCGTAGGCACTCTTTCCAGCATATACTCTTTTTGCTAAGAGGCCACCCCCAAGGTGGGATATGAGGCCACCAAGGTGAAGGATACACCTACATGCTTCTCTCTCATCCCAAAATCCACTCTTCTCTCTATTCTTAGCAAAAATTTCCAACATAGCTCTATAGGAGTCTCACTAAGTCATCACAGCCATGGCACTCCTTCCAACTTCCCCACACAACACAAGGAAGACATTTCCCTTCACTTATCCATAATTCCCTCAGGAAATCCAACCCTTATAATGCTTACCAGTGTGTGCAGTAAGATTCCATCACGTTGTATGCTATTAGAGAACCTCCTACAACATTAATCCATGGCTTTTCAGGCATCCAAAAGTAGCAGAACTCAATGGGTAAAGGTTCTTAGCTTACCCAACCTCCATTCTCACCTACAACCATCTATTTTCCCTTCTAAAAATGCAACTCTCTCTCCCAATTCAAATTTCTGGGTTAAACACAGTCTAATAATGGACATGGACAACAATAGAAAAACTCTACCTAGTATAGACACATGCATGAGAGAGTGATCAAAAGAGTGTTGACTCCAAGGATATGAGGTAAGGGTGAAAATACAACCGACAACTTCTGACCATAGAAGAAATAGGACTATTGATAGTTGACATAATTGTTACAACCCTCATGCTTCAATAACTACATGAAGTGAATTTTCCCACCAACCTCACGTATGCATTCAATGACTGGGTTTGACAGTCAAGAGAAAGTAATTGGCTTACTTAAGGAACATGACATATTTTGGATAAGTTCTAAGGTTGACACTTGGAAACAAAGGATTTAGTTTCCCATAGGCCCCCTTTCCTCTTCCCCTCTGGTGGAATCATAGCCCCTCTAGTGCTCTTTGCACAACCATCTTGGACCATTTTATTATTTTTCCAACACAATATTTACATACATTTCGAATTGCCATGATAAGCCAACCATATGGTCCAAATAAAAATATATATACATCATACATGCCTAGCCATTCACTTGTCGGGCCTTGGCCTTGGCCTTGAGCTTCACACTAGAAGTCCATACTAGCATATTTACATCATTTACATAATTTTGATTAAATACATTCCAAGTCAAAATTAAGGGTATTACAATCTACATTGCAATTTTCCAAACTAACAACATCAATTATATATACTCTACATTAATCAACAATTTGTTAAATCAAATAAAACAATATTGAGATAAGATTGTCATACTAAAAGCATCACAATAGATATATTAATAATTGATATCATACATAAATCAAGAATCAAACCACTACTTTTAATCATCATGAGGGATGCTTTTGCATATTCTAAACCAATGCCTTGCCACTAACCAAGGTACTAAGCAATTCATAAAAGAACAAAAAATCAACAATTTATAAAAGAACAAAAGATCATTTTTAATTGATCTATGTCTTTCATATAAACCATCAAATGCCCAACACAATGGTAGCTGGAAGTAATTGTCCTAGTTATTTCTTCAAAATGGTAATGGTCTTCATCTATGAACAACATGTTTGTTTTCTGATATTTATGTAGAATATTCTACATTTCTTATAATCATGTAGAATTCCTCCAATATGTGCATGCATCGATGAATTGTGCACACCATGCATACATTTATAACACCCCAAGTAACTATAAATGTTTCATTCCTTAACTAATCAAATTCACTGATGAAATATTTTATTTCCATGGAATCTAAACATGTAAACTGAGCCACAATGCAACAAAAAAGTTCTCCCATGCAACATTGATAACATTAGGACTAATCATATGTGTGTAATATTGATAATAACCTTGGACAAAATCAAGTTCTTTGTATTCTCATGCAGTCTTGAGACTCCAAATAACAATCCGTCTACTTTGAATATCAATAATTTCTATTGGATTGTGTAAAAATCCATAACTATTCGTAGTAATGATTGATTATACCTTATAGAAAATTATTCATAAGATAGAATGATGAATAGATATTAAAAATATAAAACACAATTTTTAATGACTAATACATATTGAAATACAGAAAAGTATTGCTTTGACAAATAAAAAATTATAATTAATAAGAGAAATAAAAATAATGGAAATTTAATATTGATTCATATTCAATTCTATATTTAATAATAATAATTGAAAATTTAACAAAAATAATAAAATTATTTCAAAAATAATAAAATTAGACAACAATGTGTAACAAACATTTCTATATAAACTCCTTAATGTCTATTAGATCATTGAACTCAATGAATCTGAATCACTCAATTTGGTAGATGATGTTCTTCAATACAATATTCTTGAATAGAATTCATTATATCATCATCATGTGGATCTATGTTGCTCAAAGTCCACCACACCTCACCAATCAATGAATTATATTTTTCTTCTAAAGAAGGGTGAAACAATTTCACTTCAAAAAGATTTTTAGATTGATTCTCTCCAATAAAATTTCCCACCACATTCATAAGTATGGTTCTTTTCTTATCAAACTCATCCTTAAAATCACAACATACTATTTGTATGTTTTTTACAAATCGACTCTCATTATTTGTATCACATTTATAACCAAACTAGGCAAATTCAAATTCTTGCTAAGGTGTATTTTTCTGTCTCCAATAACTTTTTTAAACAAACCAATACCTAGAGGCACATTCTTCTTGGACCAAATCCCAACATGAAATCTATTGCAACATAGTTCTAAGAAACTATTGCCTGAGGTTGTACTATTTTTTTTTATATGGAATACACATCTTAGGAAGCTATCCAAGTACTTCCCATCACTTTAAGGATGGTACCTAGGGTAAACTGTGCAATTGTAGTTTTGGCAATATAACCTGGTGGGGAAAATGAGGTTGTAAATTATACAATTTTGTTGGTATTTAAACCAATAATCTTAGTCAATTGAGGTTTGATATATCCCTTTGGTTTCTCTAACTAAATAAAAAAATTCTCCATTTATGATATAAACAAATGTTTCTTAAGAGAATATGCACAAATAAATTTTTTTTGTCATATAATTTTATTTTTCTTATCTTTAATCACTACTATGTTTAGACTCCAAATTTGACGCTCATTCGAAGTTTTTAATGTCTGTTAAATATCAAATGCCAATTTTCCAAAGATGTTGTTGAATACACACTACACTAACGATGTTGTGTTGAAGTATCTTCAAATATTCAACACAAAGAAAAGTATAATTTAACTATACTGAATCCAACTAGATGTTTCGTTTTTGACATGTAGTCAACCTTTTCCAACCCAAGGCACACCAAATATCCAAATAAAAAAAATAAAAGGTCATCTCTTAAGCGACATGCAACTGATGCTAATGTTGTAATAGCAACATCACATAAGCAAAGTCCCATCGACGCAAGGAATTTTCATTCGACATAAGCAAGTTTCCTTAGCAATGAGGAAGGTTTGGGGGTTGACGTGCCTGTTTCCATGGAATAATTAAAGTCTACTTTAGGGACTTTGGCTAAAGAAAAAAGTCTAGGCCCAAACGGCTGGACGATGGATTTTTTCGAGCATTTAGTCGACCACATGGGCATGGACATCTTGAGGGTTGTGGAAGAAAATCGAATCAAAGAAACGATGCCTAAAAGGCTCAATGCAACCTACATTGATTTGATTCCGAAATTAGATAAGCCGAATGGGTTCTCGGATTACCGTCCTATATCCTTATGTAACACTCTGTACAAGTTGGTGTCTAAAATCATAGGCAATCGCATTAAACCTTTTCTAGATAAGTTCGTAACGCTGGAGCCGTTTGGGTTTCTATTTAACAGGAAGATCCTAGACACGATGGGTGTTGCACATAAATGTTTGCACTCAGTGAAGACAAAGAATCTCAGCACCTTCATTCTCAAGCTGGATCTGGTGAAATCCTATGATCGGCTGGATTGGTCCTACATTCGCCTCATTCTTATCCAGATCATAATTCCTCTTAATATGGTACAGTGGATCATGGCTTGTATCACTACTACCACCTTTGGGGTCCTTATCAATGGTGAGCCCATTGCTATGTTCTTTTGCAACCAGGGCATCTGGCAGGGATGCCCATTATCTCCTCTTCTCTTCATCTTGGCGATAGACGGGTTAAGCAGACTAATTCAGTAAGCAAAAGGTGATTGTCGCATTAGAGGGGTAAGAATTTCTCATGCTTTGTCTATTTCGCATTTGCTATTTGCTGATGATGTTATGATATTTGGGGATGATACTGTTGGAGAATGGTTATTATATAAGGGTATTTTTGAAGTTTTTTGCATGGCTTCGGGGATGACTATTAGCTTGGGTAAGTCATCCTTCTTGTATAATGGGGTCGAGGAGCATGTCATCAAGGATATGAAGGAGGAGGGAAAAATTGATACGGGCATAAACTATTTGGTTTTCCAACTTAAACCTAACTGCTATGGGAGGGCGGATTGGGGATGGATGTTGTAGAAGATTGATCATAGGATCCATTCTTGGGCTGCCAGATGACTTTCTATTGGGGGGAGGCTGACACTAGCTCAATCTGTGATTCAAAGTATCCCCATATATTGGTTCGGTTTAAGGAGGCTTCCATCATCGATTCTCAATGGTGAGCAGAGAAGACGTTTTCACTTCATTTGGGCAAGTAATCCTGAGGTGAGGAAGTGGCATTTAATATCTTGGAAAATTTTGTGCTGGCCCAAGGTGCGAGGAGGATGGGGACTAAAGAAATGGAATTGTTTAACGTGGCAATGTTGGCGAAAGGCCTATGGAGGGATTTGATTGATGATGGAATTTGGAGCAAGGTAATTCGCGTCAAGTATCTTAAAACCTATACCACCACCTAGTGGTTGCGGAATCATCAGACTGGTTCCTCTCAGGCCCCTGTCATTTGCAACAACATTTGCAATACTTTTAGTCTCATTGGAGCATGGATTAAATGGAAGATTGGGAAGGGATTTGAGCTCTTTGTAGGCGTGGACCCATTCATTGGAGATGACGGAGGGTATCGGCTGCTTGCACACTTAATTAAGGAACTCTAGGATCATAAACTGGTGGTGCTTTCACAGTTTTTTATGAACTGTAGTGACATCCCTCGCGAATGTTGGCTTATAGCTGAAGAATGAAACCTTTCGTCTCAATGGCACTCAGTTTGGGGAAAGTAAATCTCCAGTCTTTCTTCGGCAGGGATCATGCTCAGTAATAAGGCTAATATCTTGACATGGGATGGACCTGGTTCCAAGGGTATACTGTCGATGGCTAATTTATATCACACAATAGCTGAGAATGCTCTTAACCCCCCGATCCTACGATGGTGACACAAAAGGATGTGGGGATGGAACATCCCGCATAAGCTCAAAATTTTTCTATGGCTTTGCTTTCAGACCAAAATTCTCACTTGGTATAACATCCAGAAGCGAGGACTCTGTGGTCCGGGCAGGTGCGTTATGTGTAGAATGGAAGATGAGGACATACAAAATATTTTTATACATTGTAGTTATGTGAAAAAGGTCTGGCAGGTTATTCGTGGTAGGTTAAATATCCTTGATGAGTGGAAGGGGCCTGAGCTGGAAGACTGTGTGCACAATTGGTTTGCTTATCATGGGAACAAAAACACTCTTCCTATGTTTCTAATAGCCGGTATTTGGAAAGCTAGGAATGTCAAGATCTTTGATGACTCACTTCCGACAGTGCATGCCACAGTCTTTATAATACTATATCAATGGAATGGGCATCCTGAGAAGATTGGAAGGTTTAAGGTTCGCCGGGTCTCTTTCTCTGTGATGGAGGAGGGAAAACTTTATGGGTTCTTCGATGGTGCCTCTCAGCAGGGAATATGTGGAGCTGGCATCATGTTTCATCTAAGCAACAACCACAGTATTATGATTTAGGTAGGCATTGGAGGAGGAGATGGCTTAAAGGCAGAATTTTTGGCGCTGAGATTCTTGCTGTGGTTTTACCGGAGGAAGGGATTCACATATATGACCATTTATGGAGATTTGCAAGTGGTGGTCAATTGGTTCAATGGAAAATATGCGAACAAAGATATACTACTCAAGCCCTGGATGGAGGAGGTGAGACGTTTGCGTGCTTCCTTTGACATGATCAGTTGCCAACATATCTACCGTGAAGCGAATAAGGATGCAGATAAACTCTCAAAGTTGGAAATAGGACCAATGGATGGTTTTTTGCATTACAGTGAACGACTGGAGGAGGTCATTGTTGACCATGGTAGCATCCTTTCTTTTTGAAGGATGAGCTGGTTCCCATGTTTTGGATTTTTGACTCACTTTATGCATGATCACAGAGTGATGAACACTATGTATACCAAACTAAGTTTTATGTTTAAATCTTGGTATGTCTTGCTTCTAGTATGATTACAGATGAAAGATCATATTAGTTATTCCCTCAGATATTTTGAAATATCAGATGTAACCTTGTTTTATTTCTTATAATATCAAGTTTACATATTTTTTTCTCTAGAAAAAAAAGGAATTTTCATTCAACATGAATGTTGTATGAGAGATGACCCATAGATGTCATAGATGTCACTTAAGTGACGCCCCATTGACACTCGAAAGTAGTATTCAACATTTATGACATCACTTAAGTGATGCATTGTGGTTAAAAAAACTATCATTTGCTTGAGCCCAACGTCAACAAGTGAACGACCACTTTGTGAATGACTCATGTTTTATCATACTTGAAGAACAAACATTTTTGTAGAATAAAATGGATTTCCATTCCTTAAAACCTATTTCTTTACCCCAAGCTTGATCATTCAATGACACAAAATTTTCTTTTGCACGTAAATTCAATGACTAGTGCCACTATAGTTTGGGACTTGAAATTGGGCCTCTAACTAGTAAAATATTAAATTCTTTGGCATATTGTTGATTTTCCAATCCTTTCTTAAAATATTATGGGAGGTGGTGATACAAATGTTGAGAAAGATATTGAAAAATGGATTATGAGGCCCTTGTAAAATACAACCAAGTTTCAAATTTGTGGTAAAGTTTTAGAAAGAAAACATACATACATACATACATACATATATATATATATATATATCCCAAGTGGGTAGTGAAAGACATCAATGTTAATGAGGCCTAGAAGGTGGCTCTCAAAATCAAACCCACCAAGGAACCCCATTGGAAAGAAATACTAACGGGGTAAATCTATTTAATCTCTATTGATCACCCAAGTTTAGGTAGAATTTGTTGGCACTTTTGTTTTGAAAAGTATTTAAGGACCTAGGAGGAAATAAAGTTATTTCAATCATGGAGGGAATTCTATATTTTCATTTGGTAATCATTGTTTATCATGGTCCCCTCTTATGTTGCATGAAATAAAAACCTTTAGTAAATAATCCTAGATTTCAACCTCAATAATGTTTAAGAGAGCCATACAATGAGCCAAAATTTTTGTCAATAGTGAGACAAGGGAATGGATCCCTTGGATAGAACATACGTGAAAAAATAATTTATCCATTGTCAATAATTTTATATAGGAATGAGTGCAAAGCCTAATTTCTAGAGAATCATATGCTTAAGATGCATAGTCAAGCCCCCAAGCCTAATGGAAGGACTAGAAATGAGTTTTTCGTGTGATCTTCACCAAGTATAATCTAACCTTTGTTTATTTATGGCTCTACTTCAGTTCCATGGAAATCTAGTTGAAAGAATTTGATCAATGAAGTATAAGGATTGGACTTGGATATTTATTTTGAGGAGACTTTGGAAGTTGCTCCTAGGATTCAATGTAGTTATGTTTTCATATCTTTTAACTATGGGGATTGACCAATAGGTAAAAGTCTCTCTTACCCAAGAATTAAAAAAACACAGTTCCCTTAGTGTGGATGGGACATGTCCTTGGAACGCTTGTTTTGGTGTCATCCTCTAATGGAATTTGTGTGGCCATGGGTTGGTTCCTTATCTAATTACTACCTCCTAGATTACATTACATGGAATGCTACGATCATAGGAAATAAATTTCCTTGTGTAATATAGTTTAACTCAATGTACATCCTGTTTTTAATCGAATTCATTTGAAGAATAAATAATGATGTGATATTTAATGGTATTAAACCTTATTTCATGCTCTCTTAGTATGATGGTGCACCAAATCATTCCAATATATCCTTGTAGGTCATTATGTACGTAGGTCCCTAGGATCCACACGGAACTGTACCACTTGCAACAATTTCTAGAATTCTATATTGAGGCCCCATGTATGATGTTGCATGAGACAACTAGCCCTTATTCCTACTCCTCTATTGGAGGGATTAAAGTGATGATGGTAATAAGATAAAATGGGAAGAGAATACATAACAACATTTGAGAGGAGGCCCAAAAATCTAATACTAGTACTACTAAATCTATCGGGGTAGAAACTTCTCCCCTTCCTAATTTTCATTAGAGGAAAATTGTGGTCTAAAATGGGCCTCCTAAGGAAAGTAATAAAATAATGGCTAAAATAATGAAATAATAGTTAAAATAATAAAATAATATTTATTAAGTTTGGAGGAAGAAAGAAAAAACTACTTTTTTGTTCGTATTTTCAACATATCTCCCTGTGTTTTTACTCAAATTTTGAGCGGGAGCACTTGTCAGATGCAGAATTACCCACACTACACACTGCATAAATGCTACATCCAATGAGTACCCACACTGCATACTCTTGACGGACCCCGCTACCCAAAAAACAAGAAATACTTGAAAAAACGTGGTGATGACATCATCATCACATTTTTTCAGGTATTTCTTGTTTTTGGGGTAGCAGGGTTCGTCATGAGTATACCTGAAAAAACGTGATGATGAAATCATCATCATGTTTTTTCAGGTATTTCTTGTTTTTGGGGTAGTGGATTCTGTCAAGAGTATGCAGTGTGGGTATTAGTTGGATGCGGAATTTAATTCTGCATCCAACAAGTGCTCCCGCTCAAAATTTGAGCAAAAACACAGGGACATATGTTGAAAATACGAACAAACAAAGTAGTTTTTTATGACAAATATCTCAAGTCGACCATTATGGTTGAATCATTTTATAGAAATCTTATTGGTTCTTGAATTCCAACTCATCAATAAACTATGATTGACTTGTTTTCTTATATGATGGCTCGTTTTCTTATAAGGCCCATTTTAGACCCCAAATTTCCTCTAATGAATATTGCATCATTGCAATTGCATACCCAAGGGACTCAGAATCATGATGTAATAAATAATGGACATCGACAATATATGTATTAGACTATTTAGAATATATGAGGCGAGGAGCTAGAGAGAGATATTAGAGTGAAGGAAAAATAAGAAGATAATATGTTTAATAGTCATGGCAATGCATACAACCCTTCCCAAAAGAATAATTGTTGTTAAATCCTCAAAGTTCAAGAAGTAGAAAGGGAATGGAAATTTTCTCTTAGAGACTACAAATACCAAGGATATTACTATGAACATTGAATAAATGAATGCTTTTGATGGAGCAGATCTAACTATTGCATCAAGATTAGCAATACTTGATTTAGAATCATAGGTATATAGTGTCCAGATTATGGACATAATGTTGGTAGAGGAAAGGGACAGATACAAATAATTGTATCAATCTTGGTTTCCTCCTAACCTCCACTTCAAATAGAGTCAACTGTCAATCCTCATCTACCTCTCGGGAGCATCTTGGGAGAAGGTGGAAGAAGAGAATGGAAAAGTAAATCTCGCTCACCACTACTCTAACTAGTCTTAAATTTGTGATTACTAAGGATGTTTAAATACACAAAAATGTTTCTCTCAGGGAACAAATCTATTTGAGAGATCCTAGAGACTACAAGTTATAGTGTTTATACTACAAGAGGATACATCACCAGGATCTTACAAAGGATACCAAATTCTTCCATTATCAATTACCACTGTATGTTAATCAAGTAAAATAAATATCTGAGATCAAGCAAGGCAATATAAATGTGCTTAATAATTACCATTTTAGGTCGGTAAAGGATTCATGGGATATAATATCGAATCTATTGGCTCAAATTGCGACCAATATGGAGTAATTTGAGAAAACCATAATATCTCACATCAATAAATTTAACAATGTAGATCAAAATATGGGGGTTGAGTGATATTCAAGGAAGAGGAATTAATTTATTAGTCCTATCACATGGCTTCCTTAGATAAATACAATAGGGACTTCAACACTAATCTAGGAGGAATATATAAGGTCTACCCTAAGGACCTAAGAGTGTGGTTGGTCCACTTTTCTATGCAAGTGACAAATTGAATGCCAACTTGAATTCCTTAAACATAAAATATAACATATTGGAGAGTCAATGCTTTCATCTCCAAGTGGGTTGCAAAACTATTGTGGGTTTAACAAAGATGAAATTTGATCCATGGTGATACTACCTCAAGCACTATCAATGCAACAAATTTGTGTGCTACTCAATGATAGATTCACCTTATGGAAGAATGACAATTGTCTCATTTGCTTGGGTCCTCTACCCCCTAATAGAAGTACATTTTTGCAAATAAGTTTTAGTTATTTTTACTTCAATTGAAAAATGTATTCCCATGAAATTTCTGTCAAGGAGGATATAGACTATTACATCACCAAGGCTATAAAATGGAAATCAACCATTGAAGAATATATTCCAAAACCCTTCTCAATTTTACTATTGTATTGTAATCATTTTCCTTATTCCTTCCCTCTTTCAGTTCTCACACTCACCCTTTGTTGCTTTTCATTTATTTTCTTTAAATTTCCCATCCATAGGATAAGTCTCTATTGATGGATTACCCTTCATGTTTCTTACTCGTAGGATTTGTATGGAGTGTTGGAGGGTCTCGGAAATAAGGATCATTAGTTTCCTATCTCAACTTCCTCAAGTAGTTGATATGATAACATGCAAATTGAAGGAAAATATAAATGGAAAAGAGAATAAAATATGCATGTTAAGCAAAGAATGCTAAGAGATACGACCAAAAAGTCTAAATACTATGAAAATAAAGAAAGAACTAAATCATGAAATATAAAAATTGAGATGTAACAATAAGTAATTCTAATGCTATGAAAGAAGAATATCAATTAGATATGGGAGTATATGATGAAATGAAACATGATAAAAGAGAAAGTATATACGATAAGGATACCTACACTTACCTAAGTGCAATCAATATAATGTAGAAACCTAATTTTGGGCATGCTATATGAGGAAAGAAATCCAATTGGGCATGATAGTAAGATAGATGTCAACAATATAAAGAAAGAACTATAAACGAAATGCAATCGATAAAAGAAATTATGATACTACCAAAGACATGTGTAATATATTTGAACCAAAAAATATACATCATGTTATTTCTATGTGAATCACGATTAGTACAAACCTCTATGTCATCCCCAATTATTCCAAGCTTGAGCACCATTTATCACAAACATGACATTTCAACTAAATGCACTTTTGGGATTTTCTAAGGATTCATTACAATGCCTAAATGAGCACAACAACAAGAACACAAAATAATGATCTGTGTCCCGAACACATTACAAAGAATCTGTTAACATTTATTGTTTGTATGCAAACAAACATTCATTTATAAACCATAAGTAAACCTGTTGCACAAGGGAAATGGGTGTCAACTAAAATATTTTTGTCCTTTCATATTCAAGGGAATGATATCTTATACAACATCATACCTACAAGAAATCATGATAGAATAACGAGTGCGTATGACGGATTGAGTAGGTAAAATAAACATGCACATAATCATGTAAGAGGTTGTAAAAAGATTAAAGGGGAATACCTAAATCATGAAGACAACCACATAGTTGGAAATAACACATAAGATGGACAATGCTCTTACAAGAAGCAAATATAATGACTATGAAATGAGCCATGACTAAACACAGACCTGCAACGAAATCCATAAATATTGATTACCATCTGATTTGATATGCATATGAAAAAAAATACGTAATAACTCAATGAAAACCTAATTATAAACTATTTAAGGGTTTATCTTAATAATTGGATGATGGTGTGGAATTTTTGTTACCACCTTGAACTTGTGTTAGCTCTGAACATGCTTAATTATCTATCAACGAGACTAACCAAGAGAAGGTGGAATCTCATATACACACCACCATCCTTCCCCCTGTCACATCGCTCTCATTCCCCCATACCCAATTTAATTAGTAAACAATGCACACACATCATAGCGAAAAAGAGTCACAATAAAAATAAAATACAATGATATATAGTAGTGTTAAAGGTGACTTTAAAGGACATCAAAAGTATCGTGTATATGTCAAAATGTGTTAATCATATAACATGTTTGTCTACTATGTTATTTTCTTCTAGTTTTTTTTTCAAAATGTACACATGTGATGAACCTACAGCAAATAAATGATGAAAATGCACAATACAGCCAAACACATAATATATTTATTGATCGCAGGCCACTTCGAGGGGGAAACCTCCTTTGATCAATCTCAATACAAAATAACTCGTGGATTCCTATTGGTTGTGGAGCCAGATCTTCTAGTCTCATAGATGATATTGTATTAGCCGTGTTTGTACCCCAGTTCTATATGATGTGTAGGTGGACTGTACACTCACCCCAGCGGGGGGGTGGGGGCGAAAATTTTTGGGGCTGTTTTCGCCAGCTGTTTTGCGGGCCCATGGTTTTGGGTATCCCGTGGTATTTTCCCATTGTATTTCCCTTATAAAAGAAAGACATTGTAATACGGCTAGGGTTGATGTATTAGGTTTTATGCATTGTAAAGATCTTTGAGATCTGGAGAGAGACTGTAAAACAGAGAAGAGGAAGTGCAGCGGTTGTGCTGCAGGTTGTATCCCTTCGACTTGCTGGACGGTAATAATAATAAGGACTGGCAAATTCAGTGTGGACGTAGCCCAAGTTGGGTGAACCACGATATATCTGTGTCTCTCTTGTAATGTGTATGTGTGATTATATTTGCATTTCTGTTTATTGTTATTGCTCTGCGATCCTGTTTTTCTAACAATTGGTATCAGAGCCAAAGGTATATTTGGCAGTTAAACCCGCAGGAAGCTAGGGTTTCTGGTTCGAGTGGGAGCAATGGCAGAAGAAGAAAAGTTTAAGGTCGAAAAGTTTAACGGCCAAAACTTCGGGTTATGGAAGATGCAAATGGAGGACTATCTGTACCAGAAGGATCTATACCTACCGTTGGGAGGAAAAGCAAAGCAGCCGACGACTATGAAGGACGAAGAATGGGTGGTTCTTGACAGAAAGGCTCTGGGAACAATACGGTTGAGCCTGGCTTCGTCGGTGGCTTTCAATATCTCAAAAGAAACGACAACAGAGGGTTTGATGAAAGCATTGGGTAACCTGTATGAAAAACCCTCGACTTCGAACAAGGTATTTCTAATGAAGCGTTTATTTAATATGAAGATGTCTGAAGGTGGATCTGTTACTGATCATTTAAATGAGTTTAATACGGTTACAAATCAGCTAAGTTTTGTAAGTGTGAACTTTGATGATGAGGTTAGGGCTCTTCTAATCTTGTGTTCATTGCCAGAAAGCTGGAATAGCTTGGTCATGGCTGTAAGTAACTCTGTCTCTGGTTCAAACACCTTGAAATTTGATGATGTTATTGGTGTTATTCTTAGCGAGGAAATGCGAAGAAAAAGCACAGGTGAGACATCAGGTAATGCATTGACCATGGAGAGCAGAGGAAGACAAAAGGAGAGAGGAAAGAGCCAAGGTAATCGTGGAAAGTCTAAAACGGGCAGATCTAAGTCCAGACTGGGAAAGATAGAGTGCTGGAACTGTGGAAAGAAAGGACATCTGAAGAAAGACTGCAAATCTCTAAAGAAGAAAGGAGATGCACAGAAGGAAACTACCCAGGAAGAAAATGTAGCAGGTGATGTGTTACAAGATGCTTTGATTCTTGCATTAGATAATACTAGTGATTATTGGGTAGTAGATTCAGGAGCTTCATGTCATGCTACAACCCATAGGAAATACTTTCATGAGTATGTTCCTGGCGATTTTGGACATGTTTTATTGGGTGATGATGAGCCATGTAAAATTGTTGGAATGGGTAAGGTATGGATAAAAGTTAAGAATGGAACTGATTGGTTGTTGAAAGATGTTAGGCATATTCCTGCTATGAAAAGAAATTTGATCTCAACAGGGCAGTTGGGAGATGGCGGTTGTCTATCTACGTTCGGAGAAAAGTGGTGGAAGATCACTAAAGGATCAATGGTGATAGCAAAAGGAGACAGAGTAGGTACGTTGTATTTATGTCCTCATAATAATGACCATTCTATCTCTTTAGCTTCCACAGGAACAGATACAGCATTGTGGCATCATAGGCTTGGCCACATGAGTGAGAAGGGGATGCAGATTCTCCACTCAAGGAAGTTGCTGCCGGATTTGAAGCAGGTAAGTTTGGAATTCTGTGAAAACTGTGTTTATGGAAAACAGAAGAGAGTCAGATTTCTCAGGGTTCGGAAACAGAAGAAGAATGAAAAATTAGAGCTTGTGCATATAGATGTATGGGGACCGGCTCAGGTACAATCTCTTGGTGGCTCTCATTATTATGTTACATTTATTGATGATGCAACTAGAAAAACTTGGGTTTATTGCATTAGACAGAAATCTGATGTGTTTGCTACTTTTAAGAAGTGGAAAGCTTTGGTTGAGAATGAGACAGGAAAAAGGTTGAAGTGTCTCAGATCTGATAATGGAGGTGAGTACTGCGGCAAGGAGTTTGATAGTTACTGTTCATACCATGGGATTCGTAGAGAGAAGACAGTCCCAGGAACACCACAGGAAAATGGTGTGTCAGAAAGGATGAACAGAACGATCATGGAGCGTGCAAGGTGTATGCGACTGCATGCAGGGTTGCCCTTACAGTTTTGGGCGGATGCTGTAAATACTGCTGTTTATTTAATAAACAGAGGACCTTCAAGTGCTTTGGATGGTGGTATTCCAGAGGAAGCATGGACAGATAAAAAGGTAAACTACTCTTTTTTGAGAACGTTTGGTTGTGAAGCATTTGTCCATATTGATAAAGAAAATAGAACAAAGCTTGAAGCAAAATCCAAGAAATGTACCTTTATTGGATATGGGGTTGATGAATTTGGTTATCGTTTATGGGATTATGAAAATAACAAAATCATCAGGAGTAGAGATGTGGTATTCAATGAAAAGGTCATGTATAAAGATCAGTTGCAGGGAAAGAAACAGGAAAAGGAAAGCACAGAGTACATAGTGCTTGATGAAGTTAAAGAAAATGAAGTTCCGAAGGTGCCAGAAAATCAAGAGCAGCAGCAAGTACCCGAAACTCCTGCAACTGTAAGAAGATCTACCAGGTTAAGTAGACTCCCTGAAAGATACTCTCCTTCAATGTATTATTTATTGATGACTGATTCTGGTGAACCAGAATGTTATGAAGAAGCAATGCAGGTGGAAACTAGGAAGAAGTGGGAGCAAGGCATGAATGAGGAGATGGACTCATTGGTAGGAAACCAGACTTGGGATTTGGTTAAATTGCCTGCTGGTAAAAGAGCATTGCAGAACAAATGGATTTACAGGTTGAAGGAAGAAGAAGGAGGTAAGAAGCGGTACAAGGCCAGACTTGTTGTAAAGGGGTTTGCACAGAAGAAAGGTATAGATTTTGATGAAATATTTTCTCCTGTTGTAAAGATGACTTAAATTAGGACTATCTTAAGTCTAGTGGCGGTAGAAGATTCGCATCTTGAACAATTAGATGTAAAAACAGCTTTCCTCCATGGGGATTTGGAGGAAGAAATATATATGCAGCAGCCACAAGGGTATGAAGTCAAAGGTAAGGAGGATCTGGTATGCAGGTTGAAAAAGAGCTTGTATGGCTTGAAGCAAGCTCCAAGGCAATGGTATCTAAAGTTTGACAGGTTTATGACAGAACAAGGTTATAGTAGATGTCATTTTGACCATTGTGTTTATTTCAAGAAGCTAGACAATGGAAGATATATTATCTTGTTATTGTATGTGGATGACATGCTTGTTGCAGGGTCTGACATGCAGGATATAAATGTACTCAAAAGGAAGCTAGCTAATTCATTTGCGATGAAGGATTTGGGTGCTGCAAAGCAAATCCTTGGTATGAGAATAATGAGAGACAGGAAAAATCGCAAATTGACATTGTCTCAAAGTGAGTACATACAAAAGGTGTTGGAGAGGTTCAGAATGCAGAATGCAAAACCTGTAAGTACACCTTTGGCTAGCCATTTCAGTCTAAGTAAGGAAATGTGTCCCAAGACACAAGAAGAGATAGATTACATGTCCAAGGTTCCCTATCAATCAGCAGTTGGCAGCTTGATGTATGCCATGGTGTGCACAAGACCAGATATTGCACATGCAGTGGGAGTTGTGAGCAGATATATGAACAATCCAGGTAAAGAACATTGGAAGGCAGTACAGTGGATTCTCAGGTATTTGAGAGGCACTACCACTGAGGCATTATGTTTTGGAGGTTCAGACACTGTTCTACAGGGATATGTTGATGCAGATATGGCAGGTGACAAGGATAGCAGGAGGAGTACCACAGGGTATGTGTTTACTGTAGGTGGAACAGCAGTAAGCTGGATTTCGAAACTATAGAAGGTTGTTGCACTTTCAACAACAGAAGCAGAGTATGTTGCCATTACAGAGGCTAGTAAAGAGATGATTTGGTTGCAGAGGTTTATGGAGGAAGTGGGTAAGAAGCAGAAGGATAGCAGACTGTATAGTGACAGCCAGAGTGCCATTCATCTTGCAAAGAACTCAGCATTCCATTCCAGGACTAAACATATACAGCTCAAGTACCATTTCATACGCTCTATTCTGGAAGATGAACTGTTAAAGTTGGAAAAGATACATACTAGCCAGAATCCTGCAGACATGTTCACAAAGGTAGTGACCAGAGAGAAATTGAGTTCGTGCTTGGTTTCAGTTGGCCTTCTAGCATGAAGGTGAAGAGGAGAAATTTGCCAAGTCCAAGTCCAGCAAGTGCAGCAGCGGTGGAGTTGTTGTGATCAGTCTCCAAGTGGGAGATTGTTGGTTGTGGAGCCAGATCTTCTAGTCTCATAGATGATATTGTATTAGCCGTGTTTGTACCCTAGTTCTATATGATGTGTAGGTGGATTGTACACTCACCCCAGCGGGGGGGCATCGCCCCCCCACGGGGTTCTAGGGGGGGTCCGGGGGCAGCGCCCCCGAGAAATGGGGGTTCGGGGGCAACGCCCCCGAAGAAAATTTTTGGGGTTGTTTTCGCCAGCTGTTTTGCGGGCCCATGGTTTTGGGTATCCCGTGGTATTTTCCCATTGTATTTCCCTTATAAAAGAAAGACATTGTAATACGGCTAGGGTTGATGTATTAGGTTTTATGCATTGTAAAGATCTTTGAGATCTGGAGAGAGACTGTAAAACAGAAAAGAGGAAGTGCAGCGGTTGTGCTGCAGGTTGTATCCCTTCGACTTGCTGGACGGTAATAATAATAAGGACTGGCAAATTCAGTGTGGACGTAGCCCAAGTTGGGTGAACCACGATATATCTGTGTCTCTCTTGTAATGTGTATGTGTGATTATATTTGCATTTCTGTTTATTGTTATTGCTCTGCGATCCTGTTTTTCTAACAATTCCTTCACTGGCCTCAACATGTATTTATATACTAAGTCTAAGCTAAACAACTATTACTCCCCATGAATGTGGGATAACGCCATATACTCACGGGATGACTTACAAAGCATATGTGTACAACAACAATATACTAGCAATGTGGGATAACACAATATACTCACAGGACGACTTACAAAGCATATGCATCCAACAACAATATACTAACAAAGTAAAGAGAATGGTTAACACAAGTTACTAACATCCCCTCCCCCTTAGAAAACGATTTGTCATCAAATCTTTAGATGTGGAAATTGTTGTTGAATTTGAAGGAGCGGTTCCCATGTAGCATCCTCGGGTTGCATTTTGTGCCACTGAATTAATACCTCTATGATAGATCGAGAGCGAAGTTGAAAAGTGCGCCTATTGAGGATGACTTCCGGCTCCAAAAGGATGGATCCTTCATTATCAAGTTCTGGTAAAATAGTTTGTCCTCTGATGTTGGTGCCAAGAACTTTCTTTAAACAAGAGACATGAAATACTGGATGAATGCGGGAAGAAGGAGGAAGTTCTAATTTATAAGCAACGAACCTAATCTTCTGAAGAACCTTATATGGCCCATAGAAATTTGGAGCAAGCTTATGACGCCCTTTGAGTTTCAGAGAGTATTGCTTGTAAGGTTGTAGATGAAGAAAAACCATATCACCTGCTTGAAAAGTGAGCTCAGAATGGTACTGATCAGTTTGTTGTTTCATTCGATTTCTTGCCATGTGAAGATTGTCCTGCAAAATGCAAAGAATCTGATCGTGGTTGCAAAGAACCATGTCAACTTCCTGAACTGGTGAACTACTGGGCGTGTATGGAAGAAGCACTGGTGGTGCTTGACCATAGCCTGCTTCATATGGAGTCATTTTAGATGCAGTGTGGTAGGAGTTATTGTACCACCATTTAGCAAGAGGGATCCACTTTTCCCATTGATGTTGTTGTTCATAGATGAAGCAATGAAGATAAGTTTCCAAACATTTGTTGATAATTTCAGTCTGACCATCGGTTTGTGGATGATACCCTGAACGCATATTCAGTTTGGTTCTAGTGTGGCGAAATAGTTCTGTCCAAAAATTACTGGTGAAAGTTGCATCATGATCCGACACAATGGAAGAAGGGATTCCATGAAGACGGAAGATTTGGTCCATGAAAATTTGTGTAACTGAGGAGGCGGTATAGGGATGGCTGAGGGCACAAAAATGACTATATTTGGAGAGGCAATCAACCACAACCAAAATCATTGTCTTCCCTCCAGATTTACAGAGCCCTTCAATGAAATCCATAGAAATATCTGTCCAAATCCATGTAGGGATGGGCAAGGGTTCGAGCAATCCCGGAAGGAGTGTCGTTTCGCCCTTGTTGCGCTAGAAGGTATCAAATTTGTCCACCATCTATTGAATTGTATTTTTCATGCCCTGACAAAATAAGTTACGTTGTGCCCGCTCATAAGTTTTGAGGAACCCAGAGTGCCCTACCGATGTGGAAGCATGGAGTTCATAGAAGATAGCCTGTTGAAGATTTATGCTTTGGAGAAGCACTAGACGACCCTTGTATCTGAGGGAAGCACCATCCCAAGAGTAATGCGGAACAACAGAAGGGGTTTTGGCCAACCATTGGATGATTTGAGATAATGATGAGTCATTGACATATCCCTGTTGAACATATTGCAACCATTTTGGAACATGCATAGAAATAGTTGAAAGAGAAACTTGGTCATCAAATGTACGAGAAAGAGCATCCACCACAAGATTGTCTTTACCCTTCTTGTAATTTATCTCATAATCATAACCCATGAGTTTGCTAACCCATTTCTGTTGTGCTGGGGAGGAGACGCGTTGTTCCAGGAAATATTTCAGACTTTAGTGATCAATCCTGATGCAAAAATGATTCCCTAATAGGTATGGACTGTTAGATTTTCAACATTTAATTCAATAGATATAGGATCTTAACTGAAACAACAACATATACAACGTATCAAGCATAAGAGACAAGAGACAAGAGACACAAAACATTTCACCGGGGAAAACCAAGAAGGTGGAAAACCCCGCAACTTCCTCAGAGATAGAATAAGCATCAATACAAGGATCACCATGATCAAACCCAAGAGATATATATATTCAGCAGCATGCTCCTCCTCCACTTGTGCACATCCTCTCTTCTCTCACTAATGCGAAGTGAGTGAATAATAGAATTTGTAAAATGAGAGAGACACACTCTCTATTTATACACTAACTTTCACTTGACCTTTACACAACTAGGTCAACCCCAACTTAACCACATAACATAATACTGACTCTGGGCCGACCCCACTAGGGTGGTCTAATAACCCTTTGACCCACATGACTCATATAGGGCCGACCCCATCAAGGTGGTCTAATAACCCATCAAGTATAAGTTACGACACTTACAATATAACTTGCGACACTTGAAAGTACACATGACGACACTTCCACTCAGAGGAATAATACATCTCCGTTGGGGATACAATAAAGTACAAATGTAATATACAAGTGAATATCTTTCGAAGTTACAAATACATCAACACTCCCTCTTAACTAGGAAGGTATTCTCTTGACACAAGTCATTAATACATATAGGCACAAGTCTTCAATTCTGGAGCTGGATCATCATCACTAGATCACAGAGCATCATAGTCATCACTGCTGCTGCACTCGACATCTTGATCATTGGGCTATCTCTGAATTCTTCTCGTCATAGGAATTTCTACAGATCTAGCCCTTTTTCATGCTAGATGTAGGCCCACCACCTGTAGGTCTTCATCAACACTGGCCATACTGTGGATCCTAGGACTAATTACGTGCATCAACAAAACCTTAAACTAGCATCCTAGGACTGATTACGAGCTTACTTCTCAACCTATCGGATCTCCCAGGACCTTTTACATGTTGACTGTCACAAAACCTTAAAAGAGTGTCTTGCATCCTGCAAGAACTCTAAAGAGAATCCCAGGACTAATTACGAGTTTACTGCTCAACCTATCGGATCTCCAGGACTGATTATATGTGACCCCCACACCACAAAACCTTTAAAGAGTGTCTTGTAACTTATAAGTACTCTAAAGAGCATCCCAGGACCGATTACGAGCTTACTGCTCAACCTATCGGATCTCTAGGGTTGATTACATGTGGTTAGGAAAAACCTTTAAAGAGCATCTTGCAACCTACAAGTACTCTAAAGAGCATCCCAGGACTGATTACAAGCTTACTGCTCAACCTATTGGATCTCTAGGGCTTATTACATGACATAGGACAAAGCCTCGAAAGAGTATCCCAGTATCCTTATGTGCCGTAGCACGACTGACAAGATCTCCCAGGTCTAGTTACATGTCCTCCTAGAGCAATGCCTCGAAAGACTATCCCAGGATCCTTTATGTGCTGTTGCACAACCGACAAGATATCCCAGGTCAACTTATATGCTCATCTGCAGAACCTGTCCATGGCCACAGAGTATCAACCTGACACTCACCATACATCATCTTGATGTACATGAGCATCCTGATCATCATCATAGCATCGTCCTAATGCATATCATCCAGAGTATCATCCTGATACTCATCACACATGATCATCCTGATTATCATCACTGAATCGTCCTGATGCATGTCATCCAGAGCATCGTTCTGATACTCATCACAAATGATAATCCTGATCATCATCACTGCATTGTCCTGATGCATGTCATCCAGAGCATCATCATGATACTCATCACACATGATCATCCTGATCATCGTCACTGCATCATCCTGTTGCATGTCATCATACATGATCCAACTGATCATACAAAGCATCCACCTGATGCATATACATATACATGATCCAACTGATCATACAAAGCATCCAACTGATGTATATCAATATACATGATCCAACTGATCATACAAAGCATCCAACTAATGCATATCCAAAGCAGTAACTGGAGCATCATCCTAATGCTCATCACACAACACTTACATCCACAGCCATGGGAAGGATCTTCCTCTCACCATGCTTGGAATGGCTCCTGAAAATGTGTCCCATCACTTCTTCCTCGAAGTATCTTCAATCTAAATAACACCAAGCCTCTCTCTAAAGTACTCAAACTTCACTCTGGCTAGTGGTTTCGTCAACACATCTGCAACCTGCTCATCCGTCACAACATACAGGAGCTTCACTGCTCCTCTCTGCACCATATCCCTGATATAGTGATATTTGATCTCAATGTGCTTCGACCTATCATCGGGTTCTCAGACAACTTCACACAACTCTGGTTGTCACAAAGTATACTAGTAGCATCCAACGGGAGATCAAATAACTCAGTCAGTAGATTCCTAAGTTATACTGCCACACAACTAGCCCAACAAGCTGCGACATACTCTGCTTCGGCTGTACTTAGTGCTACGTAGCACTGCATCCTGCTAAACCAAGAGATCACACCTGATCCCATACTGAAGCAACAATGCCTGCCCAATCTGAATCAACATAACCCTCCAGGTTAAACTTTTGATTCGCATCATACTTGAGCCCATAGTCAACCGTACCCTTCAGGAACCTCAGAATATGCTTCACAGCAATCAGGTGAACATGTCTAGGACCCTTCAGGAACTGGCTCAAGGTGTTCACCGCAAAGCAAATATATGGTCTTGTGTTCATCAGGTACAACAAGGACCCAATCATCTAACGATACACCATGACATCAACCGTCTCTGATGAAGCATCACTCAATAGATTCAGGTTTGATGCCATAGGTGTGGCCATGGCCTTGCAGTCCATCATCCCAAGCCACTTCAGGATCTCTACTGCATACTTCCCTTATCCAAGGAAGATTCCATCTCCACTCTGCCACACCTCCATACCTAGAAAGTAAAGCATCATACCCAAGTCCTTCAACTCAAACTTGGTAGCAAGCTTCCTCTTCGTGTCGACAATCAATCTATCCTCTCTTTCTGGGAGAAGCCACAAGCTACAAACCTTTCCTTGTATTTATCTATGCTACCATCTGCGGCATGCTTGATCTTATATATCCACTTGGAAGTCACAATAGACTTCCCTTACATCCCAAACATCATTCTTCATGATCGATTGGTATTCCTCGATCATGGCATTCTTTCATTACCATATCCCGAATCCTGGGAACTTCAGATTCTTCAATATCTTCAATAGATAGTTTTCTTTGATCTTCGTTGCTGGAACAGATGTTGTAGTCCTTCTTTTGTAGGTGATTGTACATGATCTTTCCTACAAGTCAAATTCAATTGCATGATTAGAAACTTCTCATAGTTTACAGAACAAAATATTACACATAAGAATATATGTCATACAATCATGCAATTATCTTAGCCAATGCTTCAATACAACATTTATCCATATCCCGTAACTTTCTAGATGCCTTCCATCTCTACCAGAACATTTGTTAAAAGTGTGCACAACTCTCAACATGTTAGCAAAGAGGTTTCATTCTAGATAAGTAGCAATAAATGTTGTCCAATACCATAGGCCACTTACCCATTACTTGCATATTAGTAGTATCTTGTTCATTAATGCAACTTTTCTAATATGCATAATACATATCCTGAATCTAGGAACATAAGTATGTACATGATTGGACAACATTATTTAAGTAATCATATATACAGGAATTGACAATTCAAATACTTATCTTTGTTTGGTTGTAGGGTGGACTCCCTCTTGATCTTTTCTTCCTGGAGTGCTCCCTCTTGATCTTTGCTTCCTGGATTACCTGTCCTTGAACTTATATCCATCCTGGACCATTATGCATGCTCAAGTGTGCACTAGTGTCATCCTCAAGATCTCATACATAATCATACATGCATTAGTATAATCTCAACACTATCAAAACATTATGATTCTAAATAATCTTATCATGTATGGTCATGATCATTTCACACATAGGTAATAAGTGTTAGTATTCAAGGTTTCAGGGAAAACTTCTTTTACTCATGCATATTCTTATTTGACCATAGGACTCTTCTGGTTAGTCATATCGTCAATCAAAGTAAGAAACATAATATGCATAAACCCTTGATTACTTAAACTTCTAACTTTCAAGAATAATCATTATCATTCATACAAAAGTATAAGATCCTAACACAAAGTAGGATTTTAACTTGATATAGGAAAAACATACCTGGTTATCATGTTTGATAGTTATGTCTAACATACCCAAACAATGTCTTCTTGTTCTCTTCAATGACTTGTGCTTAGTAACCTGCATAACTCATTAGTTAACCATTGTAGAACCAAAATTATACATACCTCGTAAGTAGAGCTTCTATGTGATCCATGCCTATGGATGAGTCTTTGTCTTCATGTCACCATGGTCATATGTTCTTGATATAGAACTTGATTTGTCTTTCTTGATGTATCTTTCATGTTATCGAACAATATCATTCTCATACAATACCACAGTGCATTAGTACAATCATAAGTGTTATAACCCTAATCAATGAATGTCTTTTATCATTCAAATGCATTCATACTTTTACTAGGGTGATAAGACAAGTATAAAATTAATCAACATTGTACTAACCTCAATAATATGAAGACAAACATATCATAACCTTAATCATGAACAGATTTCGAAAACATACCTGTATCTCCTCAAGTCATACCTGTTGAGATTGCTTGTAGCATTCTTATGTAAGGCCTTAGCCTCATCTCCCTCTGGAACTGGAACTTCTTCACTTATGCAGGGGTCCAATTCATTCTCTTCTATGATTAACCCAATCCACTTTGATTTGTTGAAGCTGGATCTGGAGCTGGATTAGGGTTTGTTAGAGAAACCCTAAAAATTCAATCTTTGAATTTCAAACTTCTGATTGGATGAAAAGATGTGTCTTGCTGAGTTGATCAAGCTGGTATACTTCAATTTTGAAATCTCCAAAATTTAACCCCTCAAAATTGCCTTTGAAACTTCTGGATCTTCTGGACAGGATCCCGAACTAGGTTTTGATAAATCCCAGTCTTCTGCCCATCCAAAAGATTCAATCTTTTGTTCTAAACTTCAATTTTTCTGAAATGCTTCCAGCCATGGTCACAGATTTCAAAAATTCCAACTTTTGCAGAAGCCCTAATTTTCCACCTTTTCGATCAAAATCCCGAACTAGGGTTTGATCAAGCTCGACCTTCTGCCCAACCAAAAAATTCGATCTTGGTCTCTAAATTTTGATTTTAATGAGGAGCATTCAGCCATGGACTCTGATTCCAAAAATTCTAACTTTCTCCGAAGCCCTAAATTCTCGCAGCAGTGACAAGTCAAGAATGAAGGTGCTCAGAATCCAATTCTGTTTTGACAGAAATATGCACCTGATTGTTTTTGATGCATCTCTAAAATTTCGAATCCACAAGGTCTGAAACTTCGTCCTCTGGTAGCTTGACCTGTCATATTTCCAACTCCATAGTTTTTACCTCAATTGGATTCTCTGAGAGAGAGTTATGCCAAGTGTCGTAACGTGACCTGTTTATGGGATAAAAAAGGAGAGCGAAGTTGTACGGAGTGCCACGTGTCACTGGTTCAACTTCGACCTCTGAAAAACTTACCTGAGAAACTAAAGTCCATGCTCTTACACTCACTTTTTACGTAATTTCATTTGGAGCTTCCTATCCCATGTTGTGACTTTGTTTCCTAGGTCACCTATTTATGACTGAGATCTGGAAGAGGCCGAAACCCTAACTTGTACGGATCATAAATCACAAAGTACAACGAATCAGATTTTTTGATTTAGACAAAAGGTACATGGGTATGTTATCTATGATCTGTAGAAGTTTTAGAACCTGAACCTTCGCCAAAATGGATTTATAGCGAAAGTTCCACGATGACTAGTTTTTGCTATATCAAGCGCTAGCTTCCAATTTGTCGCAAGTGCAACAAGTCTCATAAATGCCATAGCATGCCTTCCTTTAGGCTAGCTCTGATACCATGTTAGTTTTCAACATTTAATTCAATAGATCTAGGATCTTAACTGAAAGAACAACATGTACAACATATCAAGCATAAGAGACAAGAGACAAGAGACACAAAACATTTCACCGGGGAAAACCAAGAAGGTTCAAAACCCGCAACTTCCTCAGAGATAGAATAAGCATCAATACAAGGATCGCCATGATCAAACCCAAGATATATATATCTTCAGCGACATTCTTCTCCTCCACTTGTGTGCATCCTCCTCTTCTCTCACTAATGTGAAGTGAGTGAATAATAGAATGTGTAAAATGAGAGAGACACACTCTCTATTTATACACTAACTTTCACTTAACCTTTACACAACTAGGTCGGACCCAACTTAACCACATAACATAATACTGACTCTGGGCCGACCCCACTAGGGTGGTCTAATAACCCTTTGACCCACATGACTCATACAGGGCGACCCCATCAAGGTGGTCTAATAACCCATCAAGTATAAGTTACGACACTTACAATATAACTTGCGACACTTGCAAGTACACCTGACGACACTTCTAATCAGAGGACTAATATTATAATACATCTTCATTGGGGATACAATAAAGTACAAATGTAATATACAAGTGAATATCTTCCGAAGTTACAAATACATCAACATGGCCGCCACTTCTGTACTACATGCAAAATAGCCATCATTTCCTTCTCATATGTATAGGCGGATAAATTATTACCAGAAAGGGATTTGCTGGTGAACGCAATGGGATGTTCATATTGAAGGAAAAAAACACCAAGTCCATTGTCGCAAGCATCACTCTCAATAGTGAAGGTCTTCGAAAAATCAGGCATAGCTAGAATAGGGGTAGTACACATAGCTTGTTTCAGTTTTTCAAATGCACAATCAGTAGCATGTGTCCATGTAAAAGAATCCTTTTTCAATAGAGCAGTTAATGGAGCTGCAATCTTCCCATAATCATTGAAAAACTTGTGGTAGTAGCTAGCCAATCCCAAAAACCCACAAAGGCTCTTGAGAGTCTGAGGATGTGGCCAATTTTTCATGGCATCTATTTTGGAAGGATCCACGCAAACACCTTGTGCTGAAATAATATGCAAAATCCCATAAGATGGGGCCAAGTGTGCGTAACCATTGAGCGCCCAAAACCACATCACATCCGCCTAAGGGCAAAGCAAACATGTTAGAGCATAGGTTATAATATCCCATAGAGATTTGAACATTGCAAAACTCCCCCTTGCAAGGTAAGGTTCCCCTATTGGAAATCACGACTTCAAAGTTGGAGCAAGTGTTGGTCACCCTATATGTCAATTAATTAAAGTTAACACACAGGATGGTCAATATAAATTGTCAAACCCAGGAAGGTCTTTTATTTCAAAGGAAATAAGCACAATCTATGCATAAATAGATCAAGCAGTTGATTTACTAAATGTAGATAATGACCCTACCTATATGCTCGGCCAACTAATTCCATAAGAAAACTAATATAATTCATACATCTAAGAATCCAAAGTGCAACAACCTTCCTACAGAAATCAACCTAGCAAGTTAATGATCTAATAATGAAATGGAACTAGATTACTTTTTCCAAGAAGTTAAATCCTATAATTATCAAACTATAGTAATCAATCTTTACCAAAATGATCTATCCAGTGGATACTGTAACTCTACCATTATCTATCTAATCTATGAATGCAATTGAAGATACAACAGCAACCAGAATTAAAATACAAGCTTGAACTCTAAACTGATAATTATTGGAAGTCCTAGAAAGCATAAAAAACTGAAAGATATTGGAATTGAGCTTGGCTGTCACAGCTGATTAAAACACACATGCAATTAAATAAATTATCTTACACAGTCGACTGTCACACCAATCTGCTACAGCTATTCGAGATGCAATCATAAACTACCAAAAGGAAAGCTAATTCTCTGTTGCAGCTACCAATAACATCTGCAATAATTCTACACCACCAAACAGAAGTAAAACTAAACTACTCTACCTACTTAAACCAGCTATCTCTGTGAGAAGGCGGGCCATGGCCTTCTAACAGAGATGCCGAGAGTCACAACAAATTAAGACACAGAAATGAAGAACTCTGCTCTCATATTAATGATGGAAAATCGTCAGTATCAGTGCTCTGTTACAGCTTATGCAAAATGGTAATTGTCCAACCCCAGGCTACGAGAGCCTTCTGGAATTTATACAAGGAAAATACAGTTTCTAGATCCACTATATTTGTGCAGCAATGAAGATCTATGATCTTCATGCTGCGGAGTTACACCTAACTTATATAGCCGTATTAAACAAGGTTGTTAATTGTGAAGGATGTTGTTGCTATGATAATTAATGGATCAATAGACTCAGCAACTGGAATGCAACTTGTCTGTCGCAGCTAGGCTCTGTTTCAGTGGAATCTGTTATAGTGAGGATCTGTTACAGCTCATGTGGAAGATGCGCTGTTCCTTGGGGTATGAGGAGCTGGTGCTTTAAAGAGTAACAGCTGGCGCCACTTGGCTGATACACCTGCGCTTTAGACCTTGGCTAAATGAAATCACACAGATCAGTATAAACCAAGGACTAAGATCCATAATCTTTAACAATCTTAGGCATAAAATAAATAAATCAATAACAAATTATACCTGTCAATATTATTGATTGGTCTAGAGAAAGACATGGATATAGCTTATAAAAGTAGGATGAAATCAGGGAAAAATGACATAATTAGGATGGCCAAAAAGGGGCATTTCCTAGACCCAACATCTCCCCCCAACTATCCGATTGCATGTCCTCATGCAACAGCCTCCCCTAGTCTGAATCTGAGTCTGAGTTGAATCTGTGGAGATTTGTAAGATTATAGGCAAGTTCTGGTGTCTCCCCTCAAGGAACAAACCCGTAGTAGGGTATCCAATGCTCCCACCACAACTCTTCTTATTCTAATGTCAAAGCATAGCTGTTTTTGTAAGAATTGCTCATAGGAAACCAAATTAGAGGGAATTTGAATCTTAAACCAATCCACCAAGACCCACACCTTTTCATGCACTGCACATATCTAGGAATCCTTGTCAAAGCTTGCCTGAAATTTTCAAAGCCATATGGATCCATTTCCTTTAGAGATGAGGAAGAGTACAGCCATCTGTATTCACTACCTTCCAGGGAATCCTGCTGCATATTAAGAATCATTGGGACACATGTGTTAAGGATTTTATCTCTCAGGCTCTCAAAATATCGGGCAATTGAAGGAACCCTGAGATATTTAGCATGATTTTCTATGAATGCTGGTGGACTCTGAGGTTCCCCCCTAATCCAGAGAGTAGAATTCTCCTCATTCTTGAGGATGGTTTGGAAAGCATCTCCCCATCTTACATGGTTAATGACAAAAGAAGAAAATGCCCTCAGTTGAACATCCCCTAGAAAAGGTAAAGGATTAATGGAAAGTCAATATAACAAGCCCTATCATGTAAATACAATTCACATAACAAATGCTAATCCTTGAAATCACTCTTCAGAAAAGTCTCCAAAAACTGAGTAGCTATTGCCAAATCAAATGATCTCCCTTCCTCGAGAGCTCTTAATTGAAATAAAGTTGTCTGCTCATGGAGAAAGACAGGGTAAGAGGGGGATGGAGCCCTACAACTCAACAATTCTATGGAAAGAGTGTACATTTTGTCTTTTTCTTGTTGCGGGGACTTAAGTTTCTTCAATCCTTCCAATTTTTCTTGAAGTTTCTCCCACCGGAGTTTCTAGAAGAATAACTCCTCAGCCCAATTTTCTCTCAGTCCCTCAATGACATTCCTATGTTCCTGGAGAGAGATCATACCTATTCTGAACTGTTCAATCCACTTGAGCCATTTATCCAACTTGAGATTTAACCAGAGAATCTTCTTCTATAGCCGTTGAATTCTTCTGTCTTCTACCTCCTTTTCATCATCAGAATCCAAATAAATGAATTCCTTATCTTGCTTTGGCACTGTGACAGTTTCATCCTCTATTGGGGTTGCAGTGGTCTGTGCATGTAGTGCAGTCTCATCCATGGTTTTTAGGGATGCTGGTTCTTGTGTAACATCATTCTTTATTTCCATATCCACCTCAGCCTCCTCGGTCTGTGTTATAGTCTCAGCCAATATTCTTAGGACTGCTGGTTCTTGTGTGACAACATCCTCCTTCTCCATTTCAATCTCAGCCATCTCAGGTTGTGTTGCCATTGTAGCAAATGATTTTGGAAACACTGGTTCTTGTGTAACAGTGTTTTCCTCTTGGTCCTTGATATCAAATGTTGTTGTCTGAGTTGCAGCTTCACTAAACATTTTCAAGGGTACTGGTTCTTATGTAACAGTCCCTTGTTCCTCAATTTCTTTGAACTGCTGAGATTGTTTCTGGGTTATATCAGGTTTTTCTGACTGATGAGACTGGTCCTAAAGAAGCTCGGTATCCCCTGATGGTTGGGAGTGTACTGTTTCATCTCCTAAATTCAAATCATGGATCTCTTCAATTCTTGGCTCATTTTCCCCCATCAATTCGATTTCTAGCATTCCTTCTTCCACCTCCTCTATCTGTACATGTCCTTGTGATACATCTCCCAACACAACAACTCTGTGTCCTGCTGCAAAAAATATATCTCCACATTCTGGACAAACAGTTTCTCCATACTTCTCATTTTCAAATGCAAAAGATGAATTTTCAAATAAGTTTGCAGCATTTGCTAATGTGTTCAAATTCTTCTCTGCTTTCTTTCCAACTACTCCCTTCCATCTTTCCAGCTCATTTTGCAATATTTGCACCTCCTCCTTTAATAATTCATTTTCAAGCAGGAGATTTTTGATTTGAGGTTCTTCTCTGGAAGGTTCCTGCATAGCAGCAGATGACTTGGGGTTCAAAATGGGAATCCCTATATCTACCCCTGTTACAGGTTATTTCTCTAACACAGGTGACTCCCTATTCTCTCTAACTGCTCCTGCTGTCTCTGCTAAGGGTTCTTCAATATTACCCCCAATTTCATCCATCGAATCAGCTTCTTTTGTTGTCTCTACTAAGGGTGATTCAATATTACCCCCAATTGCATCCACTGTCTCAGCTTCTTCTGCTACCTCTGCTGCTATTGCAGCTACTCCTGCTGCTGCTGCTGTCACAGTTGCTTCTGCTGCTGCTGCTGTCACAGTTGCTTCTGCTGTTGGTACTGATCGAGTCCTTCTTTTCCTCACCATTCCCACTGGGTGTTCCTCACTGCTTACTGCTATTGACGCTTTGATAGTTTTGATCCTCCTTTTCTTTGCTGCAGTGGGTGGCTGACCCATGTTTCCTGATCCTACTCTTCATTTCTTTGACACCGGGGTCTTTACCTTGGTCTTCTCTTCTTCAATAATGGTACCCCTTATCTTCGGAGAGGACACAACCTCCAAAATTTCCACAGTCCTTTCTTCTACTATTCCTGTCTGATATCCTTCCTCCTGAGTTCCTGTTTCTGCAATTGCAGCTTCTACTGTCGCAGCTTCAACAACTTCTCCAGTTTCAGCTTCTTTTATTTGAGTATCTTCTTCTGCAGTTACAGCTTCTAATTTTTCTGCCTCCTGCTCCATGGTTTTCATCACAATTTCCTTTGCAACAGGGTTTTCTGTTAATGCTACTTCTCCCTTTTTTACTTCCTCCTCGTCACTAGTCTGGTTATCTAATGCTCCAGCCTCCCCCCAACTAGATTTGAGGAACGTCGGTCCTCACCATCTTCACCAGCATCCTCCATTTCCAATACAGGTTGTCTGATTGGCACATCTCCAGCCAAAAAATATTCCCAGGTTAAATTATGATTTGCAATGGCTCTTAGGAATAGTAATTTAATTAGGCCATGATTGGTAAGGGAGGAAATTGGGTGTTGGGAAGTTCTTGCATATCCAACCATAGTTTGTAGGGCTTTAAGCAGATAAAATGGTATATTCACCACATTGCCATGGCATAAATGAGACAATAAGGGAAGTTCAGAGAAGGAAATAGTTTGGTACCTACCTCCACAAGAGATGTATCTTTTCACAAAGATTGCCACTTGATTCCAAGGTGGTGGTAAAGATGCTAGTTCCAGCCCACGGTGCTTTGGCCTAAACTGCTCTCCAACTGCCAGAAATTCCCTCACCGCATTTGCATTATGTGCCTTCCATCCAAATAACTTATTCCCAACCAAGGGTAATCCTGTAACCTAGGCTATGATTTGTTCTATAACATTCACATGCAGTCCCTTGACCTCGGAGTGAGTATCAGTCAGGTTGAGGGCGAATTGCAATGCGGTTTCTATGTGGAAACCATTCAACCATTCAAAGTATGCCATCCAACCTGCTGCTGTAAAAATATTAAGAACTTCCGCATTTGCACGTACAACTTCTGTATTTACTGGCTCATGTCAGACTGGGTTTCCCATTTTAATCCCTCCTCAGAGTTTAGAATGAACTCAACAATTTCCAATCTAGACATTGAAGTTGAAGTTTACGAACATGCAAAGGGTCGTTGGGGTTCAAAAATCAGGTTTTAGGCAAGTCTGCACCAGTATGAACATTCCATTGAAACAGTGAAGTTGGAAGTATTGGGGTAACAGGTGCAAATCAGGTAAGGTGACGGGAAATAAATACAATCATGATCCTGACATAATCCCTAGAGGTTAATTCATATGGGTTCATTAATCGAGGGTTACGATAGTACATAATCGTTATTATCATATTTAATTTTCTACCAAATCATGTAAAAGATGTGATCCCTACCTTTGTGTTTATGAGTTTGAGCCATGGATTAATCATTACAGCCAACTGTCGTCCTCGTGAGTATGAATGCACATGTGCTAAAGTGATGTGGCCACCACCACCTAGGCTGACAGCTACTCAAGACACCCAAAATTTTCCTTCGTGGTAGACCATGATTGGATTGTGTGGAGCGAGCAACAAAACTGATGCCCAATTGAATCATTATTGGCATCATCAATCGGAGAGTAGACAAACTGGCGGAGTCTCAGTTGCTAGACTTAGCAAAATAAACAAAAAATGGTGGAGTCACAGCTATACGGAAGGAGTGGAAATGAAGTGGAAAGAACGGAGTTGCAGCTGCTAGATTTAGCAAAATAATCAAGGATAGCGGAGTCCCAGCTGCTAGATTTAGCGAAATGGACAAAGGTAGCAGAGTCGCGGCTGCTAGATTTAGCGGAATGGACAAAGGTAGCGGAGTCGCAGCTGCTGGGAATGGGTCAAAATGAAACGGAAATAGTGGAGTAGCAGCTGCCAAACTTAGATAGGTGAGCGAAAATAACGGAGTAGCAGCTAGCAAACTTAGAAAGGTGAGCAGAAATAGTGGAGTCGTAGTTGTGGAATTTGGCAGGACGGGAAAAAGTGGTAGATACGCAGCCATGAAATTTGGCAGAATGGGAAAAAGTGGTAGAGTCACAGCTGCAAAAATAGGAAGAATAGCAAGGCAAGGAGTCGCAGCTGTGTCAGAATGAAGTAACAAGCAATTTTTCAGCTGACTGCTGAAAGAAAATGAATCATCCATCTTCTTAAAAAGAGCTTTATTAGATCAGGAACATATGTGGAGTATCTGCAATCGTCTGGCCCAGTCACGGTTGCTGCTCCTACAATTAGTTCCTGCACACAGTTCTTCAAAACAAACCGATCAAGTGCAAAAATAAAAATAGATAAAATACAGAATGAAAGAAAACCAATTATTTATGTACAAAATATGTATGGAAATTGCAGCTTTTAGGAATTCATAGGGTTTGAGAAAGATCCCTGCCCTAGCGTTAACTGATAGTCTGGATCACCTGCAACATGTGAAACAAAAGCTTCCCTTGAGATCGACTTGTGATACAGTCATAGCCGATGACCATTTGCGAATAATGGTACTTTGTTTTCATCAATGGTGATCAACCGGACTGTTCCATTATCGAATACCCGATCTATCTGATAGGGTCTAGACCAACGGGTGCGCAATTTGCCTTTAAAATCCCTCTTAAACCGTGAATCATACAACAGGGCCCAATCCCCTTCTTGGAAGACTTTCTTCTTTATAAATCGATCATGCCACTTAGAGCGCTGTTGTTGGATTAAAGCTGTATGATGTACTACAGCTGTGCACTTCTCATCCAATTCAGTCGATTCCTCTGTGCCTCTGATAAATCCAGGTTTGCTTCCACAACTGTTTTCAAGGTTCTGATTTCAAATTCAATTGGAAAAATAGCGTTCTTACCATACACTAACTCATATGGGAAAAAACCAGTGGTGTTACGCCACGTAGTACGATAGGCCCATAGTGCCTCTGGAAGCCTTTTAGCCCAATCTTTACGACGGCTCTTCACTGTTTCTGCTAGAATGGCCTCGATAACCTTGTTTGTGCTCTCCACTTGGCCATTGGCCTGTGGATGATATGGTGAGGTTATTCTGTGTTGAATATAAAATTTGTGTAACAGTGATTCCAGCTTGTGAGATACAAACTATGGTCCACTGTCTGTAATGATCTCCTTAGGTACTCCGAACCGAGTAAAAATCTCTTCATACAGGAAATCAATTACAGCCTGATCATTGGCCTTAACCAAGGCTACATCTTCTACCCATTTGGTCATGTAATATGTGCAAACCAAGATGTGAACTTTTTGCTTTGAGGGAGGGTTGATAGGCCCTACAAAATCTAGATCCAACCTATCAAACGGTTCAACCACAAGCTGTGGCTGCAAAGGCATCTTATCTAATCTGTTGGGTTGGCCCATCCTTTGGCAGCTATCACATGCCTGAACATACTTCTTTGCATCCCTGAACAATGTAGGCCAGAAATAGCCCATTCTCAAAATTTTATGACTTGTCCTTTTGTCAGCAAAATGTCCCCCACAGGGCTCATCATGGCAAGCTTTAAGAATGCTAAAGATTTCATCTTCTCTAACACATCTTTTGTTCTCTAAATCAAGCCCTGTGTAGAAAATATGGCCATCAATCTAGCAGTACCTAGCACTTTGTTATATGATCTTCCATTTCTCTCTCTTTGACAAATGTGCTGGAAGCTTACCTGCAGCCAAAAAGTTAGCAATATCTGCATACCATGGGGAATGAGCTGATACTGCAAACAAATGTTTGTCAGGGAAGGAATCTTCGACTGGTAAATTGTCATCACTATTAGTAAGTCGAGATAAAAAATGTACAACAACATTTTCCTTTCTTGGTCTATCAATAATTGTGATATCAAAATCCTGTAATAGTAACAACCATCTAGTAACTCTATCATTCGTGATTGGTTTATTCATTAAATACTTGATAGCAGAATGATCAGTGTGCACAAAAGTAGAATATCCAGTAATATAATGTCTAAATTTGTTGATGGCATAAACAATGGCAAGAAATTCTTTTTCTGTGATAGTATAATTTAGTTCAACAGGAGACAAATTTTTACTAATGTAGTAAATGGCATAAGGAGCACTACCTTCCTGCTGTCCCAAAACTGCTCCAATGGCAGTATCTGAAGCATCTGAAGCAATGTGAAAAGGAAGATCCCAATTGGTCCCTCATAAGATGGGTGTTGTACACAGTCTTTTCTTTAGCTTAGTAAACGCTATTTGGCATGCATCATTCCAGACAAACTGTGCATCCTTCATCAACAGAGTGAACAAAGGAGAAGCTAGTTTGGAAAAAATTTCTATGAACCTTCTGTAATAGCCAGCATGCCCCAAGAAGCTACGTACATTCTTTTGTGTTCCAGGAGTTGGTATATTTTCAATTACCTTGATTTTGGATGGATCTAACTGGATACCATCAGAAGAGATGAAGTGCCCCAGCACTATGCCTTCACTCATCATCATGTAGCACTTTTCAGTGCTTAAAGAGAGCTGGATTTGTTCACAACGTTTCAAAACCTTTTCTAAATTTTTCAGTGCTTCTTCATAACTATCACCATATGGAGTAAAGTCATCCATAAAAATTTTCATGCAATCATTCACCATTTCCAAAAAGATTCCAATCACTGCTCTCTGAAATGTAGCTGGTGCGTTGCACAACCCAAAAGGAAGTACTCGGCAGGCAAAATTTACCTAGGGGGAGGTGAAAGTGGTTTTGTCTTGATCTTCTGGAGCAATCTGAATCTAGTTATAGCCACTAAAGCCATCCAGAAAGGAGAAATACTTTTTCCCAGACAAGGTATCAAGGACCTGATCAATGAAAGGTAAGGGGAAATGGTCCTTCTGTGTTGCTTTATTCAATTCTCTGTAATCCACGCAGACCCTCCATTTCCCATTCTTCTTTGGCACAATCACAAGTGGAGAAACCCACTCACTGTCTGAAATTGGGTATATGAATCCTGCTTCCAAATTTTTTTGTATTTCTTCTTTCACTATGTCTCTTAGGTTTGGGTTCATCCTTCTTTGTGGTTGACATACCGACCTGGAGTCGCTCTTAATATAAATGTGATGGGTGCACAAATGAGAAGGGATTCCTTTCATGTCTGTGTACTCCCAAGCGAAAGCTCCCCTACGTTGTTTCAACAGAGTGACTAGCTATTCTAGCTCGCTAGGTGCCAGATTAGGATTGATATTCAATGTTTTTCCTGGCCCAATTTCTACTGGAACACTCTTCAAATTCTTAATTACTGGAATTATACTGTCATCACCGATTAAAGTTTCTTCTGTAAGTTTTTCTTGTTTTGTTGCAGCTAGAGTACTGTCCAAGATCTGATAGACACTTTGATTGACTGACGTGGGCTCACTGATGAAACTATTAATGGCATCATCCTTTGTTTCATCTTTAAACGTTAAGGCTCTCCCTATGGTTAGTAGTGGCTGTACACCCTCTTCCTCCTCCAAATCCACGCACAATGGAGTCTCAGCTTCTATGCTTGGTCGAGCTGGAAGGTACAGGGTTAGGCTCTTGATCTCAGTTCCATCTGAAATGGTCATAGATCCTGACCGACAGTTGATATAGGCATCTGCTGTGGCCAACCACGATCTTCCCAGGATCAGTGGGTGTCCCCCCAACTGGGATTTCGGCTGTAACACCAAGAAATCCATAGGGTATTCCCACGAATCGACTGAGATCACGAGGTCATCTAGGATCCCTTCAGGCTTGATCGTTGATCTATCAGCAAGTTCCAAAATGGTAAGGGTTGGCCGAAGATTAGTGAGTCCCAATTTCTTCACAGTTTCTATGGTCGTAACATTAATAGCTGCACCTAAATCCACCAAGACATTTGGAATTTGTGTGTTCCTTATGTGAATTGTAACAGTTGGGTTCCTAAGGTCATCGTATTTTTCCACAGGGGCCTTCCCCATTATTAATTCTGAAAGCTTTCCCAACACGTGGACAGTGAGGGGATCCCTGGGCCTTCTTCTTGGTTTCTTGACACATAAATATTTAACAGTCTTGGCATAAATGGGCACATCATGAAGGGTCTGTAACAGTGGAATTTTAACATACAAATTTTTCAGTTCTCCCACGAGATCAAATCGGGGCTGTTCCACTGTTTTCTGCAGGGCCAATCGTTCAGGGTATGGTGGTTCTTTATTCAACTGTGTAGGTTGTGACACATCGTGTGTTACTTTCTGAGTTTCAGCTACTGTTTCAGTAGGAGTATCAACATCCTCAATGATGGGGATTGCTGAATTAACCATGTTCTCATAGTGCTGATTTACTCTAGTTTCAATCACTGGGGATGAAACATCCTCAGTGATAATAGGTTCCATCACCCTCCCTGATCGTAATTGTATATCATTGTAGGGAATCTAAGTGATGGAATATGCAGGCATGTTGGCAGTCTCAGATTGATGGCCTACTTTATTGTTTGGGTTCGGGTTAGGTTGTGCAGGTAGCTGCGGTCGAAGTGGTGCATTCATAGGTGCGGCATTGTTTTGGAAAGGGAGCTGTGGTTGCTGATACTGCTGATGCTGATACTGTTGAGGAGGATACTGTTGATACTGAGTCTGGTGATGGGGAAAGTTATTTCCTTGGTAAGAATTTCTCCAGTTGGAATTCCAAGGAGCATGGTTTTACTGCTGTGACCATGGTGTCCATGAGTTAGGATTTTACATTGGGTTCTGAGATGGATGCCACTGGTTGTTAGAATAATGTGAAGGGAATTGTGTATTCATATTATGCATATTGTTCATTCCATTCATATTATTCAGAAAAAGAATGTTGGGTCTGGATTCATACCTTGATTTTGAGGCTTCCATGGTTTCTTTTGTGCCATGAAGTATGCTGGCTCCACATCTGGAATAGATGCCTGCAGGACTGCTTTGACCTTAGGTAAGGAAGGACATTCCTTAGTATCATGCTTGAGTTCTCATATCCTACATACCTCTGCCTTGTTGAACGAGCATTCCTTCAGTGGGTTCTTTTTCCTACATCTAGGGTAGAATACACCAAGTGTAAGATCTTCTACCACTTGCTTCTGCTTTTCTCTCACGACATCTAACTCTGAGGAAATGGAGCTCATCATGTCTGTTTTAAAATTCTCCAATAAGTTGCCTATTTATACTCGAGCGGCTCCTCCACTAGCTGACTTTTGAGTCCTAGTGAAGACGTCCTGGTCTCGGTCTTTGTCTCGTTTGCTGGTTCTACATGATCCCCTAGAGTACCTTCGACATAATTCAACAATATTTTCAAAAGGTTCTTTCGAGATATCCCCTTTTCCCAGTAGATTTAACATATCAAGGAAATCTTCTCTAATTCCTCTTAGTAAGATAATCTTGAGCACATCCTTGCCAATCTCAGCATGACCAGATCTTTGTAAATTGTACAACAATCTTTCCACAAAGTCCTCCAAACTTTCTTCATCCTTCTGAACCATTTTAAACAACTCCTCTTTTCTATCCCTAGTTCTGCAATATTCTTGGTACTTAGAAAGGAAGGTGTTTTTCATTTGGTCCCAAGTAGTAATGGTCTCACGACCCAGACTCATGAACCAACGCAGAGCATTTCCCTTCAAGGTGGCTAGGAATAACTTCAGCTTCTGAGCACTAGAGGTGTAATCATAGCTGCGACAGAGGATATCAAACTCAAAAAGGAACTCATCAGGATCCTCAGAGGACTTACCATGAAAATTTGGGAGAACTGATGGTGAGATATTCTTCATACGAGCTGCTCCAGGTATCTGGAGGATAGGGAATTCTAACGTAGCCACAGCATTACCAGGCTGATTATTTTCTCCTTCTTCCTCCCGGTTATTCCCATGTTCGTTCTCACCCTCCTGTTCTCTACCAGCCATGGTTCTAGTCCAAAATTCAACAGCTTCCTTTATGCGTTCTTCTTCTGCTTTAGCTTCTTCCTGTCTTCTCCTCTCTTCTTCTCGCCTTCTTTCTTCCTCTATTATTCAACAAGTCTCCAACCACACCTCTTTGGTAACTCTGGTTCTGTCGATATGATAAATCTCCTCTCTATCTGGTGCACCTACAACGCTTCCCTTATCTTCAGGAGGTTTACTTTCTGCAACAGGAGTTGAAGGTCCCGTTGTATTCTCCAGTGTGGATGCTGAATGTTCAAGATCGGGAGGAACAAAATTTCCCCTACCTGTAGAGTTCCACAGTGGTCTAGTGGAAGAATCAACTCTAGCAATTATCTCATCAATATATGTGTGTCTTCCCTGACGTGCATTACGACCTCGACCTCTTCTTCCTGGAATGTTAGTATTCAAAGGGGGTTCCCGATTTGTTTTTCTTGTATTCATGCATGCTGTAAATAATTGAACTAAAATCAAATCAAATGAAAGCAACTAATAACTCTGTCTATCTTTTACCATCCACGGCAACGGTGCCAAAATGTTGGTCACCCTATATGTCAATTAATTAAAATTAACACACAGGATGGTCGATATAAATTGTCAAACCCAGGAAGGTCTTTTATTTCAAAGGCAATAAACACAATCAATGCATAAACAGATCAAGCAGTTGATTTACTAAATGTAGATAATGACTCTACCTATATGCTCAACCAACTCATTCCATAAGAAAACTAATCTAATTCATACATCTAAGAATCCAAAGTGCAACAACCTTCCTATAGAAATCAACCCAGCAAGTTAATGATCTAATAATGAAATGGAACTAGATTACTTTTTGCAAGAAGTTAAATCCTATAATTATCAAACTACAGTATTCAATCTTTACCAAAATGATCTATCTAGTGGCTACTGTAACTCTACCATTATCTATCTAATCTATGAATGTAATTGAAGATACAACAGCAACCAGAATTAAAATACAAGCTTGAACTCTAAACTGATAATTACTGGAAGTCCTAGAAAGCATAAACAACTGAAAGATATTGGAATTGAGCTTGGTTGTCATAGCTGATTAAAACACATATGCAATTAAATAAATTATCCTACACAATCGACTGTCACACCAATCTGCTACAGCTATTCGAGATGCAATTATAAAATACCAAAAGGAAAGCTAATTCTCTGTTGCAGCTACCAATAACATCTGCAATAATTCCACACCACACAACATAAGTAAAACTAAACTACTCTACCTACTTAAATCGGCTATCTTTGTGAGAAGGCGGCCCCTGGCCTTCTAACAGAGATGCCGAGAGTCACAACAAATTAAGACACAGAAATGAAGAACTCTGCTCTCATATTAATGATGGAAAATCATCAGTATCAGTGCTATCAATTAGAGAAATTTTGAGGTCAAAAAATGGCCTCAAAACAAAGAAAATGTACTATAAAATACAACCAATCACATTCTAGTAGATGACATCATCCCCCTTGGTGAGGTGGCATTGCATGAGTTAAGAATGCTTATATGTCAAATTTTCTATGGTGGATGAAAACACATAGTTAACCAAGGTAGTGGTGTAAGTACTTTTAAGTCATAAAGTAAAGTACTCATAATGATAGTCTTTTCATAAAATAATATTATTGTCATTTTTAAGTAAAGTACTCATAATGAATGTATTTTCACACTTTCACATAAAATAATATTATTGTCATTTTCAAGTGAAGTACTCTTAATTCATAAAGAAAGTTCTTTCACATTTTTTTTATAAAATAATATATTATCATTTTTATGTTTTTAATTTTGAATTATATATTCACTCCATTCTATTTAATAACATAATGTCAAACCAATAAAGAATAATAATAGATTTAATAAATAATAATAATAATAATAATAATAATAATGCAATGTGGATTATAATAATATTATTGACATTTTACATGTAAATAAATTCTCAATTAAATTACATTATTAAATTCATGAGAAAAGTACTAAATATAAAAAGTCAACATAAAATTAAAAAAAAAACTCTTAAAAATGTTTTTTATTATTTAATTTCATTTGCAAGTTCAAGACAAATAAATGTTAAAGGACAATACATTTTTGGGAATTTACAATGAATCTTAGTCACATCAATGTAGACTTATTTTATTAATTTTATTTCTAGTGAATTTTGAAAAGTAACTCAACCATGGTTATTTATATTGTGCATAGAAAATAGTGTGGGAAGTGACTTGTCATATATACCTACCCCATAAAACCCCCAATTCATAATATTTTAATATATCTCATATTTTTGTAGTACATCTCTTAGGAGGCCCTTTTTTGACCTCAAAATCTCTCTAATACGTTACAGCTTATGCAAAATGGTAATTGTCCAACCCCAGGCTACGAGAGCCTTCTGAAATTTATGCAAGGAAAATACAGTTTCTAGATCCACTATATTCGTGCAGCAATGAAGATCTATGATCTTCATGTTGCAGAGTTACAACTAACTGATACAACCGTATTAAACAAGGCTGTTAATTGTGAAGGATGTTGTTGCTCTGATAATTAATGGATCAACAGACTCAGCAACTGGAATGCAACCTGTATGTCGTATCCAGGCTCTGTTTCAGTGGAATCTGTTACAGTGAGGATCTGTTATAGCTCACGTGGAAGATGCGTTGTTCCTTGGGGTATGAGGAGCTGGTGCTTTGAAGAGTAACAGCTGGCGCCACTTGGCTGATACACCTGCGCTTTAGACCTTGGCTAAATGAAATCACACAGATCAGTATAAACCAATGACTAAGATCCATAATATTTAACAATCTTAGGCATAAAATAAATAAAGCAATAACAAATTATACCTATCAATATTATTGATTGGTCTTGAGAAAGACATGGATATAGCTTATAAAAGTAGGATGAAATCAGGGCAAAATGACGTAATCAGAATGGCCAAAAATGGGCATTTCCTAGACCCAACAGCAAGGATGGACAAAACAATCAACCTGTTTGGTGATCCAAGGGTCAATGAAGTTATGAGTGCTACCAGAATCAATGAGTATTGTAAGAGGGAGCTTCTTGAAGTAACCCCTGACCCGCATTGTTTGGGGGGTGGTGGCTCCGGCTAAAGCATGGATAGATATCTCTGGGTCGTCATCCTGAGACGGAGGGTCAATAGGCGGCTGCAGAATGTCGACCTGATCATCTATTGTATCTAGAGCTTCTTCCCCAATTTCATAGGCAGGCAGAGAATCCAAATCCAAAAGATAGAGATTTTTCTCAACACATCTATGTCCCTGAGTGAATTTCTCATCATAATTATAACAGAGCCATTTTTCTCTACAAGCCCGCATCTCGGCTTCAGAGAAATGATTGATAGGTGTTGGTCGATGAGCTGGTGTGATGGGAGGTCGTTAGGAACCCACATTTCTAAAGGGAACAAAAGTGGGTTTGGAGCGTTGTTGGGTTGCGATCTTGTCCTCTGCCAACTTAGCCAACCCCAGGGCTTCCATCATTATGTTTGGACATAACATTTTGACCTCATATCGGATTGCACCCTTTAAACCACTGATAAAACAACTAATGTAGAATTCATCAGGAAATCCTTCTGTGTGATTGGCTAGTTTCTCAAATTCTGTCTGATACTCTCTCACAGTGCCAATTTGGCGAAGTTTAGTGAGTGCTCCCGTGAAGTCATCAAAAGCACTAGGACCAAATTGTTGCAAAAGAAGTTGGCAAAAATCTGTCCATTTTTTTATCTCCATGAGCCTTGATGTATCAACAGTACCATTGAAGGGCTCCCTGTTCCAAATGAAAGGATGCTAGTCGAACTTTGTTGACATCAAAAGTATTATGCAGACTGAAATATTGTTCTTCCCAATATATCCATCCAGTTGGATCATTGCCATTGAAGCAAGGAAAATCAAGCTTCGGCCCATGAAAATTGCTGAAAGAAGAGAACCCAGTGTCGGCAAAAGACTATGTCTGTCGATTATTTCTCATGGCTGAATGCTCAAGATGGAGGACGAGAAATTTTTCATCAAGATCCTGGAGTTTGGTTTTGAGGGCTGCAAGTTCTTCTTCCATGGTTTTTGGTCTTGCGCGGGTGACAACCATAACCAGGAGTTTTTTTTTTTTTGAATGGGTAAAAAAACAAAAACAGAAACTGTTTTTGTAAAGGAAAATTTGGATTTGGGAAAAACTCTAAGGGGTAATAGGGGTTTGACTAGATTTTGGACACTTTCGAATGGAAAGGGAAGCAGAAAATGAGGATTTCAGAAGCGGAGTGAAAGAATGGGGAAATTTGTCAGAGAAGGACAAAGAAGCAGAAAGAGGAAATGGACACTATGGAAAAATTTGAAGGCGATTGGGTGAAAATTGAAGAAGTTATGGAAAACCCTAAAAATAGACAAATGTTGGATTTCGAGCTTCAGGAAGTGGAATTTGGGATAGGGTCCTCAGGAATGAAATATGCAGAATGGGATTGCATAGGCGTCAGTGAAGTTTCAAGGGAAACGAAGTTAAAACAAGGAAGATATGGTGAAAAAACAGTTTTTTTTTTTGAATGGGTAGAAAATAAAAACAGAAACTGTTTTAGTAAAAGAAAATTTGGATTTGGGAAAAACTCTGAGGGGTAATGGGGGTTTGACTAGGTTTTGGACACTTTCGAATGGACAGGGAAGCAGAAAATGAGGATTTCATAAGTGGGGTGAAAGAATGGGGAAATTTGTCAGAGAGGGACAAAGAAGCAGAAAGAGGAAATTGACACTATGGCAAAATTTGAAGGCAATTGAGTGAAAATCGAAGAAGTTATGGCAAACCCTAAAAATAGACAAATGTTGGATTTCTGGCTTTGGGAAGTGGAATTTGGGATAGGGTCCTCGAGAATGAAATATGCAAAATGGGATTGCAGAGGTGTTAGTGAAGTTTCAAGGGAAACAAAGTTGAAACAAGGAAGATATGGTGAAAAAACAACCTTTTTTTTCTTTCCCAGAATGGATCTGAAACAACTTTCGGAATGGATCTGAAATAGCTGGATCTGAAATGGATCGAATGGATATGAAACAGATTGGAATGGATCTGAAACGACTGGATATGAAACAGATCTGGACAGATGTGATCTGCAATTTATCAGCTGGCAATAGATATGGACCCCAGGTATGCTCGACTTGCTAATGGTTCAGGGGATTCACTCGGCCACCAATGTTGTCTGAAGGCTTGCGTATTGGGGAAGTACCCCTCACTCCATGGCTCAGGTAAAACTGATAACCACTTTTCCACAAACGATAGCTCTTGGTTTACCTCACGGGTGGGAACAAGTCAATCAGGTAGGGGTCGTTTCCCTTTTCGCTGGCAGGTCCTCTCAATGGGCCAGCTACTTCGTGGTTCTTGTGGTACTCCTCACAATGAGTTTTAGGGCTTATTCCCAAGTACTTTCCATAGTTAAGCGCATAGGTATTATTCGTGAATCCGAACCTGCAATTGATAGGAACAAATATAGATGTGGAATTGTTTTTGGCAGAAATTCCATCCCACGAGCCCAAGAAAGTGCTCTGATACCAGATGTGATGAACCTGCAATAAATAAATGATTAAAATGCACAATATAGCCTAACACAGAATATATTTATTGATCGCAGGCCACTTCGAGGGGGTAACCTCCTTTGAGCAAGCTCAATACAAAATAACTTTATTGATCGCATGCCACTTCGAGGGGGCAACCTCCTTTGAGCAAGCTCAATACAAAATAACTCGTGGATGCCTTCACTGGCCTCAACATGTATTTATATACTAAGTATAAGATAAACAACTATTACTCCCCATGAATGTGGGATAATGCAATATACTCACAGGATAACTTACAAAGCATATGCATCCAACAACAATATACTAGCAATGTGGGATAACACAATATACTCATGGGACGACTTACAAAGCATATGCGTCCAACAACAATATACTAACAAAGTAAAGAGAAGGGTTAACACAGGTTCCTAACACCACAATTTTGATGTTAGAATCTTCTTATTAATGTTTTTCTTCTGTCAATTTCGGTGGTTGTTGGGAACACAAAATATGCCTTCATGCATGCAGTTAAGTAGGACCTATATTTGCAATTAAAAAAAACCATTTATAAGTTACCGCGTTCATATTATATGAACCTAATAAATATAATTTATAAGTCAAATCATCCATAGCACCTAGTGTAGTAAACACGATGTTAGGGTCAACCTCTAGATAATCAACACCAACAATCTCAAAAATGAGTGTTTTATCCCTAATAAGATCTTCATGTGCATGCAATAACACTTATATTTATTTTATAATACATAAACCCTAAACATTTTTATAATTAACCATTCGAATTATATTTAACTTATTTAACACCTTGTTTACAAGAGAAGTATTATATGTCCTTCCTTTCTACATTTTGACCAAGGATTTATATCCTCCTATTAAGGTAACTTTTATATCATCGCCAGTGGTCATAACACCATAGTCAGTTGATTACATATCATAACATAACACACTTCAATAATGAAAACTTTAAATTGCATATGACAAATTAATAACAAAATATTTTAAATTTTAGTACTTACATGTCTCCCTTTTATATTTACATAAAAGAATATTTTCAATTATAGATGAATGAATCAATAATGAAATATTTTAAATTTTATTACTTACATATCTCCCTTTTATTTTAACATAGCTCATGGGCCAAGTTTGAGCTTCCCAACCTTGTCCAATCTAGCCTTTGTGGCCTTAGAAGTGTCTTTGAGCCTTACAAAAAGTTTGAAGTGCATATCAATGTAATCTAGTGAGTCATGTCAAATGCATATTTATAAGTTCAATGGATATTATATTATATTTAACTTTGTGACTTTCTATCTTTTGGCTACATTACTTCTTTTTTCATCTTCTTCTCCTTAGCTTCCTCTACTATTGTAGCCCACTTGTTTATGGGAACTAGTGTAGGATGTTCACAATTAGGGTATAGTGTGAGATTAGTTCAGTAATTGTCCCACGGTGATTTCAAACACTTCATTTCCATAGAATAAACCTTTTTTTGTTGAATACTTAACCAAAAAGCTTCATCATTTATTTCATTAACTTTTTTTTCAAAACCATTGCTTTGGTATTTACAGTTCTTATTGTCAATGCGAAAAGAGAAAATTTCTTCTTGTGAAATTGTTAATAAAACTCATTATTATCTGACATTGTAATAATATATTCTGATTAGAATTATAAAATCAACATACAAATATTCATCGTTGTATAAAATGAAAATAAGATGATGCAATAAAAATTACCATGAAATTTTAATCCCTTTAATGGGACCAGTTCTTTGACCATGTGTAGAGTAATAAGTAATTCCCCAATGTTCTTGAAAAAATTATGCTTGGCGATAAACTCAGATCAACATCTGATGCAAGGTGAACAGAAGGACCAGGAGTAAAGGCTAGAGTAGGACAAGGTGTAGTAGTAGACGAGGCACCAACAACAGGCGTAGGAGTAGGGGCATTAGTAGTAGCACCAGGAGTAGAGGAACCATCAACATATGTAGGTGTACTACTCCCTATGATTAGGGCATGTGATTTCAAGAAAAAATATAAATAAAACAACTTTATGTCAAATACTTTAATTCATAAAAATAATATGTTATATGCATTAAAGCATTTGGTTGAATCAAATTTCTAGTTTTCATATGTTGCACTGATTAATTTTTCCAATTAAGTATGTTTGTATTTCCATACGTTTTTCAAAGGTATCAACCATCAAACGTTTAATTTCTTCTACCCAACCCCTAACCTTTTTCCTAATAGAACTGAAAAGGTTAAGATCATCATAGTAGTCATCACCGTGATAGCCATGACTAGGTGACAGAGAAGCCTACAAACTACCAAAACTTAGCATAGATTAGAACATTAATAAACATTGATAAAATATATATAAATGGTATATTATATTAGTTTCCCTTCATCAATACATTTTTTGCAATCAACCTCCAACTACAACATGGTATGCTAATTAGAAAAAAGATGCATAAAAAATATTAAGCTGATGCAAATCATATGTAAACAAATATTCAATAAATGACAACCATAAATTGTAAAAATTAATTACTTACTTATTTAATTTGGTTAAAATGAAATAGATCAACATGTCATTTTAAAAATAATTTCATGAAACACCATTACCATATTATCATGGAAAACACTTTCTTGTATAACGTGCTCAAGAAGGAATACATTTGTACAAGCATTTAGAAAGTACTTAAACATTCATATTTAATGCACATTCATCTACAAAACAACTAAAATGTGTACTTTATTATTTTCTTATGAAGAAATACATTTATTACATTCCTAATCATCACTATCAAAACATACATATTCATGTTCCCCACAGATGCATTACAGTGGTCAATCATATTCTTCGTTGTCTAACACAAGATTCAAAAGTGCATCTTCAAAACCCTTTATATCAGCAGATGGATGACCCATTTCTAATTTTGGTTGAGTGGTTGATAAAAAATGATGCCAGAGGGAACATATAGTTTGCTTAGCCATGCACATTTATTTTCCAAGCCTACTCTTCCAATTATAGCTGATATGAAAGTATGTGTCAAGGAGACTGATAAGGACTCTATTGGTGGACTTGACACATATGGAAATGATGGAAGTACTAGTGCATGAGGCACCCAAGATCACTGTTTGCAATCATACTAATTTTATGTTACCATTGGCCATGTTTGATGATACCACTGATAATATGTACTGAATCAACATAGAATCATAAGGAGGAGAATCTGTGTAATAGGAATCTAGTGGAAATTCATTCACGGTGGATCGATAGATTTTTGTCTTTTCCTCTAGTGTGAAACAATGAAATCTTTGCAAATATCGCTCAATACACAAGAGAGCATTTTCAATATGCAACATATAGAATGAGGGCATGCTATGATGATAAAATATGTATAAGGTAAAACTATTGAGAATGATCATATTCAAATACAATGAATACAAGATGTAAAGCAAAATTACCCATTTCCTTAATTATATAATTGTAAATGATCAACAATTACTTCCTTGTGGCCCACGAGGCATAAAATATATAGTGAATGGGTGTATTGTTAAGGCACTCCTTGTGTTAGGTCATTGGTTCGAAAGAGTCCGTGGGTACTAAATTACAACAAAAAAAAATTTCCTTCCTTATAGCTATTGATTTTATTGCACAAACTAAAAATTTATTTGCATCACACTCCTCAAACACACAATTGGGTATCTTGTTCATGCTTCCAAGATTTTAATATTTTCAAATCATAGGGCCTTATATATATATATATATATAGATATATATATATGGCCAACATATCCATTAGTTCAACTACAATGATGTATGGAACATTTACACCATCCATTGAAAAGAGCCCCAACCCATGTAAACTATATGGAGCAATTCAATATATTCTTCCATTTATACAAAAATGGATGCCCAACACAGGAAGTGGGTTTAGTTTCCATTTCTTCACATGATTCCTATATCTTAATGCAACTTCCTTATCTCTATCAGTCTCTTTGTCATAAGAGCACATGCCTCCTTTAGCAAGAAAGAAATCCATATGATTTTTATTCTACCATTACCACATCTAATGGTTCTTAACATCTTACTTGATGTTTCCCCTTCCCCTTCTCTTTAGATCTACCATCACTATCTAAATCAATATATGACAGGTCAACATCTTATACACACATGACCATCACGGGGGGTTCACTCAATGAACTTGTTACATAGCACGATCGTTCACGGGATATTAAAGAAGATCCCTAATTTCATTAAATATTGGAAAATGCCTCCTAAAATTGTATTGTTGAACCCCCATCCCAATATACCTTGCCAATTAAGAAAACCCCTAGTTTCACCAGATATTGTAGGTATCCATTTTTATCAACCCATTTTTAATACTCCTTTTATATCATATTATCAAGTTATAACAAACAGGATCCCTAACACATCTTATTATAAGCAAACATGATGCTAAATAAAATAATAGTATAATGCTAATAATGATCTCCCATCAGGATTGAAGGGGCAACTGATCAAATTTGGTAATCAAGTTCTACAATCAGAAAAGGGTCCTCGATTGGATAACAGACAATAAACTATCCATCAACTCAAACATAGTGAAACACATATGATCATATATGATGCTCATTCCTTTACAAATGCAATTAAGAGAAAATGTATGTTTAAATTTTGGTCCTCACATTCCTGAACATGTTATTCTGCATCTTGTCACATGGATTGCATTTTTTTTTCATGTACCTATCTCTTACCTCAAAGATCAGTGTGAGAAGTTGGTAACACACTTCATTTAACAAAGTCATTACATATTCAATCCATCAATGCTACTCTTTTGCAGTACTCACATGTAGATCAAATGAAGGATATTTGTAAGATGCAGGGGTTCAAGAGGGAGAATGCAATAAAAAATGGTTATTCATTCTTCTTACTCTGTGAAGGTTGTATTAGTAGGTGCCAGAAGAGAACCATATCAATTTCAACATAAGGAAACTCAGTCTCAATTTTCTTCATTATCTGTGTCACTGCCCTCTAACATATCAGTAGCAGTTATGTTATTAAGAAAGTGAAAAAGAGAATCTCATTCCACTGCATATAACAATTAATATCCATGTAATGCATCCATTCAACAAGGGGCACCAGAAAATTGCAACTCCTTAATCTCCCTCTCTCAGGAAGAATTTGAGACATCACAAAACTTCAAACAAGCAACATATGCTGGCCAAGTATCATTGAGTATGTTAATAGAGCACATTATTCTCTGGGCCAAAGCTCAAATAATAGAGCACATTGAGTATGTTAATAAATTGGGAAAGTTGAGTTTGCTAATAAGTGGACAAAATCAATTATTTGGGACAAATTAGGAACTTGATATATAGAACTTTTCCACCTATAGCCAAATATACTTGGCAATCGGATTGAGAATGGGATAGTGAAAATTTGCAAATAATTGCATAGTTGGATGAGGATAGGATTCTAGTTTTGATATACATAAAAAGTCTAAATCATCAAAAAAAGAGTCCAAGTCTTATAATGTTAGATTACTCCTGTCCAACCCCATAGTGGAGGTTTTCCCAAATCTCGCCCAATATACTCCATGGTCAGATAGACACGTTTTCTATGAAAACAGATCCTGGAAGAATGACAATGAAACTTCTTGCAATAATGCAGAGGCTTCCACCCACAACTACCTCTCAACCATAGTCAGATAGAGGCGGTGTTTTCTAAGGAATGGCAAGCTAAAGGTGAAGAGTTATGAGGAAGCGATGATGGAATTCAGAGCAATTCTCAACAGCAATACAAGGCTTTTGGAAGCTAATCTAGGACATGCCTACGGGATCTATGAATTGGGTGAATATAAGCAAGCTATAGAACATCTATTTTTTATCATAGAGCACAAATCCTACAAGGAATTCATGCTTGAAAAAATTCCATCTAAAATCTAGTAGGAGTTGTGCATGGAATAATAACAATTCTAAATCAACACAACTGCTACAAGGAATAATAACAATTCTAAATCAGCACAACTGCTACAAGGAATAATAACAATTCTAAATCAGCAAATAATGAGTTGGAAATTGATGCACTTCTCCAATGGGCCTTGGTTTGTTCTGCTTGAACTAACTTCGTTGTTTAGTTGGAAATTATTGACATCATTCTACAAAGAAGCCCTGATCATTCAAATACTGTAGGAAATATATGGGAGTTTATCTTGGAGAATTGATTTAATCCATAGGTTATTGAAGTTGTGACAAAGAAGGTAGGAAGAAGAGGGCCTTGCTATCAATTCCCCAATCGTCATTTCTATGTTGTGGGGAATGCAAAGGGCCCATGCAAACATCTCAATGCCTAGAATCCACAATTTATCAAAGTCTATTGTAATTCATTCCTTTTGAATCCACCTTGCACCCTATGGAGTTTAATCCATTAATGACTACACTAGGCAATGATGGGTGAACTTGATCTTAACAATTCACTAGAAATACTATTAAAAATCTTGGCCTTTGATGCTAAACCACAAAAATTTGGGAAATTTTATCCTAAACAATGATAATACAGTCAAATAAGTTACATTGCAACAATTTTACAATCTTATAAATTAAATATAGTATATATCCTTTTATTTTCTGCAGTAATCCCAAATGCGACCCACTATTTTCTTTTTCAAGAACCTATAATAAGGTAAAGAACACATTCTTAGAAGGATTTTATATTCGATTTACTCTAACATAGCCCACTTCTTAACCATATATTTCAGAAATGTTGATCCTAATTACATTCTTCTCCCATATGCAATTAGGTCTGGATTTCAAACAATGAAATCTGGGTATAGTATCGACTCCAAATACTTTTCTTGTAGCAATTGTGCTTACCATCATTTATTTTCTAGTTCGCTATTTTTTAATTTTACATGTAGCATAAATAATGTTCACTTTCTACAAGGGAATCCAGACTCCTGTGTGTGTGTGTGTTTCTTTCTTTTATATCTACTTCTCTCGTGTGCAATGTGTTGGTGATGATTTATTTTCATTAATAATTAAACTCTTCTACACATTACATAGAATACAACCTATAAAAAAAACTAAAAAAAACTCATTTTTAACTTCTTTTTCAATTGCAAAATAGGTTCAAGAAATTATTATGAGAGATCCCAACCTATATGAGCATTGTTTTGATGGATTCATTGGAGAACAAGCCATTTAATTTGGCGCGGGTTTCTGTAATGCGAGCAATATGTGCAATATCTCCATTGCATTGGTTTAGATGTATATTCTTCTCAAGTGCCGCATTTTGGGATGTTGTCATAAGATGCAATGAGAATCGTTGTGGAATGATAGTATCTGCTAGAGTACCGAAACTTTTTAAAGTTAACAGGTCATAATAGTTTATATTTGTAAAAGATATTATAATTTAAAAAATGCTATTTTTTAAAGCATATTATTAAAAGGGAGAATTCAAGATGGGGTGAAATATAGGAAGTGACAGTTGTTTCCCATGGTGTTATGTCAAAACAAAACAAGAATAGAGACATCTTCAAGAATGATCAGTTTAGAAAATTAAAAATAGAAACCATCACAAATAAGATGAAAACACTGTACTAATAGAATCCATTTGCATCAGCCTAGAACCACTGTCACCTCAGGTGGTAGCAGCTTGAAATACATCGATTCAATAAACCCTATTCCAGCCCTCTAAGTCCATAATACAGATAATCCTGGCTAATCCCAATGTGTGAAGGTAGAGGATGGTATCCTGCTTTTTTATGATTTTATCAGATTAAAAAATCAGGAGGCATACATACATACTTGAGTAACATCTTCTGCAATATTGAGGGGTTTCACATCTGCATGAGGTTCCATAGAAGCAACTGCCTTGAATAGGGTGATCTGTTATTTTTATAACCCCTCTTTGCTTATCCACCACCAAATTGTGAGGTTTCAAGTCCCTGTAAACCCAAATCATTGACATTGTAAGTGGAAGAAGGTAGAACATTGATAGTATGCAAAACCATTTCAGACAAAAAGGCCCAAAATCACAAGAATTGAGAGGAAAAATGTTCACTGAGCAATGAAGGTCCAAAAAGGCCCCAAATCAAAAGAATATAGCTCGAGTAGGATATCCAAATCTCTAGATAATCAAGAGCATTACTGGAAATAAAAATAATTTTGAAGGCACGCAACAACTTACACAATGATGCGTGGGAAATGTGAGGAAGCAAGTTCACATGCTTCAAATTGCAATGTTTTCATGGTATTCTTCAGTTACAGAGTTAAATTCATGCATTTTTTTCTTTAGGATGTACATTGTAATGTAAATTTGAACAATAATCTACAAAATTAGCAATAGGATTTGAGAAAACAATATAGGGTTTCAGTTGCACAAAATCCTTTATACTACAAGTATAAATTCTTTAAAACAATCTCTGTATTCTATGCTTTATTCTTCATCAAAATAAAACCCTAAAATCGTAGCAGCAAATTCCTCATCTCCTCTCTAATGCACTCAATGCACAATATATTGAATCCCTTAGATCAAAACCTAGAAAGTATGTCAAACATTAAAATCAACTGGAAGAAATTTAAATGAAATTGGGAAGAAAAAACTGTAGGTCACGAGTTCAATCACTGAAGAATTGAATGGTTGTGGTGCTGGAAACAAGGGCATCAATGAATCAGGAGATTATTTTACATCAAATAATTCATATAATTCCAATTTTTCCATGATTTCTCAATTTATGTGATTAGAAAATAGTTTGTTGCCCACCAAAAGGCCCAAAATCACAAGAAAAATAAAATAAAATTAATAGAACATCAAAGCAGCGTTGAAATACAACCGCCCAAAGAAATGGGATTCTACAAAACTTAAACGAACTGATTTGACTCAAACAGAGAGCACTGCACTCCTCCTAACATAAAAAAATTCCTCATTTAAACACACTTATATGGCCTAATTAGACAACATAGAAAATTCAAATATCAATTTGAGTTGAAGATATAAAAACTGTAGAGGAACCTAACTTGATAATCTTGGGAGGAATTTTTCTCTGGATTCGATGATAACTATCAATTTACTTGTTATTTTAAATGACATTACATTACTCTCCCACAATTTCCATGGACAATTATATGCATAGATTCTTAGGATGGTTTCATTCGCAGCATCCTACTCACTGTTTCCATGGATAGTTGTATGCACAAATTTTACGAATGGTTTCATTCACGGCCTCCTGTGAGGGGTCATTTTAACACAAGTCTCAAGAAATATTCACCATGATTTTAGCATAATAAACCCCAACGAAGGGACTTTTGTGATTCAGTAACAAGGCTGACCAACAATGGACAAATAGTAAAAACACCACCACCCAAAACAAAAATAGCACAAACACCCACAAACAATGAGGAAAAATCCCAATGGCGAAGTGGATTCCTTCGGCCTCATGGTTTCTCAGATTGCAAGGGTGTAGACATGTGAAGGTGTTGGGTTCCAATCATGCCAGCAATTCTTCCTCTAATCCCTTGTGGACATCACAGTTCACTACCTCTACGACAAAAGGTAGAAGGGGCTTCAAAAACTAAGTACAGAAGGGATTTCCCATCCTTGTTCTCAGTTTGTTCCACATAAAATGTAGAGATAATGTGCTTAATTTAATACACCTCTAATACCTCTTAATGTGGATATCTTGAGGAAGCATCTACAGAAGGAAAATCTCACGGAGATCAGTGGGAGGAATACCCTCATCATCACACTCCAGCCTCGTTTTCTTAAGGCCGACCAATTTCCCTGTGTTCTTATCATTGGCCTTGTACACCTTCCCATAGGTTCATTTTCCAAGATTCTCCAATTTCTCATGAGCATCCATACCTAGTTACAATGCACACAACAAAATAATAGACAACAAAATTCGCAGAGGACATAATTCTAAGGGTTTGAGAGGAGACGAGCCACAAGATTGCTTGCACTACAAGTCACAGTAATGGCTGGCAGGTTTAATGGTGGTAGATTTAGTAGTAATGGCCATAGGACAGAATTCTAAGGGTTTGAGAGGAGACGAGCCACAAGATTGCTTGCACTAAAAGTTACAGTAATGGCTGGCAGGTTTAGTGGTGGTAGATTTAGTAGTAATGGCGGGAAGGTTCAGTACGTAAGGGTAAGGTTAAATTAAAGGTAAGTGTTTTTTTTCTTTATTTTTTAATATTTGTTAATAATAAAAATGACAAATTCAAAATTTAATGGAAATTTTCAAAAAATAATTTATAAATATAAATTCTAACTTTTAGAAAAAAGTGAAATTCTAATAGACCAACATAAAATATACAGTGTCTACCTGCGACAAGCAAAGATTAATAAACAAATTTTTTTATAAATCACCATCTAACTAATAATAAAAGTGTTCTAAGGTTACCAGAATGTTATTTTCCTCCAAGGGGAATTTGATGGAAATTTTTAGCCTTTAATTGAATATCCTTAATCTAATTCTCTTTGTTAAAAGTGTTCTAAGGTTACCATAATGTTATTTTCCTCCAAGGGGAATTTGATTGAAATTTTTAGCCTTTAATTGAATATCCTTACTCTAATTCTCTTTGTTAAGGAAATTTCTATATAAATTTAAAAGTAAATTAATGGAATATATATCTACATTTTAACGTAAGTAATTGAAAAATTAAACACCATTACATACTCTAACATATTTTTTATTTGAACCTATGATTTTATAGGAGAAAACACATATTATTAATTGTTAGACCCACTCATCAACTAAAGATATATAATAGTTCAATTATAACACTATAACAAATAAAGCTATTAAAATTAGACATATAAATGTTATACCGCAATATTACACATTATGTATTAGTGTCGCATCCTTGCACTAGCAACCTAAATGACAGTTTCCCTTAAAGATCATCTGTACATCTAGAGTGAAAACCATTGACTGAACACTGAAAGAAAACACTTTTTCTACCATCTTCCAACCCAACTTAGCCCTGTTTGTGAGCACTACAGCTCCCTGCACATCTACAGGGGCGCGGTAGTCAGCACTACCGCGCTTTGCTCCTTCTCTGGGGTGCGGTACTACCGCGTTATGCTCAGTTATAGGGGCGCGGTAGTCTGAAATTAGCCTTTTTGCCTTGGATTTTGGGATTCGACCTTCTAGGAGATTTTGTTGGGATTACCACCTTTGGTTCGATCCTAACTCCTTCTTTATTTAGCTGGCTTGATCCACTAAACCCTCCATAGATCCACACTTCTCTCTTATTGGTTAACTTTCCCATGTGCTATAAGAGAGAGGCCTTCCATGAGCCAAAAGGAGGACTCTTGGAGACATCAAACTTATGATCTTGAATCTTTGTGGAGATAGCTAGAGGAGGAAGCACTTGGAGCTGGGAGTTGGCTTGGATATCAAGCAACCATTGTAAGTGACTTCAAGTTGGTAATAGAACATAACTTGTCTTGTTTCCCAAATCACATGTGTTGATTTTGTTTCAATTATATGACTTGTATTTGTTATAGATTTTAGATCCTAACTCATATTTCAAGTTGCTAGAGAATCGTATATGCTTGTATCTTGGTTTCATTTCGACAGGTTCATTCGCGAGGACTTGGAAATCGGAGCAACCATTAAGACAAGCAATTGGATTGAAGGTCAGTTAGATCTCTTCTGTTTCTTCCAGCAGTTTAATCTTGAAATGTCTATTTAGATCTAGGAAGTCAAGGTAGCATTTGTTATTTTTTGTCTTAGTTTAGAGTCAATTAAAGTCTACTTTAACCTAAGAGAATTTCTACCTATCCGTAGGGAGAAAATTCTACAACAATAAATGAAATTCACAATTCATTCATACATAATGGTATGTACAATTGGGAAACAATTAACTTTAATTTCTCTTTAAGGAATAAAATTGGTAAACATGACATGGAAAATGAAATTCCGTGACTTTAAAAGTGGGGTGGTTCAGCCAATATTATCTACAACACAATCTAGTCAAAAATGAGATTTATGGTCACACACTATAGCCCCCTATCATAGTACAAAAATCATCCAAACACTCTAGTATCCCACTCACCAAAGGTTGAGAGAGCCCAATGGATAGAAGTAAATCATCAATGTTTTCCTTAGCTACATATGGAATTGGTACATACAAAAGCTTTAGTGTAAAATACATGGATGGATGTACAAATACCTTCCTTTGGTTGGTAAGCTTACAGCATGTTACCCCTCATATCACATGAGTATTTTTCCGAAGTTGAAGACCCCACCCAAGAAGGATGTGTTTGGAGTATGATGGATTTGAGCCATACTTTTGGCTACTTGGATGCACATCTATCAGTGACTATCATTCAGTTGGAATCTTCATCATGGGTGTCATATATATATAGGTTTATATGATGGAGCTCTTATCTTGATGAAGGGAATTTTGCTAGTGCAAACTCTCGTAGACACTTCATTTGTGACTATTTATCTATTGACCACTTTGGTGGGTGATGAGGTGTCTTATATAGACATGTCAAAAATACATCATATTTCGAAGGGTGGATGATTTCTCCTTGCTAACTTCTACCTCTATGCTCTCATTTACCCTTGGTCAATACTTATAAGTAAAACCCTTATCACCTTCATAATTCTTCTATGTTTGGAGATTTTGGATATTTGAAAATAAACCTTGTTAACTTTTACAATCTTTTCAAATTATTTTTCCTTTGATCCATCAAAAAAACCAATTGACCAAATTGTATTTACACATTTCTTAAAATTTTCATATTTGTGAAATAACTTAGTTTTAATATGCCCCTCTTCTAACAACATGGATCTACTTTTGAGCATCCACTCTACCTCCTTTTTTGTCTAAAAGTTCATTTTTTATCCTCTATTGTCTTTAAATCTAGCAACTCTTCAACATTGGAAGACCCTCTGACATTATTTTCAAAAAGAGTGGTTATGTTTCTTTTACCTTTTCTATGTCTACTTGATTTTCTTCCTTTTTCGTCTTTGCACTCCCTACAACTAACTTCTTAACTTGTTTGAGATTGGAGGCAAATTGAAGAATAATTGAATCTCATCAACAAGGATCATAAAATTTCCATTTTTGTAATAAGAAGTCTAAAATAATCCTTATCCAACCAATCATGATTAGATTTAACAGAAAATGGATGTTTTTTATCCTCCTTTTCTAGTTGTATAAGAATAAGTAGATAATCATATAAGCCATTGTTTCCTACCCAATAGTTGTATCTTTCAACCTCCTCCACCATTTTTTATACCATTAAGAATATATCCATCATCTTAGAGATGCTTGTTCTTCCATGTTAACACCCAAACTAGCATCTTAAGACTGAATTCCTAAAATCAATGATAGCGTATGGACAACTAAGAGGGAGGCCATTGTCACCAAACATAACCTTTTTTGGCTATTTAGGCTATCTCTTCTCTAACTCAGTGGCGGAATCCCTAGGGTAGGATTACTAGAGTTAAACAATGGAGTACATGGTGAAAATGAAGAGTAACTTTAGAAAAACAAAGTGTTTTGTTTTTTGTAAAATATAAGAGTCATGAAGGAATTAGAGACTAGTGTTTTAGACAAGGGGAAAGTGGGGTCGAAACAAGGATTGCATGAGGCCTTTTTTAGGAAGATCGGAAAGGGAAAATATCGCAATGCACAAACCTAGATGCTCTCTAGTGGATGTGTTGGTTTTAGACATCACACAAAAGGAAATTTCTAGAGCAAAAAAAATTCAAATGGTCTCAAGGAGGAAAGCTACATTTAAAGGAATAAAAAAACACATGATTTATAGACATGAAATATGCACCTAAACTACACATCGAAATGATAACAATCACATAAAAAATATAAATCCTAATCCTTCATTAACTCAATTCCATTAACAATTTGAAGATCCATTAACCAACAAAGCACATGAACAACATGAAAACCATTCAATAGAGCACTAGCATCAACCATCCTACATCCCGATTGACTATCGCTTGTCCATCAAACTCAATAGCTTGTATCGTTGTCCCCCAATTTCCCCTCTACCCCCCCCACCCTCTACCACTTCTACAATAAATGTAATAAAATATACCCTAAATATTTGTATTTCCATATAACATAATTAAGCCCCCTTGGCCCCTTAATACAAGGCAATATATTTTCTCATTTCTATATCAAAATTTATTCCCCAATATGAATGGACGTGATAGGATACTGCCTACCAACTGACCCCCCCGTGATGACCATATACTCTAACTAAAAACTACCTTCCCCAGACCATGAATGACTCATAAGGTAGTTACAACATTTTTATGTACCATCTATACCATTATATAAATCCATACATAAAGATAAATACAATTTAAAAACACAGGTAACTCAGTAAACTTAACATGGAAAGGTACAATATAATTCTCAATAGTAACAAAATACTCCAACAATGGCTTCTTATGTATGTGTGAGAATATCTTGAACTTGTCATCATATATTCTACACTTTCTAACTTCCTCACTAAATCTTGAAGCATACTTGTCAATCTTGATGAGCATTCATTCATATTAATCATTTGTCATATATCTTTGACACAACTCAAAGAAGTCATTCTACTTTATTTTGTAGCATAATTATCCCATATAGTTGTCCTCAAATTTTTCTTGAAGGCATGTTACTAAAAACTTTCTTCATCACTCATGTATCTTATTCAAATGGATCCACTAAAGTGTTGCACTATCATTTATCCAATTAAAAGTGAGCTTAGTATTCTTATGTATATTGGGATACTAAAGTAACATATTCCTTTCTATATCCACTAGATAGACTTCAAGTTCATCCTCCAACTTTGTGATTCCAATAAAAGTTAGGAGTTTTTTCTTTTTCCAAGTATAGCTATGCTTATGACACTTAGGAATTTATTCTTGCATATGCTTTTCTCCTTTGAAGGGCCTCTTACTCTTGTATTCAACTCTAGATCTTAAGGATTCTAATATTAATTGTATTTCTTAGAGGAAGGTGGTGTGTTCATTTACTTGATTGTTTAGGGTCTTCACATCTTAAACCAAACCCTAGAAATTTTTGTGTTCCTCGGGGAAATATGGTTTTGTTTAGAATCCATTATTTTTTCATAAGCTTGCTAACTAGGAAATTCCATGGTTATTTTATCCCCTATTTCTTTATATCTTTTGAAGTCTTAAAGTGTTATAGACTTAGAATGAAGTTGAGCTGCAATTGAATGCATGTGATTCCCTTCTTTGTGTATTTTCTTATTAGTATAGGGTAGATAGAATTGAACAATATTAATTGCAAAAATAATATAAATGATTGATTTTCAAGTTAACTGAAGTTTTCCTGGGCCCCATTCATACATTTATTTTATTAAATTTATTTTATTCTCCCTCTTTTTCAACTATTCAACTATGAAAATTTCTTACAATAGGAATTTTCAATTCACTAAGTGACATACTTTATAGATTTAGGGTTAATATGGGACTCTAATAATTAGTGAATCAAATGGTTTTGCATTATTAACTAGGAATTTTCAATTCAATAGGTGACATACTATATAGATCTGGGTTAACATGGGGCTCTAATAATTAGTGAATCAAATGGTTTTACACTATTAACTAGAAATCTAAGTAAGATAAGTTTATTTTTGTCCCCAATTTACAACATTTACTTGAGATTCATTATAGTAAAATTTGAGCACGAGGGTACTAAAAGGGACCTTTATATGTATAAGTCTCTTATACAAAAAAGTGTATGTTTTGGTTCACGGAAGAAATGTACTTTGGTACTATATTTTTTCCACTCTTGTGAAACCAAAGTTACACTTAGTTAATATTTAATAGAATTTACATTAAATGTATAATAACATTCCTTTTCAAATTTTAAGGGCCAAAAATATAATTTTCCATTCAATAAAGTACCGTGATATCATAATTGTTCATGAATTGATAAAGTTCCTCCTTCAAATTTGTGAAATAAAAAAGTTATTGGGATTGAGTGTAAGGGGTTAAGTTTGTTTAGCATTAGGGTTCCTTAACACATTATTTCATGTGGGATTCTTAGCATTTCATTCTTAAAGAGTTGTGTAACTTAGCCACAATATCCATAGGAGACGATAGAGATGCCACATGCTCAAACTAAAAGTTCCATGTTTAACACTTCCACAGCTATTGCCTTGGCATCAAGTAATTATTAAGGCATGAAAAATCCATAGTAATATTCCTTAATTTATACCTCACTTATCATGGCATACAACCTAGTGTCCCTCAAAATCTCCCCCAACATCTAGGACAATTGACGAGTCACTATTTTGCCTATATTTTGACTATCTCTTCCATCTTTTTTGCATCCTTTTTACCTGTGATTTACCCTCATTTTGATCTTTTCATCATATGAATTGGGAGATTTGATCAAAGCTACTCTTTATTACATATGTTATCATTTCTTTGATTTTTTTTTATACATTAAAGGAATTTGTCATATTTTGTACTTAATGTGCATATTGGAGAATGCTACAAGTCATTTGCTACAAAGTAGAGTGCTATAAGGCCACATATTTATATTATATGGATCCAAAAACTCCAATTGTCACACATTCGTATCATACAAATCCAGAAACTCCAGCTGCCACATATTCATATGCCATAAATCCACATGCTGCCAATGCCACAAGTCTGTTGCTACATATCCACATATTACAATCTGAAGAAGGTTCAAGTTATATGGGTACAAGTTAATTGCTACAAATTCTATAGGATTTTATGAAAGAGTGCGACATATGCTTTCCATTGATGTTCTATTATGCAATTTAAATATACAATTACAACAACATCATTTCAAATTTTCATTTAGCATATTCTGCCTACCTTTTAGGCTATATTCCAACAATTTGTTAAGACAATTTTTAATTAGTTGTTACTTTGTTTTAAATTAATATGAATTTTAATTATTTTTTTACTCTATTTTGAAATGAATTTAGAATCTCAAATTCTCAAGAACACTTCCATAAATTTTCTTTACTTAAGTCTGTTATAAATTTCGTCTATAAAAGGTCGTGCCTTCCTTTGAACAAGGGATGAACAAATTATGGAGAATCATTGACAATGTGAAAATCTGTCTATTATGTGTCTTGACTTTCCTATGCATGAGTTATCTATGTTAGTGCAAATGATTGAGCTGTAAATCAATTCTTCAACACTATAGTTTTCTCCAACACTTTACTCTACATAGACATGGCCCTCTCTGAAAGAGGTCAGGTATTGCTTATTAATTAGTTTAGATTGCTATGTGCATTTATATTACTACTGATTTTCTATAACACTATGGTATGCTTTCATTATTAGTCACTATTTCATTTCTTTGGTTAATTATTAATTACAAAACTTGTATTTTCATTATTGTCCATGTTTTCATGATAAATTTACTTTAAATTTCACTTATGCAGTTGTTTTTTCATTTCCTTAGAAGCTAGTTCATATTCCTTTTTTAATCAAGAACAACGTATTATAAATCAATTGGGAATCATTTATAGATATTTACACAAACAATGCACAACATCTCATAAGCGTAAAATTATCAAGTTGATAATTAAATGCACATATAATTTTAATACCCTATTAGTATTAATAAGGTGTTTAGAAAACTTGTCAACAATATTAGGGGAACCTACTATAAGGGATAAGGTATGGGTTTCTTCTTTTGCAACTTGTAACTAAGTTTGACACTTGGGATTTTCTTCTTGCATAGGCTTATCTCCTTTGAAGGACCTCTTACCCTTGTATTCAACTTCAGATATTAAGGATCCCAATATTAATTTTATTTCTTTGAGGAAGGTGGTGTGTTCGTTAACTTAATTGTTTAGTATATTCACATCATAAACCAAACCTTGGGAATTTTGGTGTTCATTGGGAAACATAGAGTTTTGTCTAGAATCCATTATCTTTTCATAATATTGCTAACTAGGAAATTCTATGGTTCTACTATCTCCTAGATATATTTCTATATTTTGAAGTCTTGAAGTGTTATGCTAGACTTGGAATGAAGGTGAGTTGCAATTTCATGCAAGTGATTTTGTTCTTTATAGTGAAAAATTAACATACTTATATATTAAGATTTTCCTTTAAATAATTTTTTTAAAAATTTCTTAAGCTCAACATAAATATTAACTCCTAAAAACTTCCATTACACTTGGGTGAAACATAAATTAGCAATTTATGCAAAAGGAATGCTTCCAAGAATTTTTTACCAAATAAGTCCTAACTTATAAAGTTCAAACTACGTTCTCTTTTGGTTAAATACATTAGGTAGTTGATTAGGCCCTATTTATATTGGTAAGGGCTCCTTATTCTTATGGTTCTATTTAAATTTGTATTTTCATATTAGTAGAGGACAGATAAAATTTAACAATATCAGTTGCAAAAATAAGCATACAAAATATTGATTGTCAAGTTAACTAAATTTTTCCTACACCCCATTTATACATTTGTTTTATTCTCTCTTTTTCAACTATCCAACCATGAAAACATCCTACACTAGGAATTTTCAATTCACTAGGTGACATACTTAATAGATTTGGAGTTAAGATGGGGCTATACTAACTAGTGTATAAAACGGTTTTACATTATGAGCTAGAGATATAAGTAAGATAAATTTAATTTGGTTCCTAGTTTACAACATTTACTGCAACTTCATTATAGTAAAATTTGACCACGAGGGTGTTAAAAGGGACCTTTGTATGTGTAAGTTTCTTATACAAACAAAAATTCATTTTGGTTGGAAGAAATGGAATTGGTAATATATTTTTGTCACTCTCGTGACACCAAAATTACACAGTTAATCTTTGATAGAGTTTCCATTAAATGTTAAGTTCAAAAAATATATTTTTCCATTCAATAAAGTACCATGATATCTTAATTGTTCATGACTTAATAGAGTTCCCCCTTGAAATTTGTGAAATCCAAAAGTTATTGGAATTAAGTGCAAGGGATGAGGGTTGTTAAGGGTTAGGGTTTAGTACCACGTTATTTCACATGGGATTCATGAAATTTATTTCATTCTTATTTATGGGATTAAAGAGCTATGTATCTCAACCACAATATCCATGGGAGAGTGATAGAGAGGTCAAGTGCTTAAGCTAAAAGTTCCATGTTTAACATTTCTCCAACTATTATCTTAGAATCAGGTAATACTTAAGGCATCAATAAAACAAAGTAAGGTCCCCTCAATTGATGATTATTCTTGGTCATGACACATTTTTTCACCTAAAATCACGATTTCCTAATCTTTTCTATATGTCACATTTTTTCAATTTCAATTTCAAATCACAAAAACTCACTATGTTGCTAATAAATCAACATTTGTTTCATCAATGCTTTCAACCACTATGCCATACCATGACTAGCCTCAATGCTTAGACTCACTATTTATATAGACTTTGGCAGGTGACTCTTGAATTTTCTCTAAATGATTAAGGTCGCATCCTTTCACTACCATATGTTTAAAATTGATGAACATGTCTATATTTATTACAAATTTTACCCTCATATATCTATGGCTTAGGGTACTAGGTTCAAAATAGGTATCTATGCGGTCCACAACTTGATTAGGATTTAAAATTTCATAACCAAGGCCTACACACTCATGACAAATTAACTTATGCATATTATGGAAGGGTTAACAAAGGGCAATGACCAAAACAAGAAGGAACCTCACCGCTCACAGCAATCTCTAAAATTAGCTTGGGTCCCTCCATTTGTTTTCATTGCTCTTGAAGGATTATATGGGTTGGGATGCTCCCATCATTTGACATTTGTTGATATGGGTCCTAACTAAATCATGTATCATCATAGATACAAAAAATATCATCATCGACAAAAAATACAAATATTAACAAGCAAGAATGATCCATTTCCATACCATTGCACCGCTACACCATTTGATGTAATCCAACTTGCACAATCACACCTATAGATACATCAAACATGCTATAAATAGTTAATCTATCCTGATTTCAATTATTATAATTGTTGTTCCACTATGCCATGAACACAATACTAACTACTCAAAGAAAACTATTTTTGGTCAGCTCCTGGGGTGTTACATATGCCATGTGGCCTGTGTCAGGAAGTCCTTGTGTGATATATCACTCATCATAAATGCATTAAGGTATACCTATTCTATCAATATCTTGAATCACACGAGCTACCATATGCCTAGACTCTAATCCAAGGCCATCCACATCACATGCCAAGAATAAATGTCAGGTAAGGTAAACAATAGTCACTAGATTTTAATATGTATGGTATGGAAGGTTCACCAACTATATTTATTTGAATTAGTAAGTGAGTGATTATCCTTGTAAAAATGGGGTCTCCCTCTATCATCTTTTCATTTCACACGAGTCTATGGTTTTCAAAGGTCGATCTTCTTTAATACTCCTTTACTAGGTATAATACTTAGGGGGGCTTGAAATGACATAAGTGAGTTCTTAGTTAGAGCTGTCTCATTTGGAGTTGAATGTGATCATATGGAAAACATAAAGGGATATCTTGGAATGGGCATATCAATTCAAGATCTTAGAGTGACCAAATCACTGGACCTACTAGATTGGCAAAAGATCAAATTGATTGGATATCTTTGATTAATTGAAGATGTGAGGTAGGTGGGATAATGCTATGGACAAAGGTGGTAGTCACTAATGTTTGAAGAGGTTGTTGTTAATTGTCATCTATACAATAGCCATATCAATTGATCCTAAGTAAACAGACCTTGGCCATGATGAAGTTGTGGGTTCAAATCCCAATCTTACATTAACTAGTTTATTCTTCCATAAAAAAAATCTTACACAAAGTCAAATGCAAAGGTTGTAATTGATTTTGGTGGAATTAATGATCCTCTAAGATTATCCCATTGCAACTATCTCTTTTGTACGTGGGGTCTCCTCTATGTCTATATCCATTAGTCACTCCTCTACCTCTATCTCCTAGTTGTATCCTCTACCTCTATCTCCTGGTTGTCTCCTTTTTAGTGGGCTCAAGAACTTGTCTATTTTGTAATGGCCTTAGTCATCCTTACAAGTGGGATCGAGTTGTCTCCTTGCCATATAGATCAGGATGAGCATTTCATACTATTTCTCTTGCACACATAGGATGTCTCCTTCATGAGCATGCTATCTTCATTTAGGCATATGATGTGTTCTTTTAAATTTTTGTTTCTTTATTGTTTTCTGATTATGTATTTTATTGTTTTTTTGTTATGTTCTATATTTTTTTCCAAGAAAAAAAGTCACATATTTATTACCAAAAAGGAATAAAAACACACTCAAGTTATTTACAACACATTAAATCATGTTCAATAGTATAGTCATATTTCATTCTTTTGTACAATTCCTACAAAGATTATATTTCCCATATCCTAGCAAAAAACCATCAACTATTGAGCCCATCCCATCCAAAATTTATGAAAGTTATAATTTTGCATAGTCCTTGGAAATAAGTAAAATATTCCAACACATTATTTAAGTAGTAATAAGAGTAAACCAAAGTCACATAAATTCCAAGGTATTATAGAACTCCTGAACCATTCCTTCTTTTGAGAGATGAAAAATAATAGTGTCCACAACTAGCTTGATTCCTTCCTTTGATAATGAATCTGCATGTTGATTTAGTTCCCAAAAGGTATATAAAATTCTAAAAGAATTGCAAGAACCAAATATCTCCTTGAGATGAGTACCAATGTTTTGAAGAGATATGTTCCAAAGTTTCTAATTACCTTTCATCTAGTTCACCACAAGTGTTGAATTACCATATACATGAAGGTCTCGAACTCCTTCTAGTGCTAATTTGAGAAGAGTGCATAGGGCCAAAAGTTCAGCTAAATTGTTTGATCCCTAAAAAATATTAGCCTTGAAAGTGATAAAATGAACATCCAATATGTATAATAAACCTCCAATGGTACCTTTTTAGTTTGTTTCTTGGTATGCCGCATTGAAGAAACCCAAGGGATTCATTTTATTAATCACTAATTCTCCCACTACTCTTGGTGATGTAGGTATAGATTTTTCCTTGTAAAAATTGAGTAATGAAGTGATATGGGCTACCATCTGAAAAGTTTGAAGTTGGGATCCCTTAAATAGACTCGAATTCAAAATTGAGCCAGATTGCCCAAATGACCAGAAAGGGTAGACACTTGAATGGATTAATTTATATTCTCGAATACCACGACTTCAAACATTCCTCAACATATTTTCCTCACCATATGCCCCGGATATTCAACATATTACACAAATCATGCCAAACCTGTTGTGAATAAGGACAACAAATGAACATATGTTCACTTGAAGGATTAAGTTCTATTCTCGAATACCATGACTTCAAACATTCCTCAACATATTTTCCTCACCACATGTCCCGGATCTTTAACATATTACACAAATCATGCCAAACCTGTTGTGAAAAAGGACAATAAATGAACATATGTTCAATTAACTCCTCCGCCTCCTTGCAAATATAACAATAGCTTGGACCTTCATATTTCCTTTTCCTAAATGGCTCCCAGGTGAGAATATTTTTTCTTAATGTCAACCACATAAATAGATGGCATTTAAGTTGTTCCTTATTCTTCCAAATACACTGCCACCATGAAAGTGCTTGTGCATGATCACCTGACAGAATATACTGATAACGCAAGTGGGCTATGTATTTCCCACCTAGATGAAATTGTCATGTTCTATGATACACCAAAATATCATCATCATGAGTTATGTGACCTTCACTTGTCCTAATTCCTAAAGAATTGATCCCAAATTGATTGAGGGAAGGGATTTGCTATGGTTTTTTCCTTATGTTGTCATGTTGACGCATATTGCACATTGACAAAGTGCATCAGACCCTTGATGATGCACTTTGCACATTGACAGAGCACATCATTGAAACCTTTTTCCTTTGGATAGAGTGTGTCACCCTTCAAAGACGCATACTACATGTTGACAAAGTGCGTCACTGTCAATCAGAGGAGAAAAAGAGAAGTTCTGAGTGTCTTCTAGAAGGAATATCTTTGTGGAGGCCTATCCCAACATATAAGCAAAGGTGGCATTCGATCCCCTACCTTCTTGGGATGATCCCTTAGTATTCGCCATCAAATCCTCAACCCCTTCTATCCATTTTGTCCGATATATTCAAGCCTCCTCTTCATGGTGAAGGGAGGAAGGACTAGAGCATCTAAATGCTGGTGAAATTATGCTAGAGTGAGAACCATTTCTATTGAAGGAAAGACTAGATCCTTGAGGCAAAGGTCATTGGGAAGAAATTGTAGCGTCAAGGATTCGTTGTAATCTCATCTTATTTTGTTTTTATTAATACAGTAAATATGCATTCTTCCATAAATATTTGTTGTTCATTATAAATCTTTAGAATTAGTTTCCTTCACTACTAGTTCATATTAATTTACATTGCATATTACTATCACTTGTATGTTTCCACTTGTTTGTTGTCTCTTGTGTTGCAGCTGAAGATCAAGGGCTACATCAAGTAAGGATACATCACTACGTTTGCAAGGTGAGTAATCCATCTGCACTCTTTTCAATTTGCTTAATCTAGGAAATTTTGTATGTTATATCCTGATTTGTTCTAGATCTACCACATTTAGACTAGGGATATCGGTTAGTGTTCGCACTGACAAATTGTCTACAAACAAAATGGGTGATCGTATTGGGGATTCCCATAGTCTTTTGGTTGTTTAAGTTGTGATTTGCATTATTTTTGTTCATCCTCTTAAAGCTTCCCAATTTGCCTCATTCTTTTGGATTTGTCTTCCTGTGAGTCACTGGGTGATCCAGTCTCTATTAGGGACCTTTTACTCAACCAATTACCTCCTTTTGGTTTGGGATTTTTTATTTTTTCAATCTTATATTTCTCCTGACGCACCTGGGTAGTGTCATACCTGCGTCATTGTAATTGTGATGCACCTTGTCTTTAGGTAGATCGCGTCACTGACGCACTTAGCCAATGTTTAGAAAGCGTCACTGATGCTCTTTCCCTGTGCGCAAACCGCGTCACTAAGGATCTAATTCCCTGGTGCATACCTGCAGCCTACCTCACCTTGTAAAGCTTGGAATTTAGGGTAGAATTTCCCACAAAAAGTTGATTTGATTGGTTTTCTGAGACCTATGTTTTGCTTGTCTCAAGCATAATTTTTCTTAGATTGGAGGCTTCTTTCCTTGGTTTACTTTGATATTTAGATCTTGATTAGTCTTCTTGACAGTCCTAAGAATTCAAGCGGTTGTTTCCTTGGTCTTGGGTAGCATCAATCCCTTGCAAGTGCAGCTAGTCTTGTGACTCGTTGAGGATCCCTGATCCATTTTGCTCTCAATTCTAAGTCTTTGAGGAGTTTATGTTGTTGTGGTTTTGGTACAATTAGGTGTAAATATTGAATTGTTACATTCTTGGGTGATTGAATTCTTGAGAAATTCTGTTTGTTTAAATATTGCAGTAGTGAGTAGTCCCTCATATTTCAAATCAAGTTAGAGGAAGCGATATCATTCTTGCAATTGTTGAATGCTTTGTTGGAGAAAATTAAGAATTTTTGCTCTCTTCATCTTGGGTGTATTGCTTGAGGTTGTTGAAAAGAGTATTCATGATTTTGATATTTGTTTGAAATATTTTGGAAGAGTTGAAAGTTGTGCATGCTTATTTCTTCTTGGTTTTAAAAAGAGCTCATCTTCGTCTCTCCGAAAAGATTAAGTAGAAATTAGGCCTTTTCAAATATTTTGGAAAAGTTAGTGAATGTTCTCATACTTATTGGATTTCTCTTTACCTCTTTTATCCCTTGGTTTGAAAATCAGAGACATTGCAATTGGAGGAAGTTCATCTTTTCATTTTGGCTTATAGATTTGGCTTCATTGAAAAGAAACGAGAAAACATATTTTTGGTTTGGTGTGTTAGTGTTTGTTTTTTTGGTTTGTTGGATTAGATTAAAGAGTCATTTTAGTCTTTTGGTTTGATTGGAAAAGAAAGTGAAAAGGAGTGCTTTGTTCATCCATATTAGGGAAGGAAAAATATCTCTCCTCTCTTCAGAAAGTTTTCATCAAAAAAACGAAAGACATGCATTTCATTTAGCTTAGTTGTGCATATTCCTACAGGTCTACACTTCATGCATTCACCTAACCAGATAAGATAAAATCAAGCGGTAACCTAAGTTAAAATTTGTAGAAACTCATGCGATAGGATAGAGACATGTTCTGATGTCTTTAAACATAGCAGTTGTTGTTATCTGCCTGCGTACATCCCAGGTGTTAGCACTCAAATTGTGCTGAATGCTTTGGTGGATTTTGGTGTGGGTGGAAAGACCTCACGAACATCAAGACCCGAATGGATAATCGGCTCTCGGACTACATCCCCTGAGACCGAGGAGTCAGAGGTCAGCATTGTAGGGGACAGTTCAAGGAATGAAGCAGTCAGGGAGGAGCCGGCGGTTTTTAGAGGTCATAGTGTAAAAAAACATGCTAAACGCGTCGGAAATAAGCAAAGTAGGCGATGACAGCTGAGATTGAACATCCCGAAGATCGACGGTCCCGAGCCCACTGTGCGAACGAAGATGTAGGCAATATAGCATAATGAACGGATGGTAATCAGTGGGAAAGTGATGAAATCAATCGACGGCAGAGATCAGCATATAGAAAGATCTATGGCACGCAGTCCCTGTGCTGATCCAACAAGCGCGAAGCGTGTTATGTTTCAAATCGCCGCAGTCGAGTTATGTATCGCGCAACTATCAACGGCATAGATTCGCCAAGGGAAAATCAAAGGCTCGAGATCACCGCGCTGATTTTTCTCGCCGATGATTTAACCGCATCTCAAATCGACACGGTCGGTAAAATTAAAACCATCAAACCACCGAGTTTTGGGCGGGAAAATATGAACGGTGGATATGGCTTTACCATCGCCACACTTGGAAGGACGATAAGGCATCCAACATTATAAAAGCCAGAGTTGTGCAGAGACTTGGATTCCACCTATATCAGATACGTTGGAAAGCGAAAGAACCTGATCCCGCAAAGCCGACCAACCAACCAGAAGTTCAGGAAGATTGTCCAGGTGTCGGACCACCAGGTTGGTTTTGTCTTTTCTTGTTTTTCATGAAATTGTTTGAATGACAGAAGTAGGAGATTCCCCTGGTGCTGAATCCCCATTCACCGATCCCCGATGGGAGGACAAAGATGGTGACATATATGAAACCATACTGGAAAACATCTTCGTGGATATGGCCAAAGAAAGGTTGGAGGTTATAAGGGGCAGGCGGGTAGACGTCCACAAAGTTTATCAATCCTTCTTTCATCTGTTCACCACTACCCAGACCCCCAACTGTCCCGAATTCGTCAAGTGGTGTGCCACAAATTATTCCGCCAAGCAGAAAGTAATCCTAAACGCCTCTGGCACTAAATCCCTCTGCTTAGTAAAAGCCCCGACTGTTAGAAGGGCCTTAGCCATCCCTGATGAATTTGGTCAAAAAGCCCTAGAATACCGAATGGAAGACCTGGTTCAATACTTTCGTCTAGCCCCTGAGGAACTCAAACAGAGTTTTTACCACAATGCTCTAGTACCAAATGCCTTCTTCCCAGGTTCACCCTTCCCCAACGAGGTCAATCTATTCAGAGAAGAGTCCAAATGGGTAATCTCCATGATAGCCCAGTTTTTAGGGTTGGATAGCGACCAGGAGGTTCCAGAAACATTAGTCAGTTTGATGTTTGTCTTGAGTACCTGCCCTGTAGAGCAGACGAACCCTTCTTCTTTTGTCCATACAGCATGCTTGAGGTTCGATGATGCCCTAGCTGAGAGTATCCATTCTCAGTTGATTGATTTCCCTAAGACAAGGTCATTCAAATTTTAGTCTTATTTGTTGAAGATGTTCCTAGTGGCAGTTGAAGACAGCCTGCAGATACCTGGACTAAAAATTACCAAAGAAATGTATTCAGATTACATGCCTTTCATGAATGACTTGATGGTGCGGGTGTATCATGCCTTTTTTCAGAAAGGTTTGCCTAGAGTGCTTCCAGAGATGAAGGACCTACTACAACCCCCTATGGAAAAAGGGATTGGAGACTGGTTTCTGCTAAAACATGGAACTATAATTAGAGTCTATGGTTTTTCACATCCACCATATGTACTCCCTGCATTTCTAACACCTAGGTTGTTCCATCTGGAGTTTATAAGGCAGAAGCTGACAACTGAACGGAAACATTTCATAGATGTCAAGAAGTCATCTGACATAACTTTCCCTTGGACCGTGGGTTCCTTTGTGATCAAGCACAAGATGGCCCTCTCAGTAGTAGAAAGGGTTGTGAAAGACCTAGGACTCCCATCCCAAGCTGCATTGAAATATGATCCACATCACATAATCTCGCAAAGAAGGAGAGCAGCTAGAAGAAAAGGATATGATCATGTTGAGATGCCCAGAATGCCTGAGAAAGCCAATTGGTTGGAATATGTGGACCAAGGATCAGCGGAGGTTGATGATCTGGATGACTCTCAAACTCTGAAACTCCTTGTTCAGGAAAAGGCCACTTTTTCGGGGGCTGTTAGCCCTATGGATGTAGATAGTAATCCCGAGAGAGCTGCTAAAAGGCAGAAGCTGGAGGGAGAAGGTCAGCAAGTAGTGACGATACAAGAAGAGAAAGCTAAGAAAAAGCAGGTCAAGTTTCTCATACCTCATTATGAAGTAAAGGAGCATGTGTTTGGAAAACCGCCCAAAGAGCCTATAGGAGCAGTTATCACCAAGACCCAGCTGTTGGAAGGTTATGATGAAAATGTTGACAACATAGTAGCAGAAGCCAAATTATATTCTGAAGTAAGGAAAATGGGCAAGAAAGACATGGCCTTAGTTACTAGTCGAAATCTGGCCCAGAACACATTGAACCTGGCCATGGCTACAAAGAGCAAAGCTACAGAGGTGAAACTAAATTTGGAAGACATCCCTATCCCTGATATCATTAATTTACACAAAGAGACAGGGGAAGTCATCTACAATATGCTGTTGAAGGTTTTAATAGAGCTTTCTAAAGTGCAGACCAGTAAGTCTAGGGTCCAGAAGCAGTTGGGGCTCGAGAAAGCAGAAAACAAGTCCCTAAGAGCACAGGCAAAGAAACACCAAACGCAGCTGCTGGAAAATGATACCGAAGAGGACAGAAAGAAAAACATCCAGGAATTGCTAAATGGGAAGGACCAAGAGATCCTGTTATTAAAAAAGCAATTGAAAATCCCCGCCACTCAGTTGGCAAGTAGTTCTGAAATAGCGGAGCTGGAAGAGGAGAAAGAGAAATTGAAAGAAGAGTTGTTAGACTGTAAGGCAAAATTGGTGGAGCTTGAGGAAAGGCAAAAGAAAATGAAGTTTGATATAGCTTTTATAGAGACTGGTGCAGACTCATGGAAGGCCCAGTTTGAGGAGCTAGAAAGGAAGATGAAGATAAGGGAAGGAGCAGTGGGACAAGAGGCCTCTACCTCTGTTGCAGTTGGGGACTTTTCCTTGGTAAGTCAGATAGCTGAAGCCAGCCTGGAAGATGCTGGACTAGTCAGAGTAGAGAAACAGGTTGCCAATTTGAGAGTTTTGAAGGATGCTGCAGAAAAACAAAGGGAGGCTTGGGAAACCAAGTACCAGGATGCACAGTCTGAACTTGATAACTTGAAGGAATAGGTAATAGGGAAGAAGGTGCTACAGGAGGCTAGGAGAATCGTATGGGATGACATCATAAAACAAGTTGATGATCTAAGGCCATACCTGAATTTTATATTAGATAAAGGAGTGGTAATAAAATTGGCTCAACAAGGTGTGACAGTGGTGAAAGAAAGATTGAACAAAAAGCCTCTGGAACATGCCTAGAACACAGTTGAATTCCTAGGTGGCCTATCAGAAAAGCAAACTGCAACTATAAACATCCAGGACAGATTGTCAATAATCTTGATAGCTAAGAAGGTGATTAATAAACACCAGCAGGTCCAGGTTGTTCAGTCAGGAATTGATATCATATCAACCCAGACACGACTCTTTAGAGAAGTCTTCGATCCTTTGTTCGCAGATGGGCTGCCTCCCTTTTGGGATGAAGATGGAACCATGCTCACGAAAGATGAATACAGATCTAAGTTGTGGGACCACAGAGTGAGTGAAGATGGTATCCTCGGCAGTGATGCTCCTTTGATAGGTGGCGCATTAGTTGATGCCCTGAAGGGTGATTTTGAACTGGCAGCAACTTTTCGAGAGGCTAGAACTCTTCACAAGGGTTATTCCTATACTGAGCACACTAAGATGAGAATATTGCTCAAAGAGCTTGCTTCTCAATATTTACCTTCACCCGAACACTGGAAGTTGGTCGAGAAATATGGAAAAGCAAAGTTAAAACTGGTAGCGTGAAATGGTGTAGAAGAAACAGAAAAGCATCCAACGTGTATGTATCCAGGAATTGAAGAGCTCATGAAAGCAATCCAGCTGGCAGCGGCCACATTTTTGTATTTTTGTACTTTTGTTTAAAATAGTTGGACTATGTAGAGAAGTGTCTATGTAATTATAAATGGCAGTTAAAATCTATCTCGTAGATATTTGTTTAAGGATAGCGACAGCAAACGATGTCCGTTTTGGCTGTTAGATAGGTGTCGATTGGTTGTAACTAATTTATGTTGAGAAGGAGCCGAGTCTAGAGCTCAAGGCCACCTATATATATAGTTGTAATCAGAGACACAAGGGTTGAAAATTCTTATGAGAAAGTATTTGTATTTTGATGATCAGTTTGTAATACATTTTCTTGGAGCTGTTTAATAGAATTTGCAGAGCTTGATGCATGCATTTTTTGACAAGGATTCCTGTGTAATCGGTCTGGTAGTCTATACCTTTCTTTTTCCCATGTGCAAATGTGTTTCTATCTTTTGTTATTCCATTATGTGATATTTCCTTCATACTTGGATCAGGGTAACAGTTAAGTAGAATTCATAGAGATTATGCTCTGCTTAGCTTATTCCAAGTGTTTCACCAAATATATTCTGCTAAAGTTGATGTAGGATTCATCCTTGTTAGATGCCTTACATTGATGGACTGTTTCTTCTCTCTTATGTTCCACAAATTAAAGCTCTTTGACTACTAGCTGCTTGCTACCTTGCCCTCGTGAATGCGTTCGCTAAATATTTTGTGAATAATGTTTGCAAAACCAGTTAAATGTGACTCCATCACCCCAAATGAAATTCATGCGTTTTCAACCAAATAGCTCTTAAATCATTTTTGTTCCATAAACAGAAATCTAATCTTCTGTGCATTGTCGTAATTGAATATCTTTAGTGTTGAATGCTGGTGTATGTTTTTGCTGATTGACACCTTTGAAGATTTCCAGTATTCTATGAGTTTATAGAGAGATCCCTCTCTGTTTACGTTTGATCAGAAGCGTAAACCAAAGATTGTTTAGTGGTTACCCGAGATTACCCTCTTTCAGCCTTCGGGGTCAGTTTTGGTGTTAACACCGGGGGCTTGCATTTATTCCACATACTAGTCGTTATATCGAATGACCTTTCATGTACCTACGTGTATATAGAAAGGTACTTCACGTACTCGATGGTATATAGGAAGGCTCTTATCGAACGATTGTGCATTAGAAAAAACTACTACAGATTGGAGCTCCCATGTACCTTGTGTATATAAGGAGACCCCACTAGGATATTGAAACCATCTGAGTCAACCATTGGTCGTCTTGGCGTGGAAATACACCGATAACAGCACTCGAGGAGATACTATGCACGTACTTCCAAGTAGTTGGGTAATGCGGTAAGGGGTATAGTCCTAATCCTCCCTAGTTAGTGCTCTAAAATATTGGGCCGAGTATTACTATTGGAACCTGTAGTATATCGCGAGTTGTGACACCTTGATACTCCCATGAGGTTCCATCCCTTAATCCCACCTATCATATAAGTTTGCTTGTGGCTTTAGCTTGAGTAGGACTTGAAGTGTGTTTTTTCTTTAGAAGAATTTTAGGAGAAGACTTTCATTAGCCATCCTGGCTGAACAACCCTTAAGGATATCCCATAGAATACTAAACTTGGCATCTGAATATCCCCTCAGTCAAGAGGAAAACACAGAAGCAAGTATGGACCAACCTACTACATATGGATCGTGTGAAGAAGGGATTCCTATCACTGAGTTAGGAGGGTATTTTTCTCCTCTTGTAAATCCGCGCATCACTGATCCTATGGGACCATTGTTGGTGGAAAAACCTTCTTCACATGACACATATTTCCATCACTTGCTTGAAGGTAACCCTGGAGCTATTGACTGGATCTACGCTTAGCCAATAGATGACCAGATATCAACTTCTTTTGGTCCAGCTGCATCATTTTGGGGAACCTCCTTAGGGTATGTCATTTTCGATTTTGGTTCACCACCAGTTGTGGAGACTCCACCACATTTGCGCCCTACCAGAATTATTCTGAACATGAAATTTTTTGCACCAATTCAAGAAACCGTGGCTCACTTACAGACACTTGGAGATCGGTTAAGGCACTAAAGTTTCCCTTCCCAATCCACTACGGAGGTAGCCATTCTTGAACACCACTCCTCTATACATTCTTTTACTCTCCCTTCACTAGGAATGTATGTGCCTAATATGATGACCTATGAACTAGGAAAACCATATTTTCCACCTAATGCACATCAAATTCATTTAGTCGGTTCTATATCTCTATTGACCCCAACAACTGGAGGGAAACCTTCAACCACTGTTAACTTCATAACTAGAAAACAACCTTCGACGCAAAATCTGAGTGGAGGCCACCCTCTAGTTAGTGGTCAATATGTGATTACAAGGAATCCTATGGTTAGTGTTCAAAGCACAATCACCAGGAAAGCTTTGGTGGGAGAACAATATCTAACTAGGGGGGAACCCCTAGTTAGTGGACAATATCTAACTGGGGGGAATGATCTAGGAGGATAATCTCAGTCGAAGCATGAAGTCGGTGTCTGTTTCCATTACAGTTGATCAGCTATTGAAGAGCTCTCAGGAAGCTTTCAAAATCAACTTCAACAATTCCAAATGGATGTTGCATGCACAAACGACTTCGGGTTGAAGTTTCGACGACAAGCAGGATTCTTATGACAATTTGTACCTAAAATGATTTTTATGTACAAAAGAAATGTAATAGGAGTTTGCACATTAATTTCCTATTTTTTTATTATTAAAAAGGAAATTAGAGGTGAGAATCCACCTCATGGGATGGTTTCCTAAACCTAAGGGAGGTGGAGATTCTCAGGGAGGAGGAAGAGGACTCTTCCTCCACATACCCCTTAAGGTGTCTCATGATCCTAATTTAGGGGATCATGAGAGAGATATGCTCCTCCTTATGGGTGATGACTAATCATCCATAAGAGAGCTATAAAATCCTCTCATTGGGAGAAGGATGGGGGAAAAGTTATTGGAGAGCCTTTTGTGAAGAACTTTGTACTTTGAGTTTTGTCCTTCTATCATCTGGAGAATAGTCACATATGTGAATGCATGTAATCTCATTTGTGAGAAGGTCCCAACCTTTTTGGAGAAGGAATAAAATGGTTCGGCGTTGTTCGATCTCAGAGACGTAGCTAGGGGGTCTAGTGAACTCCATGATCAGATCAGGTTTTGTCTATGATTTTTGTGTTTTGATTGCCAATTTCTTTAAGTTGATAAAGTAAATTGAGAATTGATTGAAATATCTGAGAATAGGAGAAAAGTGAAAACCCCATTTTCAAATCAAGTTTGGTATCAGAGCCTAATTTCGATCTAGTGTTAGATTGATTGTGGTTTAGATGGATCCACAAGACAGTTATTCTTTTGCAGCTACATATGCCAATCTATGTAGGGATGTTGATTTTTGTAAGAGTTTCTTTTCTATGGAGGAAAAGGTACGGGAATTATATGAAGATGGAAAAGAAAGCATGGAGTTGCAAAGACAAGTCAAAATCTTGGAAGCTAAGAAGCTTGAATTTCAAGAACAGCTCAAGTGAATGTAGCATGAGATACAGGTTAAGGATGAAATGTTGGCTAAGTATAAGCAAGTCGAAAATCCAAGGAGTCCTTCGATGGTTAGCGAGGATGGAATCTATACTTTTTGTCCCCATGAGGAAGATGATCAGAAGGACGACACATCCAAGGTAAAAAACGAGTTCTTCAACAGGATTGTTCCTCAAGTGAGGAATGAGGTAAGTAAAAATCCTGTTATTTCCAGTACATCTCACACAAATATTGGTTTGGGTGCCTTTGAGAAACATACCCGTGGGATTGGTATGAAACTCCTCACCAAGATGGGGTTTGATGGCGGAGGTCTTGGTATGGATGGCCAAGGCATTGTGAAACCAATCCAAGTAGAGGAACACCCTCGATATCAGGGATTGGGATATCAAGAGGCGGTATCCAGTGAAAGTTGTTCCTGGGAGAGTTGTTCCTATTGCTGCAAGTGAGGGCATACTGCAGATCATTGTTGGGATTTGAACCCCGACTTGAAACCAAAATGGTTTCCGATCCATGAAGGAAAGAGGAAGGTATGTGACTCTGAAGCATCTAGCAAATCACCAAGAAGTAATACAGTCCAGAAATTTCCAAGGTATGATGGCAATTGTTTTTGTACATTTTGTGGTGGAAAGAACCATAATGTTTCAGGATGCTGGAAAGTTAAAACCTATGGTCGAAGGAAGGGTGCAGTTAAAAGAAAGCCACGAAAGGACAACCCTTCTCTTTGGGTAAAGAAGAGAGATGACGCTGGTAGACCTCCATATCAGAAAAAAAAAAAAAAAAAAAAAAAAAAAAAAAAAAAAAAAAAAAAAAAAAAAAAAAAAAAAAAAAAAAAAAAAAAAAAACTGATTCTGAAGAGGAAGTTTCTTCATCCAAGGACACTAAGAAAAGCTCAATGGACTGGTTGAGTAAGAATTGGTTTTCATTCTTACAAAACTGAATTTTGTTTATGTTGCTTACATTCAACTTAAAGGAAGCTTTATATAATATGCACATAAATAACTGATCTGGTTAGGTCTCGTGAAAGAAAATAGAACAATTATGTTCATTGTTCAATTGTAAATCTGGTTGAATTAAGTGTGTTTGAATTTCATGAAAGTCCTGTCAAGATATCTGGAAAAGATTAGTTGTTGACAGAAAAGAGAAAAAAAAATACAGGACGTAGAGATCACCACAAACTATGCTCGGTTTAATTGTTAAAATTGACAGTTCTTTTGTTGAAGAATTAGTGTACAAGAAACCGAAGTTTGAATACATAATTTCAAATGAAACTGTTATCACTACAGGTGATCTGAACATAAACAAACATTTCTGGCATTCATGATGTCCATGCACTAATGCTGTAGATCATGAATCAATTGTACACTTCGAGTATATCTTAGAAAACAGGTTCTCAGCTGCTATTCTATAGAATGTGTCTTCAAACAAAGGAAAGAAGCAACAATAAGCGATAATTATCATTTGATACCTTTGGAAAGGGAATTAGAATATCGCAAATTATGAATCTGTTTGTCAGAGAAAAAGAAATATAGACGAGGTGAGATTGAAAGAATAGATTTCTTTTAAAATTGATCATATATATTTTATGTACATGGTTTCCTATTTGTAGATGCTACAACAGTAGAATTGAAAGCTACAATGAACAGAGAGCAGACTGTGGCAGCAATAAACAGAGAAGAGGCGTTCAAATTTTTGAATCGGCATTGGTTTAGACATTGCCAGCACCCATTTCATCCCAAGTCCCTACAGATCGTAGAGTACACCAGTTTGCAGTCAAAAAAAAAAATGGTTTGGTATTTCCTATGGATGAGGCACGAGAAATTCCTTAAAAAATATGCAGTCCAGATCTGGTGACGGATCGTTGGAAGAAGGAACCTCGGGAAGTCAAACCCTGATCTGCTGCTGCTTTGGATGAAGGAACCTTCAGAAAGGCCACCGATTTCGAGATCAATGAATGGTGTCATGTGATCCCCAGTAGACAACGATGTTTTCATGATCAGCGCATAGATGTGCGGTTCTCCTTCTGTCTCATATGCTTAAGAGAAAGGAAGATAATGGTGTGATTAGTGCCACTACGACGACAGCCTCTAGTCGTCAGAATCATGGTTGGTATGCCTATTTCTATAGCTTCTAGTTGAAGATTCTACAAGATCAGAATGGCTCTTTGTGTCACAAAATTGGTGATGTTGCTGTCAAAGTTGCTGAAAATTGGAGTGGGAGTACTCTAATTCGCTAATAATAATAGCTTGGACGTCGACTACTGAAGTATGATGGACAGCGTGAAGTCTGAAGATATTCGGTGGACCGCCTTCAAGAAAACGGTAGCACAATGATGCTTTTCCTCAACGTTAGCCATGTGCCCATCACCGAATATGCCAATGTGTAATGACCCTTTTTCAAAATTCTATTAAAATGCCAATTTTTTCACTTTTTCCCCAATTTCGACCTTTAACTAGTTTAACTGTTTTGACCTCCAAATCAACCCAAATGCTCCCAAATCTTCTGTAGGAGTGTATGAATGGTATTTAGACTTGAATATCAAGTTCAGGGATGTTTTATGGCCCTCCAAATACTGCTGAAAACTTGATTTGTATTCTGATCAATATAGGTAATTTTGACTAGTAATTTGTGCATCAAATCCCCCCCGGGTAACACTAAAAATGGCCTTCCAAATGCCTCCAAACTCCCACAAATTTATGAAAAGAGGTATATAATGTGTTAAGTATGTGATTAAGGTCTCATATGCACTATTAATTGATTTTTACTACTGCTCTAACTCTCTCACATTCAACAACAAAAACCCCCAATTCGACCCTTGGGGAAATGGCACTATTTCACCTCCCAATACAACTAAACTGAGTAAAAATGCTTCAAATGCTCACGTACAGTACATGAAACTTGTAGAAGACATCCATGGCAGTATATTGATCACAAATATATCAAAGAATCATCCATCCATTCGAAATAATCAACATTATAGTGTCATACATAAATGCATTGGGGAAATGGACATTGTTTGCTCATTAATCAATAGTTTTGCATACAACCAATGGGTATTTCGACCTGAGACTTTTTGAATATTAATAACATAGGGTATGAAGCTATTACAATCAGAAATATATAATGTGAAGCTCTTCCAAGAAGCACAAGTGCTCACCAAAAACGCCCTCCCTCAAGGAGCATGAATATGCCTTCAAAACTGGAAATGGTGGAGAGAAAGTGCTGCACTAAACCAAACCATGAAAATTTCTGTAGCTGCTACCTGCAAATACAAACTCCATTAAAGCACCATGAAATACCTGAGTGGCCTCTCCAAACACCAACTTGGATGGGAATCTTTCACCCTCGAAATTGGCTAAGGCAAGAAACTAGTCATCCACTAGCTCTCTCTTCACAAATGCAATTTTTCTCAAATCATCAAAATCCATTCTCATTCTTCATTTCTACATTTTATAACCAACATTATCCTTATAAGGGTCGAAATCCTCTCAATAGATTCAATAGATTTCCATTTAGAAAATATTCCACATTTGCCACTTGTCTCCTAGTTCCAACCTTCCATCTTCTCCCAAATTCGATTTTGAGTCTCTTTGGCTTCTCCAACTCCCAAATTCGCCTTCCTTGAGCCTATTTTTGGTGCTGACATGTCATAGTGGTCATATTTCAGAGGTTAGGTCTGCAATTTTTCATAGTTGTCATAGATGCTCCATCATTGGTGTCATAGGGGCTAGGGAATCTAGCCCAAGTGTCCACAAACTTCTACTTTGACTCTTTATCTTCCATGGAGGTTACCAATCCTTCCCAATTCGACCTAAGATGCTCAATGACATGTGTTATGACTTACCAACTCACCCAAGAGTGTTCACATTCCCATTAATTCGAATTTGCAAAAGAGAGATACCATGTATTATGAAAAATCAAGCTAGTGTGGGTCCCACCACCTCCGTATGTCTCCAAAACCACTTGCCACTTAGAATTTATCTTGAATTTATTTATTCACCATATTTATTAAATGCTTGAACCCCTCTAATGTCTAAATATCATTTATTAGCTTCCTTATTACCATCCCACATGTGCCCATCCAACCTAGGAAACTAGTAGGATTGATGGGATTGTCTTACTATGCACTTATTTGAATGGGGACATTACAGTCCTCCCCACCAAAGATTGCTTGTCCTCAAGCAATTTCAGATTTGGATGCTGCAAAATATTCTCCTCTTCCCATGTGGCATCTTCATTTGGTAAGTCCTTCCATTGCACTAAATATTCTTTGATGATTCTACTCCTCAACCTTCTTTCCCGTGTCTTCAAAATCTTTTCCGGAACAAGTGTGAGCTGACCTTCATCATCCAAAGGAGGAAGTATTTCTGAAGTGATGATTTGCTGACCAAGAGCTTTCTTGAGACAAGAAACATGAAATACATTGTGGATTTTACTCCCTTCCGGAAGTTCTAGTTCATATGCTACTTCTCCAACCTTCCGCACTACCTTGTATGGCCCATAGTACCTTGGTTTTAATTTTTCTTCTCCATTCTTTTTTAAAGATGTTTGTTTATAAGGCTGCAACCTTAAATATACTAAATCATTGACTTGAAAGGTTCTTTCTTCTCTATGCCTATCAGCATATTGTTTTTGCTGATTTTGAGCAACCTGCAAATTGTCTTTCAAGAGCTTTAAAATTTCTTGGCTCTCTTCCACCCAATCTTTAGCCTTTGGGGCTCTACTATCACCAAATATAATGTCAGCAAATGTAAGTGCATCATAACCATATAATGCTTTGAAAGGAGACATTCCTATTGACATATGATAAGTGGTGTTGTAGCAAAACTCACCCAAGTGTAGCCATTTTGCCCATGCTTTTTGCTGCCCTCCCACATATTTTCTTAGGTATCCTTCCAACCATTGGTTTACCCTCTCTGTTTTTCCATCAGTTTGTGGATGATAGCTGGTACTTGGAGTCAATTGAGTGCCTACCAATCTAAAAATTTCTTGCCAAAAAGCACCCATGAATCTACTATCTCTATCACTGACAATGCTCTTGGGGAGCCCATGCAATCTGAAGATTTCTTTGAAAAAAATATCAGCCAATTGTGCAGCACTAAAAGATGATGTAACAGCAAAGAAATGAGCAAATTTTTTCAACCTATCAACTACCACATAGATGCAATCCTTACCCAAGGATTTAGGCAATCCGGTGATGAGATCCATGGAAATACTGTCCCATTTTTGCTCCGGAATGGGCAATGGTTGTAATAGGCAGGCTGGACATGTAAGTTCTGATTTGTTTTGTTGACATGCTTTACATTCATTCACATACTTCTGAACATCTTCCTTCAGCCCCCTCCAAAAAAATCTTTGCCTCAACTGTCTATAAGTTTTGAAGATCCTTGGATGGCCCGCTAGTGGGGAATCATGTGCTTCTTGCAAAATTTGGTACTTGAGCTTGGAGTTATGAACTAAATAAATTCTTCCCTTATAATATATCAGCCCATTCAAAATCCTATAATTATCATCCCCTTTGATTCCATCCAACACATCACAAGCAAATTTGTCTTTGGCATATTCAACTAGTAGCATGTTTTTCCAATCCTTGGCAATATCCATGAGAGAAAAAGAAGGCCTTCTTGACAAAGCATCTGCTACTATATTATTCTTTCCTTTGACATATTCAATATCAAAATCATAAGCTTGAATCTTGCTTACCCACTTTTGTTGCCTTTCATTTAGATCTTTTTGGGTGAGAAAGTGTCTTAGACTATTGTGGTCAGTTTTCACCACAAACTTGCTGCCCACCAAGTATTGTCTGAATTTGGCCAATGCATGCATAATGGCCAGCATTTTTTTATCATAGATGGAGTAAAGTTTTCATGAGGCTGCAACTTTCTGCTCTCAAAGGCTATGGGGTGTTGACCTTGCTTTAGGACAGCCCCTATTCCTCCACCTGAAGCATCACATTCCACAACAAAAGGTTTAGTAAAATCAGGAAGTGCAAGTATGGGACAACTACTCATTACCTCTTTCATTTTTTGGAAGGCCTTTTCAGCCTCTTCATCCCACTTGAAAGCATCCTTCTTAGTCAAATCAGTGAGTGGAGAAGTCAACTTGGAGAACCCTTTCACAAATTTTCTGTAGTAGGTGCATATGCCAATAAAGCCTCTCAATTCGATAATATTTTTTGGTGATGGCCATTCCAAGATAGCCCTCATTTTTTCCATGTGTACCTTCACTCCTTACCCAATAATGTGCCCAAGATACAGTAGTTCTTTCAACCCAAACTCACATTTTGATAATTTAGCAAATAAGGACTCTTCTTGCAAGATTTTCAACACAATCTCTAATTGTTGCAAATGCTCTTCCCATGTTTTACTATAAATGAGAATATCATCAAAGAAAACCAAAACAAACCTTCTCAGTTGCTTGCAAAATATCCTATTCATACATGCTTGAAAGGTGGCTGGAGCATTAGTTAACCCAAAAGGCATGACAAGAAATTCAAAGTGGCCAAAATGACATCGAAAAGCAGTCTTTTGCACATTTTCATCTTTCATTCGAATTTGGTGATACCCTGATCTAAGGTCAATTTTTGAGAAGTATTTGGCCCCATGTATGATCCGGATTTTATGAGCAGAACGAAATGAATACAGATTATTATCAGATGCTTAACACAAAATAACAGAGATACAGTAAAACTGGTTTTCTATTCAATAAGGAAATAAGCTAGAACTGTAAAATGCAGCGGAAAACAAGCTTGCTGGAATGGTGGCGGCTTATCTCTGAGAAGAGATGTGACGGCTGCTCTCAGTTCGTAAGAAGATGGTTACAATGAGGCTCTCAAGGCCTTTTACAATAAACAGGAATGTCAAAAACCCTAGACATCCAAAAACCTAACCCTAGGAGATGAAGCGCCAAAGGTCATGTGGGCCCCGTTTGGGTAAGTTAGTACATCAACTTCCCGGGGTCGTAACTTTTGCATACGATCTCCATTTGGGGCGTTCGGTAGCCCGTTGGAAAGGTCTATCCGAGATTTACAACTTTCGACTAGGGCCATGCATTTGGCCCCCCAAATTGCCAAAAAAGGTCGTTTAGGGCCTCAAAATGGCCCCAGAAGTTCAGGACCCGAAAAAATGCTAAAAATAGTACAATACCAAAATTGCCATAAAACTGTTTTGAGCCAGTTGGAAAGGTGGGTGGCCACCAATATCCACCTGGATCAATCCTCCCTCCTTAGGAAGCAATGGTCTCCATTGCGTTGAGTTCCCCCATCAGATGAGGAAATTTCTGCTGAATTTGGCCTTGGGTGAGCCACTTGCCTTGGTGCAGGAGCTGCCCTGCTTTGACAACTCAATAAAGCTGGATCCTTTGATGTCGAGTTCCCTTGATCTGTGTGTCTGCAATATGATCACTGGATGCTTGTTGTAGGCAGTCAGGGTTGATCTCTGTTGGTGTCAACTTCTCTGCTATCTCTGAGGTGTCTAATAGTGGTGGGAAATATGGCCGAAGGAGAGCCACGTTGAAGACTGGATGCAGACCCAGGAAGGGGGGAATGTTGAGCTCAAAAGCATTGTCACCCACCGCCTTGGTGATGGTGTACGGCCCATAACGGAGTGGGCGAAGCTTTCGATGGGGCCCTGTAAGGCGTTCTTTCTGCAAATGCAACCAAACTTTGTCGCCCACCTGAAACTTATGTGGCACCCGATGTTGATCATGGCGCTGCTTGTACTTGGCATTAGACTTCTGTAGAATATCCTGGACCTGTTGGCAGATATGCTGGATCCGTTCAATGAACCGGGCGGCTTTGTCAGCTTCTGGGGACAAGTCGACCGAGGTGGTTGCAAGGGGAAGTGCAACTTCCATGGGGCCCAATGGTTGGAATCCCAACCCCACCTGAAAGGGGTTGTGGCCAGTTGAGCTATGCAAGGCTCGGTTGTAGCTATGTTGGACATAGGGGAGACTCTCATCCCATGTGCGGGGGTGTGTTGAATTGTACATGCGCAGGATATGTACGACCATCCAGTTGACGACCTCCGTTTGTCCATCGGTCTGGGGGGTGGAAGGCAGTGGATTTGGTGAGCTTGGTATCCAGCAATGACCAGAGGCTTGACCAGAATGAGCTGAGGAACCGACTGTAACGGTCTGAGATAATGGTCTGTGGGATCCCAAAATGTACCCAGACTCGTTCAAAGAAGAGCTTGGTAGTGGCTTCTGCTGTGATGTTCTTCTTGCAAGCGGCTAGAATCGCCATCTTGGAAAAGCGATCAACAACCACGAAAACACAGTCGTTTCCCCTCTTGGTGGACGGGAGGCCCGACATGTAGTCCATTGAGATGGATTCCCACGGCCTGTCAGGAGTAGGCAGAGGGGTGTATAGGCCCTGTTTCTTAGTGGTCGGTTTGGCAATAGCGCAAGCGGTGCAGGACCTGATATACTTGCCGACATCCTGTCAAAGTTTCGGCCAGTAGAAATGTTTCTGCAACACTGCCACTGTCTTTTCGACGCCAAAGTGTCCTGCCACCCGACTATAGTGAGCTTCCCAAATCAGCTTCACACGCTCGCTTGATGGAACGCAGAGATGGCCCAGATGACACAACAACCCGTCCTGAAGATGGAAATTAGCAACCACTGATTTGGTTCCCAACATTTGATAGGTGGCGGAGAAGTCAGGGTCTGTCTTGTAGAGGTGAGGCCATCCGGAGGTCTCGTGGCCACAAGAGTCTAGCACCGTGGTAAGTGCCGCGACTGGAGGTCGACTGAGGCAGTCAGCAACTCGGTTGGTACTCCCTGTTTTATATTTGATGTTGAGGTGGAACTGCTGTAAATATGTTGACCACTTCTGATGGTGGTCATTCTGCAACTTTCCTTGGGTCTGCATGAACTGTAGTGGCTTGTGATCAGTGTGGATGACTGTCTCCTTCCCAAGAATGTAATGTCTCCACTGGCGGCAGGCTTGTACAATGGAGTACATTTCTTTGTCATAGGTAGGGTACTTGCGAACAACATCCGATAGTGTCTCACTGTGATATGCCACGGGGTGGCCGTGTTGAGTGAGAACGGCACCCACAGCATAATCTGAAGCATCTGTCTCGATCTCAAAGGGATGTTGCAGGTTCGGTAATGAGAGTACCGGCGATGAGCACAAACACTTCTTCAATTCATCGAAGGCTTGTTGTTGGGACAGGCCCCACACAAATTTTGCCTTACCACCACCCCTGGTCACTTGGCTGAGGGCCCATGCGATATAAGAGAATCCCAGCACGAACCGGCGATAGAAATTGGCAAGGCCCAAGAAGCTCCGAAGTTCAGTGAGTGTGGTTGGGGCTAGCAAGTCACGGATGACCTGGATCTTGGCTGGATCCACATGCACACCATGTCAATCAACGATGTAGCCTAAGTAATGGACCCTGTCCATGCCGAAGGAGCATTTTTCCAAGTTTGCATATAGTTTGTGCTTCCGCAGGGTGTGCAGAACCTGCTGAATATGCTGCAAGTGTTCCTCCCAAGTCTTGCTGTAGATGAGGATGTCATCCAGATACACCACTACAAAATTGTTGGCGAAAGGTCGTAGGATATCGTCCATCATCCTCATAAAAGTTGCTGGAGCATTTGTCAAACCAAAAGGCATGACCAGCCATTCAAAAAGACCTTCTTTTGACTTGAAGGCAGTCTTCCATACATCTGTCTGTTCTATTGGGACCTGGTGGTAGCCCGACTTCAGATCAATCTTACTGAAGTATTTGGCCCCCGTGAGCTGATCAAGGAGGTCATCGATTCGGGGAATCGGGTACCAGTTACGGACTGTGATTTTATTCAGGGCCCGGTAATCAATGCAGAGTCACCAGGTCCCATCTTTCTTTTGCACCAGCATGATTGGGCTCCCACACGGTGATGAATTGGGATGGATGTGCCCCTTGTGGAGCAATTCTTGGATCTGCCTCTTGATCTCCTCGTTTTCCAACAGAGAGGGGCGATAGACTGGCCCATTGGGTAGCGGTGCGCCTGGGGTCAGATCGATGGGATGCTTGACCTGGAAGTGCAGAGGTACCCCGGTCGGAGAGGAGAAGATATCTGAGTATCCTTCCACAACCTTATCCACTTGCTTCTGTTGTGTGGATAGATCGGTCGCGGAGGCCCGGGATGTGGCTGCGATCTTTCTTTCACTCTGAGAGCGAATCACGAAGAAGACAAATTTCCTGGTCTGAGAGATGACCTTCCTGCATTGCTTGGCAGAGATCAAGGAAATAACACTAGGAGGGACTGCCTCGGGTGTCCTGTACAATTTCCTGTTCAAAGAAATAATAACACTATGAGGCCTAGACTCATATACAGCATGACGTTTCCATAAATAAGGTTGGCCCAAAAGAACATCTGAAACTTCGAGAGGAGCAACATCACACAATACCTCATCCTTGAAGGGCTTGATGCCGTATGGCAGTCGGCACTGTTGGCTGATGCAGAGATCGCTTCCTTTGCGGAGCCATCCAATGGTGTAGGGTTGTGGGTGCGGCGTTGTCGGTAGGGCCAGGCGCTTGACGACCTATGCTGAGATGAGATTCTTCTGGCTACCGCTATCGACGATGAAATGCAGCGGGGTGCCTTTTACCCACATCTGTGAATGGAAGAGGCGTTCTCCTTCTTCTGGCTCGTCTGGTTCATCAGGCTGGAGCTTGGTGGTGGCAACGGTGGCACTGGGTTCCGCGTCAATGATCCGTCTTCCCCTTTCTGGTTCGGACTCAGAGTCAGAACCCGCATCTGATTCAGATGCTTTCAATTCAGCCACCAGCGACTGCTTTGAGCGGCAATCAGCAGTGTTATGCCAAGGGCTCTTATGGAAGTCGCACCACTTCCCGGTATCTTTCTTTGTTTTTCTGGTGTCCTTCTTTGCTTGCGGCTTGGACTGGTTGTCCTGATGCTGTCCATCTTTGCTCTGTCCTTTATTCTGTGGGTTGGGGCTGCCCTTTCCTGTCTTTTGCTGTGAAGGGTTCCCAGGCCCAAATTGTCGTGTCTTTTGTTTGAGCTTCTGCTCGATTTTGACAGCATATCGGTAGGCCGCGCCCAAGGAAGAGATGTCCAGAAATTCCATTTCGGTCTGGATGTATCTATGCAAAGCACCGCGATACTTGAGCACCAGATGTTGCTCTGAATCTTTGATACCCAGCTTGTTGCGCAAGGTATGGAAGATATTTGTGAACTCTGGAACTGCTTGGTCTCTTTCTTGTCGCATTGTTGTCCATTTGGTATACAAATCGTCATAACTTCCAACAGGGTAGTATTGTTCCTTAATAGCATCCCTGAAGGATTCCCAGGTGGCCGTGACTGAAAATAATGAGCCTTCTTATGTGTCCTTTTGCTCGCAGAATGTTTCCCACCAATCTTTGACATGGGGAACGGCTTTGAGGAGCGCAAAAGTAATCTTTTCTTTATTCGAAAAGTTATGGACAGAAAAATACCCTTCTAGTAGATTCAACCACTTATCTACAGCATCTGCGTCTATCTGTCCTTCAAATATAGGGATATCAAAGTTGATTTGTACCTTGAAGGGGGCGGCGCCTCCGCTCGAGGAAGATGCGTCGCTTGTTGGTAGTCGCCGAAGGATTTGCGCGAAATTATCCATCATCTCCTTCCTCTGCTGCGTGAGGGATTCCTCAAGCAACATTTTGATAGGATCTCCTGTCCCGTCATCTTTCTTTTCTCCTGCCATGAGAGGTCGCTTGGGCGTGCGAGAGCTTTTGTCCTCAAGAGAAACAAGCTCGAGACCCAATTCTTTGTAACCTGACCTCGTTGGGGACATGCATTAAGACGACAAGGAGCAGACCGCTCTGATACCACTGATCCGGATTTTATGAGCAGAACGAAATGAATACAGATTATTATCAGATGCTTAACACAAAATAACAGAGATACAGTAAAACTAGTTTTCTATTCAATAAGGAAATAAGCTAAAACTGTAAAATGCAGCGGAAAACAAGCTTGCTGGAATGGTGGCGGCTTATCTCTGAGAAGAGATGTGACGGCTGCTCTCATTTCGCAAGAAGATGGTTACAATGAGGCTCTCAAGGCCTTCTACAATAAACAGGAATGTCAAAAACCCTAGACACCCAGAAACCTAACCCTAGGAGATGAAGCGCCAAAAGTCATGTGGGCCCCGTTTGGGTAAGTTAGTACATCAACTTCCCGGGGTCGTAACTTTTGCATACGATCTCCATTTGGGGCGCTCGGTAGTCCGTTGGAAATGTCTATCCGAGATTTACAACTTTCGACTGGGGCCAAGCATTTGGCCCCCCAAATTGCCAAAAAAGGTCGTTTAGGGCCTCAAAATGGCCCCGGAAGTTCAGGACCCGAAAAACGGCTAAAAATAGTACAATACCAAAATTGCCATAAAACTGTTTTGAGCCAGTTGGAAAGGTGGGTGGCCACCAATATCCACCTGGATCAATGTAGCTCATCCATGAGCTCATCAATCCTAGGAATATGATACCTATTCTTGATAGTCTTTTTGTTCAAAGCTCTAAAATCTATGCACATTCTCAATGTTCCATCTTTTTTCTTCACTAGCACTACTGAAGAAGCATAAGGGCTAGAGCTTGGTCTAATGAGTCCCAACTCTAGGAGTTCTTGGATAGCTTTTTCAATCTCATCTCTGAAATTTTTAGGATGTCTATAAGGTGGTATCTGAATGGGTGAAGTGCCCTCCTCCAAAATAATACTGTGCTCAACCCCCCTATCCGGTGGCCTACCATGTGGAAGGTCTCTAAAAACCTTTTCATATTTTTGCAAAAGTCTCTCTATCTCCTTTGGGTGTTTGACAATATTTATAGTTGTCTTGGGAGATGTAATATGACATTCAGCAGCCCATTCTATATCCCCATGCCTCAATATAGATCTCATACTATTGCAAGTTACTACTTGATTTGGATAAGTGTGTTGCCCTCTCACAATTCTTTGTACTCCTTTTGAATCTTGGAATTTCATTTTGGGAATTTGATAATTTACTGTATGCTCTCCTATTGAATATAGCCATTGCACTCCCAAAACCACATTAGTATCAGCAACATCAACCACATAAAAACTATCAACAAAAGTATAGTTACCTATGGTGACTTGCAGCTTTGGAACCCATGTTTTGCATTGCATTGTGTTGTGACCGAGAATGACAACTGTGAAGCCATCAAATGGTTCAATAGGTATCTTTCTTTTCTCTACCATCTCTGCATCAATGAAGTTATGAGTGGCTCCTCCATCTACCAAAACTGAAGTTCTTTGTCCTTGTACCACACCTTTGCATCGGATAGTATGATAGCGAGGTACTGCTGAAAGCACTGCCATTCTTGCTTTGTCCGGTGAAGGCTGATTTTCTTCTTGTATTTCCTCTTCTACTGCTATCTCATATGCCTTTTCTTGATCTGAAATATGTCCATCTTCATCCATGCCCCCATCATACCCCTCATTGTCAGAAAATACTTCTATGTATTGAGCCCTTCCTTTGGTACATTTGTGCCCCGGTGTCCATGGTTGGAAGCATGTGAAGCACAATTTCTTTTTTCTAAGTTCATCCCTGTTTAGTCCCTCTTTTTTGTTCCTGTCAAATGACTCTCTTTGCCAAGGTTTCTTATCATATCCATCCCTTTGCCAAGGTTTCTTTTCAAATTTGTAGCTAGGCTTAGGAGGAAATCTCATTCTAGGAAGCACATTTTGGAGATCCCTAGTCAAGCTCATTGCATCTTTTAATGTAGTTGGCTTGTGGGCTTTGACCAAACCTCTTAAGGGTTCAGCCAAACCTTCAGTGAACAGCAATACTAATCTTCCCATAGATACATCAGCCACCTTGATTGATAATTTTTGAAAGTCCAACATATATTCGGTAGGGGACCCAGTTTGCTTCAATTGAGCTAGTTCTTTGAAAGGCAATTATGGATCTTTTTGTTCAAATCTTTCTAGTACCCTGTCAACAAATTCTCCATATGTTTTAACCTGATTATGACCCAAGGTTTTCAGCCCATGAAACCACCATTCATTGGAATCTCCTTCCAAATGCAAAATGGCCATTTTTAATGCATCCTCTTCCAACATAGGATTCAGCTGAAAATATACATCCAATTTTTGCACCCAAGTGTTAGCAGAATTTTGAGAAGAACCATCAAAAGTAGGAAATGACATTTTTCCAATAGCACTATTCAATTCTTTGTTTTGGAATGGACTCCTATTGTCTCCCTTCATTTTAATCTTTTGCATAGCATCAATGTAGTCACTGAGTGGTACACCTCTTTTACACTCTTCTTTCAAATCATTCCAATCATTTACTAGTTTCTTGTAATCCAATTCAAGATTGGGCTCTTATTTGGGTGTGAGAAATTTAGGTGCAGTATCCCTTTTTGTGCTTTGAAATTCATCAGGTCTATTATGAGGTCCTGTACTTGAGAAAATATGCTCATTCCCTTTCATCTTTTCCCATGAGTGTGAACCACTATTATCTCCTATCATCCCTTTGCCTGAAAGTTGGCTACCCAACAATTCAAAACCTTTCATCATTTGTTTATTCATATCTAGCATAACCATGGTAATTCCTTCAAAACATGGTTTTAAGGCTTCAATAAATTCCTCCTTATGTCTTAATTTTTCCTCCTCCTCTCTACCCATTGTTTTAGAAAAAAACTCTTTTTTCTGCTACTATCTCTTCTTCAACCAAAACTTGTTCAACAACTGATTCAAAGGGTCGTGTTTTATTTGTTTGGCTTCTTGTTAATACCATCAGGTGCCAATACCATGCTCTGATACCACTTGTAATGACCCTTTTTCAAAATTCTATTAAAATGCCAATTTTTTCACTTTTTCCCCAATTTCGACCTTTGACTAGTTTAACTGTTTTGACCTCCAAATCAACCCAAATGCTCCCAAATATTCTGTAGGAGTGTATGAATGGTATTTAGACTTGAATATCAAGTTCAGGGATGTTTTATGGCCCTCCAAATACTGCTGCAAACTTGATTTGTATTCTGATCAATATAGGTAATTTTGACTAGTAATTTGTGCATTAAATCCCCCCCGGGGTAACATTGAAAATGGCCTTCCAAATGCCTCCAAACTCCCACAAATTTATGAAAATAGGTATATAATGTGTTAAGTATGTTATTAAGGTCTCATATTCACCATTAATTGATTTTTACTACTGCTCTAACTCTCTCACATTCAACAGCAAAAACCCCCAATTCGACCCTTGGGGAAATGGCACTATTTCACCTCCCAATACAACTAAAATGAGTAAAAATGCTTCAAATGCTCAAGTACAGTACATGAAACTTGTATAAGACATCCATGGCAGTATATTGATCACAAATATATCAGAGAATCATCCATCCATTCGAAATAATCAACATTATAGTGTCATACATAAATGCATTGGGGAAATGGACATTGTTTGCTCATTAATCAATAGTTTTGCATACAACCAGTGGGTATTTCGACTTGAGACTTTCTGAATATTAATAAAAGAGGGTATGAAGCTATTACAATCAGAAATATATAATGAGAAGCTCTCCCAAGAAGCACAAGTGCTCACCAAAAACGCCCTCCCTCAAGGAGCATGAATATGCCTTCAAAATTGGAAATGGTGGAGAGAAAGTGCTGCACTAAACCAAACCATGAAACTTCCTGTAGCTGCTACCTGCAAATAAAAACTCCATTAAAGCACCATGAAAGACCTGAGTGGCCTCTCCAAACACCAACTTGGATGGGAATCTTTCACCCTCGAAATTGGCTAAGGCAAGAAACTAGTCATCCACTAGCTCTCTCTTCACAAATGCAATTTTTCTCAAATCATCAAAAGCCATTATCATTCTTCATTTCTACATTTTATAACCAAAATTATCCTTCTAAGGGTCTAAATCCTCTCAATAGATTCAATAGATTTCCATTTAGGAAATATTCCACATTTGCCACTTGTCTCCTAGTTCCAACCTTCCATCTTCTCTCAAATTCGATTTTGAGTCTCTTTGGCTTCTCCAACTCCCAAATTCGCCTTACTTGAGCCTATTTTTGGTGCTGACATGTCATAGTGGTCAGATGTCAGAGGTTAGGTCTGCAATTTGTCATAGTTTTCATAGATGCTCCATCATTGGTGTCATAGGGGCTAGGGAATCTAGCCCAAGTGTCCACAAACTTCTACTTTGACTCTTTATCTTCCATGGAGGTTACCAATCCTTCCCAATTCGACCTAAGATGCTCAATGACATGTGTTATGACTTACCAACTCACCCAAGAGTGTTCACATTCCCATTAATTCGAATTTGCAAAAGAGAGATACCATGTATTATGAAAAATCAAGCTAGTGTGGGTCCCACCACCTCCATATGTCTCCAAAACCATTTGCCACTTAGAATTTATCTTGAATTTATTTATTCACCATATTTATTAAATGCTTGAACCCCTCTAATGTCTAAATATCATTTATTAGCTTCCTTATTACCATCCCACATGTGCCCATCCAACCTAGGAAACTAGTAGGATTGATGGGATTGTCTTACTATGCACTTATTTGCATGGGAACATTACACAACGCAAGGTGGTTGGTTTGTTTATCTTAACCACTTGACTTGTTTGGTGGTATTTGTTTGAATTCGATACTCATGTGGCATGAGATCGTCCGGTATACTCTGGCGGTGGTCATGTAGGAGATATCATCGGCATTAGACGTGGTATACCTGTTTCCAGCTTGAAGGACCGATAAGCTCTAGCCAGCTATCCATGTAGAGGTGACTCGAGCTCTGTCGATAGCTGGGGATGGATGCGATTTTCACAGAGTTTGTTGCCGAAGAATGGCCCTGCGATTGGTATAAATCGTGGTACGATGTAATCATGCCTTGGGATGTGACATTGGTAATGCTGCAAAGAATCAGGTCCTCATGAATCCCACAAACATCTATTTTTGTTGCCAAGAGCATTGATCCGTGTATATTGACTTCTCACTGCAGTAATTATGAAAGTCGTGGTTTTGAGGCCTCCAAACAGCAAGGGCTGGTTGGACAGCATGCGTCTACCACTAAGTATGCCTTGCTGACATCGTCAGATATCTGGATGAAAATGACGAAGGAGGAGTCGTTATACAGAATACAAAATGGAGGGTCGACAGGGTTGGGCGGAGATTCCTTTTCATGGAAGCGGAACCCAGATGATCTTCTGCCACGTGATCATTAGCATATTTCATGCGCTGAAATTCAGGAAAAGCGGGAAGATTCCGACAGGATACAGTGTTGGTATCATGCTCTTACTGCTGCGTGTAGGTGTTCGTGGGGTCCACTCTTATGGCTGGTGTGCAGCGAGATTTCCCCATGGAAACCCATTCAGCTGAGCAGGGATTCGTGGTCTGTGTGAACATTTTTGTTGATCACTTGAGCCTTGCATTTGAAGAGATGGTAAGGAAACATGTCTGAACATGGAAACTACTCCGGAGCAGCAGACTTGTTATGAAAATTTTGTGATGGTGGATGATGCCAATTCAACGGCCAAGCATATATGTAATGCATTGGGTCATATGTCACTTTTGTTTTGACATAGTTACATTACATGATATGGGGTACAATACTCAAGTAGAGTGAGACAATATGCACTTGTTCATAAGTAACATAAGACCATAGAATCCACTATTTATGCATCTCTTTATGGCATTATAATCCAAAACAATATGCCACGTTAATTTTGTTAAAGGGATTGTAAGACAGGAAAGAAAGTGGGTTGGAAATTGGTGGAAGGCCATTTTAATATGGTTTTCCTTGACTTGACCATAGTGGCATCTTTGTAATTTGGGTGCATGATCGGCGGTGCACGACACCCTCAAAACTGATAAAAAATACAAACATCAGCCCAAGCAAGTCAAAGAAAACCTTGAAGAAGATGAAGAAAAGAGTCTTCTACAATTTGAAACTTTTGGAGGTCCAAAAGTTCTTTCAGTGGGGAGATTTGATCCAGGAGGATAATCTTAGTTGAAGCATGAATTCAGTGTCTGTTTCCATTACAGTTGATCAACTATTGAAGAGCTCTCAGGAAGCTTTCAAAAGCAACTTCAACAATGCCAAATGGATGTTGCATGCACAAATGACTTCAGGTTGAAGTTTCGACGACAAGCAAGATTCTTATGACAATTTGTACCTAAAATGATTTTTATGAACAAAAGACATGTAATAGGAGTTTGCACATTAATTTCCTATTTTTTTATTATTAAAAAGGAAATTAGAGGTGAGAATCCACCTCATGGGATGGTTTCCTAAACCTAAGGGAGGTGGAGATTCTCAGGGAGGAGGAAGAGGACTCTTCCTCCACATACCCCTTAAGGTGTCTCATGATCCTAATTTAGGGGATCATGAGAGAGATATGCTCCTCCTTATGGGTGATGACTAATCATCCATAAGGGAGCTATAAAATCCTCTCATTGGAAAAAGGATGGGGGAAAAGTTCTTGGAGAGCCTTTTGTGAAGAACTTTGTAGTTTGAGTTTTGTCCTTCTATCGTCTGGAGAATAGTCACATATGTGAATGCATGTAATCTCATTTGTGAGAAGGTCCCAGCCTTCTTGGAGAAGGAATAAAATGGTTCGGCGTTGTTTGAGCCCGGAGATGTAGCTAGGGGGTCTAGTGAACTCCGTGATCAGATCAGGTTTTGTCTGTGATTTTTGTGTTTTGATTGCCAATTTCTTTAAGTTGATAAAGTAAATTGCGAATTGATTGAAATATCTGAGAATAGGAGAAAAGTGAAAACCTCATTTTCAGATTAGGGAAACCCCTAGTTAGCAAACAAAATACAAGTGGAGGACAACCTTCGTTCATGCCTTATAATACGATTGGAGTTCCATCTCCAATCATGGGACAACCTTCGTGGGATCATCACGTGGGGGGGCCATCTACGTGGACCCAACCCCCATGGGGGCACACATATCCGGGTAATCACAATATAGCAATAGGTCACACCTATCAAATTAATCTTGGAAATATTTATCCTGGATCACCTTACTCCGGAAACATGAATATCCCATGGGGATATCATAATGTTTCACCAACTGGACCTCCAGCCAGTGGCCCACCACCTCCTCCACCACCTGTAATGTCCCCAGTTTGACCCCATGGAATTAAACTGTAAATGATGTAATATTGTTATAAAATCATGGTGAAGAGCTCAAGGCCAAGGCCCCGCCATCGATTTAGTGATGCATATGGTTTACGTGCTAGCCAGGCACATTGAAATTGTAAATATGCATTTTAATAAATACCCACAACTAGCTATGCAATGCAACAAGAGATGGGGGCATGATTTTACAAGGACTTGGGAGGGAAAACATTCAAACCCTTGAGCCACTCAAGTCAAGCCAAGTGTCAATGAGAGAACCCATCAAACCCTCAACTACCCATGTTGACTTTTGTACCCAATCATTGATTTCTCCCAAGAGTTGGTTGATCTAGTTAATGCCTTGGGGAATGGGAGGTATGGCTGTCCAAATTCGTGCATGGGCAAGCCATCAACCTGGAAAAACGTACTTTTTCTTCTGGGGAAAGAAAACACCCACGAAATGGTGCCCAAAGCCATTCTGAACCCATGGCCTTTGCCCTCTCACGCGGCCTGAGCTAGCTGGGCTTTCCCCATCATGTTTTTCATCATTTTCCTGCATTTTTCCAGGGATGGGAGCTCGTTTTTGTGTTACACAGTGGTTGGGAGAGGAGGACCACGATTTGGGACTGTGAGGGAGGTCATTTTGCCCCAAAATACCCATGGGTGTTTTTTTGAAAACGGTTTTTGCTCTCCAGGGTTGAATCCCCAATTGCCATTTCGTTTTTGGGTCTTCCCACGTTTTTTCTGGGCTGGTAGAAACCCCATCTTTGGGCATCTCACTGTAAAAACGTTTTTATCATGCCCAATAATTGTGGTTCTGCTGTTATGTGCATCCTTGTTTTGGTTTGAATCTATGAGTAAGAGATTTGGAGTGGTTATGCTGTTATGGGCCAAATCCGATTATAGTCATATGGGAAGGTCCCTTCCTGATCACCACAGGTCTCAGCATTGGGCCTAAACTGGCTAAGTTGGATAGTTTGCAGAGGTAAGGTTACCTCTTGCTGGGCAGCAGTCATCACAGAAAGAAGGAAAGATCTCAAATTTTCCTAAGAGTTTTCAAAAAAATTTCTAAGTGTTCGGCATCGAAAGGAAAAGTTTCGGAAGGAACTTTCAATTCTCTTCCGAAACTGCGGAAGGAATTTCCAATTCCCTTCCGAAACTGCGGAAGGAATTTCCAACTCTCTTCTAAAACTGCGGAAGGAATTTACAACTCTCTTCCGAAATTGCGGAAGGAATTTCCAACTCTCTTCCAAAACTGCGGAAGGAATTTCCAACTCTCTTCCGAAACTGCGGAAGGAATTTCCAATTCTCTTCCGAAACTGCAGAAGGAATTTCCAATTCTCTTCCGAAACTACAGAAGGAACTTTCAATTCTCTTCCGAAATTGCGGAAGAACTCCACAAGTTGGCCTGAAACAGGTCGGAGGAACTCGCTGAGTTGCTCCGAAACAAGCAATTTTAGTCATTTTCCAGGGAGATTTTTCAGGTGCCGAAAGTTGAAAATTGCCTTGGAACTTGTGCGCCAGATTGTGTGAAATGGAAAGATTTACCAAAAAAAAAAAAAAAACGAAGCCCCCTTGACCCCCGTCGTCCCCCGAAAGACAGTCGTTGAAAGTGTGAAATGCATTCTTGGGATGAGAAGCAGGAATTGCATAGAAGGTTGTGGAGAGTAATTGGCTGCAATATGAATTGCAGAAAAGCAATGGGAGCAACAAGACAACGTTGATAAGAGGGAAACCTCTCCCCTTCACTACTTCTGTTATAGCATAGGAATTTCATGCTTGAAAAGTAACAACTAAGAATGTTTTACATTTGTATTAAATTGCTACTTGGTGAGAAATGACAGCTAATGATTCCTTGCGTGCTTGGTAGGGAAACCAAGAAAAGGATCAGCTATGACGTGGAGAAGGGACCCCATGTCATGCTTGGAAATGGATAATTCCTCAACTCCGCTATTGCTATTGTTTTTGTATTTTACAAGTTTTATATGCATAGAAGCTATGGCATAGGAATGTTGGAAATGCAAAAGGGATAGATAGATGGCATATTGCACAAGTGCATGTGAAAATGTTTTTGCATGTATATGGTATTGCATATTGGTAAAAAAAAAGAAAAAAAAAGTGAGGATTTACATATGCAATAAGCCACTTAAGATCGAATGATGGTGGTTGCTAATAAGTAGTTATGTTCGCATTGGTCGTAGGATCAAATACAACCGAAGCATGGCTGAAGATGTGGATGATGATTGTTGCATACGACCAACAACCGTATGAGGAAGGGATGGTGCAACAAATCTATGATCATGAGGTTGGGAAAAGGACTGTGTAGCCTTGGTAAGAGGCCAACTGATCAGGTAACATCAAGTGATGTAAATGACAGCCATGCAGGTAATGGTTATTGGTGCATAAATTGCATGAATGTTGAAAGAGGATTTGGTAAGATCCCTTCAACTATGTTTGAATTATGTTGAACGCATAGTACTCATAACTTAATGCAAGGTAGCATTGAGGAAATGTGCATTAAGATATTATGCATAATCTTGTGGTTATGCATTGAGTGAATACACATTAAAAGATTATGTGAGTGATGTAAATATGCATGCATGTGTAGGTGCACATGTTGAAATGCATTGTGTGAATGCATGGGTGTGACATATATATGTGTCAATGCAGTTAGATAATAGGTGAAATGGTGGACTATTGCTAATCCTAAGACCATTCCATAAGCTGCTATGAATGTAGGAGAATGTCTGCATGAAGAAGGTAGACATGTGATGGGCTACCAGAGCACTCTATTGGAAGGACAGAGCTGCATGGAATATGAAGTAATGAGTATTTACAGTTATTTAAATTGCATGGTTAGTGAGACTATGTCTTGCAATTTTATTGTGATAATGATGCGTATATAGAAATGTATATATATTTCATTGCATTTCAAATGTTAAACAACTGAAGGTGTTTGAATTATTGAGTATTATAATTCTGAGATCACTTCAGTGACTGTTATGGCAATGAATGATTATGTGCATAGATACTCGCAACGTGTTTGGCTGATTGAAGTTTCAGTTTTCAGGTAGAAAAGTCTTGCGTATGGCAATGAGGATAAGTTCATAGTAAAGACCGAGATCTACCATGTGCAGAAGCCAAAGGTTATGAGAAGGTTCTCATGGTTGTAAATTTATGCATGAAACAAATCTGAAAATTGTCTGGTTTAAGTTTATGAGAATAGTCTCATAGTTGCAAATCTAATTTATGTAGGAAAACAGATTTACAAATTTCAGATTTGAGAATTTGCTTATAAATGTTGCTGACTATTTGGCTTATATAAAATTGTGTCAAGAGGACATGTTATAGGTGGATGTTCATGTATGGTAGCAAGGGTGAAACCATAATGGGTAGAGTGATACCACTTACAAGAGCCAAACAATATGAGGAGGGCCTCATTGCTAAGCAAATCAATTTCTGTAGGAGACAGAATTGTAAATTCATATTGAATTTAATTATTAATGCTATTGATTGGTTATGGAACAATCATATTTGAAGCTTATTGCTAAATGTTGCTGACTGTTTGGCTATTTGATAGAGTGTGCCAGGAAGACACATTGCAGGAAGACCATGTGTGATGGCCTGCAGAAGCCAAACTAGATGGGAAGGATCCCATGCTTTGGAAATGGGTTTCGGGTGAAACGCCATTGTAAATGTTGATAATGTCTCAGCCGAACTACATGTTGGTAAAGCATGTGAGTGAGACAGTAAAATTATGCCAAGAAGGCATGTGTGGGTTAAGGAACATGAAAGGATTGGGGTGGCAAACCGAAGGATTGTTGACTCAGAGAAGGGAGCCCCCATTCTTCGCCATTAAAGAAAGATACATATGTGAAATGAATGAGTATTCGGTAACCCTAACTGAGGATATACATGTCTAGTTATTAGATTTATTATGCATAGCATGTTTTATTATTTCATTATTATTTCAGACTGCTTGAGTGGGACTGAGGCCTACATGGCTCACATCGGAAAGGGATGCATACCTTTCGGGTGATGGGTTATGTTAGGATTTTCAATATTGACTACACCCTAAGGGGATGGACGCATTCCTGGTGTTTCAATACTTGATAGTGAATGTTATGAAATATGATTACAATTTTAGAGCAGCAATATTGATGAATCTGCTTATCCTTCTTGTGCTATCAGCTTACACAGATGCAATTTGGTGTTGCACGTAAGAGGCAAAGTGAAGAAAGGGTGCTCAAGAGGACTGTATGGGCAGTGGTAACCTTTCTACGCTCACACTAAAGGACACTAGAAGAGATAGATAGGCCCGAGGAGTTGTGTTGCAGAAAAGGGGTATCATCCTTGTGTAGTGTGAGTGGGTATTGTGGGGCCATGCTATCCTGCAGTCAAGTGAGTCACCTATGGAGTTCCTGGAGGGAACCACTGGTTGCATAAGAAAAGGAGCCACGTAATCATATTATGGTGTTATTTCCTGACAAAATCGGTCGGAGAACTGGCTTGGAAATGGTTGTTGTATGCTTGATAAACCCAGTCGGTGTACTGGCTTAGCATACTGATTTTTGAAATGCTTGATAAACCCAGTCGGCATACTGGCTTAGCATACTGATTTTTGGGATGCCTGATAAAACCAGTCGGCATACTGGCTTGGCATTGCCTATTCAGATGATGTTGTGGAGCAGCATGTGTGCTGGCCAAGCATCCACCCCACAGGTGATCCAAGGCTTGTAAAGTAGAGAAGGAAACCTGTGGAGTAGCGAGGAAAATGCACAATACAGATAAGTATTCATTTTCATTTATTTCTTGTTTGGAATAATGAAAATTTCAAGTACAAGTCTTATGAAAACCAAGCTAATACACTGTTGTTTCTTTGTTTGAAACCTTGGCCGTTGCAGGAAGTAAGGACCCTGAAAGAGCCACAAACGCTTGGTAAAACCAGAGAGTAACTGGTTGGGCGCTATAGATTTCTTGGTAGAACCAGAGAGTAACTGGTTGGGTGCTATAAATTTCTTGGTAGAACCAGAGAGTAACTGGTCGGGCGCTATAAAATTCTTGGTAAATCTAGAGAGTAACTGATGATTGATAAATTTAGAGAATAGTTGGTGGGAACATTAACCACTTGATGTTGTGGAGCATCCGGCGTGCTGGCCAAACATTCCTTAAATAATTGATAAACCCAGTCAGCGTACTGGCCTGGAATTGCCTATTCGAATGGTTGTGGAGTAGCCTGCGTGCTAGCCCAACATTCATTATTGTATCCACGGGAAATCCAATGCTTGGAAAGCAAAGAAGGATCATGTGGGATAAAGTGAAGACATCCAATAAAGATAAGTATTTGGTTATCTTGCAACTCTTGCTTATGAATATATGTGTGTATATGATTTAATTATGATTCCTTAAACTCTTGCTTAGAAATAAACCTTACAAAAATACACTAAGCATGTGAATTAATTCAATGCTTGAGTGTAGGTACTGCTGGAAGCAAGAACTATGAAATCATCTGGAGGATGCATGTGGACATGTGACCATCCTAAAGAGAGCTCAGTATGAGCAGTAATGAAAGATGGTGCTAGTGGACATGTGTGGGCCCTAGAAGCCAAATGTTCTATAAGTAGCAACAGGGAAGGGTACCCTAGCTAAAAAGCATTAAATAGACCTTAGACACTAAGTGTCATAGCCAAGAAAGGGCAAGTCAAGCATTCACATTGAAGTGAAAGAGGCTAAGGAGCATAGAACCACAAGTGATGGTGTGTCTCCGGATTGGAACAAGACTAAGAGGGGGAAACTCTTATTCTTCTCTTTCCTTTTGACTGATGCATCTTAGAAACAAAATATTGTTGAGTTCATGTCATAGATGAAGTTGATTGTGTTTATTGCTTGAAATAAATTGTGAATGCTGAAATAGTTATATTCCTGTCGAAGGATGAACATGAGTGAGATCATGTGTATGTTAGGAAAGCATGAAATATGTGGAAGTCTCATGAGTAAAGCATGGATGTTCCAAGTCAATTGGGAAAATAATTGACTAATTTTAATATTTTGTTATGCTTGTCCTAACAGGAATTGCCATGATGAGTCTCACAGAAGAGACATTGAAAGCTATTTGTTTTGGCTGGAAGTCTTCCTCAATTAGTTACCAGGACAGCAAGGAAGATGAAATCCATGAAATTCCAGACTTGTAGATGAGCTGGAAGATAAACAAATGGAAGGGATTGCTGTGGAGCGATGCCCACCTGCAGAACTGGAAGATCAAGCCAGCAAGAGCAGCTTGTGGAAGCCAAAGGACTTGGTCTTGAAAGCTCAAAGTAAAGGGATGAAACGCAGGATAGACCTGCCACCATTTGTGAATTCTGAGGCATGTGTAAAGTGGGTATTTATACCTAAGTATTGGAACACCGAGGACGGTGTTCTTCCAAGGGGAGGGGAATGTAATGTCTCGAGTTTGACCCCATGGCATTAAATTGTAAATGATATAATATTGTTATAAAATTGTGGTGAGGAGCTCAAGGCCAAGGCCCCGCCATCGATTTAGTGATGCATATGGTTTACGCGCTAGCCAGGCACATTGAAATTGTAAATATGCATTTTAATAAATACCCACAACTAGCTATGCAATGCAACAAGAGATGGGGGTATGATTTTACAAGGAATTGGGAGGGAAAACATTCAAACCCTTGAGCCACTCAAGTCAAGCCAAGTTTTAATGAGAGAACCCATCAAACCCTCAACTACCCATGTTGACTTTTGTACCCAATCATTGATTTCTCCCAAGAGTTGGTTGAGGTAGTTAATGCCTTGGGGAATGGGAGGTATGGCTGTCCAAATTCGTGCATGGGAAATCCATCAACCTGGAAAAATGTACTTTTGCTTCTGGGGCAAGAAAACACCCACAAAATGGTGCCCAAATCCATTCTGAACCCATGGCCTTTGCCCTCTCACGCAGCTCGAGCTAGCTGGGCTTTCCCCATCATGTTTTTCATCATTTTCCTGCATTTTTCCAGGGCTGGGAGCTTGTTTTTGTGTTACACAGTGGTTGGGAGAGGAGGACCACGATTTGGGACTGTGAGGGAGGTCGTTTTGCCCCAAAATACCCATGGGCGTTTTTCTGAAAACGGTTTTTGCTCTCCAGGGTTGAATCCCCAATTGCCATTTCGTTTTTGGGTCTTCCCATGTTTTTTCTGGGCTGGTAGAAACCCCATCTTTGGGCATCTCACTGTAAAAACGTTTTTATTATGCCCAATAATTGTGGTTTTGCTGTTATGTGCATCCTTGTTTTGGTTTGAATCTGTGAGTAAGAGATTTGGAGTGGTAGTGGACAGAATTGGCTTGATAAACCTAGTGGGGGGGGGAAATAACCTCTCAAGAAGATCAAGAGGGATGGATACTCTTCTATGCACACCTTAGACACTCTAGATTGGAAGGTATGGCCTGAGGGACTGTGCATTGGTGAAGGGAATACTTCCTTGAGTGGGGTGTGTAGGCATTGTGGGTGCCAAGCTAGATAGATATTGTAGAGGTATCCCTGGCTCTGTGCTTGAGCTCACTAGCTTAGCAATTCTTCCTTTCCATTTCCTAGCAGCTTGATAAACCCAATTGTAGATTGGCTTGGCTCATCTTGGTGTATTCTTGGCTATGTGTGAGTCTTTTGTTCCCTGGTTCCTTGTAGAAATCATGCCCAGCTCGGGGGGTGGCAGTTGTATCAAGAGGTTGATAAGCACAACTGGCCTATGGTTGGGTGGAACGTTGTAGATGCATAGCTGGTTGCTTCGGACTACTTTGTTAAAATAAGTATTCTCTTGTGTTAAATTTGTAATTATTTATTTGATGAATATCTTGAATGTATGATGGATGTATAATTGAAATTACTTCCGTTGTGTTTACTTATAATTATACATTTCCATATGTCCTTTTATATTATGTGAATTCTTATTTAAAAGTCCATAGGGCTAGATGCCCAGCTTTAGCATCATGTCCTCTCTATCATGCTGGTATGATGGGTGGGGACGTTACACCACCTGTCCCACCTCCTCCTCCACCATTTGGAGGAACCCCGTATTTAGGAGGAGGACCCCCATGTTCAGGAGGAGTACCCCCATCGGGTCCACCTCCTAACACAAGAGGACCACCTCTATATGGCCAACCCTCTATGGGAGGACTTTATAATCAATCGATCTATGGTCCTACTGGTACTCAAATTCCTTACTAATATTACTAGTATTCGCAACCAAACCGATAGTTACCATTTCTGGCTACTTTAGATCTTCCAGATCTGTCACGTTTGACCAGTGATCCCATTCAACATGGCATGCATTGGCCACCTATTTCTATGAAATTGCCATCCGACATTCCCAAATTTGACGTCAAACCCAGCGAGGATCCGAAAAACCACAAAATGACCTATCATTTGGGCTGTTCCTCGAACTCATTAATGGATGATTCTATCCGTTTGAGGCTCTTTCAACGAACCCTCACTAGCACAGCCGCAAAGTGGTACATCGAGTTACCACCACATTCTTTCGTCGATTTTCAATCCTTGGCTATGGCTTTCCTTACATGTTTCCAATTACCAATCCGCTATGAAACCGACACAGAACTTTTAACTTATCTCCGACAATAAACCTCCACTCATATTTATGATCATATTCATGAATGGAGAAGAAGACATCGGCTCATTAAGGTTCCCATTATGGATTGATCATTGAACGATTGGTGTTGGCCTAATCTACTGTCGTAAATTAGAGCTTAAATTATAATTGTCAATCCAGAATCGTAAGACTTAGAAGCACATCCAAAGTATATGGATTTAGATCTAGACTAGTTGAAAAACACACTTTGCCTTGGAAATGAACCTAGAATTATTTGAATGCTGTAAACTAAGAAATACAAAACTCCCTTACAGAAAGTGTATTCATTCGATTTCTTAAACTTATCGGCACTTAACCTATAAAATATTCTAAAACTGAAACATCAAAACCATAAAAATAAAATACATCATTGATACTTCATTGTTGAAAGCAGGAAGACATTGAATTCTTTTACAAGAAATCAGTTCACAATGTGTTTGAATACTTCAACAATTCAATATATATTCTAATAAAAAGTAAAACTGGAAACAACCTATAGCAGATGATCAATCAAACATAAACTGTCAATCAATGAAAACCTACTTGCATCACACAGAAAGAAATTCGATTGTAGAATGTAGTTTGAAATCTTTAATGGAACATTACAGGAAACATCAAAACATACCACTGCGTGTTAATGAAAGAAATAGGTGTGCAAGCTTGTCAAAGGGGGCCCTCCACTGCTTTGCTTACACACATAGGTTGGTTCACAAAACTCTTAACACTTAATTTGATCCCACAACATATAAAAATCAACACATACAGCTATTCGAAATCTGAAGTCTTTATTTCAATCGCATATATTCACCATTCGTCGAATGGCAATTACATTAAGGGTTCAAGTACTTATACAAAATGTTTACAACTAGAAATGTTATAATCCTGGGTAAACTATTAATGACATATCGCCATTATCTTCATTATCCCTAAGCTTGTTCTCTAGATCCATGAATATAGGAAGAATCCATTGCAAAATCGAAACGACCCTATTTTTGTGCTTAATTCAAGCGCAGGTGGTTTGCTTTGACCAACATTGACTCGACATCTGTAAAACTTGTTTCATGAAGATGTTAGCAATTAATCCATCCTTAACAATCAAGGATTCTTCTGAGTGTTTCAGATTTCACCCAGCTATCCTGCGAATATCCAAAACTAGGAGCATTTACGGGAAGTTAGTCAATTCTGCAATTTTATTTGAAATTTAAATTTAAATGCTTTAAAAATTACAAAATTCAATTCATTTAAGAGCAGCAACAATTATACCTTAGTTGATTGAATTTCAAGGCTTTATGGATGAAACATGAGGATTTATGGATGAAATATAAAGGGTAAAGGAGATATCTGAGGGATTTATAGGGTAAAATAGGCATCAAAATAGTGTCCAACATCTCTCCCAGGAGGAATCTATTGCATGTCCTCATGCACAAAAAGTGTTTCCAAAACTGAACCTGCATATCTCCATACAAAATTTTTGTTGTACTGCTGCTATTGGTCCTCTGACATCTCTCCTGTTTGTGATGATGCATCTACACTAGCCTGAGCTGTATGAAGGACCCTCAATATCTGATATTTTGTTTTGAATGTTCTCTTTTGTTGATACCTTTTATATGCTTGTTTAGAGATTTGAATGTTTTGAACTTTAAGCCTTCTATTTTTCTTCCTCAATTTCTAAATTTCTAACTCTTATTCCTTCATTTCCAGTTCTAACTTCTCAATATTTTTGTTGTTCTTGGAATATTTCTTCTTTTTCATCTCTATTGTAGGCTGCTTAGAAATAGTGTCCATCCCAAATTCCTCTTCTTCATTCTCCTGCTCTGAATACTTTTTCTCTTCCTTTTCTGTGACTTGCTACTCAAAGACAGGAGAAATGATGGTTGTATCCTCATTACCTTTCTCATTTATGTCAGTTGGAGTCTTTTCAATTGTATGAATGTCTATTTCCATTATTTCTTATGCAATTTGTTGTTCAAAGATGATATTCACTTCTTTATCATTTTTCCCAATCTCACCTGTTAGACTTTCTTCTTTACTTTCCAAGGATTGAATGTATGCATAATGCTTTTGTTGCCTCATCATCATTTTCTGGTGCTTGTTTCTTCTGAACTTTCTATCATTTCCTTGATTTTCTTTCATAAGTGGTGAAGATCTTATCTTTTTCTTGGAATTCATTTTCTTCTTTTACCATGCTCCTTGTTCTTATTATTCTCTTAGGCTGTTTTGAGCTTGTTGCCTTAGAGTATTGTATTTCATATTCATTGTCTATTATCATCAATACTTCATTTTCCTTCACTCCTCCCTTAGGCTGTTTTGAACTTGTTGCCTTAGAGTTATGTATTTCAACTTCAATGTATGCTATCATTAACACTTCATTTTCTTTCAATCCCTCTTCAAGCAGCTCTTATGGTTCTTCAAATTTATTATGAATTACAAATAGATGCCATGTCAACTATTTTTTTTGTAATTCATGTATGATGATAATCTTGATGAGTCCACAGTGAAAAAGGCTTGTTGTAATGTCTTCAGCACATTTTTGAACAGCTTTAGCCATCTTAGAAAGGCTCTGTAACATAAAATAGGGTATATTAATCTCATAGTCACCCTTCAAATGTTGCATCAACTTAATGTGATAGAGATATATGAAACTGAATGTTCCTTCACAAGTAATAAATTTCTGAATGACATATGTTACTTCATCCCAAGGATGAATTAACTAACTCCTTGGTACTCCTTCCTTCCATTTTACTGAGCTTGCCCTTGATCTGCATAAGAAAGGTGTCTATGCCTTCTCCTCAAACTGTTTGGTCTTAAAGAACCTCTCTCCCTGTTGAGCTAATCCAATGATTTGTGCCATAATATCCTCAGATAATCTGAAAGTGAAGTTACCTACTGTATCCCTTTCACCATCAAATGAACAAGCAAATTCTAGGCTAACTTTTTCATTATTCCCATCAAACTTTTCAAATAAAGGAATCCACTGTTTTTTCTCAAAAATTTCCAAGCATTTTTCATGAATGGTAGAGGGATCGAATTTTACTGGTTCTATCCTAGACACCATTCTTCTAATTTCAACAAAAAGAATCCCTTTATGTAAAGAAATACTTCAAGCAAAACTTAACCCTAGCTTGCAATTTCAATTTTCAACTCTGTAAAAAAATTTGTTCTCTAAATGTTCCTCTGAAGTCAAATTGGTGTAATCCTTTGACAGGAATTTCGAACTTACCTTCCCTCAAGCGACTCTTGCTTCACAGTTATGCCTGCGTGCATGCACTCTTCAACAGCTACGCCCGTATACTCCTCTGTTATGCACGCTTTCTCTTCATTTATGCACGTTCTGTTTACACAAAGAAGTGTTGGCTTTGAACAACTCCTGCGTTTTTCTAGAAATTACTTATGTAGGCATGAGAGTGAAGTCTGGGAATGAGCAAAACGACTGAGACAAGAAAAACTCCTTCTAAGATGCAACCATCACCTTGAATTTTGAATTCTTAGAGTGTGCCTCTCTATGCATAGACAGATTTCGTGGGGGTAAGGATATGGACCAATAATTCCCCACTTCATTTTGTAATCATGTTTTGAACTTGCCACTGATCCTTCACCCACGTTTATGACCCATATATACTTTTTTTGTTTTTAACTTGATGCATAATATGCAATAATGACTTTTTAGAGTATATATAACATAAAAAATTTGGATTTTCTAGGTTAAAGAACCTTTCCTTATGACTCCTTTTGAAAATGAAATTGAAGCTTGCCTGTAGGATGCAGTTTAGGCATGAGATCCAAGGATATGTAAATACCTCTGAAATTACTTTTGACCACTATTTTTTATGCTTAGGGTAATGGAATGAATGGGTAAATTATCAGGGTTGTGAAGGTAATAGGTATTTTGTCACTACTAAAAAATGAAGAATAATGCAAAATTTTAAAACATTAAAATCAAATTCTTATAGACTTGCTTGATGATCCTTTGTTCTCTCCATGTTGCTTTGATGTGGCTAGTTTGGATTGTTGAGACTTGCTTGCTGCTTCTCTGAATGTCTTCACATGTACCTCTGATGAAATTCTTTTTTGGTTCCTGTAGCTTGGTGTACCCTTCTGCTACAAAGTATGATGGCTTGCCATGCTTTTTGTCTCAAGTCCCTCTACTGGATGCAATTGTTCAGGTTCTTTTGCTAATATTTGGATGCTTTGTCTCAGGTCCCTATGCAAGGCTGAGAGTCAGGTCCCTCTGCAAGGTGGAAACTCACTTGAGATCTTCTGTAATGAAACTTATGCTGGAATGAAATTATGGCATTTGTAGCAGGCTTGGAGGGTTTCCACAACTTGAAAAGAAAATTTGATATGCTTTTCACTCTCAGCCCTATTTATTGACTTGTCCTCAAGTCGTTCATACCAACAAAAACTTTATTTGCTTCTAAAAACTGAAATAGAAAACTGTTGTTGGAGAAAAATCCATGAAATAATTGAAACTAGGAATTGAAAAATGTTTTTGAGAATTTTCAATGGCCAAGTAAACCTGGTTTTCCAATGAAAATTCGAGTTTATGTTGTGCCAGTTGCCTGGTTTTCACAACTAAACTCCCTTTTTTTTCTTTTTCTTTTTTTCCTTTTTTGATCATTTTTTTTTGTTATATATATCATAATATTTTAAGAAGAAAGTGAAGGAGAAACACAATGTGTTTGTCCAGCACCTCCATCTCCCTCTGTTGAGAAAGAAATCTGTTGTAGGAAATCTTCCTTGTTGACAGGCTTATTGTAGAGTTTTAGCCTATGTCCATTGACTGTGAATGTACTTACTTCATCATCTATTGTGTGTAATTTGACTGAGCCATTGTCATATACCTCTTCAATCTCATATGGAACAAGCTAATGAGTTGTGAACTTGGCTTTAAAGTCTTTGAACTTGGAATCAAATAATAAGGCTCAGTAACCTATGTTAAACTATTTCTTCTTGATGAACTTATCATGCCATTGTGCTCTTTGTTGTTGTACCAAAATATTTTGGTCTACTGCAACTTGTCTCATCTCGTCTAATTGATTTAACTGTGTTACCCTTTCTTTTTGTGCTTCAGAAAGATTCATCCCTAAATTAGTTGCTAATTTAAAAGTATGAATTTGGAATTCATTTGGTAATAATACTTGCTTACCATAGACTAGTTGATAGGGGGAAAAACCAGTACTGTTTTTCCAGGTAATCCTGTAAGCCCATAAAGCTTCATTAAGCTTGTCTGGCCAATCTTTTATGTGCATTTGAACTGTCTTGGTCATGGTTGATTCCAAAGTTTTATTGGTTGACTCCACCTGGCCATTGGCTTGTGGATGGTAGGGTGTAGATTTCATGTGCTTGATCTTGTACTTGTCTTCTATCTCTTGCACCAGTTTAGAAGTAAACTGTGCTCCTTGATCAATAACAATCTCTCTAGGAACTCCAAATCTAAAAAATATTTCTTCAAAGAGAAAATTGACTATTGTTTGTTATGTGGCTCTTAGTAATGCTTTGGCTTCTACCCATTTTGTAACATAGTCAGTACATACCAAAATGTACCTCTTTCCTTTTGATGGTGGATTTATTGGAGCCGATGAAATCAAGAGCCCATTTTTCAAATGACTCTATGAGAACTTGTGGTTGGAGTGGCATCTCATCAGATGGTACTGGTCATCCCATCCTTTGACAAATATCACAGCTTCTAACATATTGCTTGGAATCTTTGAAGATAGATGGCCAGTAATACCCAAGTTGAGTATTTTGTATGTTGTTCATTTATCTTCAAAATGGCCACCACACGGTTCATGATGAAAAGCTTTTAAAATTTCTAAAATCTCATCTTGTCTTACACATCTTCTAATGATAAGATCATATCCTGTATAGAAAAGATCTCCATTCACCCATATGTGTCTAGCACTTTGCTTAATGATTCGTTTATTTTCCTTTGATGACATAGATGGAGGTATCTTTCCTGATGATAAGTAGTTAGCTATATCATCATACCATGGAGTTATAATAGAAATAGCAAATAAGTGTTCATTAGGAAAACTATCCGAAACAAGAACAACCTCACCGAAATTATTTAATCGAGACAGAAAATATGCCACTTGATTTTCCCTTCCAGGCCTATCTAGGACAGTAATGTTGAATTCCTGCATCAATAATATCCACCTTGTTAACCTACCATTGGTAATAGGTTTGTTCATTAAATATCTTAAGGCAGAGTGATATGTATGGACAAAGATTTCATAACCAGTAATGTAATGATGAAATTTGTTCACAACATGTACTACTACCAACATCTCCTTCTCAGTAACTGTGTAATTCAATCTTGCAGGGGTTAGATTTTTTATAATAAAGTATATAGCATAAGTCATGACATTCTCTTTTTGACCCAAAGAGGCCCCTATTGCAGTATCTGATGCATTTGTAGAGATGTGAAATGGCAATGTCCAATTTGGTCCTCTTAAGATAGGTGACGTTGATAGCTCTTCTTTAAGTTTCTGAAAGGCAACTTGACAATTAGTATCCCAATGAAAATATACATCTTTGGAAAGAAATTTGAATAATGGAAAAGATATTTTACTAAAATTTTCAATAAACCTTCGGTAATAGCCTGTATATCCAAGAAAACTTCTCACATCCTTTTGATTTTTTGGTTCTGATAAATTCACAATGAGTTGTATTTTTGCAGGATCCACATTTATTCCAGATGATGAAATATGATGACCTAACACTATCCCTTCAGTTAACATCACAAAACATTTTTCATTGCTAAGGGAAAGATTTGATTCGATGCATATTTTTAGGATTTTCTCTAAATTGTCCAAGGAGTCATCAAAAGTATTTCCATCCACAGAAAAATCATCCATATATGCTTCAACACATTCATGAATTAAATTAACAAAAATATCCAGGACTGTTCTATGAAAAGTAGCTAGAGCATTACATAGACCAAAAGGTAAAACCTTATAGGCATATGTACCCCAAGGACATGTAAAAGTAGTTTTGTCCTAGTCTTCTGATGCGATTCTGATTTGATTGTATCCACTAAATCTGTCTAAGAAGGAAAAATACCTTTCTCCAGCTAGTGCATCCAATACTTGATCAATGAATGGTAATGGAAAATAATCTTTAAGTGTTGCTTTGTCTAACTCCCTATAATCTACAAATTCTCCATTTTCCATTTTTCTTAGGAACAACAACTAACAGAGAAACCCATTGACTGACAGAGATAGGGTAGACAAATCCTACCTTTAATAACTTTTGCAATTCTTCTTTAACTATTTCTTTCAGTATGGGGTTCATTCTTTGTTGAGGTTGCCTTAGAGGTCTTATATTATCATCTATGTAAATATGATGAGTACATGTTTCCTGATGAATTCCTAGCATGTCAGTGTATTCCCAAGCAAATGCCTTGTGATATTTATTCAATAATGCAATCAATTGTTCTTCTTGTGATAAAGTAAGATGTGCACCAATATTCAAGTGTTTCCCAGGATTGATTTCGATGGTTTTGCTTTGGGAATTTTTTTATTGAATGAACAAAAAAAAATCATTAAATGATGATTCCAAAGAATTAACTGTGCAATTTTGATGAAAGTTTTGGCCTAATACCTAATCTGCAACAATATATTGCATGTTCCTTAATTGTTCAAAGATATCTGGTTCAGAAATAAAGTAATCTAGCAAATCGTCATTATTTTCTTCTTGAAAAAAAAAAAACTTGATTAATACTTAAGGTGGGTTGAATTACTTCTTCCGCTCTTTTGTTTCATTAATCCAGGATAACGGATCTGTCATAGAAGGTCTTTGAGCAGGAGGATAAAGTGTAATCTGTTTCCTTTCTGTTCCATGTGAAATGATCATATTTCCTTCTCTACAACCAATAAAAGCATTAGCTGTGGCCAACCAAGGCCTTCCAAGAATCAATGGATGCCCTCCTAGATTAGATTTTGGTTGAAGAACTAAGAAATCCACTAGATACTCCCAGGAATCCAAAGAAACTATGATATCTTCAAGTATTACTTCTGGTGTTATTTTAGATCGATCAACTAGCTCTAAGACTGTAGTGGTTGGTTTGAGATTTTGCAAGTCCATATATTTCATTGTTTCCAGTGTCATTACGTTAATAGCTTCACCTAATTCAATTATTTTTTTCGAAATTGAAAAGTTGTTGATAGTTATTGTTACCATTGGAATTCTTGGATCAACATATTTTTCAACAAAAATAGTATTTGACATTAAGCCTGCTAAATTTCCAATTACATGAATTGTTGGTGGATCCTTCTTTCTCTTATTTAGACATAACTCCTTAATTGCCTTTGTATAGATTGGAATATCTTTAATAGCTTGCAATAAAGGAATTTTTACACAGACATTTGTTAATTCATTTAAGACATCAAAATCAGGAAGGGAAATTGGTAAATTTTCCTTAACTAACCTTTCTGGAAAAGGAGGTGTTTGAGGAATTAATGTTTTACCTTTCTGATTTTGTTTATCTAGCTGTAAATTCTCTGTGTTAGAGATTTTTTGGGAATTTTCTCTTCTTCTATGTGTTCTTCTATAATAACAGGAGATTCTTTTTCCAAAAATTTTCCAGACCTTAAGTGGATGTTTTGAATAGGAAGGATTGAGTATGAAAATGTTGTTCCTTCATCAATATTATACATGGGTTTCTCTACTCTGTTATTAGGATTTGCTACTGGATGGGCTGGTAACTGTGTTGGTGAAGGTGGAGGTTGATTAGATGGTAGATGAAGTTGTTGAGGTTGGGTTAGTTGGGAAGCAGTATTTGGCAATGGAGGAAATGAAGGTTGATTCTGCTGGTATTGTGGGTAAGGAAAAGATTGTTGGTAAGGCTGTGGATAGGACTGCTGGTATGTTTGATTTCCATGAGAATATCCTCGCCAACCTTGAGTGGGTTGGTTTTGGTTTTGCTAAGGAAGCCAATTTTTCCAAGGCATAGGAGCATTCCATGAATTCTGAACAGGATATTGTTAACTCTGAGAAAATTGTTGCATAGGGTCTTGGGACATACTTGGAAAACGTGTCTGCCATGGTCTTTTTTATGCCATAAGATAGAGACAATCCATGCTTTGGATTTCTTCCATTCGATCTACCTGTAATTATTTCAACGTAGGACAATCATCAGTGTTATGATTTTCTGTACATAATCCACAAATCTGAACATTATTTAGAGGACATTCTTTCAATGGATGTTTATTCCTACATCTAGGACAAAAAATTGATAGAGCTTGATCTTGTTGATCTTGTTGTTCTTGTCTTTTTTTAGTTTTTGATATTTCAACTTGTGTCCCTAAATTACTCAGAAGATAATTTTTCAAATCCTCTAATAATTTTCCAAGCTCAGCTCTTGATATACTTCTTGTTGTTGATTTGGTTATTTTTTAAGTTACATCCCTTTTCCCATTTCTAGCTCTTCCTCATGAATACTTTTGACATAAATCTGTAATTTCATCAAATTGTAAGTTGGAAATATCTCCCTTCCCCATTACATTAAGAATATCAAGATACTCATCTCTTATACCTTTCAAGAAGATTGTTCGGGTGATATCAGAAGTCAAAGAATTATATTTGGATTTTTGTAGGTAATACAGAAATCTCTCAAGATATTCTTCTAGCTTTCATATTCTTGCTGAGACATCCTAAAAATATCATCTTTCAAATATTTAGATCTACAGTATGCTTGATATTTCTTAAGAAAAATCTTTCTCATGTCATCCCAACTGGTTATAGTATGTTCTCCTAATCCCATGAACCATTTTAATGCAGCAGCATTAAGAGTAGCAGGAAAGAGGCGAAGTTTATGTGTCTCATCAGTATATCCATAGGTATGACATAAAATATCAAACTCAAATAAAAATGAATCTGGATCTTCAGAATTCATGCCATAAAAGTTAGGTAAAATAGATGGTGGAATGTTTTTCCAGTTTTACCTCTTCTCCCAAGGATGATACTAGTATCTAAGATTGGAAATTTAAAAGTAGATTCTTCTTCTTCTTCTTCTACTCTTTCATTTCTTTTATCTTCTCGTCATTTATTTTCATTTTCCAATCTTCTTTCATACTCTCTATGTTGTTCTTGGGTTGGTCCTCCTCTTAACAATGCTTCTTCCTCCCGTCTTTTGTTTTCAATTTCCATCCTTCTTTCATACTCTCTACCTTGTTCTAGGGTTAGTCCTCCTCTTTTAGATGTTTCTTCTTCAGCCATTTTCAAAGTATCTCTTTCAGCAGTTATTGTAATGAGTTCTTTCATCTCAAATGAAGAAGTTCCTATTATCTCTATTTTTGGGGGGTTTTTTACAAATCTTCCTTTTTCGTCTCTCTGTCTTGACATAAAATAAAACTAAATTCTACTCTATGTTTTTGTATTTTTTTTTTTTAATAAAACTAAACTTCCTAAGTCTAACTCTAAATATGCTTCCCCGGCAGTGGTTCCAAAATGTTGGCCTAATCTACTGTCGTAAATTAGAGGTTAAATTATAATTGTCAATCCATAATCATAATACTTAGAAGCACATCCAAAGTATATGGATTTAGATCTAGACTAGTTTAAAAACACACTTTGCCTTGGACATGAACCTAGAATTATTTGAATGTTGTAAACTAAGAAATGCAAAAATCCCTTATAGAAAGTGTATTCATTCAATTTCTTAAACTTATTAGAACTTAACCTATAAAATATTCTAAAATTGAAACATCAAAACCATAAAAATAAAATACAACATTGATACTTCATTGTTGAAAGCAGGAAGACATTAATGAATTATTTTACAAGAAATCAGTTCACAATGTGTTTGAATACTTCAACAATTCAATATATATTCTAATAAAAAGTAAAACTGGAAACAACCTACAAGAAATGATCAATCAAACATAAACTTTCAATCAATGAAAACCTACTTGCATTACACAGAATGAAATTCGATTGTAGAATGTAGTTTGAAATCTTTAATGCAACACTACAGAAAACATCAAAACATACCAATGTGTGTTAATGACAGAAATAGGTGCACAGGCTTGGCAGAGGGGGCCCTCCACTGCTTCACTTACACACACAGGTTGGTTAAAAAAACTCTTAACACTTAATTCGATCCCACAAAATATAAAAATGAACACATACAACTATTCGAAATCTGAAGTCTTTATTTCAATCGCATATATTCACCATTCGTCGGATGGCAATTACATTAAGGGTTCAAGTACTTATACAAAATGTTTAAAACTAGAAATGATATAATCCTGGGTAAACTATTAATGACATCTCGCCATTATATTCATTATCCCTGAGCTCGTTCTCCAGATCCATGAAGATAGGAAGAATCCATTGCAAAATCGAAATGACCCTGTTTTTGTGCTTAATGGCAGCGCAGGTGGTTTGCTTTGACCAGCATTGACTTGACATCTGTAAAACCTGTTTCGTGAAGCTGTTAGCAATTAATCCATCCTTGGACATAAAGGATTCTTCTCAGTGTTTCAGATTGCACCCAACTATCCTGCGAATATCCAGAACTAGGATCATTTACGGGAAGTTAGTCAATTCTGCAATTTTTTTTGAAATTTAAATTTAAATGCTTTAAATTTTTCAAAATTCAATTCATTTAAGAGCAGCAACAATTATACCTTAGTTTATTGAATTTCAAGGATTTATGGATGAAACATGAGGGTTTATGGATGAAATATAAAGGGTAAAGGAGATATCTGAGGGATTTAGAGGGTAAAATAGGCATCAAAATAGTGTCCAACAATTGGTTTACCAAGTCATTGTTACCTATCATAGCCAAAGACATCACTATGGGTGGGGAAGTTACGGAAGAACAATCCATTTCTCCTGCCCAGTACTTAGACTTAGTCTATGCTCAATATGGCACGTTATATGACATAATTCCCAATGCCCCTCGCCCTACATATGACCTAACGAAACCCCCCACAACGTCACATGCCGATGACATCATTGGTTTTTCTCATACCCATACTGCTACTCAATATGTTGGATCATACAACCACAAGGATCCAACATCGTCACCGGTTGGCAATAACACCAACCAATCACCTAGTATTGATTCCACTGTGGAGGTGAATTCAGTTCAATCTGCTTCGTCTCAGAAATCCAGTGGTAAGAAGAAAAACAAAGGTAAATCCAAGAAATATTCTAACCAATAGGAACATAAAAAAAAATCCCAACCCTCCTAATATCAAACTGAAACAGAAGGCTAAATATCCCTACTTACTGTGTGGTGACGACCACTTCACGAAATAATTTCCACATCGTGAAGAAGTCCAAAATTTTCTCAAAGGAAATCCTCCACCCTCAGTTTTAACGTGTTGATGTATATGTAACTTTGGAATGTATTTCACATATATGTATATTGTATTCCTATAGAGATGTTATTATTCCTCTATACGGAAGTGTTGTCATTTATATTGTAAGTGTCGTAACTTATACTTGATGGGTTATTAGACCACCTTGTTGGGGTCGGCCCTGTATAAGTCATGTGGGTCAAAGGGTTATTAGACCACCCTATTGGGGGTCTGCCATGTGGGTCTAAGGGTTATTAGACCACCCTATTGGGGGTCGTCCCAGTCAGCATTATGTTATGTGGTTAAGTTCGAGCCTACATGAGTTAGGTAAAAAGGTAAGTCAAGTCAAGTATAAATAGAGTGCGGGAGGCACTCTATTTACTCACTCACTTCTCACTCATGCACTCAAGGAGGAGTGGCGCACTTATGGAGGAGGAGGATCTGCTATTAGGTTGTGTCTATCTCTCATGGTTGGTTGTATCATTGCTCTATCTATCTCTGAGGAAGTTATTGGGGTTTTTCAACTTTATGGTTTTCCCCAAGTAAATCTTTGTGTCTCTTGTGTGCTTGCATTATTGTCTCCATGATTGATATGCTATAGATATGCTGTACATGTTGTTCTCTCAGTTAAGATCCTAGATTAGATTGAAGTAAATTCTGAAAATTTAACATGGTATCAGAGCTAGCCTGAAAGAAGGCATGATATGGCATGTATGACACTTGTTGCACTTACGATGCTAGGGCTTGATATAGCAAAAACCAGTCATCATAGCACTTTCGCTATAAATCCGTTTTGGTGAATTTTTAGGATCTAAAATTGTTACAGGCCGAAGATAAGATCCCCATGTACCTTGTGTCCAAAGGAAAACCTCTAATTCGTTGTACTTTGTGATTTATGATCTGTACAATATAGGGTTTCTGCCTCTTCCAGATCTGAGTCAAAATCAGGTGACCTTGGGAAAAAGGTCATAACTTGGGCTAGGAAGCTCCAAATGAAATTTAGTCAAAATTTGCAGGTAGTACACAGACTGATATATCTCAAAAAACGTTTTCAGAGGCCGAAGTTCAAACAGTGACACGTGGAACGTCGTACAAGTTCGCACTCCTGTATTATCCCAAAACAGGTCACGTTGCGACATTTGGCATAACTCTCTCTCAGAGAATCCAATTGAGGTCATACCTGTCAAGATGGAAAGGTAACAGGTCAGGCTATCTCAGAAAACTTTTTCAGACCCTGTGGATCGAAAAGTTCGGAGTTACGCTAGAAACAATCAGGTACATATTTCTGTCAAAACAGAATTATTTTTTAGTACCTTCATTCATGGCTTCCGGAATTTAGGGCTTTGGAGAAAGTTGGAATTTTTGTAATCAGAGACCACGGCTGAATGATACTCATCAAAATAAAAATTTAGAGACCAAGATCAGAATTTTTGGTTTGGAATAAGGCCGGGCTTGATCAAACCCTAGTTTGGGACTTTGATCAGAAAAGTGGAAAATTAGGGCTTCTGTAAAAATGGGAATTTTTGAAATCTGTGACCACGGCTGGAAGCTCCTCAGAAAAATAGAAGCTTAGAGCTTTGGATCAAATCTTTTTATTGGGAAGAAGAGTGGGATTCATCAAACCCCAGTTCAGGGTCACGTCTAGTGAATCCAGAAGTTTCAAAGGCAAAATTGAGGGTGAAACTTTGCAGTTTTCAAATTCTGAATATACCAATTTGATCAGCTCATCAAGGCGAATATTTCTATCCTTTCGGAAGTTTGAAATTCAAAGTTTGAATTTTTGGGGTTTCTCTGACAAACCCATATCCAGCTCCAGGTCCAATTCTTGCAATTCAAGTGGATTGGGTTAATCCTAGAAGAAGATGGATTGGTCACCTACATAAGTGAGGAAGTTCCCGTTTCAGAGGGAGATGAGGCTAAGGCCTTACATAAGAAGATTACAAGCGATCTCGACAGGTATGACTCATCGAGGTATGTTTCGATATTTGTCCATGATTAAGTTTATGGTATGTTTGTCTTCATGTTATTACGGTTAGTACAATCTTGATTTTAGGTTTGCTGTATCACCTTAATAAAACTATGAATGCACGATAGAAAATATTCATCGATTAGGGTATTGACACTTATGATTGTACTAATGCATTATGGTGTTGTATGAGGTTTATGTTGTCTACTAACATGAAAGGTACACCAAGAAAGACAAATCATGCTCTGGTCCAAGAACATATGGCCATGATAACATGAGGACAAAGATTCATCCATTGTCATGGATCTCATAGAAGATCCATTTACAAGGTATGTATAACTTGATTTTGTAATAGTTAACCTATGAGATATACAGGTTACTAGCACAAGTCATTGAAGAAGAACAAGAAGACATCATGTGAGTATGTTAGACATAAATAGCTAGCATGCTAATCCAGGTATATTTTTCTTATATCAAGATAGAATCCTACCTTGTGTTAGGATCTTATACTGTTGTGTTGTTGATAATGATTATTCATGAAGTCATAAGTTTGAATAATCATGGGTATATGAATTGATGATATGACTAACCAGAAGAATCATGAAGGTATAGGTTTGAATAATCACAAGTTTTATGCATATTATATCTCTTATCTTGATTGATGATTCAACTAACCTGAAGAGTCATAGGTTTGAGTAATTATAGGTTTAGACATGTTATGCTTCTTATGATTTGACTAACCATAAGAATCCTACATAAACCTTGAATGCTAATGCTTATTATTCTGTTTGAAATGATCATGACTATACATGCTTGAAATTATTGAGTTTTAATAGTATACTAATGAATGTATGATTTTATATGAAATCACAAGGATAACACAATCATGATACTAATAAGCATGCATAGGGACCAAGGATGAATATGAGTTCAAGAACAGGTAATTCAGGAAGCAAAGTTCAAGAAGGAGCACACTCCAGTTGTTCCTGCAAAAGGAGCACACTTCAGTAGTCTCTGCAAGGATGCAGATATTCAGAGGGAGTTGACCATCTTTCTACATTCCACAACAGAAAGGCGTAGAAGAAGCTACTTCAGATTAGGACTCCAACAGCTCCTGCAAGGAAGCAAAGACTCAGAGGGAGTCCACCCAACGAACAAAGAAAGATAAGTATTTTAATCATCATTTCTTGCATATTTGTTTGTTTAAATAATACTGTTCAATAATGTATATACTGATGTTCCTAGAATTAGGTTGTGTATTATGCATATAGTTGCATTGATGAACAATATACTCCTAATATACATGGGTAAGTGGCCTATGGCACTGTACAACATTCCATTGCTACTTATCTAGAATGAAACCTCTTTGCTGACATGTTGGGAGTTGTGCACACTCTTAACAATGTTCTGGTAGAGATTGGAAGGCATCTAGAAAGTTACGGGATATGGATAAATGTTGTATTGAAGCATTGGCTAAGATAATTGCATGACTGTATGACATATTTCTTTATGTGTAAGAATTTGTTCTGAAAATTATGAGATGTTCCTAATCATGCAATTTAACCTGTTTTGTAGGAAAGACCGTATATCTTCACCTACAAAAGCTACAACATTTGTTCCAACAACAAATATATCTATTGAAGATATCGAAGTTCCCAGGATCTGGGATGAAGAAATGGAATGCCATGATCCGTCGATCATGAAGAATGATGTTTGGGATGTAGTCCCAAGACCTGAAGAGAAGTTTGTTATGACCTCCATATGGAACTATTAGATCAAGCATGTTGCAGATGGCAGCATTGAGAAATATAAAAGTGATGAAATAGAAGATGCACCAGATGGATGTCAAGACAGCATGGTGTAGTCATATATGTGTGAAGAACTTGGTATGGTAGGATAGACAGCTTTCTATCCAGTTTGGGATTTACCAAGAGTAAAGCGGATTCCAACCTTTACTACAAGGTTGAGGAAGGCAATCCAGTGATACTACTTTTGTATGCGGATAACCTATTTGTTACAGGTGAAGATAGATTGATTTCCAACATGCAGCGGAAGCTTACTGTCGAGTTCGAGATGAAGAACTTGGGGATGATGCACTATTTGTTTTTGGCATGGAGGTGTGGCAGAGTGATGGAATCTTCCTTGGATAAGGGAAGTATGCAGTAGAGATCCTGAAGAGGTTCGGGACGATGGACTGCAACGCTATGGCCACACATATGGCATCGAACCTGAAGCATCTGTGTGATGCTTCATCTGAGCCGATTGATGTCACTATGTATCGTCAGATGATTGGGTTCTTAATGTACCTGACAAACACGAGACCAGATATTTGCTTTGCGATGAACACATTGAGCTAGTTCCTGACAGATCCGAGGAGTGTTCACCTGGTTGTTGTAAAGCATGTTCTGAGGTACCTGAAGGGTACAGTGGATTATGGGCTCAAGTATGAGGTGAATCAAAAGTTTAACCTCCAGGGTTATGTTGATTCAGATTGGGCTGGCAGTGCTGAAGATAGGAAGAGCACATCTGGGTGCTGCTTCAGTATGGGATCAGGTGTGATCTCTTGGTTCAGCAGGAAGCAGTCCTGCGTAGCACTGAGTGCAACTGAGGTAGAATATGTTGCAGCCTGTTCAGCTAGTTGTGAGGCAGTATGGCTACGGAAGCTACTATCTGAGCTATTTGATCTCCCATTGGAGGCTACTGGTATCTTCTGTGATAACCAAAGTTGTGTAAAGCTGTCCGAGAGCCCAGTGTTTCATGATAGGTCAAAACACATAGAGATCAAATATCACTATATCAGGGATATGGTGTAGAGAGGAGCTGTGAAGCTCCTGTATGTTGCAACAGACGAGCAGATTGCAGATGTGCTGACGAAGCCACTAGCCAGGGTGAAGTTCGAGTACTTCAGAGAGAGGCTTGGCAACACTTCGAGGAAGAAGTGATGGACACTTTTGCTGAAGCCATTCCAAGCATGTTGGAAGGAGGATCCTTCACATGGCTGTGGATGTAAGCACTGGATGATGAGCATCAGGATGATGTTCTGGTTTCTGCTGGATATGATCATTTGGATCATTTTTATGTATGTATGTACGCATCATGTTGGATGCTGGATATGATCAGTTGGATCATTTTTATGTATGTATGTATGCATCATGTTGGATGCTTGGACCATGTATCTGTATATGTATCAGGTGGATACATTGTATGATCAGGTGGATCATGTATGATGATATGTATCAGGTAGATAGTTGGTATGCATCAGGTAGATGCATTGATGATCAGGTGGATCATGTATGACGATATGTATCAGGTAGATACTTGGTATGCATCAGGTAGATGCATTGATGATCAGGTGGATCATGTATGATGACATGCAGTAGGATGTTGCAGTGATGATCAGGATGATCATGGATGATGAGCTTCAGGATGTTGCTCCAGATGACATGCAGCAGGACGTTGCAGTGATGATGATCAGGATGATCATGGATACATCAGGATGATGTATGGTGAGTATCAGGTTGATACTCTATGGTCGTGGATCAGGTTGTGCAGATGAGCATGTCTGGGAGATCCTATAGGTCGGAGTTATGTACCCGTAACAGCCTGGGATGCTCTTTCGAGACATTGTTCTGGGAGGACAAGTAATTTGTTCCCTGGGATATTTCAGGTCGGAGTTGTGTACCCGTAACATCCTGAGAGGCTCTTGCGAGGTTTTGTCCTATGGCATGTAATTTGTGCCCTGGGAGATTTCAGGTTGGATTTGTGTACCCGTAACATCCTGAGATGCTCTTTCGAGGTTTTGCCATGACCACATGTAATTTGTGCCCTAGGAGATTTCAGGTTGGAGTTGTGTACCCGTAACATCCTAAGATGCTCTTGCTAGGTTTTGTGGTGACCACATGTAATAGCGCCCTGGGAGATCCTTCAGGTTGGAGTTGTGTACCCGTAACATCCTCGGATGCTCTTTTGAGGTTTTATGGTGGGGTCACATGTAATAGCACCCTGGGAGATCCTACAGGTCGGATTTGTGTACCCGTAACATCCTGGGATGCTCTTTCGAGGTTTTGTGATGCACGTAATAAGTCTTGAGGATTCCACAGTATGGCCAGTGATGATGAAGACCTGCAGGTGGTGGGCCTAAATCCAGTATGAAAAAGGACTGGCTCTGTAGAACTTCCTATGACGAGTAGATTCAGAGATTGATTGAGATAGCAGCAGCAGTGACGATGATGATGACTCGATGACGATTATCCAGTGACGATGATCCAGAGAAGATGACTTGTGCTAGAAGAACTGTGCTGAGAAATACCTTCCTAGTTAAGAGGGAGTGTTGATGTATATGTAACTTCGGAATGTATTTCACATATATGTATATTGTATTCCTATAGAGATGTTATTATTCCTCTATACGGAAGTGTTGTCATTTATATTGTAAGTGTCGTAACTTATACTTGATGGGTTATTAGACCACCTTGTTGGGGTCGGCCCTGTATAAGTCATGTGGGTCAAAGGGTTATTAGACCACCCTATTGGGGGTCGGTCATGTGGGTCTAAGGGTTATTAGACCACCCTATTGGGGGTCGGCCCAGTCAGCATTATGTTATGTGGTTAAGTTCGAGCCTACATGAGTTAGGTAAAAAGGTAAGTCAAGTCAAGTATAAATAGAGTGCGGGAGGCACTCTATTTACTCACTCACTTCTCACTCATGCACTCAAGGAGGAGTGGCGCACTTATGGAGGAGGAGGATCTGCTATTAGGTTGTGTCTATCTCTCATGGTTGGTTGTATCATTGCTCTATCTATCTCTGAGGAAGTTATTGGGGTTTTTCAACTTTATGGTTTTCCCCAAGTAAATCTTTGTGTCTCTTGTGTGCTTGCATTATTGTCTCCATGATTGATATGCTATAGATATGCTGTACATGTTGTTCTCTCAGTTAAGATCCTAGATTAGATTGAAGTAAATTCTGAAAATTTAACATAACGAACCCCTTCCCCACGCAAAAACAACAAATGGTTGAACAACAACCAAACTCTCCTCAAGGAGAACCATCCACAACCGCTCATGTTCTCATGATGCGTAATGAAATGGTCAACTTATCTACTAGGTCACGTACGTATGATTCTATTCTTGGAAATGAATCTAATGGAGGTAATACTAAAAAATCATCCACATCTGCATCCACTATTCCTCCGTCCCAAGATCCTTTGACCATAGACAAACCTATACCAGATGTAGTATTGTGTCCACCCAAAAGCACAATCCAAAAAAACAATTTTCAATCCTAATGCTCGGGCTGCTCAAAACTACAACATTGTGGAATATCTAGCCCAGGCACCATGTGCTATGTCGACCCTTGAAGTCTTACAAAACTCTCCCAATTAGCATAAGACTATGCTATCTTTTATTGGAGCAGGGGATCCATATTCCTCTAACACCATCATGTTTATATTGGAATATTTCAAACCACGACTTTCCCACCAATTGGCATTTCGGATCATTACCAATGTCACTGGGAAAAGTGTCCATCGTACTTTTTTAGACGAAGGAGACTCTACTTCAATTATGTTGATGTCCTGCTGGAGATCCATTGTCTCTCCTGAATTAAACCGTTACCATACCACTCTGAAAGCATTTGACGGACGTGGATTCCAACCACATGGGATTCTACAATATTTATCCATTGATTTGGTAGGTAAGACTATTTCCATTAACGTGGAAGTAGTCGCAGCTCCATTGGATGATAATTTATTACTTGTTCGAAATTGGTTCTATGCCATGACTGCAGTCGCATATTCTGTCTTGCGCATTGTGCAATTTCCACATCATGGGAAAACTATCACTATCAACCAATTAGATTTTTGTACACCAGACACCACAACTCATCCTACAGACAATGTCCCTCTTTTAGGACACTCTTCACAAATATATGAGAGTGTGGGGGTATGAATCCTAAAATACTCATCTCTGATGGGAGTATTTCCAACACCTGATCCCCCATCCCATGTTTCCACGGTGAACATGATCTCATCCATGATCCCATCCTCCTTCAACTCGACGGACCCTTGGATTGTTCCTGATATTATTAACATTGATTCGATTGGAGATCAGATGCCTCTCAGCTCAGCTGAAGCCACTTATGAGGCCATCCAATCGATGTCTGATTCATCCGATGACCACCACTTGGTGGCATCCGAATCAGGTTCTCTGCCATCTTGGTGGAACTCATCCTCGCCATTGTTAGATCATCTCCTCCAGAATTTTCTCTCAGATGAATCGATCATGGATTTTATGAGCTTGGATGAACCACCATGGGAAGACTATCACCATTGATCGTCCTTACTTCCACCTTTAGAAATGGTAGAGAATTCCATTCACACTATTGTTTTACCGGATGTCATTCCCAATCCTCAACCTCCTATTCTTACCCAGAATAGGGTAACCGAAGGGAATTTGGAAAACATTATGCCTGTAATAACCATTGTGATCTCGGTGAAACTAGGCATCGTGGAACATATTCACATTGGCCAAACTTTTTCTTCTGATGAAATCAATACTTACACAACCTTGTTCAAACAATTACGTGACGTATTTGCATGGAGCTACGAAGAAATGCCTGGGATTGATCCTGTTATCGTTGTGCATGAAATCAAATCATATCCCAATGCAAAACCTTTCCAAAAAAAACTCCGTCGAGTGCACTCTCGAAAGACTGCGGCTATCAAAGCAGAAATTGAAAAGTTGTTGAAAGATGGTTTCATTTATCCTGTCCCCTTGACAGAGTGGGTCTCTAATGTTGTTCCGGTTACAAAAAAATAGGGAACCATTAGATTTTGTGTTGATTACAGGGATTTAGATAAGGCTTATCTTAAGGACAATTACCCTACCCTATTTATCGACCAAATTATCGATAACTGTGCCGAAAGTGTCATATTCTCATTTATGGATATAATCATATTGAGATCCACCTAGTAAATCAACACAAAAAAAATTTCATCTTCCCATGGGGTACATTTGCATACCGCAAATTACCTTTTGGCCTTAAAAATGATGGTGCCACATTCGAGTGGGCCATGTCATATTCCTTTCACGATATTAAGGATTTTGTGGAACCCTATCTTGATGATTTTCCCGCTCATTCAAATTGTCATGAATTTCACATCGATCATCTAACGACTGTTTTCCTCAAATTTCGACGTTATAACATCCACTTAAATCCCCACAAGTGCATATTCTGTGTGGATTCCGGACGTCTCCTTGGCTTCATCATTTCCAAATATGGGATCCGCATCGATCCCCTCAAGGTAGAGACTATTCTATCCCTACCCCCACCTATGTATATTACTGAACTTCAAATTTTGTAGGGGAAGGAAAAATACTTGCGTCAGTTTGTGTGTAATTTTGTGGAGAAAACACAGGGTTATATGTGATCGTTAAAGAAGGATGTCCCATTCATTTGGGATGAATATTTCCAAAGTGCCTTTGACAATCTCAAGAACGCCATTACCCATGCACCCGTATTAAAACCACCTGATTACACCAAGGATTATATCCTTTATCTTTCTACGTCTACCTCGACTATTGGTATGGTTTTAGTGTAGGAGGATAGCAACGCACAAGAACATGTGATTTACTACCTTATTAAGGGTCTTATTGACTTTGAAACCCGCTATTCGCATGTTGATAAGTTGGATCTGGAAGCCCTCATCACTGTACATAATTTTCGTCATTATATCCTTCTCCGGACTACTACTATCATTTCCGATTCTAACCCTATGTACCACGTCTTAACACGTCAGGTACTAGGGGGGAAATATTCACGTTGGATCATGATTCTCCAAGAATTCGATCTCTAGTTTGAAAAGGATAAATCCAAAAATTCATTAGTATTCGTGGAGATAATTTGTCATATTCCCCATATTGATCAAGAATCTGAGCCCATTGAATCCCTCCCCGATGATTCATTGTTCCTGATTAGTACTTCTAATCCTTGGTACAGATATATCACCTTGTATCTCCAAACACAATGCTTTGGATCTCACCTATCCCGCAATGAATGCCATCATATTCGTAACCAGGTGAAATACTACCTAATCATCGGTGATACCCTATATCGCCATGGCATTGATTCCATCTTATATCGTTGTTTAAATCACGAAGAGACTGAGCATGTGTTGAATTATTTCCACTCGGGGGCATGTGGCAATCATCTCTATGGGATGGCTACAACCCAAAATATTTTACGCGCTAGATACTACTGGCCTTCCATCTTAAAATATTGTATGGAAGCAGTCAATAAGTGTCCTCCTTGCCATCTTTTTCATCATAAAAAATGCACTCACCTCACCCCGCTCCATCCTGTTATTGTCGTCGACCCCTTTGCAAAATGGGGCATTGAATTCATGCACTATAAGCCTACCTTGGCGGGGGGGCATGGTTATATTATTTTCATTGTATACTACTTGAATTAATGGGCCAGGGATATGCCTACATACAAGGAAGATGGATAAACTGTCGCACTCTTTATGTTCAATCATATCATTGCTAGATTTGGAGTTCCGTGATCCATCATCATAGACCATGGATCACATTTCCAAAATAGGATGGTAACTGAATTAAGCACCAAGTTGATATTTCATCATGAAAACTCAACCCCCTACTACCCTCAATTGAATGGAAAACTAGAGGCCATTAACAAAGTCTTGAAAACCATGATTGAACGTATGGTAGGCACTCACAAGTCAAATTGGCACGTGATGATTTTTTCATCCCTGTGGGCATATAGGAATTCCATCAAAGCCTCCATTGGTTTCACACCTTTTCAACTAGTGTATGGATAAGAGGAAGTATTTCCTATTGAGTGTGAAATTCCATCTTTAAAGATAGTCGTTGAACTCTTACCAAACACTATCTTTGAGGAAAGAGATTCTTATACTTAGCTAGACTCTACGAGACTCGCCGTGATGCATCTCTAGCCAATGAAGAACATAAGAAACGCATCAAGGCCCAGTATGACAAATATTTAAAACCCAGTATCTTCAACAAGGGTGATTTGGTCTTGACTTGCGACCAAACACATGATAAATTGGGGGCAGGTAAAATTGAGTCCATGTGGCATGGCCCATACATTGTAAAACATGTCTTGGAAAAGGGAGCTAATGAGTTGGTCGATTACGACGGAATATCCCTGGGGGAGCCTCTAAATTGGATCTACCTAAAGTGGTACTATGCTTAGGTTATATCTCATGAGTACTTTGTATATATTGTACATAACGTATGTTTGTATTGGTGTGACGCTTTCATTTTAGTGTGTTATGGTATTATCTCGATTATCGCTTATACCATGCTCTGCCTGGATGTGAAGATGGAAGCTTGTTCTGGATTCGCGAAAAGCGCTAGTCAGCACACCTAGAACCTCACCTCGACATCTTGGGTACTATATTCCCCTACCGGTGAACTGATAAACTCAGGAGGTACTTTCCTAGGTCCTGCAACTAATAACATCGCCAAGTATCACATGGTGATTGGATTGTTAATTGACACATATTCCCTTGGTGTGGACCACATTGTCATCTATCTGGATTCCCAACTTGTGGTATTCCATCTAAATCGATTCTACGCCATTCGTGACCTTACACTACTTCACTTGTTCCGGCGAGTATGTCTCTTAGAAAGGTCTTTTGAATTTATTCAATACCAACATATCCCAATATGTATGAACACGGTTTCCGATTCATTGGCTAACTTTGTTTTAGATTGGCACATTGTACATTTGTAAACATTTTATTAAGTATACATAATTGGCATGACATGTAAATTATCCATTAATATATAAGGAAACATACATAAGACCCCCATTCATCATAAAGACACATTGTATAAACCGCTAGATAATATTTTATATTAAGTCTGGCAAAATGTTTTACAAAAAGGTACTGGTACAAAAAATCTGAAGCTCATGGATTTTAGTCTATCATATCTACAAAAATCTAAATCTTGTGTCTTTCAGTACATCATCGCATATACATGCTATCACTAATGGTTCTCATGGTAGCATATGATGGCCCTTGCCACCCAGTGGAGTAATCGAACAAAAAGACCCAAAACTCCAGTTGTCCAATGTTGATAGTTTCGTGGCAAGTCGTCTATAGAGATATCTGGAATGTTTGTGGTCAGCCATTCGAGGTTCTCCTCTATCTCGTTGAGCTCCTCCACAACCTCTCAATGAGCTGTTTCCATATCACATACTACCCCTTTCCTCTCAATAGGCGAGGATCCTGCCAGTCTTGAAGGGCCAATATATGTGTAACAAAGGTATAGGGTATCAGTACTACAAAAAAAAATGAAAAAATCATAAAATACATAAAAACAAGAGAGTCTTTTTCTTACCTATCTCTCCCCACTTCTCTCCCTCTGGAAGTGCTAAGTCTGTATCTCCTCGAAAATGTGTTCCTATGTATGCATAGTCCTCCACCATGAGAAACTGACTACGTAGCCATCTAAAAAAGGTAGGCCCATATGTGATCATCAAACCACCACCACCATGCTGAGCCATCACCTCGTTCCATCTCTGCATGCGTGGGTCACGTGGATCGAGATCACTGATCTATACCTGGAGACGGAGAAGGGGGACCCTCTCCAAGAAGAAAGAGACCACAATGGATCCGTAACCAAACTGCTTGAGCTCCCCTATCAAGCATTTGGTCAACTATTCCTTCAAGTTTGCAAGGAGCCCCTTGCACTAGTTGAATACCGTAAGAGCCATGAACTCGATGGTGTACAACATATGAGCCCTGGTGGCTTGATGCATAGCCTTGCTACCCGCCACTCTCTCAATAGTGAACATCATGGTCCTCAAGGGACGATCCCGCATGTTCTTGATGGGAATCTTACCACCCAAAATTTGTGTACCAGGAGTGCAAAAATGTGAGATCAAGTCCTTGTTAGTCCTGTCACCACCCCTAGGACCAGATAGTGATACTGGGGCTCCACGCCTTGACAACCCTGTCATAAAATATATATCCTCAATTTCCAAATCAAGGATATGTGTTCCAACTTGGAAATGTTGTTGATTTGGATCCCACATTCAGATCAAATAATCCAATAGCTCGAGTTGGGTCCTCATTCCTTGCACCTGGAATAAATTCAAAAACCCACATCCTCGTAAAGCATTGACTGAATGTGGATCATTGGTTGCTTGGACGTCTTCTAATTCATGTTCCCGTTCATTCCATTGTACCATATTGATAAATAAACCCTGCGCAAACATCAATTTAAGAGGTATTAGGTCCAATTCATGCCAACAAAAATCAAATTTTAACTTGCATTCTCAAGCTTTTGGGTCACTCTGCGTCGATGCACCTCGTCTTTAGAGACATGTCATCAATGACGCACTTCATCCACATGGGATGTGCATCACCACTGAGTGATAGACTTCCCGAAAGAGAGAAGTGCATCACCCATGGCACGCAGTTCCCCCTATAGAATGACCCTCAAAACTATCAAAACATGCCTAAAAACTAGAATTTCAACCATGAAATTGAAGGGAAAAGGGAGTAGGATTACCTGGACCTGACCGAATGCCGAATAGTTGACTAATGCTCCCGCAATATTCACTGCAAATTCGAGCTTGAAAGGGATTTTTTATCACTTTCAACTTGGTAAAAAAAATGGTAAATAATTCTTACCTTTTACCCTTTTTAATATCAAAATGGAATATTCCTATTTTAATTTTTATTATTCCATATGGTTTTTTGCTAAGTTGATCTTATTTTTGTGTTTTAAATCCTCATAATGGCTCTAAATTTTTTTTTGAATCCTGCAGGTTGAGGGTAGTGACGTTTGACTATGAAGGAGACCATTTTTTGACTTTTCATGCTCCTTATCAAGTGTGAAAAGGCCTTAGAGCGCTTTTTGATACCATTATCGTGCTCATTAAAACTAAGTACAAAAGGAATGAAGCTTAGTCTTTGTTCTTTCTCGTGCTCATGCTTAGATGAGAATAAGTCACTGAGTTAGCTTTTATCTCTTTTTTGGGCTCGTAAAACCACTATGAAAAAGAAACCCCCCCCAGAGTCTCCTTTAAGCTCTTTTCAAACTTCCTAAATAGGAAAAGATCGCCAAGTAAACTTGATTCTTTCACGCTTGTCAAAGTATTAGAAAGGTAGTCTTTTCGGTGATAGTTTACCCCTTTTTCAGACCGATTGGACTAATTACGAAAAATGAATACTCTAGTTAATCATGACTAGAAGAGTTCTATCTCACGTTGTTTAATCCTTTTTTGGGTGAGGAGACTAAAATCTACGAAAAAGTACACCTTGGAGTCTCCTTTAGTCTTTTTAGACTCTCTAAACATGAAATGACGTCGACTTTTCCTTCTATGGCCTCATTAATATTCAACATTGAAGGACCCTTGTAGGGACGAACCCCTCCTATCTCAGGTTCATAAAACATGTGAGATTGGAATCATCCCAATAATGAACTATATCGAGCATTTTTTATCCTCCTCAATCTCGTTAATAAACAAAGAGGTACTCGTTAATCATGACGGGGAATAAGGAAAGAGTGTGTATCTACCCGTATTAGTGGCAGCTTATAGTCACCCTTGAACATGGCACTTGTTTGCATATCATTCAAACAACTTGGATAATCTGCTTGTATTAGAGTCATACCACTTCCATGAGTCCTTATTGTTGGGTATGTGTTATATTCTCTACATGTATGTGAAGGGGAGAGTGTACCTATCAGCGGCGCAGGTGACGATCCCTCCAGCACCTTATTGGGGATCACATGCAATTTTTGGGGATTATTCTAAAAATATGTAATTTAATCTCGGTTAAGGGATTGGGGTCTATTGACTAATCCGGGTTAATGGATTAGGGTTTTTGATGTTGCATAATACCTATATTGTATTGTGAGTGATTCATAATGAGATGATGAGAAAAATAAGAGGTGTGGCTCCAAGATTTGATGGTTTTCCTGGTTAAGGGTTTCCAGGGTAAATCTCTATGTACTATGTGTGAATGTTGTGGTGTAATCTATGTTTTTCTTAAAAGAATCTATATGCTTTGATTCTCTACATAGGTTTAAAACTTACATGTGGTATCAGAGCTTGGATTTATTTGGTTTCAGGGGTACGCCTCAATTCCTAAGGGTTCGATGCGGTTGATAGATCTTGGTTCTGTGATAAACCTGGGTTCAGTGGGAGATTTGAAGTCTCGATTTGTGCATTGAAAGAGAATGGCGAGCAGTTCAAGAATTGAGATCGAGAAGTTTAATGGCCATAACTTTGAGCTATGCAAGCTCAAAATGGAGGATCTTCTTGTAGATCAGGATCAATGGATTGCAGTGGATCCGAGTACACAACCCACTAGAATGTCGAAAGAAGATTGGGAGAAATTAGATAGAAGGGAGAGGAGTACAATTCGACTGTGCTTATCAGAATCTGTGTTATTGAACATATTTGAAGAAGATATTGCGTTAAAGATTTGGACAAAACTAGGGAGTTTGTATCAATCAAAATCCCTTGTAAACAAGTTGTTTCTGCAAAAGAAACTGTATCACCTCACAATGGATGATAATTACACAGTGACAAAGCATCTAAGTGTCTACAATACTCTGGTAAGTCAAATAACCTCTATTGGAATTACAATGGATGAAGAAGATAAATGTATTACATTATTGTGTTCTTTGCCCGATTTCTAGGACAATCTAATTGTGGAAATAGGGAGTGCTAATCAAGCAACTCTAAAATTTGATGAAATAGTATCATCCCTGCTATCAGAAGAGATGAGGAAGAAATCCATGGATACTCATAGCATGGATGCCTTGTCTGTAAGAGGTCACCCAAAGGGGAGAAACAAAAATAAGGGATCTGGGGGGGGATCTAAATCTAAGGGTAGATCTAAATACCCAAGAAAATTTATAAGGAAGTGTTGGAAATGCGGTAAAGTTGGGCACTATAAAAAGGATTGTAGATCTACGAATATTGATAAAGGAAAGGGTTCTAGAAGAAGGAGGGGATGTGTACCTAGCGTCTACTGGTAATTCTTCAGAACGTGATATATGGTTGATTGACTCGGGTGCAGCATGTCATATGACCCCTCACAGGGAGTGGTTTTGTGAATATGAAGAGTACAATGGAGGAGATATGTTTCTGGGAGAGCACTCACTAGCCAGTATCATTGGGCGTGGTGAATTCAAGTTGAAACTAAAGGATGGAAGGATTAGAACTCTCACTGGAGTACTACACATTCCAAATCTAGCAAGAAATTTGATTTATGTCGAAAATATGGATACTGCAGGTGTAAAGACTGTGTGTGGAGATGGTGGTTGCAAAATGGTTCGAGGATCAATGGTATTTATGAGGTGAATTTGGTATGGAACTCTGTACAAAATATTGGAAAGAACCATCATTGGTGAATGTAACAATTTTGTTGTCCCTGGGGGTAGATACAAAAGACAGAACCTTGATTGCATCAGGAGCAAAGGCAATGCTATGGCATCAAAGATTGTGGAATATCGGAGAAAAGGGCCTTCGCACATTACAAGGTAAAAGTATGGTTGAAGGTATGACTAATTGTTCTCTAGATTTTGATTTCTGTGAACATTGCATATATGGAAAATAGAATCGAGTAAGATTTGCATCTGGTGCTAAAAGAGCAAAGGGAATTTTAGAGTTAATACCTAGTGATGTGTTTGGATCAGTGCATGTTCCATCAGTAGGTAGATCTGTGTATTATGTTTAATTCATAGATGATTTCTCAAGGAAAACATGGATTTATTTCCTTCGAAAGAAATCTGAAGTATCTGCTAAGTTCAAAGAATTTAAGGATCTTGTAGAGAATCAAACGAAAAAGAAAATAAAGGTGTTGAGGGTAGATAATGGCGGGGAGTTCTGTGGGAATGAATTCGAGGAATTCTGTAAGAAGTGTGGTATAGAAAGGAAAAAGACTACTCCATACACACCTCAACAGAATGGAGTTTCTAAAAGGATGAATAGGATGTTGATGGAAAAGGCAAGAAGCATGCTAATCAATGCAGGGATAGGACAAGAATTATGGGCAAAGGCAGTGGAGACAACATGTTACTTGGTCAATCAATCACCCACATCAGCTTTGGTTGAAAAAAATACACAAGAGGTATGGACTGGTAAGAAACCCTCTAATAAACATTTGGAATTTTTTGGTTGTGATGCTTATATACATGTTCCAAGGGAGAAAAGGAGTAAGATAGACAGTAAAGCTGAAAAATGTATCTTTTTTGGTTATAAAGATGGTATGAAGTGTTATAAGCTTTGGAATCATGTAACTAAGAAGATTGTCTACAGTCGAGATGTTGTGTTTAGAGAGGTCAAAGAACTTCCCAGACAGGGAGTGACTCAAATGGAGAAGGAACCATAGAAGATATAGTTTGAGTTAGAAGATGAAGAATCTGAATCAACGGAAGAAAATGAATCAGAAGAAGAAGAACCTCATACCCCAGTTTTGAGGAGATCATCTCGAGAAAGAAGGAAACCATAAAGGTATTCCCCTTTTGATTTTCTATCTAGTTTTGCTTTATCTATTACTGATGATGATCCTAGAAATGTGAAGAAAGATGTTGATTCAGGGGATAGAGATCTATGGAAGAAGGCCATGCTTGAAGAAATGGAAGCCTTGGAAAAAAATGAAGCATGGGATCTAGTTCAGTTACCTGCTGGAAGAAAATTCGTTGGCAGCAAATGGCTATTTAAAAAGAAGTTAAATGCAGAAGGTAAAGTGGAGAAGTACAAAGTCTGCTTGGTAGCAAAAGGATATTCTCAGGTAGAGGGAATTGATTTCGGTGAAATATTTTACCCAGTTGCAAAATTAACTTCCATCAAATTTCTTCCTTCTATTGTTGTTTCTTTTGATCTTGAAGTAGAGAAGATGGATGTGAAGACAACGTTTTTACATGGGGATCTAGAAGAATAAATCTACATGAAACAACCAGAAGGGTTCACAGTAAAGGGAAAGAAAGAGCTGGTATGTAAACTAAAGAAGTCCGTGTATGGTTAAAGCAATCTCCAAGGATGTGGTACCAAACGTTTGACACATACATACTTGAATTGGGGTTTGTGATAAGCAAAGCTGATCACTGTGTATACTCCAAAAAAGTTGGTGATCAATTCATTAACATAGTACTGTATGTTGATGACATGTTGCTAATTGGAAACAACAAAGATGTCATTAAGGAGGTGAAGTCTCAGCTATCCTCCAAATTTGACATGAAGGATCTTGGTGCTGCAAACTTCATACTAGGAATGGATACTAAAAGAGATCATGCAAACAGGAAGATATGGTTAAATCAAAGAAAATATGTTGATACAATACTACAGAGATTTAAAATGCAGTAAAGTAAGCCGGTCAAGGTCCCTATACATGTAGGTGCAAATTTATCTGTAGATCAATGTCCCAATGCTAGTGTAGTTGGGAGTTTGATGTATGCAATGGTCTGTACCAGACCAGACATTGCTCATGCAGTGGGAGTATTGAGCAGATATATGTCAAAACCAGGGAAGGATAACTGGACAACTGTAAAGAGGGTCTTCAGATATTTTCGTGGCATTACAGATGATGCAATCTGCTACCAAGGAAGACCTGGACCAGACAGAGTATTAAATGTACAAGGATTTGTTGATGCAGACTGGTATGGAGATCTTGATCATAGAAGATCTACAAGTGGGTATGTGTTTACCCTATTTGGAGGAGCTATCAGTTGGATGAGCAAGAGACAGGCAGTAGTTGCACTCTCTACTATTGAAGTTGAATATATGGCAACCACTCATGCAAGCAAAGAAGCTGTATGGTTGCAAAGATTATGTTCATGTGTTGGGTTTGTACAGAAAGATGTAATGTTAGATTGTGACATCCAAAGTGCAATATTCCTGGAAAAGAACCCTGCTTATCATGCTATGACAAAGCATATTGATGTGCAATATCACTTTGTGAGAGATATGGTTGAATACCATGAGGTGTTGCTGGAGAAGGTTGACACCTTGAAGAATGTTGCAGACTTATTAACAAAGTCTTTCAGTACAGAGAAGTTCTCTTGGTGTAGAGAATCGATGGGCATTGACTCCCTGAACCTGTGACTTTATGAGCACATGACTAATTGTTATGCAGAGAAAACAACAAGTGGGAGGATGTTGGGTATGTGTTATATTCGCTGCATGTATGTGAAGGGGAGAGTACGCCTGTTAGTGGCATAGGTGACGTTCTAAAAATATGTAATTGAATCCCAGTTAAGGTTTTGGGGTCTATTGACTAATCTAGGTTAACGGATTAGGGTTTTGGATGCTGTAGAATACCTATATTGTATTGTGAGTGATTCATAATGAGATGATGAGAAAAATAGGAGGTGTGGCTCCAAGGTTTGTTGGTTTTCCCGGTTAAGGGTTTCCAGGATAAATCTATGTGTACTATGTGTGAATGTTGTGGTGAAATCTCTGTTTTGCTTAAAAGAATATGTATGCTTTGCTTCTCTACACAGGTTTAAAAATTACACTTATACTCCTTTGGGTCATCCAAAGAATGCATAAATGATTTGTTGTATTAGTTCTTGGTGTCTATCTCGTTATGTCAATGCTGTCAAGTCATGCCATTCCATGTTCAAGGGAAGTATGTTCTTGATTCAACCTTTGCAGTCATTTTACCTTCCTTTGTGTCGGTCACCTTTGAGATAGTCTCAAAGGTTACTCTACAGTTCGATCTGATCCAAAAAATCTTTGATATTGTTTCATGTAGATGGTGGGGGAAACATCATGGCCCTCCTTCGACGAGTTTATCCTTGTCGACTTCAACACATCATCCAAGGATTGAACCTAGAAACTAGTCAAGTACCTTGGGTCTGCATGCCTTAATGGCAGGTTACCTCACTTTCAACAGTAAGTTTACATCATTGACTTCTGATTGAAAGATTCCATTGAATGTTTGAACTCAACTCCTTGATTCACATTCGGCGGCATGTACTTTGATACCTTGGGGATAATTGACATTAATGATGATTTCCCTCGCACTTATTATCGTTTTACATCAATGACTGGTAATCAAGTGGTTTCTACCATGTTCGAATTCAACGCATTGTAATCACATGGTTAGATTCGTATCATTGCGGGTTAGGGTTGAAGACCCTGGGATAATTTATGCATCTTTCCCAGGCTTTGATGGAGATTTTTTGAGTCATATCACACAGATCCACTCTTTTATTGGTCGTGGCCATGTAATTATCTCATCATGGATCTACGCTTGTGTCTAGTAGCCATGATTGTGTCCAGTTAGTCAGTACTAACATGTATATGCAACGTATTGGTCGGAAACCATTTTTTGAGTCCTTTGAGACATGTATCTTGAAGTCTATTGTACTGCAGAAGTCCTTGTTCAACATTTCAACTGATGATATTTTCCTTAAAAATTCCATATGTGAAAGCACTTCGCCTATACTATTCTGATATTTTCATGCTTTGGGGGGGATTATGTTACACCAAAATCTCGTCATCATGAGTTATGTGACCTTCACTTGCCCTAATTCCTAAAGCATTGATCCCAAATTGATTTATGGAAGGGAGTTGTGATGGTTTTTTCCTTATGTTTCCATGTTGACACACCTTTCACATTGACAAAGTGTGTCAGAACCTTAAATACTCGCTTTGCACATTGACAAAGCGCGCACTAACACCTTTTTCCTTTGGATAGAGTGCGTCACCCTTCAAAGACGCATGCCACCTGTTGAAAAAGTGCATCACTGTCAATCAGAGGAGAAAAAGAGAAGCTTTGAGCGTCTTCTAGAAGGAATCTCTTCATGGAGGCCTATCCCAACATATCAACAAAGGTGGCATTCGATCCCCTACCTTCTTAGGATGATCCCTTAGTATTCTCCATCAAATACTCAACCCCTTCTATCCATTTTTGCCTATATATTCAAGCCTCCTCTTCATGGTGAAGGGAGGAAGGACTAGAGCATCTCTATGTTGGTGAAATTCTGCTAGAGTGAGAACCCTTTCTATTGAAGGAAATATTGGATCCTTGAGGCAAAGGTCATTGGGAATAAATTGCAATGTCAAGGCTTGGTTGTAATCTCCTCTTGTTTTATTTTCATTAATGCAATAAATATACATTCTTTCCATAAATATTTGTTGTTCATTATAGATCTTTAGAATTAGTTTCCTTGAATACTAGTTTAGATTAATTTACATAGCATATTACTATCACTTGTATGTTTCCACTTGTTTGTTGTCTCTTGTGTTGCAGCTAAAGATCAAGGGATACGTCAAGTAAGGAGACATCACTACGTTTGCAAGGTGATTAATCCATCTGCACTCTTTCCAATTTGCTTAATCTAGGAAAGTTTGTATGTTCTATCCTGATTTGTTCTAGATCTATCACATTTAGACTAGGAAGATCGGTTAGTGTCCGCACTAACAGATTGCCTCCTTGCAAATATTACAATAGCTTGGACCTTCATATTTCATTTTCCTAAATGGATCCCAGGTGAGAATATTTTTTCTTAATGTCAACCACATAAATAGATGGTATTTAAGTTGTTCCTTAGTCTTTGAAATACACTGCCACCATCGAAGTGCTTGTGTATGATCACCTTCCAGAATATATTGATAACGCAAGTGGGATATGTATTTCCCACCTAGATGAAATTATAATGTTATTCCTGAATCCTTATATGATCCTTCCAAAAAATGATCCTTAATAGGTCCCATTCCTTGTCCATTTCATTCTCAAGTTCCAGAGCGGGTGATGTTAACCATCCTTGTCAAAGTAAATTTGTGTTGTCCACATCCACTACTTGGCACCGAAATTTGTGATTACAATAATGTATATGAGTGATCAAATATTGAGGGAGAAACAAATATTTTCCACATCACATGATTGCATCTTCGATGATTCTAACAACAGTGCCATCCCCTACATTCCAAGCAAGGAGTGGTCCTATGATAGGGAAGGACTTCACTAATGCTTTCCAATGTGATCAGTCCCCCTTGAAATACTTAGGGATTCTCCTAATCCAAACCACAAGTTTTTCCATATCCACATATTTATTAATAAGAATACTATTCCAGAGAATGTCCCTTGAGATAAAGTTCCATAAATATTTGGCAACTAGTGACCTACAAAAAGCATGAATTTATTTTAGTCCCCAACCTCCTTCATATATGGGCTTGAAAATCGAATGCCAACTAGACTAATGAATACACTTCTCCTTATTTCCCCTCCAGATGAATTTGACGCAAATTATTCTAATACACTCTAAAACCCCTTTTGGTATATGTGCCAAAATATGCCAATAAAACTAGAATGGCCTCAATTATAGGTTTAACAAGAACTAGTCTACCACCACGGGACAACCAATGATGACACTAGTGACTAATTATCTTGTCAATCCTATCTATAAACCAAACCCAATCATGTTTCCTGTACTTGTTTGGATTTATATGATATCCTAGGTACCTAAAACCCTCATTAAAATCTGAGGTACCAAAGTGAAATACACCAATTTGTACCTTTTCATCGTCATATGAGATCTCATGGAAATAAATAACATATTTTTCTATACTAATCTCCATCTCGGTTTCCTTACAGAATAGTTTCAAAATATTTTCCAATGCATGTCCCTCTGACACTGATCCATTGGAGAATAACGACATGTTATTGAAGAAGAGAAGGTGGGTGATGTTCAGTCCACCACCAAAAGGAATCCCCTAAATCCTTCTTGTAAATTCATATTCTTTTAGAGACCTACTAAGACCCTCGACTACCAATAGGAATAAGTAGTGCAACAATATGAAGCCCTGACAGAGACCCCATGGAGTAAAGAAGTCAGATGATAACCAATTAAGTTTTTTCAGAGATGCTTCTTATATTTACAAGGCCATATTTGCAATCATACCCACTCAAGTTGGAATTGAACCCGATTCTATCGGCCAACCCATTAATTAATAGCACATATGAGACATAAGTGATACAACGCATGATTTAATTGACCATGTCAAGTGAAAAAACAATATGGATTAATAATAAAGTCCAATTTGATAACCATTGTAGGGAGGTGGTTGTCCTTGATCAGATGTATACATTCCTATGCCACCCCACCCCTTCGTGTATTTGTTATCTCTCAAGGAATCCAAACTGCTCAGGCGAGATATAGTTTGAAATAAAAGTTTTCAAGTAGATATCCAATATTTTCGCTATAATTTTGTAGATCACATTACATTGCGATATAGTTCTAAACTCCCTAAAGTTTTTAGGCTTGTCCACTTTCGAAATTAGTGCCAAGAAAGTAGCATTGAATCTTGGGAGAACCTTTCTAGTTTTCTTGACCTCTTCCACAAGCCTTGGGAGGTCATCACTTAATAGTTCAAAGAAACTCAAGAAAATTCAATAGACCACCCATAAGGCCCTGGGATTTTGTCCCACAAATTTTTTGACATCGCCCCCCTGTAACTCTTGAGATGGGACATGGGAAAACAACCTTTCATTACCTTATTGATTAACCATTCTAGGAAATAAATAACATAACCACATAATCTTAACGATATTTAATGTTTATGTCTCCTTGTACATTCCCACAAAGAATTGTTTCCCCGCTTCTTCCAACTCATTAAATCCCCTAAATGAAAATCACTCTAAATTGGTCAGCTCTAAAATTGTATTTCTATATTCCTATGATTAGAAAATTTATGGAAGAAGGATATATTCTAATTTCCAAGTGAGAGCCATACCATCCATCTTTTCATTCTCCAATCTACCTCCCTATCCCTTGGTAGCTTATTCCAATTTTCTTCCAACAATGATAAAGCCCATAAATCCTCTTATGAGAATACCCCCATAGTGTTGTTGGAATAAAGAATCATAATATATGCTTCCACCTATGATAAATTCATGTCTATATATTTGTATCTAAGCATAGACCACTCCACCACTCTTTTTTTTAGAGTCTTCAAAGAGTCGGAGAATTGTGAACTTGGGGAACTTTCCAAAGTGGAATAAAATGGAGTCCAACCATCCAAACAATTCACCTAAAATATACTTCACCAATACAATATGGATTAAACTTGAAGGGAGGAGTCTTTCCTTCTCCATTAGATAATTGAATAAAAATTGGGTTATGATCAAATCCCCCACTAGTAGAGATCCAATACTGAGACCTTGCCACATTTAACAAGAATTGATTGTAAACTAAAAAACAATCCAATCTCCTTGAAATGGCCCATAATCTGGCCCATTTGTTTCACCAAGTGGGATTTAATTCCAAAGCCTCTAGATAAACTAGAGCAAACCTTTCCAATTGATGGAGAAAATAATCTGTCAGTGGCTCTGGCTGTGCTGACTACCCCCAAATCTCATTTCTATTCAAGGTTGGAGTAGCAAATTTGTTGAAGGAGAACGTAATGTAAGAATTTGTATAAAAATGTAATGTAGGATGATAAATAATACAATTGAAGTGGGCTTAAATAAGCCTATCTTGCACCTTTTCACCCAAAGGGCATGACCATTAATATTAATTAATTTATTATTATTTTATTGTTACATTGCCTTCCCCTTAAGGGAAGCTTTGTCCTCAAAGCTTATTTGATGGCAATGATTATGTGAACTGCCGCATCGTCTCTGATGTGGGCACCTGTATGGTTTGCTACGGGTGGGTTTTGTCCCTGGTTCTATTTTGAATATGTGTTCGATTTTTCTGTTTGGTGGGAGCTCCATAGGTATCTCTTGAAACACCTTGCAATGTTTTTGAATCGGCTTTTGTATCTCTGGTTGTTTTTCCTTATCTTCTTTACTTGTTAGAAGCTTCATTTCTTGACATTGAAGTATGTACGTTGGTGCGTCCTTCCGAAGTAACTTTTCCATCTAATGTGATGTAACCAACTGTGTCGGAGATGGTTGGAACCCGTATAATTTGTGTGTTTTCCCGAACGCATGGAAGTCAATAAAATGTTCTTGGTGATTTGCGGAGTATGTACCCAAGGTTTGTAACCATTGTATTCCTAATACAACATCGACTCCTCCTAGCAGTACCGCAAATAAATTTGATTCTAAGTTGTACTCTTGTATTTGTAACTTGACTTGGTGACATTTTCCTACGTTGTCAATCTTCTTGCCATCTGCTATCATAACTTTCATGTTAGGTACTGGAAAAACAAATAGGTTAAATATCTTAGCAAGGTTGACATTAATGAAGTTATGGGTGTTGCCTGAGTCGATGAGAATTGTGACATCATTCTTTTTTATATGTCCACTAAGCTTCAATGTTTGCGGTTGGGAGATTCCAGTAATAGCGGCTAATGAGATTTGTGGGGTGTCGTCTTCGATTTCTGTGGGGTAGTCTTGCTGACTCTTAGCATCGTTATTGACTTCCAACTCTGCTTCACAGGCATACAATTTCTTTTGTAAGCATATGTGCTTAGGATCCCATTTGTCTCCACAGAACTTACATTTCCCTTCCTTTATTCTTTGGGCCTCTAAACTAGGCTTCGTTCCTTCCCTAAGTTGAGGCGGTGTATATCTTGTATTTCCTATGAATGTTGACTAGAGGGGGTTCTTTTCGGAGTTTTCTCGGTTGAAATTTGTATGAACGGATTTGCTTTCAATAATCTTGGCTTTACATCGTGCTTCCTCCATGGTAGAGATGTTATGTAACTATAGTTCATCACCGATGTGTTGTTTTAGGCCGTGTATGTAGGTCTGTAGTCGTTGGTCATCGGTTAACTCTGGAACTCGAGTTGAGAGTGCTTCCCACTCACATGTGTACTCATTGACACTGCTTTTCTGATGTAACCTTGTGATTTTGGCAAAGAAGTCTTTTTCTTCAACGCCTTGGAATCTTTTGATGAGGTCGTTCTTGAAACTAACCCAATTGTGAGAACAGATTCTTGCACTTTTCTTCCACCATAAGTACCAGTCGTAAGCGTTGTCTTCTAGATGCATGGAGGCATATTTAACTTTCTCCTCTTTGTAATGGATATTGTGGATGTCTAAGTATTCCTCGGATTTGTTAACCCACACTATGCACTGTCGTTCATCCCCATCGTATTTGGGTAGCTCGACTTTCACCCGAATTTGGCGTCCTTGTGTGTATGAGAATGGTGATGATATGTTGAAAGGATCCTGCTGCTCCGGTGTTCTGGGAGAGTTGGGTTGCAGATATTTTGGTACTGGTAATCTTTCCAAGATGGCTTTTAAAACTGCCTCATTTTTCTTTTGGTTGTCTTGTAGAGTGAGAATGGAATTCTCTATTCGTGACGTGATTTGTGTCCAAGTCGCTGCCAAATTGTCACTGGTTTGATCGATCTTTTCCTAGAGTTCCTCAGAGTTCTTCTTAATCTTCTCATTGATTGAATCAAATCGGGCGTTTAATTCACTCATTGATCTGGTGATTGGTGGAATCTTCTCGGCGCTAAACATAGATTTATTTTTATTTGCTGTATGAAGCCAGCTTGCCACGATTTTTTTTTTTATAAATATTATAAAATTATAATTTTATTATAATTTTTTTTCACAAAAATTTAATAAAAATAATACTATATAGTAATATCAATTATTATGATAATATATATATTTTTTATTACAATTTGTTGTGATAGGGTTTAGGTGGAAGTGGCGACGGGTGTGTTGAAGGAGGTTGATAACGTGAGAGGGAGCGTGAAGTTGGTTGCGAGGAGGGAAGGTCAAGTTGCAGCGGAGGAAGGTAGATGGAAGTTGGAGTGAAGGGGATGGGTGAGAGTCTGTATGGATTGGCTGGAGTGGGAGGGTATGGATTTATGATGGAGGGAGGGTTGGACGTGAGGAGCAAGGGATAGAGAGGTGGGAGGAGCGGAGAGGAGGGCGTATAAGGTGGGCGTGGGAGGTGGAGTGGAGGAGGAGGAAGGAGGGAAGTGGGAGAAGCGAAGGGATGAACTGGAGTGGAGAGGGAGTAGACGTGCAGGAAAGGAGAATGGGGCGACGAAAGAACGCCGGGACTAGTAGGAATGGTGGTCGAACGACGGGACTAGTAGGAATGGTGGTCGCGTGGGTTGGAGTGAAGGAAGTGACGAGGAGACTGTATGTGGTGGAGGGAGAAGAATGCAGCAGTGAGCAGGGAGCGCGAGGGGAATAGGAGAAGCAACAGAAGATGGAGTGATAAGGATGGTGCGTAGAGATGGAGCATGGATTGCCGAAAACTGAGCCGAACGTGGCTCTGATACCAATGGAGTAGCAAAGTTACTGAAGGCGAATGTAATGTAATAATTTGTATAAAAATGTAATGTAGGATGATAAATAATACAATTGAAGTGGGCTTAAATAAGCCTGTCTTGCACCTTTTCACCCAAAGGGCATGACCATTAATATTAATTAATTTATTATTATTTTATTGTTACAAAGGTCATGTTGAGGTCACCCACAATATTCAAATGATGTTCATGAACCACTTTCAGAGAGAAGAAAGTGTCCTAGAAAACATTTTTATGTATATAAGGCCCATAGACATTCATGATTGTGAGATGAATATTCAATTCCTCACAAATGAAGGTCGATTAAAGCCCTGATTGTATAGAAAAATAGTTTGTTAGTGGAATTATCTTTCTCTAATCTGTGAGGAGTCCGCCCGAAAACCCACCAACATCAATCCAAATAAAATCCCACTCTTTGAACATAGAACGCAAACTGTTCAGAATCAGAGAGCGTTTACACATAGTTTCTTGTATCTACATTATATCAGCCTTAGGTGAATCAATCCCTACTAACCTATGAAGAGCCAGTTTTATGGAGGGATTGGCCAACCCCCAAACATTAAGGGATAAAATATTCATCTGGAGACCCTAGAAGAGGGATTATGATCTCTAAGTTCCCTAAGAAGTGAAATTTGTTTACATTGTAATACCTCCAAAGCAACTTTAGATTGGGCATGACAGAGAAAGGATTTTCGACCAAGACCTATTGATGTCCTTTCATTCACAAAATCCAAACCCAAACCTTGTGATTTCTCCAACTCAACTTGAGAACTCATCTTTCTAGATATAATACCATAAGTACTACTACCATCAAGTTCCCAGTAGTACTTCGATCATCAGAAGCCTCTAGATGAGTCCCCGGAAGACCATCACTATGAAGAGAGTCACCACCCTTTTGACGTGGGTTCAAAGTTGGGGATAAATTCTTCAGATCTAATGATGTTGGAAATGAATATACAATAACACGATTCATGGATAGGCCTCGGAAATAAGAAGCATATAGTGGACCTTCATTAACAAAATTTCTTCCTGACCCCAAAGAATTAAAGGAAATAGAGGAAGAAGTGCTCAAGTTAAACTTACCACCCGGTGATGGTAATATGCAATCTTGAGTATGAGAAAAAAGAATGTTATTCTCAGGGAGAACTACTCCTAGAGCTTCCACCAGAACTGAGCTTTGAGTAATTTCCCTCTAAGCCAAAAACTCATGTCCAGTGGCCCCAAGTACACACTACAAGAAAAAAAGACTTTGGTGAGGGGAAAAAACGTCACCATAATATCATTGGCGATGGTCATAAGGGCCTCTGTCAACAAAAATAGAACGTCACAAAAGGAAACATAGCCAAAAGTAAGGGTAATATGGAGACGCGCTATGTTTGTCACCAACAATTATTATTAGTGATGGTTTGTTACTGTGGCCAATTCCAAAGAACAACAATGACATAATTGTAATGAGCATCACCAAAACTGTGACATTGCCAAAGGAAACGTAGCCAAAAGTGGAGATATGGAGATAGTTTTAGGTCCATCACCAATAATCATTATTAGTGATGATCGATGATCATTGCCAATTCCTATGACCAATAATGACATGTCTTTAATGACCACCATTATTGATGTATATATGGTGACGGTCAATGACCATCATTATTTCCCATGAATAATAGTGACTAATGGTGACGTGCCTTTAAGGACCCTCACTATTGTTGCATATATGGTGACTGTACTCAGAGGACCATCATTATTTTTAGTAACTCTAAAATTTATTAACTATAGTCTATAATGGATCATCGTCATTCTTTCATTTTGTTTACATTGTAAAACTTTAACGATGCATGATAAAGGACCATCACCATTTCTATTTAGTTTTAAAAAAATTGGTTATGCGCCTTTAAGTATAGTCACCGAAGTTTCATTAATGGTGACAGTTAAAAAATTAAATGTCACCATTGAATTTTTCAATGGTTACATGCACAAAAATGAATAAGTTAGTGTTCTAAAGCAACATGGAAGGTGTCTCGACAATTAGACTTACCAAAATTGGATTTTTTTCAACAAAAAAAAAAGAAGAAGTAACTTGTTATTCCAGATAGAATCAAAATTACACTATTGAAATCTTCCATAAGAAGTCAACGATTGACAGAAGAAGCTAAAGGGAACTTAAAACCCCCAGAACCAAGAGCCTACTATGTCCAGACAAGGATCCAATAATATTTTACTTTTTACAAAATTAGTTGAGTACAACGGAAAAATCAGGAAAAAAAACCCGAGATAGAACACCACTCTATTCTAACTATTGTTCGTAAGTAACAAGAGAAAACTAAATAGTGTCAATAGTACTATAGTAAAACAGAAAACCAAAGAGAAAAAACCATATCAAATTTTAAGTGATAAGGGTGGATCCCTCATCCACCTTTTCAAAGTCCACAATTTCTTCAGAAAACAAGACTCCTATAGGTTTTCCCACCGCATTCTTTGAGAGATGATCCACAAGCTTGTTATGAGCTATGAAAATGTGAGGGAAAGAAAGAGAAGACACTAGAGATGCTATAGATTCAATTATGTTACACGAATGATGCTGCAGTAAATCCACCTTCAAAGAAGATCTCTTATTTTCCCAATAAAATACTACCTTTGAGCCACAATAGATATGCATGCTGATGATATTTTTTATGAGAAAAACCAAAGAAGAGCATGTAGGGAAAGAAGTTCATCCCATGTATTCATTCCCAGGCCACTTCCCACCCAGAGAAAGATCTAATGGCTATCTTAGAATCTTAAAACCATTCCACATCCACAATTTCCTGCATTGGAAGTGCCATCAAAGAACCCTAGAATTCCCTTATAAAAAAAAACAGGCTCTTTAACAATGTTTTCCTTCTTCCCCAACTGAATTCTATGATATTCATTATATAGATTCAAAATTTTGATGTTGGTTATCACTGGGATTGATTCCACATCAAAAATCCTGATGTTCGTGGATCCCCAAATTCCCCAGCAGATGAAAAGGGAAAACTCTTTATAATAGGCATCATCAAATCCAATCCTGTAAGGCACCTTTGAGAGGAGCTTGCTTCCACTGGTAAGAAATATGTAACAAACGTATAGAATCCTTCCAAAAAAATCAATAGATAAAGGACATGATATAACAATGTGATTAATAGATTCAGAGTTGTTCCTACATAGTAGGAAAAGGTTGGGACTTGAGAAGCCCCAGGAGATCAAGTTGTCCCGAGTAAGTATTTTATTGTGCAGGAAAATCCAAATAAAGTACTTGTTGGATCAAATAGCCACAAAACACAATATGCAGCGGAAGTAATTAAAACAAGAAAGCAAATAATGACACACACATAAAATATACACAAAGATTTACGTGGTAAAACCCTCTCTAGGGAAACATCCATGGAGCAATGGTATCGGTCTTCTTATTATTCAAACTCTGAAGATTTACAACAACTCTCGACTCCTTAGTTTTCTCTACGAGAATACAAGAAATATATACATTTCTTACACAGTTACTCATAACTGACCATATTTGGTTAGACAGTTACATAGTCACCGAGAGACTGGTTGTCACCCGTTTCCAACAATCTTCACCTTAACAACAATTTACCTGATACCATTGCTCATTGCTCTATTCATCACCTTTCCTGCAAGCCTAGAGAAGCTAAGCACCACTGTAGCTTCTCTAAAGTAACTGGCTTCGTGAACATGTCTGCACTATTCTTTTGAGTGTGAACCTTTTCAAGAACCACTCCACCTTCATCAACAACATATCTAACAAAATGATATTTTACATGAATATGTTTTGTCTTACTGTGATAAGCTGGATTTTAAGCCACATGAATAGCACTATGAATATCACAGAAAATTTTTATAGTGTTTTGAATCTTTCCTAACTTACCCAACAAACCTTTTAACCAGACTACCTCTTTGCAAGCATGTGAAGCAGCTATATATTCTGCCTCTGTAGTGGATAAAGCAACAATATTCTGAAGCTTTGACATCCAAGTAATAGCTCCACCTGCAAGAGTAAAAACATAACTTGAAGTGGACCTCCTCTTGTCCAAATCACCTATAAAATTAGAATCAACATAACCACAAACTCCATCACTACAACCATCAAAAGTGATACAATAGTCGCTTGTACCTTGAAGATATCGAAGCACCCATTTCATTGCTTCCCAATGCTCTTTTCTTGGATTTTCCATGTATCTACTGACAACACCAACTGCATGTGAAATATCTAGTCTTGTACTTATCATCGCATACATCAAACTTCCTACTGCATTAGCATATGGTACACGAGACATATACTACTTTTCTTCATCATTTTTAGGACTCAAACCTGAAGAAATCTTGAAATGAGAAGCTAAAGGGAAGCTAAAGGGAAATACCATAGCTTGCCATTTTTCCTGTCTTTGTGTATCTGCATGCCCAAAATATGATTTGCTGCTCCTAGATCCTCCATATCAAACGTCCTAGCCAACTGAGCCTTTAACCTGTTGATTTCAAACATGCTCTTGCTTGCGACAAGCATATCATCAACATATAAAACCACCATAATGAACATGTCATTTTCCAACTTTTTAAAGTACACACAATGATCATACTCACTCCTGGTAAAATTATGGCTCACCATGAAAGAATCAAACTTCTTGTACCATTGCATGGGAGACTGCCTCAGGCCATACAATGATTTTTTGAGCTTGCAAACAAACCTCCTGTTGCGATTCTGAACAAGCCCTTCTGGTTGTTCCATGAAAATTTCCTCATCTAAATCTCCATGTAAGAAAGTTGTCTTAACATATAGCTGCTCTAACTCCAAATCATATAAGGAAACTAGTGCTAACAGAATTATGATAGAAACAAGTTTTACAACTGGTGAAAAAATATTATGAAAGTCAATACCTGCTTTTTGAGAAAACCCTTTTGCAACCAGTCTGGCTTTGTACTTCGGAACCATTTCATCATCTCCTTTCTTCAGTTTGTACACCCATTTGTAGCCAACCACTTTCCTACTCTCCGGAAGTTCCACAAAATCCCATGTTTTGTTCTTTGCCAAAGAATCCATTTCTTCTTTCATTGCATGTTTCCATTTGTCACTGTCAAACACTTCCAATGCTTCCTTATAACTGTTAGGTTCTCCTTCATTATAAATTAAAGCAACATATGTGAAAAAATCATCATACCTCTTTGGAAAAGTTATGTTCCGCGTAGATCTTTGTAGATTTTGCTATGGTATTTCCTCTACTTCTATCTGCTCATCCTCTTCCTAAGGAGTGTCCTCATGAATATCCTCTTCCTGGACATCCTCATGATTCCCCCTCGTGGATGACTGAGGATCAAACTGAATTTGCTGAAACTGTGGTACATTAGCCTGTTTCAAATCAGTACTTACATCTACATTTGTCAGAGAAAGTTCATCAAATATTACATCTTTGTTTATGACGATTTTGTGGACAATAGGATTCCACAACCTATATCCCTTAACACCATCACCATATCCAACAAAGATCAATTTTCTTGACTTATGATCTAGTTTGGAACGCTGATTTTTCGGAATAAGTGCATAGGCTTCACAAACAAATACTCTAAGATTAGAATAATCACATGATTGACTTGTCCATACCTCTTCTGGAATTTTGCAGTCAATTGTCGTTGATGGTGATCGATTGACCAGGTAACAAGCTGTAAGCAATGCCTCTCCTCGCAATTCTTGCTGCAACTTCGCATTACTGAGCATACTCCTTGCTCTTTCAAGAAGAGTCATGTTCATGCGTTCAACAACGTCGTTCTACTGTGGAGTGTAAACAGTGGTCTTATGCCTCTCGATCCCATCCTTCTTGTAATAATTATCAAACTCCTTCGAAGTAAATTCGATTCCATTATCTGTTCTAAGACATTTAATGAACCTACCAGTGCTCTTTTCAACCAAAGATCTAAACTGCTTGAATATATCAAAAACATCAGCCTTTTTTCTTTAATAAATAGATCCAGACTTTCCTTGAGTAATCATCTATAAAACTGATGAAATATGATGATCCCCCATAAGAAATTGTAGGAGATGGTCCCCATAGATCAGAATGTATGTAGTCTAGGATACATTTACTAGTGTGTTTTCCAGATTTAAAATTTTTTCTAACCTGTTTACCATAAATACAGTGCTCACAAAACTTCAAATCTACAGATTTTAAACTAGGAAGCAACTTTCGATCAGCAAGTACCTTCATTCCTCTTTCGCTGATATGACCTAACCGCTGATGCCATAGACGAGTGAAGTCTGCTGCACCAATTGATGCTACTGTTGCGTGATCAATTTTCGTCCTCCCTTCAAATCTATGCAGGTTCCCGACTCTGTTTGCCTTCATAACAACCAAGATACCTTTCGATATCTTCATAACTCCACCTTGAACTATAAATTTGTAACCAACATCATCAAGAACTCCCATTGATATCAAGTTCTTCCTTAGTTCAGGTACATGTCTCATATCTGTTAGATTCCTAACAATACCATCATACATTTTAATTCTGATACTCCCTATTCTAATAGTTTTACATGAAATATTATTTCCCATATAAACTACCCCGTCATCTATAGATTGGTATGTGGAATACCAATTTCTATGAAGACACATGTGGTGAGATGCTCCAGAATCAATTAACCAGTTAGAATGGTATTGTGAGACAGTAGATGTAGATAATACCTCATCATTCATACCTGAATCATTCTCGGCTATGTTCGCCTCCTTTGTAGAGTCCTCCTCCTCAGAAGTTCACTTGCGTTTCCAGCAATATTTCTTAAGATGTCCTGCTTTATTGCAGAACCAACACTTCAATTTACTCTTTTTTCCCTTTGAATTTGACCTTGATGTACCCCTTGAATGTTGTCCTCTTTCACTGGTTCTTCCTCTGGCCACATTTACATCTGATGTCGAGGTTTCAAAACTAGATTTCTTTCGAGTTTCCTCAGAAATTAAGGCTCCCACAATCTCATCGAAGCTAATATACTCAGTAGAACTAAAACTGATAGAGGTTACAAAATGTGCCCAAGACTCTGGCAGAGAGCACAATAGTAAAATCGCCTTGTCTTCAAATTTAATAATATCTTCCATACTAGCCAACTGACAAATAAGAGTATTGAACGCATTCAAGTGATCGAAAATCTTTGTACCTTCTTTCAGATGCAAGGTAAATAATTTCCACTTCAGGAGGATTTTATTCGTAAAGGATTTAGTCATGTACAAACTTTCCAACTTTGTCCAGAGACCTGTTGCTATACTTTCAGACATGATGTTAAATAAAACATCATCGGCCAAGCACAGACGAATATCACTCAGAGCTCTTTCATCCATCTCGCTCTAGTCTTCATCTGAAATATCCGCGGGTTTCTTTGACTTCCCTGCCAGTGCTTTCGCTACTCCTTGTTGCACGAGCATATCCCGCATTTTGACCTTCCATAACTGGAAATTATTGCTCCCATTGAACTTCTCAATTTCAAACTTAAAACTCTACATTTTCGCCATTTTCTTCAAGAAACCAGGTCAATTTTTTTTTATAAAAGACCAAAGTCTTAAATAAAATAAACCATCAAACCGTTTTCAAAAAAATAATGGAATAACTAAATCAATAGTTTAAATTCCCAATAAATAAATAGAAAAAAGGTTTTCTAATAAATATAAGTCACCTTATAACTCCCACCTTAATTCATTATATATTGATACCTTTTAAACTATCCATCATATAAAAAACAAAACAAAAAAATCCACTACTTTTAACTTTACTTATGTAAACTTATTAAACTTTTAAATAAGCTCCATCATTCACACTACATATGAAAAAAAAGGTATGAGATAACCTTTTTCGCTCTCCTTCATTCACACTTTAACCCAAATGAAAACATTATCGCGCTCCTCGATGAAGGAAGGTCACGATAATTCTCAAATTTTTAAATTTCATAAGTGCGCCATAAAATTGTCGCGCCCCACTGTTGATGTATATGTAACTTCAGAATGTATTTCACCTATGTATTTCATCTATGTATTTTGTACTCCTATAGAGATGTTATTATTCCTCTATACGGAAGTGTCGTCATTTGTATTGACAAGTGTCGCAAGTGTCATAACTTGCCGATGGGTTATTAGACCACCATGTGTGGGGTCGGCCCTGATTAAGTTAACCATGGGTTATTAGGCTAAGCTAGACAAGTCGGCCCCACTGGTTTATTGGGTAGGACATGACAAGTATAAATAGAGATCAGGAGATCTCTATTTGATCATTCACTTACTCACTCTTCCATCACTCGGAAAGTGGCACACATGTGAGGAGGAGGATCAGCTGCTAGGAGAAGACTATCTCTTGTACTTTGGTTGTACTTTGGTTGTATCATTGCTCTTTCTATCTCTGAGGAAGTTGTGGGGTTTTTCAGCTTTATGGTTTTCCCCAGTGAAACTCTGTGTGTCTATTGTCTCATGTGATTGCTTGGTGTGATTGATATGCATTGTTATACTTGATATGTTGTACATGTTATTCTCTCAGTAAAGATCCTAGAGTATATTGAATGAATGCTCAAAAATTAACACCCACCAAGCTTAGGACCCGCGACAATCAATATTTTCGCCCCTTCTCTTCTCAGGCTTCAGGCTTCTCTCCTGAGGTAACTTTTGACCCGTAAAACAAACTGGAATTTCTCGAAAATGATTACTCTCAGCTTTCTCGTTCTCTGCGGCCTCTTACAAAGCTCTGATACCACTTGTTGGATCAAATAGTCACAGAACACAATATGCAGTGGAAGTAATTAAAACAAGAAAGCAAATAATGACACACACATAAAATATACTCAGAGATTTACGTGGTAAAACCCTCTCTAGGGAAACATCCACAGAGCAATGGTATCGGTCTTCTTATTAATCAAACTCTGAAGATTTACAACAACTCTCAACTCCTTAATTTTCTCTACGAGAATACAAGAAATATATACATTTCTTACACGGTTATTCATAACTGACCATATTCGGTTAGACAGTTACATAGTCACCGAGAGACCGGTTGTCACCTGTTTCCAACAGTACTTATTTTTTAGAGGGATGTTCCATGAACAAAGACTCTTGTTCCACCAATACATAGGAGTGGTCACCAATTTTGAATCCATGTGGCTGTACATACTTTTGGTAGAAATTTGACTATCTTCCTTGTTGAAAGCCCATATCAGAGTGTCCTCCTTATCTGAAAACCCGATGCCCGAATGAATGATCCCATCCAAAAAATGATTAAATTCTATTGATACTTCCTCATATAGATGAAAATATTCGGTAGAGTACCAATAAGAAGAATAAAACCCCATCATATTCCAAGTGTGACCAAGTCTATAACCTCCTGCATCTTTTAGCTGAAGGAGGAGAGCGATCGACAGCTTGTAGAAGTCTTCTCAACCAACAAACGGATTTGACCCCAGATGAACCATATAACCATTTCAAATCTACCATGTGAGGCCTATCCCAATATAAGGGTAAAGTTTCATCATGCCCAACCAAAAAGGAGAATCTCCCCAAGCCTTCTTTTTATTGGTGCGGATCTAATGCACCAAAGGCAAGTTCTTCAGATATTTAGCATGCAAAATGTCTCTCCATAAACCTTTCCCAACAATGGCTATCCATAAACCTTGGACACATAAAGAATATTTGAACGAGAAGAGGTTTTTTAAAACCTAACATCCCAGGGTTGTGGGAAGGGATATGCTCTCCCAGTTTGTCAAATGAAATTTCTGCTTATTTAAACTCCCCGCCAAAAGAAAGTGAATCATCTTTTTCCATAAAGACTGAATAATAGAAACACATATGGAGGGCAAGAAGAACCAGTAAACTGAGAGGCTTACCAGAACAACCTTTAGAAGTATGAGTCTACCACCCAGTGAGATCCATTTGTAATCACAACATCCAATTATGTTTTCCATATTCTTTATCAGGCAGATCCAGTCCTCCTTTACATAGTGGTTGGTATTGAGATGATGTAATGTACCCACCTGCTAACCCAATGCAAGGAAGGGAACATGGAACTATAATCTGGGCATTTCATAAAGCTTAGCCCACTAATTAGAATCATAAGAATTTATACATTGGTGTGCAGATACAATTAGGCAATATGCACAGCAGAATTGAAAACTAATCCACACACATTACTCATACATACAGCATATCAACAGTTATTGAATTAATATAGTGCAGAAGCAAATATAGAGGCATAAAAACACTTATCTTCATTTTGCAACTGCCCAAGCAACTAGCTATGTCGCTGCAACGTTCCACCCAGCCATAGGCTCTTCGACAGCTTATACTGAGTCCGTCCAAAGGCCACCCCCGAGTTGGGCATGATTCCTTCAAGGAAAAGGGGACATTCACTCTTTCACAACCAATTACTCATTCCATCTGAGCCAAGCCAGTCCATAGCTGGGTTTATCAGGCTACAATTGAACCCTGGATTATCGCACTCAATCTCAAGCCCAAGCCATGGATACCCATACCCATACCCAACATACTCTTCTCTCACACAGTAAGCACAAACAGGGGCATGGATACACATTTTAGACAGTGGGATTTACAAACAAGACGGCCATGGGTTTTCCCAAAAACGTTCCCAACCAAAAACGGATTGTGGGATGGGCAAACAACCACAGGGGTGGGGGGAAACGATTTCTTCCCCAAATATCTCAGCCTTCAACAGCCCAACACGGTCTCTATTGAACCCCCATTCGATTTCCCTTCTTCCCCACTGGTATACAACACAGAAAACGCCCTTCTCTACTCAGGAAATGAAGAAAACGCTGCAACATGCCTGGAAGACGCCCAGGTAGCTCTCAACTCGTGAGGTAGGAAGAATGCCCATGGATAATGGCTTGGGTGAGAAATTCATGGCTCTTTTCTTGCCCAAGGAGACAAACACGTTTTTCCATAAAGGGTGGCTTGCCCATACTCAATTTTGGACAGCCATACCTCCCCATTCCCAAGGCATTAACTTCCTCAACCAACTCTTGGGAGAAATCAATGGTTGGGTACCAAAGTCAACATGGGTAGTTGAGGGTTTGATGGGTTCTCTCATTGACACTTGGCTTGACTCTAGTGGCTCAAGGGTTTGAATGTTTTTCCCTCCCAATTTCTTGTGAAATCATGCCCCCATCTCTTTGTTGCATTGCATAGCTAGTTGTGGGTATATTTATTAAAATGCATATTACATGATATTTGAATTTCCAATGTGCATTGCTAGCACGCAAACCATATGCATCACGAAATCGATGGCGGGGCCTTGGCCTTGAGCTCCTCACCATGATTTCATAACAAGATTACATCATTTATAATGTTATGCCATGGGGCCAAACTGGGGACATTACAGATGATATCCCAAGTACTCAAAACCATTGACCAATAAATTTGAATTATAAGGCATGAACTGTTGGATATGAACCAACACCGATTCCTCCACTTCATGTTGAAAGAAACTAGATTTGTGGGGGCTGATTTCCATGCCTACAGTAGAGCAAAACATATGTAAAATATCATGAAAAACAGAATTGGATTTTGGAGAATAAAAGAACACCATTCTCAATTCTATTTGGATTAGAATTGAAATATGGTTACTACAGCAACACATTTAGTGAATCAAATGAAATGTAATTTGTTAGCAACTTGAAGAATTAAAGTTGGTGACATGCACAAAAATGAATAAAAAGTATGACCTTATGCACTTCCTCTTTCTTATCACAAAACTATCAAAATATGCATAGACTTCAACACATTTTGCGAACTATTAATAATACTTATTAGTGGAAGGGAATAAATATATGGCAAAGACTAACCCAAATATGCCACTTGCATTTGCTTCCCTACTTGTGAACATATAAATATTTCATTGGAATGCAACGTATCCTTCACAAAATACCCAATAGTTGAACTTCCATGTCCTTATTGTAATCTTCACATGGTTGACCAGACTAACAACCTTGAACAATCTCGGTTTGACTTGTTAAGTCACAAAATGACTTCTCACATGTAACAATATATCCACATTTAATTTATCAGGACTATAAAGTGTTAGTCGTAACTACATGGAAGCAAGTTGTAGAAAAGCAAGCAAATCAAATATTCTGCAAATGTGGGTGTAGTTATAACATATAAATAAATATTTTATAAATATACAGTGCATTTATCGAAAGTACTTTACAACCTACAGTTGGTGTAGGTTAAGTCAGCTCAGACCAACAAATCTATAGATTAGAAAAGCATTGCAGATGGCTCATATATCTTGTACTTGCAGCTCTAAATGTGATGGCATATATATATATATATATTTTTATGTCCCCTAAGGGGAACATATATATATATATCATGAAAGTTGTATTAATTTATCTTAAAACCAAAAATTTCCAGTATAAATTATATAAAAACTATGATTTAACTTATTTAATATTTTTTTAAATATTTAAAATTCATATTTTTCAAAATATTGATTGGCTAGTGGAAGTGACATAGTTCTCGATTTTTGCTTCTCAGGACGGGGTTGCGGGCTGACGTCACCTCTTCACTTCTAATGAAAATAAGTAATTGTTTTAGGTTTTCGTGTTTTTCCTGTGCAGGCCTGCGCTTGTGCTAGTGGGTTCCTGCATATGCCTAACACGTTGGCTTCAGTTGCACTTGTTTTTTCAGCTGCACTTGTTTTTAATTTTACCATCGAACATTGCAAAATCGGAATGACCAGGTTTGGGCTGGTGCTAGTGGGTTTCTGCATATGCCTAACACGTTAGCTTCAGCTACATTTGTTTTTAATTTTACCATCGAACATTGCAAAACCGGAATGACACATCCAGCTGCCCAAGAACTGCACAAGCATTTGAGTAAATGCTAGAGCAAAATGGATGTTAGCTGTAGCCCCAGAGTAAATTGGATAATTATCTCGAAACTCTCACTGGATTATCTTGAAACCCTTCTACCTCATGGCACACCGTCAGGGTTTTTTTTCCAGTGTCCTCCTTGTTCCTTGTTCTGTGTATGTGTAGTGTGAAGTGCATTGACGCTGTGAGAATTGGATTCAACAAATTTCCTGTGCAGGCCGCCATAACCATTCCCCAGGTCCATCGATTTGTTCGCTAAATTACCTATGAGGTTGGCAGGGAATATTAAAATCTGTTTTTTTTTGTTTTACGCTCATTTACCCATATAATTTTTTTATTATTTAAAACTTGGATTTTTTTTATATTTAAAACTAGGCTTACAAGAGGACGCTTAGTGATTCAGCTTAAGTTTCAGATTTCTTCTTTATCTTGTACTGTCGCTGCAGATTGGTCGTAAAAATGCTAAGAAATGTATTGTAGATCTGAATGATTTAACACAGTAAATTGTGTGTGGAATATGTGTGATGTATTACTATCTGTAGTAAAGAGCTTACGGCCAGTTGTGTTACCCAGGGTCGTGCAAAAGAGGTAAAGTTTTGGGTTAATATGAAGGTTTTTGATGATTGGACAGCTACCGTTTGAATCTATTTCTTTACAAAACTTTCAATGCTTTATTTTCTTGTGATGAGCTCCATTTGCTTGTTGGATCCGCTTGACTGTAATGTGTTTCCTTTTGTTTTGAGCTCCATTTTCTTGTTGTTGCTTGAATGTAATGTTTTTCTTCAAAAAAAAATCTGCATATTTTGCTTGTGCTCCGTAAAGAAAATGCAGTTAAGCTAGTGCACAGAAAGTTAGCTTTGGGTGAAGTTTTATTTCCTGGTTTAAGGTTTCCTTGCTAGATGGATAGCTTTAATCACGGGCTGCATAAAACGAAAGCCAGAGATTTGCAAGAATAATTCAATTCATCCCCAATAATCATCTAACTCAGTAAATCTGTTCTAATTCAATTAATCTCCAACAACCCTTCAGTCTTTCGTAGATCTCTTCTACAGTTTAAAGCTATCAACGATCAATGGGCATCGAGGTTTGCAGTTTGAATCTTTGCAATTATCTCTCAGGTTTTGGTTTTATTTTGCGTATAGAGTTATGGCGTGAATCTATGCACAGCAGCTTTGGCTTTAATCGTTCAATTTTGGGCTTTTAGTGGTCTGGATCCTAGGATTTTAACATTCTGGTTTCGTTGATCTTTGCTCATTAGAATTTCCTCGTACAGATACGAGTTTATTAGCTTACTACTGTAAATTATGGTTGAATTAGGGACCATAGTTCTAATATTTTCTCTGCATAGTCTTGGTATCTTTCTGCAGTTTAGTTTTAAAAAGTAAACAACTTACATGCTATTGAAGTTAAAATTAATGATGTTTTCTTCTGCCCCATATCACTGAATTGATGTAAAAATAGATGAATGTAAGGCCAAGGGTATGCAATAAAATAAAAGATATTATAATTCTGCAAGGAATGACTTAATTATCGTTAGCTTCGTGAAGCAACACGGTCCGTTCGCCACAAAAGCTGAGAGTATCTACTATATTCGCCCAGTGTTTCTGTCTATCGGGCTAAGAGTAACCAGCTTAGCAGGCATGTCTGAGTGAGGTTTAAATTGAGCTCTGATTTTAAAATTTATTACAAAATTAAAATGCATTTGTGAGTTTCAAAATCATGTTCGTGTCTCCATTATAAAATTCAAATATATTGTCATGGGCTTCTTGGGGTTTTCTAGGCTTACCGTCTTTTTAAATATAAAACCATAAAACCATTAATGCTTTCATCAATGGAAATATAATAATATTTCAAATCAATCTTTAATCAGTTAAAACTTAACATTGGTAATTAAGATAAACCCATCAAATGGAAAGATAATTAATCTTTCATAAAGTAACTATAAATCATTTAATATTTAACCTTTAATCGAGTCTCGTTTGAGTTTATTTTTAGAATCATTCAATCTAAATATACTAAATAAATGTACTTTTATGATTTTACTTTGTGAACATGCGTTGTAACTGGCGATTTAACCATTATAAGCTTACATATATCTATTGTGAACATTGCCTTGGTCTATTTTGTCAAATCTACATATATCTTGGGCTCTAAATCCTTCGCAGATCGTTCACAACTACAGTGCAAAAGACAATGATTCACATTTCCCCGAACCTGTTTCTTCCATGTTAGTTACACCGGGGCAATGTATCAATCACAAATACCTAGGACAATCAGGTACAAATAATGCTTAATTAGTGTTGTAACCCTAACTAATATTAGTTTTGGTTGTGTTGAAGCTGATGGTTTCGGAAGCCTTTGACTATTTGAAGTGCTGGGTAGGATTAATTAGAGAGCCTGAGCTGGCCGGGTCACTTGCCATAGGTGGTGTCTGCAAAGGTGGACCGAGAGAAGAGGTAGGTATATTAGTCGTGTTGTTGGCCACTATATTGAGACAGAGCGTCCATATTATGTTGTATGCCAATAAAGGTGTGCTGCTTGCTAGTTTCCCTCATTAAACATTCTACAATAGATAAATAAAGAAATACATCCTACCAAAAGGTGATTTATTTTTATAAATCCCATATTTTAGGTGCGAAGTCGATTCAGTTCTGATTTATTTATTACCTATCAAGATGGTGAAGCTATTAAGAGAGGAGGGGAAACTATTTCTCTATTCAAGGTAATTCCTTCTCATCTATTTTGAATCTGATTTAGGTTTTCGAGTTACACTTTCATTAACTCTTAATTTGGGTTGATGTTTTACATGTTATCTGGAACGCTTCATTCATTTGTGGAATCACCCATTCAATTATTCGATAGTTGCGATATAATGTGTATGAGCAAGTAGATGGCCTTATGGTCGAGACCTTCTTGGACCTTTGACAGAGAAGTTGTTCACATAGGTTGAGTGTGTTTTAATTTTAATATTATAATTTTAATTTTTTCAAGATAGGAAATCTAGGGTTTCAGCCAGTTTTCTTCGATTACAAGACTATGTAATTTCTATGGACCTTTATATTTTTTTTTTTATAAATAATAGAAATTATAAATCTATTTTGATGAATTGTTCCAGAGATTTCCAGTTCATATATATATATATATATATTAAATCTTGTTCACTAACATGTATGAGCATAGTTTATTTACTTAAATTCAATAATTATAATATACAAAGTACCTTAGTGTTTTCTAGTATTGCATGAGCTAATTTGTTTACATTTTTACAAATTAAATGAATCCAAACATGTTTTTTTTGTCTAAATTCGTGTCTCTGTAGCTATCATTTTATGGCAAAAGCAACATCAAGGACATTGCCATCTCGTGACTCTTATTTGATATACAAGATAGGAACCTTTCTATTAATTCAGAAATAACAGAGATATTGTGTTCGGATATACAAAGATGTAGGACAAAAACATCCTCCCGGAGTAGACACCAAACAATAAAACATAGCTTATAGTCCCAGATTGTCCGCAAAGTTTTTGATAAGCCTAACTATAGAGCAATTCTGCTGCTAATCTTGTCAAAGTTCCTGGTGAGATTTATAAGACTTATAAGACAACATACAAAATTAACAAAAAGGCCATCAAAGGAATACAGTATGTGACTTAAAGGAGGGGGAACCTGGTCAATCTTCTGGTGGAGCTGCATCGTCATCAAGCAACACCTTTCCCAAAATAAGAATGTATTCCAATGAAACAAGTATATCTCACAAGTCAAGGAATCAGGTACTGTTGAGAAGCATTTATACTGTATGTTATTTTCAGGAATCTATGTTTGCCACAGGAAAATTCTATGCTATTGCAGTTTTTTAGAACTGTGTCCAGCTCCAGTAATTCATACCTACAGAGTGCTCCATTCCTTTTGCATCCTGTAGAAACATATTTTGTTCAAAGGAATTATGTGGGGAAATTGTAATGGCATTTAAAAAAGAGGAAGTTTTGGCCTGAATGACTTCCTTCATCTACCCATCCAACTATAATATGAAATCCAGGAGGGTGAGTATTATATGCAGGTCTTTCCATCATTCCTTGAATTATGGTGACCCTATATTATCATAAGAACATAGATGTTCCAAGCAAATGAGCATGATCATAAAAAATGGTGAACGTAAGAGTAGAAGTGTATATTGCATTCCCATAACAGAGGCCTAAGAACGGTGCAAGAAGGCACCAATATGTTAGTTGTTTAGGTATGCGAGACCTATTGACTTCCGTGATAGAAAATATGAGACATCATCTTAATGAATTTGAGTAGTGGAGATATGCCATGTTCCTATTTGTAGTAAACATAGACAGTTTCCTGTAGCATACCATTTGCAACAACATACCACTGATTTAGCATATTTTTCCATTGAAATTGTTTGATAGTTATGTGAGTTTGGAGGCAACATGCTGGTATGAAGAACCCAAAACTGTTGGATATATTTCACAGAGTCCTGCATTTTATAAATCAAAATATCAAGTAATTAATGATACTAGCCAAAACACTTTCTACAAATTCAACACAAAACATATGACATAAATAGTAAAACCTAATCCAAAGTTCCACAACATAAATGCTTACAAACAGAAGTACTAAATAAAAGAGAAGAGAACACATACCCAAAGTTAGGAGGGACACCATTGTAGGAAACCACAAGCGAGATGATCTGAGGAGCATGAACGATTGTTGTGTTTCTAGGCACTACATGACGCTTTCCATGCATGGTCGAAGTGGCAGTGGTTGATCCACTCCAATAATACATTCCAAAATTTGAGATGGTCTTTGACCCTACAACTGTGGAATATTTTCCTGCTACATATATTGGCACAGATACTATATTTAAATTCACAGTTGAATTTGTCGCATGTGCTCCAGATGCACGAAATGCACTCCCATCATGAGCATGGTATGAAGTTGTATTTGCAATTTTTGCATCAGCACCTGCCAAACAGGAATAGGGAAATCTCAAAACAGTAGCATTGTAAACAGAACTGCATCCATATATGGTATCTTCTCCAGCAAGCATGCTTTAGAAATCACAACAATGATATAACTATAAAAGGGGCATAGAAATATGCATCAAAGTAAATCTAACGACATACAATTTGCAGAATTCAGTTCAAACTCCTTCTTCTGTGTGGCTTGTGATCCCTCGATATCAAAAATATATTGTTCATAATCAAATACATTTACATGTAGGACTAACAACAATAGATTTAATGCAAAGTTCCAAATGCTATATAATTGTTTGTAAATGAAATGATTCAAAACTTATATATTCAAATTAATATGTCAAATTATATAAGTTTGTATCATTTCATTTTTATAAAATTAAAATAAAATGAATTACTTATATTATAAAACTAAATGCTTTCAGTTATGAATGAAGAAAAACACAAAAAATATTTTATCAAATTTTCATTAGGTGCATTATGGATAATACATAAACATCTCCACTTCCCTGAAAAATATGTCCAACCTGGTCTTTCAATATATGCAAGATGACTTGTAATAATATTTGAGGAATCTAAAACAATCCATACCTAAATACAACCTTATTAAAATTCTTTTGCCAAAGGAGAGAACCTCATAGTACAATCTCAATTGCAATGTGTTTTTTAAATGAATTGCCTCTACAAAGGGATATTATATTTATCTGGAATTTCAACTCAATTCCTATGACCCAAGTATTCCTTTGGAATAAAATATCAAAATTTCAATTACACCATTGACGCAACATGTTGACCTTGCAAAATTTGGTATGTTGCATTAGATGTGGCCTCACATTAACCACCCAAAAGGATTCTAGTTTCCATGTTTTGTTTGTTTTCTAAGTTTATGGGTTAATGTTCTTTGGTTGCTTAATGTTGGGTGTCATTGTTAGTATGTTGTTTTGTTCCACCTTAGAATCTCAATTTTCAAAGTACATAATCAACAAAAAACATGGGTAAATGAGTACATCGTTATTCTTTAAATTGAAATTAAACTCAACAAAAACATATCATTTAATTGAAAATTAAATTTTTAAAATTTATTGAAAAATAAATTAAAAACATATATTTTAAGTGAAAATTAAATTAAATTCCCACATTGCCCGGATGGATTGTCATCAGTTCAGTGATAAATGAAATTAAATTCCAACACTGCCCGGATGAGACGTCATCAGTTCAGTGATAAATTAAATTAAATTCCAACACTGCCTGTATGGGATGTCAATGTCATCAGTTCAGTGATAAATTCTATTCAATGCCTCATTTGAAGCTCAAGTAGGTGGCACTCTGACCTGCCTCATGTGAAACTCCAAAAACATTACGACCAATCGATTTTATCACTCCTCACACGCTCAGGAAGTCCGGCTCTGGACATACAGTTATGGTATCAAATTATCAATACAGGTTTGATGGTTGATGGGATGGCTCCCAATGATATCAAGCGCTAGGACAATGATGACAATGAGCTCAAGTACAATAAATACCTATTTAAATTACTCATGGCCTCCAACCCATGTACGAGCAAACTCAAAGAACCAAGGAGGCTTTATATCTGGCATTTGTAGACTGTAATCATCGAATCTCGTATATCACATGCATCACCGTCAGGATCAAATTTGAAGGGTGAGGTCCCATTTTACTTTGAAGGGCTATGAGATATTGAACCCTTCAATGCTGCCATGTAAAAATAAGTCATTTTTTCATTTGAAACTGTACTAGTACATCAAAAGTTTAATGTTTAATTACGTAGTAAAGTCGAGAGGCATTATTTTGCAGTGGATATAGCAGCATTGAACGTTATATATGTCATATTATGCCATCTTTTCCATCTTAGTAGTTTCCCAAATTGATCTTGCCTCTTAAACTTTTAACCAGTATAATAATACAGTTAACTTGCTAACCCCATTCCAATCCAACTTTCATCCTTACAATCAAAATTAATACTACTTTACTCTTTCATGATCTGCTTGAACATGACGAATTTATTAGTGAAACATAACTTAGGATACACATAGAAAATCCACTTTCCAAATGTTCAGTGTGAATTGCCATAACTAAATTTATAGATCTTTTTTTCTGCATCAGCTACAGTTATCTTGCTAGCCCAATTCCAATCCAACTTTTAACCAGTATAATAATATTTAATACCTCTTAAAATGGGTTCCTAGGCTCCTTCAAACACTACAAGCTCGATGAAGAATTGGGTTCTTCAACTCTTCTTAAAGCAACGTGATGCTTATTCTTGGAAAATTTCAATCTTTGTAAATCACTAGCGTTCTTCAAACTAATAAAAATTCTAGCCTCCTTAACAATGGAAAAAATTATAATGTAAGAAAAAAAAAGGAAGAAATTGTTTCATAAGCCAAAAACATTGGACGTTGAGTTTGGTCTATATCTGTTACTAAATTAGTGAACAATAGAGATGTATGCAGAAAGGTAGTAAAAAAGGTGAAGGGAAAGAATCTGAATGGTAAGTTTTTTTTACTTTGTTGAATTGAGGACCATAAGTCACTTTCATGCACCTCTATCAAACAAGTGCATTTCCATTTATAATCCTTCTTCACCCAAGTATATTAGAGAGAACAATTCAACAAAGAAGTTGGATTGGATTGAAAACTAATAACAAGTTTCTTTGTCACTCTAATTGTGTACCCTATGGTAGAATTGAATGCCAATGACAACAATATATGTTTTAATTTTTCATTCAACACTATGAATGCCACACGTACTTGGGATAGAATAAGTTTAAGCACTCCTTACATGTTACACGCTATGTTATGGTTTGAGCAAAGAGAACTATCTGACTCCAGGAAACTTTTGTTCTCAATAGATGATTAAGGACCATGGATGCTTCTTCTCTATAGCCCTCCCCCTAGATCTCGTTAGACATACTAAATCTATGGTATGATGGAGTAGAGGATGGGTTGTAACTTGTGAAGCATAAGTAAAATATAGGTATACCAAGTAGAGAGGAGATGCATAGATGGTTGAAGTTCTTGTTTTATTCGAGACCAGCTAATAAGGGAAACAAAATCAACAGGTAAAGTAGCACCGTCGTTCTAAAAATCAAGATTACAAAAACATTTTTGTCACAGTTCGTACAGTCGAATGCGGATTGTAAGTGTAGTAGCATCGGTGGTCTTCATATTAATAAATACCAATAATCTTAAACCGTGTACTAGAGGAAGGTGTCGATTCGACGACTGAGCAATTGGGGAAAACAACTCATGTAATACAGTTTTAGATACAAAGTCTGGATTCTTGATCTAACTCATTAAATAGATGCATGGAGGTTGGAACTTCCCCAAATCCCCAGGATTTTTGGTAAAGCCGGGGGGTGCACTCTGCACACCTATTTCCCATAGGGATGCAACCGTGGCCAGTGGAAGCTGAATGGGGAAGAACTTGGTTTCAGAGTGAAAACAATGGTCTTCCTTGTCCCCTCCATTTCAAGAAAGTTAAAGGGCAACTAAATTCTCAAGAGCTTCGATCGGGCGACAATGGAAAATAGGGAAAGGCAAGGAGCACATGGAATCATATGCGTATACACAAGACATATGAAGAAAGAATCAATTGTTGTTGTTGCTACAGTTGGGAATTGATAAATGTCGTTCTAAACAACCTTTGACGGAGATTTGTGACAAACCCACTCTCGGGTCCAGGCTTCAAATTTGAAGCCTCCGTCACCTTAGAGGTCGTCCCAGAAGAGGAGGAGGTAGGAGATTCTTGGTGGAATTTTCTTCCTCTGAGGATCTGGATGCCTCCTCCATAGTCTCCTCAAGTCCTCCCATGGAATCTTTGAACCAGTAAACAGAGATCTCACAGGACAACTGTTGGGGTTGTTTTGTTGAGTGGTATGATGGCTCTAGAAATTATCTGGGATTTAGGCCCACGACCACCCCCTCACCTTCCATTCTCCCATATCACAATGGAAATAATTGTGAGGCAGATGTGGCTATGCCCTACCAGGAAGCAGACCCTTCTCTAGAGAAATTGGAGAATTTGGAGCTTATATTTGATACCAGACGAAAATTTGCAGACCTCGACTTCAAGCTGGAACAACATGACAGTCGTTTAGACATGCTGATTTCTTTCATGGATAATGAAGCTCAATGAAATCACATCAGTTCAATGTCCCCTCATGACGTTTTTTTTCTAGAAGCACCTCTCCTTATACTTTCTCACCCGTAAGATGTTGTTTTGAACTCTAGAACTAAAGGACTGTTGGATACTCCTCTGCCTTAGGATTAGGCTTCTCCATCTGGTTAGCACTAATGAAGTTTTTGTTTTTGCATGTTTGCATTATTAGCTTCTTCATCTGGTTAGCACTAAGGAAGTTTTTGTTTCTACATGTTCGCATTATTAGCTTTAGCATGGGTAGGTTCAGATCATAAAGTTGATACTCGATAGTCTCATGTCAATGAATGTAATGACACTTTTTCTGGTATAATATAATTTGTCGACTTATGGATGTAATGAAACTTTTTCTGATATAATATAATGAGCCAGATTATGGATGTAATGACACTTTTCTAATAAAATAGAAAATAATGTAACATAAATATATCACTCAATTTTCACATGAAGACATTGTTTCACATATCATTTATGTATTTTTGTTTATTCAGGGAACTATGCATTTCAAGAACATATTAGACCCTGTTTTTGGGTAAACAGTTTTTGTAAAGATAGAAGGATTGAAGGACTTGAAATACATGTTGAATGTATTATGCAAAATTTAATTTTGTTATGCCTAGTAAAACTACGCATTTTTCCATGGGAAAAATACACTTTTTTTGATATAATATAATGTGTCGGCTTACTTTAAAAAAATATTCACCCTTTTTGATATTTTCTAGATTCAATGATTGGGATTCCAACTGAATTATTTATGAGCCCTAGTCCTGCAACATTGTGCATTATCGATTCTGAATTATAATCTAACAAGAGAGAAGAAAAGAACTAACCTACCACATTATGCACATCATTGACTCCATCTTATTTCTAGCAATAGAGTCACCCACAAAAGCAAGGGTTTTTTCATGCATTAGTTCCAGAAACTTGTGTGCATCAAATCTTGGTAGATCACAACTTGTAGGTTGCCACCTCCAATTTTCATAATCCTTATATGGCCTCCAATTACCTTGGAAATTTTGTGCTTGTGTCAGTACTGGACTAGAATCATTCTTATATAAAGGCCGAAGAGATTCATGCACCCATTTTCCTTGGAAGAGGTTGCACTTTCTTGCACATACCAAAAATGGTTAGGAAGTCAAAAAGAAATAAATACATCATATATTTGTGTCCCAAAAAATTAATAAAATCACATGTATATTTAAGCATAAGAAAGTTTCTCAATGTTAATGAAATTAAAGTTAGAATCCTCAAATTTGCCAGCCTCAAACCATATTTAGAATTTTCTACCATGATGCCTATTCTATTGCTTAAATTATGAGCCGGAAGACATGAATCTTACATGATTTTCTAGTCTATCAATAATTAGGCTTTGGTAGGATCTATTTTAAAAAAAGAGTTGGAATCTCTGAATCTCTGATTGAATGTTGTCTGGTATACCTAAGGTTGCATGATAATGATGTCAACTTTACTTTAAATGCACAATTTTTGGATTGTAAATATTTTTTGAATTTTCAAATTCGGTAAACCTAACATCATTTGAAAATGAAATTAGGTAGAAAATGAAACAACCAATCAATATTGGGTTAAGGATGCATTATTACTCTTTCTTAGACAAGGAACCTTTATTTATAGGTTTTGGAGATTGACAAGATACTTTTTAGTTTAGTAGAATCCATGACCATTAGGAATGTGGCATTCTATTTTAAATAGGAAGACTTGAAATAATGACAGATAGAAGTAGAAGGTGGAGCCTACTCTCAAAACAATGTGTTATTTTCCTGTTGGAAAAAGAAACATAAGTAGGTCAATTGAGAGAAGGATTTATTTTATTTCCTAGGCCATTGTTGTTCCATTGCAACTGGCTAGTGTTTTAAAAAGGATCACACTCCACCCTTCATGGAAAGATGATTTAATTTAAATGAAGAAATTAGAGCCAAACTAGGAATATTTTTCCTTGGCTTTTCTAATTCAGGCCATTCTTGGCCCAAAATTTCAATACGCAATGGATGAAATGCTAAGCATAACAATACGACTTGGGAAAGGAAAATGATTGACCAAACAATGTTAACCATAATTTAGCTGCATAAAGCATTTGGTAAAAATGTTGAACTTAGTCTAAGTCCAAGAAAGAGTCCTAAGCAAGGAACAAGATTTTATAAACAAGGAAGAGTCCTTATTTGCACCAAAGTAGGAATATATCAAGCATAATATCATAATACAATTCAATTAAAATTTAAGGCCATGATGCATCATTTCTAAAAAAAATTAAAAAAAATCCACTATAGTAAAAGTAAACTATTTGTATCTTAAAGAGTTTACTTGTTTGCATTCCAAATGACAATAAGTTGTGAATTGGGAGTTACAGTATTTGCATTTGAACTTTAGACAAACTATATCATTTAGTTTGACATGCTAGTAACAGGTTTGGGACATTCTCTAGTATTGTAATGATGGATTCATTTGTTGCATCAACCATGGGACACTATGGAATTATGACCCAAAATCTGACAACATCTGACGCAAAGGACCGTGTTGTTGGATTTCACCTTCAAAATTACGAAATTTGATTAATTTTTTCTTAATTCATAGAAGGGTCGATCGGATATTCGACCACATTTGTCGGATATTCGACAACAGTTGTCGGACATTCGAAAACAGTTGTCAAAAATCCGACAATTCCAACTATGCTGAAGTTGTTGGATATCCGGCATGTATTTTATAACGGTAAATATGCTGAATTGGTCGGATATATGACATGAATTTCATAACGGTAACTATGTTTAAGTCGTCGGATATCCGGTGAACACTTATATTTTAAAATCTATAAATTTCGAAACATTTAGACATGTTTTCTATACAAGCGATGGTTTGCGGAAATTATTTTATTCTTCGGCAGACTGTTTTTCGTAAAAGATACATCATTATTTCTATTGTTTTAGTGATTAAAAATAGTGAAGTGTGGAGCTTGATTTTCTAAGATCGATAATCTTCATTTAAGCTCTTTACGAGAAAATGTCAAATAGCAATATTCCTGATCCAGACGAACAAAATTGACAATTGCTTGCTAGATTGTGGGATGGACTAAAAAGAAAGGGTGATGGGAAATTTTATTGTCCATGTAGTCAATGCAGGGTCTTTAAGAGGAGAAGAATAAAGATCACAACAACCAGAAAACATTGTAGGGAACATGGACATGTTGAGGGGGGACATGAATATCATCCATTTGTAAGTTTTGCATTATATATGTTTTTATATTGATTGCTTTTGTAAATGTATGTATTATTTTAATATTTCTTATATTAACTTTTATATATTGATGGTTTCATGTAATTATAAAGGAAATACATCCTACGACATATCGTCCGAAGGAAGTGCTTTCAGAACAAGTACCAGAGGAACGTGGAGCTATGAATAATGGAGACCAAGTTAATGATCATATTGAAGAAGATGATCATACTAATAACATAGTTGAAGATCATGGTACAAATAATTTGATCCATGATTCATTTAATGTTAGAATGGATGATGATGATGATGATGATGATCATTTTGATGATATTCATGATTTACCTGTTCTTGAGAAGGAATTCGAACCCCTTTACGAGGGCTCCAACACAAATATTCTCTCTGCTATATTGTTGATAATGAACTTGAAGGTTATGAATGGTCTTTCAAACATATCAGTCACACAGATGTTAAGGTATGTAATATATTCTATCACATAATATATATGATCGCGTTAAAGGTTATCACCATTCGTCTAATAATTTTATTGTTAATTAATAAGTCAAATTAATACGAATGAAATGTGTTTCATTAATATTATTTATATATTATATTAACTAGATTTTTATTTTAATTTGTTGTAGCTTGATAGCTGAATTTTTTTTACCATCGTCAAATATTTTACCTCCCACATATCGAGACTTATCTGCCATCATGAAAGAAATTGGAATGCAGTATGAAGCAATTCATGCATGCCCCAATGACCATGTTATATATTATAATCAGCATGAATTTGCAATAGAATGTACAGAATGTCATATTAGTAGATATCGAACAGATCAAGTAACAAAAAAGGTGCCTCGCAAGGTTCTTCGTTATATTCCCATTATTCCACGTTTTCAACGATTGTTTAGGTGCCAAAACATAGCGCAATTTATGGATTACCATGCACGGAACAAAAGTCAATATGACATTATTCAAATGCCTGCAGATGGGTCTGCATTTAGAGATATGGAGGAAAAATGGCCTCACTTTAAAGAAGAACCTCGTAATCTTAGGCCCTTTCTTTGGTAGTAGATGGTGTCAATCCATTTGCAGAGATGAGATATGTTTACTCGGTGTGGCCTCTTTTTGTTATCAACAATAACATTCCTCCATGTTTGTCAATAATGAGGAAGCACATAATGTTGTCAATGATTGTTCCAGGTATATTGCGTCTACATCTTTTTTTGAATGTAGTGGCATCTTATTTGTCGTATTTTGTTGCATAATGTCATATATACATTTTTTATTTTTCTCTCATGCAATATGGTTTATATATCTAAATGGTACTCATAATTATATATTTTATATGTTGTCGGAAATCAATCAGGTATTTACCAATTTAAAGATATGAATGTATATATCAAACCTCTTATTGACAAGCTACTAAATTTATGGAATGTCATCACTATGTATGACGTATCTAGACCAATATGACAAAGGAAATTTCAATTCCATGCAATGCTTGTATGGACAATACATAATGCCCCAGGTTTAACCTATTTTTGCGGTTTGTAATTATAAGTTCCACTTTATTTGCATTTAATTTTATGAACTAGTTAATATACTACGCACACATGTTTTTCTAAATAATCCATTCATTTTGTATACAATTATAATTGACATGATATTCCATATCTTTATGTAGGTCTTCATACAAAGGGAAAATTTGCATGTCCATTTTGTGGTCCTAAGATCAAATATCGTAGTTCAAAAAGCTTAGGAAAGGAGGTGTTTGATGAGTATAGGCACTTCCTCTCTAAGAATCACAGGCATCGAACTACCAAAAAACATTTGTTCAATGGAAAGCAAGAGACTACATTAAAACCGCAGAGAATGACACCTCACCTATGGAAGTTGCAATATAATAGAAATCGTCAAGATACGTATGAATCATTGTATATGAAATGTTATGTATTTTTTTATTGTGTGTTGTTTACTTTAATTGACATTGATTTTTGTAATTTCTTTATAAACTACGATTCATGATGGCTGTTGTGATCATGAAGGCATTAATGGGATTCCATGAGGAATGAAAAGTTTTAATAGACAATTCAGTAGGTTTCCCTACTATGAGCACCTACAAATTGCTCATTTTTTTGATACAATGCATATCAGAAAGAATGTGACTGAAAAATTATGGCGAATATTGGATGGAAAGAGTGAGAAAGAAAAAATTGTCAAAATTTGCAAAGACATTCAAGAAGGCAACCATGCAATGAAAGACGTCATTCAATTTCATAGAATTAGAGACCAAATTAATATAAACTCACTTCCATGGATTTTAACGGAGCAACAAAGTAATGTTGTAAAAGAATTCATGTGAAAAATTAAATTTCCCACCAGATTTTGTGCGAACATGAAGAATCTCAGAACAAAGAAAGGTGATTTTGCGGGACTGAAAACGCATGATTGGCATGTCTTCATGAAGGTAATTATTATGGTATGCATATAATTATTTCTTTTTTTTATTCCAGTGAATATTGTTGGTATTTTTTTTTCTCTACTCTTTCTTTAAAAAATGAAACAATTTGTATGTTGTTACAGTATGTTCTATGTCTCTCTCTCCCTGACAACTTCGACAACAATGTCAAATAAATTATATATAATCTCAGAAAATAAATGAGGTAAGTAGTGATTTTTTGCATGTGCTTAGTGTTTGTTTAATTCATCGTAGAACTTATATTTTATTTTTGTGCACTAACCCATGTTATGCAATATAGTATTTTTTTGTTAAATCTCGTGATTGGGTTGCGTCAATTGTAGATGGTTGTCATCTAAATAAATCCATAAAGAAGATATAAAATATTGGAGGAGAGAAATTCCTCATCTCATGTGTGAAATGCAGAAGCATCTACCTTCAACATTTTTCAATGCACAGGAACACTACCTCATACACCAAGTTGAGGAGATTGAATTGTGTGGACCTGTGCACTCAAGGTCCATGTGGATGGTTGAGAGGCACTTGAAATTTATGAAGGGTTTGGTTAGACAATGAACACATGATGAGGGTTCTATGATGGAGGGATATATGGTATACAAAAACATGTTGTATATTAGTGAATATCTTCCTAAATTAGCATCAAAGTTCAATTTACGTCGCATTTGTGATCCAGACTGCAATAACAATTTCGAAGGGGAGTACCCAAAGGAGAAAGGTAAATCGAGGAAGGTGAAACGTAATCTAACACATTTGACTGTTGATTTTTATGTATATATATCATACATATTATATTTTTATATTCAATATATTACATCAATTAAGAGTGTAATATACTTTGTTAAGTGAATATACATTTGTATTGAATTTTAATTTTATTGTCATCAAACAGTTGGTCGAGAGTGGGATGCACTTCATTTATACATCGCAAACAATATTGACTGGATGAAGGTATGGATTGAACGATGTGAACAATTTGGTCATGGAATATCATGGGAAGGTGTGGTTTCGTTGGTTAAAGAAACACATCGCAATGGAGATACCAATCTTACACAAAGGGAAATCAATTTAGCATATGGTTTAAAAGATAAGTAGGAAAGCATATTAATCAACCACACTATTTATTTATTTTGCAAACATATTGATGTACATGTTGATTTTTTTCCCTGTATGGCATAAACATGCACTTAATCATAAATATTGGATCATTATGTAATATTTTCGTGTATGGCTTGTTGTAGGTGAAACACCATATGGTTATGTGGTGCAATGGCTGTAGATATCGCATTAAAAAGTTGGATGAAACGAATAAAACATCAGATTGTGGTATATCTGCAGTCTTTGAGGTGACCAATGTTTCCTCTAGAAGTGATAGACATCCAAAACTCTCAGAAAATCGATACTATGGGTATTTGGAACATATTCTTCAATGTGACTTTAACTCCTTCAAGGTATTTCTATTCGTTGTCAAATAGTACAAGTTATGATTGAATCAACGTGATCCCGATAAAACTATTATTGAACATGATAATGGATTTACCATGGTAAATACAAGGTTGTTTGACCCAGGAACGGAGCCCTATGTTCTTCCAAGCCAATGTGAACAGGTATTTTACTCTGAGGTTCCAGGTAGAGAGGGTTGGTCATTTGTTGTTAGACACGATCCAAGGGGAAGGCCGATAAAGTATAACATAGAGGAAGGTAATGAAGAGGGTCTCAAAGAAGAAGACAATGTTGAAGATGATCAACATGAGTTAGATGATCATGTTCCAGAAGAAGATGTCAAAGAATTAGTTGAATCAGATGATGTAGCAAATAATGATATCGACGATGACATGATGATCATAACTGACATCGATGACTATGATGATATGGCCAATCCTTACAATGTTGACTCTGTATTGGATGATACAGATGATGACTTGGATGAAGAAGACGGTGATCAATTCCATTGAAGTGTACGTGGTATGCCTTAATATATCTACTCTATATATTTTTATTTAATTTTGTGATAGAAATATTGAATTTTATTTGTATGTATAAATTAATTGTTTCTTAGTTTTTTTTCCATTTTCCTCTATGTTGGCATATGTTATAATTAGAAACATTTATTCTTATAAAGTATGACAAAAAACACATTTAATTTTTTTTTACATAGATTTTGTCGGGTTAGGGGGAATTGAGAGTGATGTGAGGGGGCGGGAGGGGCCATAGGAGCTTCCACATTCACATGGTTTCCCCTGTTTAGTAGATAATATTACATTATTCTTGAAACAAAGAGAAGCTCAGTAAGGAAATGCACAAGTATCATGCTAACCCAAATGGTGTGCACGATCATGTACTGCACGGGTCCAATGTTGAAATTTTTTAATTTTGTGCTCGCTTGAACTGAAAATTGACATAGTTAGACTAGACACATGCATTGACGGTGTGGGAGGGTTTCCAAAATCAAACATGACTAAAGCTAACAATTCAAGCATCAAAAAACATACCTATATATTAATTAATGTGTTACATGGGGCCAACATTGAATTTTTTTTAATATGTGCTGGCTTGGACTGAAATTTTGCATGGTTAAACTAGACACATGCATTGACAGTGTGGGAGGGTTTCCAGACTCAAACATCATCATCATCATTATCATTGTCGTTGTCATCAACACCACCACCACAACCACCACCACCACCACCACCACCACCACCATCATC